>OZ018410.1:0-1200000 GCA_963969595.1 Neckera pumila | reverse complement strand
AAGTGCATTGCCCCATATTTCCACTAACCCAAGAAAAACTTCAAAATTAAATATCTCCTAGATTGTGCAGTCAAATAATCTGAATTTTTTTGAGGTGCTTACTTTCAATGTTAACTTTAAGATCTTATAGTTACATTCTATCCAATCTCAAGAAAAATTGAGCAAAAATTGCTCAAGTTGTTGAAGTTTTGGCCCATTTTGAAAGAATACCCTTCCTTGGGTCATTAGGGGTTAATGAATTTGTCCATCCAGTACTAGAAATTTTCCATCCAGGCCGGTTGTTGAATAGTTCTATAAATTGAACAGAGTGACAATTAACTTCTAAGATCCATAGCTAGGACCCTATCCTAAAAAAAGAAATATTAAATATGAGGTATTATTCCCCTAGGTATCTTACTTATAATTGAGTGCACATGATTTAGTACACCGTATATTAGCTCTAAATTGTTTCTAAATTTTTGATAGTGTGAATTAAAACCTCCCTATATTATGCCGCACGTTGTTTGCTAAGTTTTTCTAAGTGACCCCCCCGTAATGTGTAGTTGTGAGAAAGATTTTTTTCAAACCTTGGAATAGTGTCATTTCATGGGTAAAATTTCACTGATGGATCTAAATATCATTCTCACTATCCATTGAAAAGACAGGTTCACACCTGTTTTTTTCAATTAACAACCCTTCTTCACTGTAAAAAAATGAGAGTCGTTGATTAAGAAAAAAGAATTCACCTCCCCCCTCCAATATCGTTGATTTTAAAAAATAAAAAATACGGATATGAATACGGATATTGATATGGATATTGGTACGGGATATGGGAACATTTTGAGATCATGTACGAGATATCATACGGTAAAGATACATACAAGAATATATGGATACGAAATATACAAATTGTTAACCCATATCGTTTGTCCAAACAGGTTACTCTGAAAAATAGAAGTGGTTGGAGGGGGGGTACAAAATTGATAATTAATCACATTCTAAATTAATTCAGAATGAGACGTACCTCACTATCTATTCAGAATACAGCCCCCTAGCACAAATACACATGTTGGTAGAATTAGAATATTTTTTTTCATGTGAATCTTTTGAACTTGAAATTTGATACTCATGTTATCAACATAGAGATGATGTCAAAAAAAATTTCATGGTAAAATGCTTTTTTTCAACCCTTGGGATAGTGTCAAAGTTGGCAATAGTGAAATTTTTCTCACAACTACACATGTTGGTGGATTTCAAATATCATTTTGTGTATGAATATTTTGATATTGAAAATTTTCACACATGTTATCAATATAGAGATGATCATGAGGAAAAAATTCATGATAAATAAGCAATTTTGCAGCCCTTGCGAGGGTGTCAAAGTTGGCAATAGTGAAATTGTTTCTCACAACTATACATGCTGGTAAATTTCTAATATCTTTTTTTGTATAAATCTCTTAAAATTGAAATTTAGCACACGTGTTGTAAACATAGAGATTATTTCCTTAACAAAAATTCATAGTAAAAAAAAATTCAGCCCTTGGGAGGTTATTAAAGTTGGCAGCAGTGAAATTTTTCTCACAGCTACACATATTGGTAGTTTTTGTATGTCTTTTTTTGTGTGAATCTTTTGAAATTGAAATTTGGTAGACATATTACTAACATAGATAAGATCTTGGGAAAAAAATTTCATGATAAAAATCCAAATTTTCAGCCCTCGGAAGGGTATCAAAGTTGGTAGCATTAAAAATCCCTGGGAATGCAAAAACGCCATTTTTATTGGTACCCTACTATATAATTCCAAATGATGTGAATTTTCAAGCATGTGGCCAACTTGTTAAGGAAAAAGATTCCAAAGAAGTATTACCATTTTGGATATTTTTCATAGAAAAAAAGTGAGGTTGTGAAGTGCAATTGCCCTGTTTTCGTAGGGCCAAAACAATTATTTTAGTGAATTTTAATGCTTATGTCTTGCAATCCATGCAATAGAAATTTCTGAAATTTTTACCACATGTTCACAATTCAGCATAATACAATATCCTATGGTTACATGTGTCAAAAAAGTTCTTTTTCAAAAATTTGATACTTGTTCTAAAAATGGCAATTTTTGAGCGTTTTTGGTTAATTCCAATGGTAGGAATGTTCTAATAAACAATCAATATGTTTATTTTTTACTTTTGTATTAAGTTTTTGAAAAATTGCGTTTTTTTCACATCTTGACTTTGAAATTCACAAGATATTAAAAAAGACTCCAAATTTTCAACCTTTCAGAAAACATAGTCATGGAACTTTAGGGGTTAAACCAAATTGGATAGACATGTGGCACAAGGCTAGTTCTCAAAAAGAGGCGGCTTTCATGTGGTTTGTATGGCATAATGTGGTGGCAATTTATTCTCGATAAATAAAAATTCAACTGGACTAGATGCCACGTCCAATTGTTGTTCTTTAGGCATCGATGAAATTCCTATATACAGGTTCTATCAATGCCTTTATGCTATTGAGGTGTGGAAGTATGCACAGTCCATCCTCCACCACCTATTAGGAAACATCCATTGCTGGGACCATGCCCATTTCAACCATACTCTATGTACCTTTGGTTCAACTTTTCCCCGTAGGTTTCCCAATGTGAGAATCATTTGGTCTCTCTTATGTGGGGTCTTCTCTTTAATCCATTTGAATTGTCCGCAACCATAAAGTTTTCTTCCAAAATCCATAGTCGTGGAATATAATTCAATAAGCTTTCTAGGACACCTTATTGGACTCATGATATGCTATCCAACTGAAGGCAAGGACTGGTGCCTGACAAAGACCACATTAGACCTCTCTTATTTGGATTAAATTTGACAAGATCTGGCTTAAATCCTAGCTTCTCACCTCTCATGATGGCCATTACAATAGATGGCACAATTGTGGTCCTTTAGTTTGCCAATTCCTGTGGTTTAGCTCTTACTCTCTTTGGTTCTTGCTCATGATCATTATCTCTTCATTTGACCAGCCTTCAGGTTTGACAATTTTGTATCTCGTGTTTTTTTAATGCAGTGGGTCTCCCATTTGTTTGAAATAAAATAAAAAATCAAACCCCTTAGGTTTGAATTGTGGTTTAAGGATTAAACCTATTTTGCAATTGATATGAATATATTTAGCTTTTATTCAAAAATTTAGTGATTTCAAATTTTCACCAAAACAATCTGAAATTTCTTGTAGAAGACATATGACTATATTTTCTAAATGTAAACTGAATTTGAATGAACCTTGAATTGTTCACAATTTTCTAGTGTGTGTTAAGCTCCAATTCAATGACTTTGAAATTTGGAAGCAATTATGTGAAAATCCTATTTTGCCATTTAAATGAATCGTGCGTAATATAGAATATATATATGGTATTTTTTGTATTACATAATGAACATTCAACTCTTGCACAATTCCAATCAAGTATATCAAATTTGAGTTTCAAAAAAGCAAAACTCCATTTTGATGAATTGTTTCATTAAAATTGATGATCTTACTTGATAATTAATTGAAAAACATTGGAGATGAATTTTGAAAACTCGATTGCATGGAAACCTAGGAAACATCCACATGCACATCATTCAAATTAAAAAAACACCCCATTAAATAACAAAAATATTATTTGTGAAGAGTTCAAAGTTAAGAGTCATACAATCAATTTTAACTAATTCTTTATTTTTTTTATCATAATAATTTAGAGTTTTTACAAAAAAAAATGAAACTTTTTTGGTTTTAAAAACACATATGGTTTCATCTCTAAAAAATGAATATAAAAAATTTCATTCATATATTAATGCAAAATGGCAAGAAATATAGTGAAAAATTGTGAAGCCCAAATCCGTGCTTTTAAAAAGCACAAGACCAGGTTAACCCAAGGTTGACGAGACACTATGTCTTAAGCAAAATTACGTCCATTTTTGGGACGTCCAGATATTGCGTCTGCCTTCGGATGATTTTAACGGGCGGACGGCTTACTGTAGCAGACGGCGGTATACAATCACCTCGTCCGCCTTGACCGGCGCCCCGTCCGCCCCGATCGATAGCCCGACCGCCACCCCATCTGACCCGACCAATGATCCAATTGCCCTGTCCGCCAAGCCGTTTGCTTTGTCCAACGTCCCATCCGTCCACCATCCGTCCACTAATGTATATCTCATAATATACCACTGAAAAGGTATCGTCAAGAGTTTTCCAATGGTATATTACACATCCGATTCGGCCAAAAACTCCGACAGTGGGACCCTTCCAAAGATTGGGGTCCGCCAAGCCGTCCGCCAATTTGTAGTCGGCCCAGCCGTCTGCCTGTTTGCCCGTCTGTCCGCTATTATATGCTTCATAATATACCATTGGAATGGTATTGTCAAGAGCTTTCCAATGGTATATTATGCGTCCGATTTGGCCAAAAAGTTCGATTGTGGGATCCTTTCAAAGATTGAAGTCCGCCAGTTATCCGCCTTGCCATCCGCCTCGTCCGCCTCGTCCGCTCAACGACTACTTGCTTGTCCACCCAGCCGTCCGCCTCTACTAAAACATTGGATTCTAAAAAACATATATTTGCTTCCAAAGACTGCTATTCAATGCTACAAGCATCCAATGCAATATTAACCCCTAAAGGACTAAGGTGATTTTCCTATCAAAAACCACTCAAAATTGTCATTTCTATTGCAAAGAGGAAAGAGCTTTAAAAGTTGTTTTTTCTTGCAGATTCAACTGTAAGATCTTATACTTAACTAGTATATAAATATGTAGAAGAAATTTCAGAAACTTTCACCATGTAGATTGCAAGATATATGCATTTAAAGTGAAAAAAACAAGTTTTTTTGCACCTTGCCTGACTAGATTTTTTGGCTTTGAATCTTTTTAGTTCAAGTTTTTTGCACTATAGACTTTGATTTTCTATTTGTTTATGTTAAGTAGTTGAGTCAAGAATCTCTTAAAAAAATTTAGGATAAAAAGCACTTAATTTTCACTCATTAAAAAATTGTTAAGTAGAGGTGGGTTCAAGACTGATGAAATAACTAAATTGTTAATAGCTTTTTGATGGAATTGAATCACAATAATTCCAATGGTGAGCTTGTTCTAGCAAGAAAATCTAAACTTGTCTAACAAATTTTTTTGAAAATTTCTAAAAATTGCATTGAAAAACAAATTCTACAAGTTATTTTTTCAAAAAGATGCTTAAATTGCCCCAAAAAACTAAGATTGTCTATAACTTTCTCATTACTAGTCCAAATTGAATGAAATAAAGCTTCACATGTAGACAAAAATATAATCTTTGAGAAAAAAATTTGAAAAAAAATTAGTTTGACTTTCTGTGATTTTTTTGTGCTGCCCGGCGAACTCCAATTTTACTTATTGTGCCATAACTTATTCTCCCGGGCATCAATTAAATTAAAAAATATATATTCACAAAGCTCTCGCAAAAATACACAACCTCAAAAAATCCCAAAAAGATATTACTAAAAATGGAGACAATAGGGACCTACTCGGACCCAAATTGTCCTCCAAGGGGACAAATGGTCCTTTGGGGTTAATATATGCAAAAAAGGGTCATTAAATTTATTTTTCAACAAATTAAAACCTACACAAAATAGTGAAACTAGGTTGCCTTGTTAATTAGGTTGCCTTATCTGAGATAATTTACCTCATTGATCAATGTTTGTTCCACATGGAGGTACATGCCACTCTCTGAACTAAATCTTGAACTGGTGCACAAATCTATGCCATACACATGGCTTTAAATTGAATGCATCATTGCACATAAGGTATGAATATTTCTATAGTGTAGATTGTCAAGAAATTAGTATGGGGCAACCTAATTTTACTATTTTGTGTACAATCTAAATCCTATTCCCTAAACTCTATACCCTAAACCCTATATCCTAAAAACCAAAGTTTTGAATCTTACAATAGTGACCAAAAACATTGGTGTAATGTGCGGAATATGTTTGACCTTCAATCCTTTTTAAATGTCATTATCAAAATATACTACATATAAACCTCACAAACTTATTCATTTATGTTTTCAATGTGGTCCTTGTTTTCAATGTGGTCCTTGTTTTCTTTATCAATTATTATGTGCCAATGTACAATGTGGAACATGCAACTATAACTTCAAGTATTCCTTTACATTTTATTGTAAAATACATTGATAGCTTGAAACACCAAGGTATACATAGTACAAGCAATTGTATTAATTTATTATTCTATTAGAAGATGCTACTAAAATGCTTTAAGCACTTCAGTGAAATTTAATGTAGTTTAATGTAGCTCAAAATTAAATATTCATTAGGAGCAAAGTCGAGCCAAAATAAGGCTGCCTCAGCTTGAGAGACATTGAGCTTGATTGCTGGAACGGGTAATTTGAAATAATCATTAGTGGCTGAGATCCTCTTGATCGGGTGGCAGAAATAGAAAGTTCAAAGACGGGCAGAATGACAAAGATGCCAAGATGATGACAGCAGCATTCCCTCCAAAAATTCTGCCTAGCTGTCAACTCTTTTGCGTTTGTGTCCTTGCATTCTGCTCCCTTGGTCAAAGTTGGTCTGGCTTGTATTGAATTTTTTTCTGATTCTCTATTTTGCTCAAGTTTGAAGTTTTTTCTTCTGATTATCTATTTTGCTCATGTTTGAAGTTTTTTCTTCTAATTTTCTGTTAACCCTTGAACGTCGAGGCGGACGTTCTGAGTCCGATGAATGACAAGAGAATCTCCTGTGTAGGACAGAAATGCAACTATTCATCCTCCAAATTTTGTTGTGAAAAGGAAGGTCCTTTACAGTAGTTTGACTTCCAATGAGTATTTTTTCATTTTTTTAAGCCAATTGTTCCCACGGTTTTGCAAAAAGGTGATTTCCACGGCCACCGGCCCGGCGTTCAAGGGTTAAACTATTATAAAGCCCGCAATGCTTGCATTGACAAAATGCATGCTCGTGAATAAATACAAAAAAACTGGACAAAATGCTAGGTTCTCTGCGTTGCCTAGTGAGAACTCTGAAAGCAAAATCGAATGGACTGCAGGAATTAAATTAAACAGTTTTGCGGCATTTAAACTATAGTGATTTACATTATATTGGAAGCCAATTATAAATGCTTGATCATGCTCCAGTGCTAAATTTGTCATTGTGTGCACTATCTTACTCATCTTTCAAATTGTTGTTCTTCTATGCATAAGGTCAAGTTAAATTAATATTCCGAGTGCGAGTCACACTTTGATCCACATCCCGACCAACGCAAGTCCAAGGAAAAATTCATTGTCTTTGTGTCTTGCACTGCATGTAAAAGCTCTGATTGAATCGATTCTTTTTCTAATCATCAGGTGAGATGAGAGTTAAGTTGGCATATGCTGTAGTTGGCACTGTGATTAACTGTTAAAAAGGGAGCAACCAAAACATGATCGAGTTTGAACTAGCTGTACTCTAGTTCACTTCTGATTTTGAGCTAGTACTACAAATTGACGAGCAATATGCAAGATTCAGAGTGGAGTGCTAGCTGATCATGCAGTAGTGCATAGATTGCTAGCTGAATGGATAACTAATTCTTTGGAGAAATTGAATGAACATGAAGTGATTTAATGAATTAATGATTTATGGCCATGCAAATTTTGACGAGCATATAATGTTTACTGCAAAGATTTTAATTTAGATTGTTAGAGCTTGCAGAAACTTATATACTTGATAGATCCAATGCTTAGTATGCCATATTTAACTACTTTTGGACTATTCAAAGTCCAGAATTTAAAATCTCCCGATGCATGGTATTAGGGAATACACCGGGAGATTTCCGTACACAATTATGTTTATTTTTGTGAAGGCGTTGGAAGGCTCCCGGGTGGTCCATTGACGCACAGCAATATGGATCTCAGGATATACATGAACTGCAAATGTGAAGTACATAGCCTTCGAATGGCTGCGTGGTGTTTGTCAAAACATCGGGAGATATCCAGATACATTGAAGTTCATTTTGTTGAAGGTGTTCACATGCCCCAAGAGGTCAATGAGAGCCCATGAACATGCATCTCAGGATATACATAAAATGTAAATACGGATCAGTATATAGCCTGTGATGCATAATGGTAGGCATAACTTCGGGAGATATCCAGATACCTTGAAGTTCAAGCACCTAAGTGTGCTGTGAAACCCCCGAGAGGTCAATTGCACTCAAACTTGTATGTCACGGACAATATGAACTTTGAATGATGCTCTATGTTTGAATGCAGGTTCTAAAGGTGGCAAGTGAAGATGAATATTGACAACAGTAAGTGGCAATGAAAAAAAAGTCTTGCAACATTGTAGTAATCCCACAGGAGAACAAGTACAAGAAAAGAAAGAATAGCAAAAGAAAAGAGCGTGGACATTATTTTGCTACGACTACGACATTGCATTTGGAGGGTGCCCTTGAGGAATTGTAACAAGAATCGCACATTCTGATATTCTTGAATAAAATAAACCCATCCTAGTCACAACAGCTTCCACAGCCAGCACTAGTAACTTCCGTAAAAGACATAGAGGACCATTTACCAAAGAATTGAACTGTGCCATTATGAAGCCGAACAAAATAAACCATCGGGAAATATCCCGATAGCCCTGCCATGGTCACAGTGAACAAAGGAAAGCATCGGGAAATCTCCCGGTAGTTGTGGTGGACCACAAGACGTTAGTCGATCAGGGGTCCACCTCGTTTGCCCTATTTAAATTTGCCTGGGCAGCCTCTCTGCTTTTCTTAGGAATAGTACGTGATTTTGGGTTCACTTTCTTGGACCAATTGGCGTACAATGCACAAGATGCGTCCACCCAAGTGGGAGGCCTGTTCTCCACAATCCATTTTCCGTACCAACAATTCTGGTATATCATTCCAAGTTACTTTCAGAATTATCTGGTCGCCAATACTGGAGCATGAACTTCCCATTATTCTCATGCCCTTCCTCTCTGTAGACATTGGACAGTGCTCTTCCTTGCTAGACAGCACATACTGAGGGGTCCTTAGGTCTAAGCAGAACCCATGAACCCGGTCAAATATCAACCCAAGGATTAAAGCTTTCCCTTGGCGCCTCATTTGCGGGTCCGCAATAAGGTTCAAATTCCTCTTCTTCTGGAACCATGTCGACAGGGTTGATGGTCGTCCGCTGGCCAGCGGATTCCTGCAACCTCCAATCGTACTTTGGCCAAAAGCCTTCCACCAATTCCGAAGGGCAGTCGGGAAGGAACTCCTTGAGCTCCCGCAACACACGTTTCCAGTAATTGACGTACGGCGCAAAGGCGGCCGCAAACCCCTCGCATTTGGACATTCCGTTTCGCCAGTACTCAGTGTACTTCTCGATTCCTAACAGAATCAAACCCTTGCTTAAGGTCGCTTTCCTTGCTGCCTCCACTGTCTTCTCTTGATTTCCCGTGGCTTCCACAACTTCGCTACCCCATATAGGCTTGAAAGGAACAGGCTTAGGGCAACCTCGAGGGAGTGTTGCATGACCCAGGCGGTCTTTCTTCCACAGGCATCGAGAAGGTGTATCTGATGGTAGCCACTGTGAATCTACTGCAGACTTCTTGTACTTCATGACGGGGATTCCATCACTAACCACGTAGAACCGAAAAAGGTGCATCTCCCCCAAACCAATTAGTTTAGCCGTGCCACTGCACAGGTATCCCTTCACGAAGGACTTGAAATCCGCCACCTCTTGGATGAATTTGGGCATAAATGACAATTCCTGGGACTCCATGAACGACTTCATGAGGTCCGCAACAACAAATGTATTCTTGCTCTTTAAAGCCTTTGAGAGGTGGCTAAAATACGCATCAATATCTTCGTGAGTATGTCCGACTAAAAGGAAACCGACCTGAATTTCCTTGAAGACTCCTCGCGCAGTAAGCAAAGACAAGAACGCCATGAGGTACTGGTTCTTGTTATCCTTGGCGGAGTTGTCAAGATGAAGATAGAGCTTGCTAAAAAGGGGACTAGATCCACGCCGACCTTCCTGTGGAATCAATTTCAAGGCGTCCATACACCGAGATTTCCCTTTGAGTAGCGCGTCGAACATTGCATTTGCAGGCGGATAGGGAAAGAGGTCGCCCGTCTCCCGAATTGGTGGACCTTCAAGTTGCCTGAACAATCTAGCCAGCGATGAAATGGTGAAGTTTGAGTCCCCCGGCCAGCAGGCTGGTGCATAATGCGCATACGCACCATCGGCATAACCATGAGCCACCATTCCAGTTATACTCATGGGAAGCTGACCCAAACCTTGTGTAGCCTTCGTCGTCACCCGCATTCTTGGAAGAGCCGTCTTCCTTGTGTCCATCTTGTCATGAATAATGTACACTATCTCTTGAGGGTTCCTCCTTGATTCCTCACGCCACGAAGCATACAGATGACGGCAAGATGCTTGATGATTAAGGTGTTCAGTTCGTTGCTTTATGAATTCCACGAAGTCCGAACTCCCTTTTGGTGATTTCAAAATGAACTGCTGCAGTTCGTCGCATTTCGTACATTTCGCAAAAGAGCTACCAACAGGCTTAATCGAGACGTTGTTGAAGTGCTCTTTCTTTATTCTACTAACCGTTGCTTGACTCACAGGAGGAAGGCCATACTCCACATTCAACTGCGATTACCGAAAAACAGAAGCACAAGCCGCGGAGGCAGTAACACGATGAGAATTGATAATCGAAAAGAAGCAAAGAGAATAGCAGCAATGAGGACAATCGATTACAGGGATCAACAACGGGATATATTGCGCTGAAAAGATGACTGCATTCAAGTCCTACAGCAAAATGTATGAAGATGTATTCAAATGAGAGAACCATCCAAATGAAGTACCCATGGAGTACTGTGTCCTGGAGATGTCCAGCAGAGGGAAAACACTTAGTGAAGGCCCTATACAGAAGTTCATCGGGATATATCCCGTTGACGTAAGAGTCCGACAAATCCAACAATAATCCAAAAAAGCAGAAGGACAGTTCATGGAACTACCTCATTGGCATCCGCATGAACGCGCTTCCAGTTGTTCCCAGCAGGCAGGAACTTTAGCGTGTCCACTCTCCCATTTCCAATGCATCGCATTTGGTGCGGCATCTGGTTAGCAGTGTTGTCGATGATCGCTTTCATTGTACCAGTGACTTGCACTGTTCTAAGTTGAGGCCGCTTAACCCCTTTGTTCCCGTGCATAGATGAAAGAATGCCTTCCTTGTACTTGTCAATGTAATTGTGATAGGTCGACTTCGGTATTCCGTGAATAATGTACCACGCTGTGGCACAAACTTCCACTTCTTCCAGCGTAATGTACTTTCGCTTCCGTGTCCACTCCACAGTATGCAATTGCCCACCAACTGCAAATCCATACTCTCGACGCTCTTCAAATGGTTTCGAGAAGTATCTCTGCCTCACCTTCAGCGATTTCTCACGCGGATAAAGTTGGCAACAATGACTATCGCAGCAGTTCTGCGAGCTTATCTTCTGAATTTCGAAGTCCGTCGTCTTCCGCGTGTATTGTGTCTCCTTTTCACTGAGGGAGGGTTGACGAATTATGAAACGATAGGGCGCCTTCTGTCTTCCACCCAAATAGGCTAGCGGATCTGGTACATCAGGGAAGGTGAAGAAGTGGTCGACTATATCCTTCAAGCACCGACCACTAGGGAACCAGCAATTGGAAAGGGGCCACCGAGCATGGGTCATAATCGTGTCTGGGTTACCCTCGAAAACGTCAAGGACTGTCACGCCGACGTAGCCTTCACCGAGGGTAGAACTCTGGAAATAATCATCCGCCCTCCAACAAGTAATTCGACCGGAAGATTGAAGAACACCAAAGGAATCTAGTTCATGCACCTCTAGGCCGATCCAATCATCCTGAGGAATGAATGGGCTTTCATCCACATGCGGATCAAGAATGACCTTCACCACGTCGGCTGCCCTCCACAACATGGTTCTGTTTTGAACTTCCCCCAGCGTACTCAGACCTCTCTGGCAGGGAGAGACCCTGATATGTTGAGCTTCTGGAACGATTAATGAAGGCCTTACGAGAACGAATACCCACGGCTCGACCGGGATCGGCACATCCAGCCACTCTCCGTAAGGACGGGCCTCCACAACCGAATCCACTCCAACTTCTCCAAAATCCGGTAGGGAAAGCCTCACTACATCACCATCGTTTAGCGGAGCAGTCCTTGCACTAGATTCTTGAGAACCAACGTCCCCGGCTGATTCGCCAACATATGGAGTGATGGCATCATGAAATGAATCAGAGTACGAATCCATTGTCTCTGACGCACTGAATCCAGGAACCTTATAGTTGCAGAAACGTAATGAAGAGTGAACCTGGAGACAGAGATTCCAGAATATCAGTCCACATTGTAATTATGACTGGACTTCGATAGGGAAAGGAGATACGTTGATTTATCCCTTGACATAATTATATGTGAAGTTTGCGCCTTCGGCCGAGGTGGAGTGCGGTTGCACTACGACGTTACGAAAAAAAGAATGAATTAGAATACAAATGGAATATTGTCTTTCGGAATATGGAACTTGAGAACCCAACGATCGACGAGATTGAAAGGTCACATCACGAAACAATTTTATCGATCGGTTTGATGACACAGTACATATTACCATGTACAGTATCCATTGTTCACCAACTGAGATGTTTTCATGGAAACAGCGGGATATCTCCCGCTGAGGACAATGGAATACCTCCCTCTGGGAACAACGGGATATCTCCCGCTGGGAGGAACAGGATAAATCCCGCTGGAATCAACGGATATCTCCCAGTGGAAACAACGGGATATCTCCCACTGAAATCAACGGATGCCTTATATCAATAAGTTCTTGACAGCGGGATATATCCTGATGTCAAGAACGACAGACAAGACATTATCAATTGTCGTAGCTGCACGGCTCCGGTATACACCATTCACTACGTATTACAGTCTATACTCGTAGTCTACAGTCGTATACGGTGCAAGAGGCAGACAACTACACTATTCTGGCTTACGACTTCGTTGCTTTCGCCACTGACGAAATGACCAGGACCGTCCTTCACTGAAGAAAACAACATTATAAACTGCCTTTGCTAGCGGTATGCACAGTGCTGTAAGCGGCGCTGTGCCCAGCAAACAATTCTGCGCACATTCTGCACTACTTCGGCATTGCTGGCACTTATCCTCTTTCAACAGTTAGCACTCATGTGATACGCAAGTAATGCTCAAGTACCAAACTCAAAGGACCTGATGTATGGACAGTCAAATCACTGTAGAACGTGACCTTCCGGCCATTCCTCACTGCTGGTATCACTTGCTCGATCACTATTCCTTCACAACTTCTATATTGCCCTGGAAACACTGAACTGCTCGTGAAAGTCGGAATTGCGGGTAATAAGATTTGAAGAATTCATACCTAGAGAGGAAATGCAAGACTACGACAGATCCGCAAGCTCCATACAATCCATGAGCGCTACCAATTAACGAAGGATAGGTGTCCAGACTCCTCGACCGCCAGTGCTCGTTCACGTGCGCCTGGGAAAAAGAAGGAAACTCGGTTGGGGATTCAGGATATTGTTGGAGGTCCTCTTTCGTGCTTTCACTTGGATAGGATCCACCTGCATGTTCATTAACACGTGCACTCTTCAAAGCCGTGCACCAATGTGTCCAGGTCGAATCTTAAGATGCAGTCATGCTTGCGGAATGTTGACTGCGTTGTCGTTCGTCTCGATTCCTTCAATGCAGAACTATCGCACACTTGCACCTGAGTTAATGTGCACGTAGTTCGGGTCCTGGGAGATTTTTGAGGGGATACGTGCGGCATTTGAATTCAAATCTAATTGGGATTCCAGAACCCTGCAGCATTCACTGCGGCTGTCAAGGACCCGTTGAAGCTCCAAGCTTGGCATTTCTCGAGAACCGGACTGTCTCAACATTTACCACTCTGACTGGCATTCTTGCGTCCGTAATTGCATGCGGACTACTCCCTTTTTTTCCATTCATTTGACACAGTTCAATGGGATTTTTCATGCAAAGGAAATAATCCTCAGGCTGGCACACTATAGTGATCTTTCTGGTGCTGTCTTGAATAAGGCGACTGCCTTTCTAACTTTGAAGATGCCGCACCCTGACATTTTCATTCCGGCAATACATGTGTCTTTTACATTTGTGGAGGTCGTTGGATTCACTGTTTAATGCATTTCAACTTCAAATATTCGTAACGAATTCCACCAAGGTCAAAGACATATTAACAAACTCGGCTTACACTCATGGCAATCCGATTTGGAAAGTAAAAAAATTAACTGAAAACTGTTTCAAGGAACTAATACCCTTCCTCGACATCATTAATATAGTCAAAAAACTCTTACGTGGTCGCTACAAGAGCACACTAACTTACTCAACCTGTTCAATTATACTAAACAAACAGATTAATGACTTCACAAAGCACATCCACCAGTCTTCATAGACATTCATATGATAAAATAGAGTTACCATACACTTAATTATTCCATGCCATGTGCCTTGCCCGCATTCAATGCTAGGGTTTTAGGGTTTAGGGTTTAGGGTTAGGGTTTAGGGTTTCAAGACTTCCAGTTTAAGGTTTGGGTTTCTACATTCAGGTTCATTGAGTTCAAGATTCAGGTTTTCTAACATATTCGGAACAACTGTAAACGTACTCCAGTTTAGGGTCAGTGGGTTTGTTTCACTTAATAATGTGAACTTCACTAATTTTTGGTTGCTACATGGCTTGGTGTGATTTCTATTAAACTAAAATCTTCAGTATCCCCTTCTAACATACTTTGTATCGGCTTAGTGGGTGGGTGGGACAAAAAATAAAAGGAAGTTGAAAAATTAATCTTTTCTTTGTCCATACATTTTACAGTATCTGAAACCATAGTATTAGAATTTATCTTTTTCAATATCTATAAAGACAAATATTTATATTTGTTTATAGAGAAATGACGGGTATGTAATTCCATTTTATTATTCTTTTCCTTCAATCTTCATAAGTTTTAAAGTTTTGTTAACCTCTAAAAGCCCAAGGGGTTTGGACAAAATACAAATGTGTTATAAAATAAAATTTCTAAAACTTTTTTGAAGTTTGCATTAAAGAAGATAATGCAAAGCACAAAAAGTAGAAAGCATCCGTACGGTCAAATTTATAGAAATTATTATTAGATTTATCTAAAATGAATTTTGAAGATATAACTTCAAAAATTCATCAAAAATACAGTTTTTGTTTTTAGCATTTGATTTTTTTTTTAATTGGTCAAATTGTGGTTTCTATTGATTTGTGGAAAAATGCATGAGATCTACTAATGAGAACACCAATACTTTCCCCATATAGTACAATTTTCAACACTAGACAAATTTAGACATTTTCTGCTATTTTCCTTATAATTTTTGTTTGACCGTATCGATCTGAATTTTGAATATGAATATTGCTAAACAACCCAATCTTCTGAAGAAAAAAATAAAAAGAACTTGAGAAAAAAAAAAATTCGCCCAAAAATTTGGGCTACAGTTGGCCTGCGACCATAAAATGGTCACTCGAGCATTTACTAGGGGTTAAGGAAATTGTCTCCAAATTTTTGTTAAGTATCCAAACCAAAGAAAGGGTTTACACTCAATACTTAGGGTTTAGGGTTTAGGGTAAGGGATCAGGTTTAGGATTTACGGTTTAGGGTTTAGGGTTAGGGTTGAGGGTTTTGGTGGTTTAGGGTTTCCAAAATCTGGTTCCAGGAATTGAAGATTGAGGTTACTGAACATTTCTGCAACTACTATATACATACTCGAGTCTTCTGTTTGGTTTAATGTATCAAAAACAGCTTTTAGTTGAAAGGGTTTAGGGAGCCACATTTCTTTCCAAGATATTTATTTCAGATTTTGTGATTGTGACTGCATGTATTTTTTTTATTAAGTATTTTCTTTCTTTCATTTATGAACTTCAAAAAACATGTTATAGTTTTCCAATGTTCAAGGATGCATTTCAATCATTCTTCTACCTCCTTAATGATCAAAGTAAGGATTCTGTTTAATCTGAGATCATTTTGTTGTTGTATACATTGAGGAGGGCTATTATTAAGTAATGTTAGCACTTCTATGATTTATTATAGTACTTAATTTTTATAAGTCTTTGAATCTCCTATGTAACTTTTTTTTATGTAGTAAATTATTGGATTGTACTTCTCCAATCTGTTTTGGAAGGAGTGCAATCCCTAATTGGGTTCATTGGTACTACGTTTTCAAAAATGAAATTAGTTTTCTCATATTTGTTGAATATCCCTCATAAATAATCAAGGACATTCACATTGATTAAATGATTTTATTTAAATGTGAACATTATGCTTCATATGTAGCTAGCTTGAATATAATTAGATTTTACTCCATTGTATATAATAATTCGGGAACCCTCATGTTCATGAAATTCAGTAATGTATTTAGCAATGATGAATTCAAGTTAATAGGACCATCTCCATCATTTTGGGCCTACATTTAAATACTTATATGATGTACATTCAATTCACATCAAGAACTAATAGCCAAAAGTAGCCAATGAATGTTGTACATCTTCAATTTTTCATTTCAAAATACAATCATAAAATTTCATACATAATATGATTATGTCATTCTTACATGCCCATATCATGGCATATGATGCCCTATGAAAATATTAGTGTATCGATACTGGAGGCCCATATCATAGCATATGATGCTCTATTACTATATACTATGTCATGGAGGCTCATAGCCTATGATGCAAAAGAATCGAGTACACAAATAAAGTTCTTCTAAATTGATTTACGATCCCAAAGAAAAAGAGTTATGGTGAAGTCTGTGCACCCTAAACTACAAAGTAGAACAAAGTCCATTGAATGTATAGTTAATATGTCTTTGTAGCTAAGTTTCTAGAATTGAAGGTGCCTTGCGTCAATAATGGGGAAAAAATTGAAGGTCCTAAATGAATCTAATTTGCTTCCCAATGGCCAGTGAGTCTACCACTTGTCCCGTAATAATGTATTTTACTTTGAAATTACTGAAGTCATTTTGACAATATTTTAGTTTACTGGTGCCCCATATTTTGAACCAATTGAAACCCTAAACCAAAATAATCCTTGATAATTGAGGAAATGAAAATTGAATATGGAATTTCTAAGGAAATGATGGAATTACTAAATGAATGATTATTTAATCCCTCTATTATTGCCCTTTTTTTTTTCAACTTCGCCAAATGTGCTATAAATTTAACCCTAAACTAATATTTGGATAAGTTGTAAAAAAGGTATGGCACAATAAGCCAAAATGCAGTTCGGGCGGGCCATATAAGAAAGTCATTTAAAGTGAATTTAAAATTTTTAATTTGCTGAATATTGGACAATCATACCTTTAATAAATCCTTTCTTGGAAGATGGAAACGAATGATGTGATTTTTCCCTAGTACATTATTTTTTGGTTCCACATTCAGAACTCAATTCCGAAGCGTATGAAAAGTTGTCAATGCAGAAGTTTGTTGAAGTGCAAGAATTTGAAGTTAAAAACATTTAAAGTGAAGAACAATAGTGAGTCATTGAAGTTGAATATAAAACTTATTTTCTTCACCTAAACCCTCCAGAAGACCAAGTGCGGTTTCTGTCAAAACCATTCCAGTAAACCTGCCATGTCTATAGCAAAGAAAGTAAAACTTAAAAAATTATTTCGTGGGCAATCTAACCATAGGATTTCATATTAGACTTGTAACTATAAGAATGTGTCAATGAATTCTTAGAAACTTGACCCCATACATTGCAAGATCTTATTTTTCATTAAATGTGCAGAATAATTCAAGTTCTTCTGCAACTCACTTGTAATGATTAAGTTTTTTGGCTTTGAATGTGTCTTTAACTAATTGGGAAAAAAAATTGAAGTGAAAGACACTTAATTTTCAGTCATTGTTTGCAATGTTCACCGTTGCAGAAAATGTGAAGTCAGAAAATTAAAAATATGCTTCTTGTACCCAGCGTTTGTTGATGCTGAAAGTAGACTTCCAAAATGAGTATCCCATAAATACAAAGTAATAAGTTAGAGCAGCGGGGTTGCTAGATTTTTAATTCAACTCTTTAAAATTTTGGACACCCACATTGGGTGCCTGGGGCATTTAGGGGTTAAGGGGTGTGGAAAATAGATGAATCGCCCCCCTAACTTATTTGAGGGTAACTTTCCCCCCCTTGCATTAATTTTAATTGGATCCCCACTCCTTGCATAGGAAGTGGGGATCCAATTCATCATGACCCCATCATGACCCCTTAGTTTTCTTCGGGTCAATTCCTCCCTTGCCTGTCAGGTCGTTAATCTCAGCGAGTGGCGCGCCATGATTGCCAATTTCCCCACCTGGCTACGAGCCTCTCCCGCTGAGGCGCTTGTTCACCCCGTTTCTCTCAGCGTCCTCCTCCGCACTCCAGGTTCTCACTTTCGTAATTGTCTTCCTGGACGAAGCGCCTCGTTGTCTTCTCGCGTTGCAACGAGCGGCCCGGCGTGGAGTTGGTCATTTTTGCGAGTTTCCGTGGCTTCGAGGGAGGCGTCAGAGTTGCGGCGGTCTGCTTCACTCGGAGGGAGGCATCGCGATACGCCAGAGGTCCACGCTGCAAGGAGACGATAGGGTTTCCATCTCTTGCTCTGCATTTTTCTCTCTTGTGAAGTTTCGAAGGTCGATTCGTTTGATCGAATGAACTGTGACCAGAAAACCCAAAACTCTGCTTGTTTAGTTGTTTCTCGAGAGGAGCGTGAGCGTGAGAGTAGCGTGAGAGTAGATTCCGACAGTGTAGACAGAAGACGGTCAACCTCCCGCGATTGAGTTTGCGCCGTGGGTTGTGGTCTTTTTTTTTGGGTTTGGGTGGAATTTCTATCAGTTTCTATGGACTATGCGATGAGCTGGAAGTTTTTTTTTGAATTTGCAGTGACGACCAAAAACATATAGTAGAAAAGAAGCGAAATTTAGCCAGTTTTGGGATCGGTGGTTCTGGTGTGCCCGGTCACTGGGTTCTGTGAGGGCGTCTAGTAGAAAAGAAGCGAAATTTAGCCAGTTTTGGGATCGGTGGTTGTGGTGTGCCCGGTCACTGGGTTCTGTGAGGGCATCTATTGCTTGTCTTTTTGGTTGGACGTGTGTAAAGAAAGCCATTTGAAGTGCGCAGGAATTACAGAGGCGGGAGGTCATTGTTGACGAGTAGCACCGTATTGTCGGTGTATACGGCACGAGCACACCATCATGGCTATATCATCGGTAGTCGAAGTCACACCAGCATTCTGGAATGACCCGTAAGATTTCAGTCCCCTAAAGTTTTGGGTTCTTGTGGTTGTTTGTCTTAGAAAGGAAGTCAGTATGTTAAGCATTGTAGTCCAGTTTGCACTGATGAATTTCAAAATGCCCTATAGCCGCGCAAGACCGGACAATGCCTTCGGTGGGAACACCGGAGACACTTGCAGGTGCAAACCGTGAGTCCTAATTTCATCATGATTAATCCCGATAAAAACCTGGAGTACAACTGAATTAGTACTTAATCATATGACTATCGGGAGATTGGCCGATAGTTCCGCAATACACATAGTACAACAAAGCAGCCGGGAACGAAACAAAGCGGTTTTAGTTTAACAGAAAACGAATAAACGGAGAAAAAAACAGCGGGATATCTCCCGATGAAATTTGAAAAAATAATAGAGTTTCGACCGAAATGTTGACACCACGTTCATAAGATGAAAGCGCTTCCTTGTGCAAACCGTAGACAGCACATGAAATTGGCATCGAGATATATCCCGATGTCCGACAGGGCATAACAAGAATAAGGTGGAGAGAAGATCAACGGGATTTCTAAAAATGCTCTTGTTCGAACATGACTGGTAAGAGAACTCGGGAAGGATTGCGTGAATAATGTCGATAGGAGTCGTATGCACTGGGGACGGAGGACGGTCCGGTAAGAGACGAATCCAACGGGAGATCTCTCGTTGATTTGAAGAATAAGTAATGATCTGTGCAATAGCAGAGGAGAAACGATTATAATATGAACGATGTTGCTTATGCCGGCACCTACTAGACATACTCATTGGGAGAACTCCCGCTGAATATGGTAGACTGCCTCAATTAAGAAGCGATGTACAGGAGGACGACATTGAGGTTCAGCGGGAATAATCCCGATGAAAACACAAAGGACGGGATATGAGGTGCACTTCTGACCATTGTGCATGGCATTGCGCAGAGAAAATACATTGATCGACCTGCCTACAGACTTGTCACCCATCAGGCTGTACAAGTTTATCGACTCAGTGGTGCACACGTTCGAGTACATTGGCGACAACAATCCAGGAGTCGTGTTTCGATGCAACCGGAAAGTTACAGCGTGGACCAGGCCGGGGGTGTTGCAATCATATGCCCCAAGCTATCATTCGAAGGCAAGGCTCACGCCACGACAGGCTTAGATGTCGTGGAGCTTCAAGGGCTAGATAACTCTACTGTCCTTGTCATTGTCCGAGAGATGGTTCCCAAGAAGCAGGAAGCACAGACGTACGGCCTCATCCTTGACTATGCCACCATGGATCTCCAGATGTGCGAGTCCATGACAAAAAAGGGACTTCTAGACAAGCCAAACGGATCTCATTCCTGGACACCAGCGGAGATGTCCAACGAATGGGTCGTTATAGACAACAGCCGTGGCGAGTCCAATACGGACATAGTACCAGTCGTTGCTACTGCATCAACGCCTTCTGTCCCAAAAAAGCAGAGGAAGAGGAAAGCCATAGCGGGTGGGCCAAGAGATGAAATTCTGGAGGAAGCAAAGGAGAAGGGCATGGGTAAAAAGAAAAAAAAGGCCACCCCACTGACTATTGCGCAGGCAGTGAAAATGACAGAGGCTGAGGTCAGCAAGCTCGAGCCCAGTGAAATAAAGGAGATCAACAAGTTGTACAACCAGGTTTTTAAGCCAATGTACAGATGGGACAAGAAGCCACTAGCCAATGCGAAGGGGGAACTCCTGCGGGTGCACTACAAGTTCCTCCACAAGGCAAAAGCCGGGGATCTTGTATACAGAGCTATTGACCAGGATCAGCTCAAAGGCATAAAGAATAAGGTTCTTGTAGACAACGACTTCCACTCGGAGAACCGGTACATAACCGTCTTGCCTTTGAAGAAAGGACCATACGAGCCAAATAATGTAGTAGAGTTCTGGGACACGTGTCCGAGGAAGGAGAGTCTCACCACCAAATCCCACTACTACATTATTGGCGATCAGCACACTGTTGAGGCGCACAAGGAGTTGATCGAGAAGAAACATGTCAGTGAGGCGGATAAGGCCGACGCTTCCACGTTCAACATCATTCCCATATGGGCGCCGCATCAAACGAAGAAGAATGATATCGTTCACCTTTCGAGAGCTCTCAACCAGAACCTCGCCGGTGAGCAGAAGGAGCAGAGATTTGCACAGCAGCTTGCTCACGCTCGTGTGAAGTGGAAAGACATGGGGTCCCCGCACCCGTCATACGGAAGACGAGCGCACTCAGCAGCGTACCTTGTAAGTTGTACTGAACTTACGCCCGAGTTCTGGTCGTACATCGTTTTCTTCCTTCCTGGAAATCAGCGGGAGATATCCCGATGACTGTCCACAGTGGGACATATCCCGTTGTCGACAGGATCAGAGTAATATTCCAACTGGCAGGGAGAGATCTAGATGCTATGAAAATGCACTGATCTCTCGCTGGCAGTTGGCGGGATTTATCCTGTTCTTCATAGCATAGTCCCGAATCAATCCAGCAACGGGATTTATCCCGATGTCGAACACTTTCATTGTCTTCTGATTCCTCATTAATCCCCAATATAACTCGCATTGTCGGCATTCATGTGCAGGGATTCTATAATGTGATGTCCTCAATCTTCACTGGGTTCAAGAATGCAGACAACCCGGATTTGAAAATCTCGCTACTCTTCATGGAAAAGGATGAAGACTTCAACGGCTGGATTCAAATTGACAAGGACTTTCTGGCAAGAAAGCTTCCTGACGGGACCGGACCAAAATCTAAGGGTGTCCGTAAGCCGCTGGCATACACCGACTTCAAACCATTGTGGGGATTGCGAGATGAGGACTTGAACTACTTGGCTAACCAGGTGGAGCAGGAAGTGGTGTGCATGAAGAAAACGGCTATCAACCTCGACATTGACGGAACGTCGCTCACTCCAGTGGGGGTGGCAGCAGGTCGGGAGAAGAAGGTGAGGGCCATGAAGAACGAGCTCATGTGCCACTACAGGCAATTCCCGCTTCCGAGCAAGAAGCCAGAGTACTCTCCCTACCCAGCAGAAGAATGGGAAGACTTTGTGGCTGCGAAGAAGATTACCCGGGAGCAAATCGAGTGGTGGACGGATAAGAGCTTGGCGACGAAGCTGGGCAAGGAGTGGTTAGAGGGTCGTACGAAGGCCCTGAACAAGACACACGATCCAAGCAACTGTCCAGAGGCGGTAAAGAAGCTGTGGGAGATCTTCATGAATGCGCATACAGAGGACATCCAGGAATATGTTGCCGAGGACTTCGGAAAGGACTATCTGTGCAAGGTCATGGACGAGAAATGCTGGGACATCAGCAAGATTTTGGCAGAAGATTCCGTAAAGACATGGCGAGGTGAAGCGAAGACCCACATGTATTTTTGGTTTCTCTTTGAAATGACCAGCCGCGGTGCTCGTGCTAAATTCCTGGAGAATCGGAATCTGAACCGCGTATTCGATGCCATGGAGTACAAAGATACCGATCGACGCCTTGTGAGAGCCCGTTCACCAATGGTACTTATAACGGATGGTGCTGGATTTCACGCAATTCAAGCACACCTGGAGAAGCGGCGGCAGGACATGAAAGTCTGGCTCTGGGATTGGCATGTAATTCACTACATTCCGGAGAAAGTGGATGGCTTCCCCCCTCCAGTGACAGGATCGCATTACACCGTGTACTTGGTCTTGCTCTTTGCCTACGACAAAGTCCACGGTCTGACGAGCAGCTTCCACAATTTCTTTTCCAGTAAAATCGAGATGTCTGCTGTCTATTTCTCGAGAGAGTTGGATGAAGTGGACAAGATGTACAAGCGGTCAAATATGCCTTGGTTCTCCATTGCCGCTGCAATTGAAATTTTCCTTAACCACATGACCGACAACATGGTCATTGTTAACGTTAACGGCGGTCCCGAAATTACTTCTGTTGCACTGGTAAGCCCTATTTAATCTTCATTCCCATTATTTTTTGTAACTCAATCAATTTCCACTGCATTGACATTTGCTTCTACAATGCTGTCAGGTCTCCTCGAATAAGGTTATCAAAGTCGTTTATGACTCCGAAGAAGAGTCCAAGGCAATTTTGGTTGCCCGGCAGATTTGGGAGGAGTTGCATACTGCTAAATTCCTTCGGCAGGAGGATGAGGACTCAGAAGAAGAGGAGGGTGGGGGAGAGGAGGGTGGAGGAGAGGAGGGTGGGGGACAAGAGGGTGGAGGAGAGGAGGGTGGTGGAGACGACGACGAGGAAGAGGAGGAGGGACGACAGGGTGACGAAGAAGAAGAGGAGGGGATAGGAGAGGGCGAAGAGGGAGGGGGAGAGGCTGGAGGACTTGGCGAGGATGCTCACATCGTTCCTTCAGATCACCGCCGGTCTTCACAAAGTGAATAGGGCGACGAAGTCGTCGCTGCCGCAGGGGAGGGGGATTCCTCTCATCAGGGAGTGCAGGACGATTCTCCAGACCACCAAACCAAGGAAACGGAGACTGGACGTCAGGACAACGCTTCGGACAAGGAAGACAGTACCTCCCGCGCAGAGAGTGATCATGACGATGAGGAAATTCAAACTCCTACTCCTCTGATCACCGCAAGTACCCCTCACGCCGAGGAGGACGTGGAGAATAACAAAGAAACTAGTCCAGGCAGAAAGGTCAGTCATTGTACCTTATCATCGGGATATTTTCCGCTGCCTGTTCCACATTGCGCATAATCATCTGCTGAGGAAATCCTACGTGTTCTAATCGCAGGATAAGACTGCACGGAGACGGAAGCCACGTCCAGCGGACAAGATAGGCACGGTAGGGCGGAGGACGGCCTCAAGCTCAGCAGTCAGTGAGGTCGAGTCAGGTCAGTGCAATGAGTTGAGGACGAAGATGAGACTAGATATCAGCCTCCCTCCTGATGACCCTTTGGTTTGTCGGCCGCATGCCCCTCAGCAGCCTGTAGGGAATGAAGGCCCCAGCGTCTCCTCTCCTACACCGTCTGGAGCAAAGATTGCTTCGACGCGGACTCCTGAAGCGACAAACGCTGCGTCCATTCTTCATACCGTTGCAGTACAGAGAGGAGTTGGATCTGCAAAGGACACATTTGTTGACATAGTGCCCCCCACAACAGAGTCTTCACATGACGTACCTTCGAGGCCGGAGGAGTGCGTCGATGCAGTGGGAGATCTCCTGATCCCGGGTGATCATGCTTCTTTCCCTAGACCTCGGCCTTCGAAGGGTAAGGAGCCCAGGTCTGATGCAACGGGAGATATCCCGTTGCCTGAGACACCTGTTGTTCCACCGTTAGCGGAAATGGCGGATACCATTATGGCGGATACAATGGCGAACCTCACGCAAATGAGTCCGGATGCGGCTCAACCGAAGGTGAATCCAATGATTGCTGTACCACACCCGGGACTTACGCATGCTGACATGGTTTCCTTGAAGAGTAGGGTTAAGGATCTTTTGAATTTGCCAGCTTTTCATGCTAAACAGACGCGCCATTTGGCGAATAACAGCCGGTCCAAGTTTCCGGCCGTCTGGGAGGCGCACTCATTTATTTATCGCGACATTTTTCAGATAGCCTCTGACAGTGGACCGGTGGAAACAGAGGAAAGGGCCGAAAGACAATGGGTTCGAAGGAGTGCAAAAGTCGGGGAAGCAGAACGTCCGAGGACGGAAAAAGGCGTTGTGAAAGGTACTTCATGTGACACCTTCCGTATTTCTAAGGGTTTCATTGAAGTTCCTTTTGCTTTTTCATGGACTTGTCTCTAACTGGGCTTTTCCGTTCTTGTCTGCAGATTGTGGTGGACCTTCAACGAAGCAACCAAGCACATTGGAAAAGGTAGCTCGGCGAAAGTATTCTGTGGTCCTTGACTTGAATGGAGTGCTTCTTCACAGGTCATACGAGCGTAATAAACCCCATGTTCAGTGTCGCCCGAATGTCACCACGTTTCTTAATTGGCTGCGTTGTAGAGCGGATGTTGCATTCTGGAGTAGTGTTACTCCAAAGAACATGGACAATTTGTTGGACATTGTCCTCGCGGATTGTTCCTTTGGCCGTCGAGATGTCATTTGTCTGTGTCAAGGGGCATGCACGAAGTCCACGTACAGGGCCCCATCTGCACCCAATAAGCCGATCTTCCTGAAAGAATTGACGATATTTGCGAACATGGCCAGTTTGTCTGGATTGGATAACATTCTTCTCATTGACGACAGTCCAGAAAAGAACATCTTGAACAATCATTGTAACGCTGTTTTTCCTCAGTCCTTTCGCGGTGAGCTGCTCGACAACTACCTCTGCATGTAGTTGATGCCGTGGCTTGATGGCCTCCTTCTTTCGAATGAGGCGGTGCCAGTGTATGTGAAGGTGAATCCCCTTCCAGGCGGGCAGAATGAAGTGGATCCAGAATCCACATTGGACTGGAGAATCATTAACGGAATTCAGCATCGTTGATTCATGTTGGCATGGGGCTTCGTCGGGATATTTCCCGTTGCTGGAGACGACAGTTTCTTGGAATGATGTTTCATAATCGTCTGATTACAAATTGTAATTTTAATTGTAGATGCTGCTGTAAATTCTTCATCAGACATTTCTCTGAATCTGTACATGTCAAATAGTCTATACATTAGCAAACATGGATCATGATTGAAGTGATACTTCTTAACAATTCATTGCATATGCACACTCGAGTTGTAACTTCATGGTTCTTTGTGTACACCCAACATGAATTCTATGTGAGCTGTGATACCGTATTTGCTTTTCAATTATTGGTCACAATCATGCATAATTTTTGAGCTTCCCCGTTATTTCTTAGCTGTCCCGGTATTCCTTGGCAAGGACTCGCGACTATGATTGTACTTGTAGCTCGTAGTTCAGATGCAAGATAATTATTGCATCTCATGCTTGCTGAGTTCCGTCTATCTCAAGTGACCGCATTACAAATTCGTAGGCACACTTCCATGTCATCGATATGCAGTTTGTATACAGTAATGTAAGAGTGTAATTCTACTATATTGGGAGATCTCCCATTGGGGAGGTGTTCTCCGTCAAGTTCTGTGTCCATTTGAACCTCTTGAGATCTACCATTTACAAGATCTGCGTAATGCGAGTGTCCCTTTTAAGCTTATCGGGAGATCTTTTGTTGTTTAGCGGATCTTAGTGAAGTGGCTACCCATTCTTAATTCAACGGGAGATCATTACTTGTTTACTTCTGCTCAGTGTAGTGATTGTCCGTTATAAATCATAGGGATACCTCTCATTGTTTACTGGCTCTCAGTGAAGTGACTGTCCATTCTAAATTCATCAGGATACCTCCCGTTCTTTGAAGGTTCTCAATACAGTGAGTGCCCTTTGGATTAACATCGAGAAATTTCCCGTTCTTCACAAATTTTGTCCTCCTCTGTCTGACGAGTTAACTTCCTTGCTATGTTCGTATTGTGCAGAAGGCGGCTATCGTTATTCTTACAGGTGATTTATGCGTGGAGGGTGGTGTTCTGGATCTTCCGGAAGTAATCGACGTTCCCTCTGGTTTCCATGACTTCCTTAGTCAGTTGCTTGAACGGGCTCACTATGGGTTGTATTCCTCCATGCATTTGTCTACTTTGGAGGTGCTTATGCGGCATCTTCTACCGCGAAAGACTTGGAGAGGTTTTCATTTTTTTGCCGGTTCGAACATTCCTAACAAGAATAATCCTTATCCACCCCATGGGGCATTACTAAACCGGATCTTAGGTAGCCCTAGACTGCGCAACATTTTTTTGGATCAAACTATTGCAGTACTTCAGATAGATCCTCTTGATTGGCCACGTTCTCATTTGATAGGTCCCTCTGTAGACGTGAGGGATGATATTGATCTCCTAAAATTAGAAGATCTACGGTATGTACGGAAGGAGCTACTTATAGTTGGGAATTCTGTTACGCATTAGTCAAGTTCAGTAGTTTAGATACTATAGGGATTGCCTTTCTATCTTTTCGTGGGCAACTTCTTGATTGTGACCTTTATCGGTGTTAATAAAATGTGGTGACCCTTCTTCACCTTTTCTTTACTTTCAAGTTCCATTCCACCGTGCCAACAGTCCTCTTGTACCGCAAGTTTGAATGCGGGAATTACACCGGGAGAATTCCGGATCCTTATTCTGCAGGGAGATACTAATGGGTTAGACAGTGCTTGCTTACTAGTCTTTGTAATAATCTAAGTTGAATGATATTTGTTTTCATTGTTTTCTTGCAACACTTTAGATCCCAAAGTCTGGGATATGCACTACAGCGGCAACTTTCCCAATGAATCTTCTCTACTGTTAGGTAGAATTAATATACTATGGGTGAAATATCTTAGTTATTATGTTTCTTTGTCCTCTTCTTGGGTATGAACATGGTCTACTTCATTCTAATCTTCCCACTTTCATAGGCGTTACGGTCTTCAAAACCAATACAACGGGAGCTCTCCCAATGTAGTCTCCCAGGACATAGTCTAAAATTACTCCTAAAGTCCAAAAGTAATTAAATATGGCATTAGTACTCAGTCATGCTTGCTACAGTGTAATACTGAATTCCATTTTTTTAGACGCTTACAGAGATTACGTTACACAATTCAAATTACTGCGATGGATCCTCTCTTTTTGTCCATTTCTAAAAAGAAAAAGTTAAAAAATACCTTCTAACTCTAATTCACCGCTCAGACACTCAGCAAAATGAAAGTAAGATGAAGTTGCTCAGATGCTCAGCCGCTTGAGCAAATGGAAATCAAACCCTTGCCACGCCGAATTTCCTGCCATGGAGCGACAAGCAACTGCCTGTGCTGATTGCAGGAGCTCAGTTCTCATTGGTCTTGACCCTTATACATTCACCGGTGGGCGATCATCGTCCACCACAGCATATGCACTTGAGTGTTCTGGGCAGCGTGCAAATGCAAGATGGGCAGGTGACAAAACTGGAGGCCTTCTAGAAGGTCGGTTTTGCTCCTAATGGCATTCACACAACGAAAAAATAATTAATGTTATTTGTCTATATTCTTTATATATATATTTGCATCCTAATTTATAAACCATCAACAATGTATTCCATACCAAAAATATTGGTGCTTCGATAGTTAAGAAGGTGTCTGATTTCAAATATGATGACCCCTCATATACGACAATTATGGACCTCATTTATGTACTTCTACATCATAAATGATACCATTAATTCATATTGTTGTAATATGCAAATGCGAAACTGTAAAACGTGCAATCCTGATTTGAAGAGGATTTGAACTTAGGCCTTAGGGTGCATGCCAAATTCAAGGAATTAGTATTATTATATTACAACTATACAAGCAAGTTTATAATTTTCTTAGATGGTGCTATATTGGAGAAATGAATAATCACCCATGTCCACGTGAGGCTCGTTAATTTTTTCAAGACCAAACATGTATATTATGTAATATTCATTGATTTTTCAAAATAATTGCGTTTTAGAGCTTCAAAGGGAATATGGATTTCATTGGAGTAAATCAATAGATTTTCATTGAACAAAGAAAAATGCTTGCATGCTTGTGATCTAAATATGATGGCATTGAATATCATTTAAATAAATAATCAATACTTGTATTTTAGAATATGTTATTCTAGTGAATCTTATGAATCTATTCAAAGTTCTGGATAGAACATTAGATTTGTAACTAGGACTCTTAGAAATATTGGGTGATTCTTGGTCCTAAACTAGTTTACAACTTTTTTGATTGTGAATCATTCTAAGAATCAAGGGTGGGTATGCTGGCCATATATTACCCACCACAATAAAGGATTCACTCTATCTTAGGCAATGAATATGCATTGTGGATTTTTTCAAAATTTTACGGCATATGTTTTAACATGTATTAATGTCATCACACCTAATTTTACACAACATTACTTTGTAGTATAGGTACCTTGAAACTAACGATTGAGGCAAGTATATCATACTTTAATGATTACAAGTAGATATAACTTCAAAAAATAGTTTTATTAACTTCATAAGAAAATTTCAATACTACTATAAATATCAACTAATATGACCAAACGCATTAGCATAAATAAAATTATAAATATATGCCACAAACTTATAACCAGAGAAATGTGGTAACGATAAGAAATTGTGCATATTCAAATTGTTTTATAGAAAATTACATAATCTATGCCGGCCATATATTACCCACCACAATAAAGGATTCACTCTATCTTAGGCAATGAATATGCATTGTGGATTTTTTCAAAATTTTACGGCATATGTTTTAACATGTATTAATGTCATCACACCTAATTTTACACAACATTACTTTGTAGTATAGGTACCTTGAAACTAACGATTGAGGCAAGTATATCATACTTTAATGATTACAAGTAGATATAACTTCAAAAAATAGTTTTATTAACTTCATAAGAAAATTTCAATACTACTATAAATATCAACTAATATGACCAAACGCATTAGCATAAATAAAATTATAAATATATGCCACAAACTTATAACCAGAGAAATGTGGTAACGATAAGAAATTGTGCATATTCAAATTGTTTTATAGAAAATTACATAATCAATCTACAATCTTGAAGATTACAATATTGATTGAATTGAAAAAAGGAAAACCATATGGTTAGACTCTTAGTAATATTTACTAATCAAGCATACTAAGACTTTAATAATACAATTGCAAGCGAGCCACTTGTGTTTTTTGAATAATGACCAATTTGATATTTTTAGGTGAAGATAAGAACTCCAAGAGTGTTGAAGATTACAAAAATTAAAATAATGGCTAGCACCCAATCTTTGGAGCGGTCCCCTTGCTGAAGTTTCTGTTCAAATTGGACGCATGATATACCATTGGAAAGCTCTAAATGATACCTTTCTAATGGTATATTATGAAGCATACAATAGCAGACGGACGGCTGGGCGAACATGTAGATAGGCCGACGGCTTAGTGGACCCCAATCTTTGAAAGGGTCCACCGTCGAAGTTTTTGGCCAAATCGGACGCGTAATATACCATTGGAAAACTCTTGACAATACCTTTCCAATGGTATATTATGAAGCAAATAATAGCGGACAAACGGACAGACAGGCAGACGGCTAGTTGGACTACAAACTGGTGGACGGCTTGGCGGACCCCAATCTTTGGAAGGGTCCCACCGTCGAAGTTTTTGGCCAAATTGGACGCATAATATATCATTGGAAAACTCTTGATAGTAACTTTCCAACTTTATATTTTAAGCACATAATAGTAGACGAACGGACAGACAAGCGGACGGCTAGTGGGGCGACTGGGCGGACTACAAACTGGCGAACGGCTTGGCGGACCCCAATCTTTGGAAGGGTCTCACCGTCGGAGTTTTTGGCCAAATCGGACGCATAATATACCTTTGGAAAACTCTTGACAGTACCTTTTCAGAGGTATATTATAAAACACATAAGCGAACGGACGGGCAGACAGACGGACGTCTAGTCGAACGGCTGGGCGGACTACAAATTGGCGGATGGCTTGGCGGACCTCAATCTTTGAAAGGATCCCACCGTCGGAGTTTTTGGCCAAATCAGACGCATAATATATCATTGGAAAGCTCTTGACAATACCTTTCAATGGTATATTATAAGATATACATTAGCGGACGGGCCGTCAGACGGGGCGGTTGGACCGTTGGTTGGGTCAGATGGGGTGGCGGTTGGACATCGTTCGAGGGGGACAACCGGTACTAACGGGCTAGGTGACTGATGGTGATTGCAAAATTTATTGTTCACTCGGTAAATATGAAATTCAAATGTCACGAGACGTTCAAGGGATAGCGGATGCTAGACATTGGATGTCTAGATGCAACCTCATATCCTCGTATGGCTAAGGTAGCCATCAAAATGCTGCTATTATTGAACCAATGCTCCTATTACTATCATCCATTATTCATTAGACACTTCTTGTTTTCAACGTCCTTCAAGGGTTAAGGTCTATGAACCATTTGAATGATGATAAGATGCTTTGGGGGAAAGTCTACTCGAACCACCATCCATTTCCTTCAAGTTCCATGACTATATTTTCATCAAAATACTCAAAAATTGCCATTTTTAGTACAAGTACTCATTTTTTGAAAAAAAACTTCTTTTGGTACATGTAACCATAGGATCTTGTAGTATGCTAATTTGAGAACATGTGGTAAAAATTTCAGAAAATTCCACTGCGTGGATTGCAAGATATAAGGATTCAAATTCCCTAAAATCATTTTTTTGACCTTGTAAAAAGAAGGCAGCTACACTTCACAAGCTCGCTTTTTGATGAAAAAATGTCCAAAATGATAGTACTTCTTTGATTTCTTTTACCTAGACAAATTGGCTACATGATTGAAAAATTTCACTTCATTTGAAATTGTCCAATATATAGGAAAAAAATAGTAAATTGATAGTAGTAGAGAATGATTTAAAACACTAAATTGTCAAGAATTGAAAATAGAGAATTGAAAAATGCCAATCCCAATGGTGGCAATGTTATAATATGTTGAATTTTATTTTTTTCAAAAAATATTGAAATTTAAATAAGGTAAAGGACTTCAAAGTTTATTTTAGAATAGGAAATCCATAATTGCTTGCAAATTAAAAATCTTCATAATTTTTGACTCATTGATAAAAATGGGATGATTAAAAGCTTACCATGTATATGTAACTCTACAAAACTAATTTCAAATTTTTGTTTTTGAAAAAAGTGATTTTTCTTGATCTGCCCAAACTGCCTAGTTACAAAAAAAAGTAACATATTAGGCTATAACTTTTGACTCACATTTCCAAATATCATGAAATTTAGTGCATATGAAAGATACTCCTCACACCCACATTCTATTAAAATTTCAGCCTAAAATATAGAAATCTCTAGTCAAACGTACCTGCCCAAAATTTTTATACAGCCAAAAAATGCATGCTGTTCCTTTAGGGGTCCAAAATTCTAATAGTGATGAGACTGCCGGATGTTAAACCCGTCCCAGGGTGAAACGCTGGAATTGCGGGGTAAATGTAAAAAAGAAGCCCCCCAGCTAATTTGGGGCCTATATAAATTCAAAAATTTGCAAAAACTTTGATGTGTGAAATTCCTGCGTTTTCACCCTGCTGGTCCCACTTCATGGGGCGGGTTCAACGTCCTGCGATGAGAATCAACTTGATTTCCAAAAAGGTGGCTCACTATTTTCAAGGAGAACCCTGGCAACATAATGATATGCATTAATTTACGCACCGTAACAGTGGTCAAATAATACACAAATCTTGGCCCACCAGTCACCCTCCTCACCAACCGAACCCTTCATGTCTGACCTAAATACACAATGCTTCAACATTGCAAGCTGAATATCCACATCACCTTCACAAAATGCAAATAGCGCTGTCACGAATGGTCCTTGAGGGGATCTGAACACCAGCCTCTCTGTAGTTTAACTCAACTTGGAAACGCCCACCCCTCAGAAACAGTGACAAAAGACTCAGGCACCTCATGTTAACCAACACCCCCAAATCACAAAAGACTGATCTCAAACACACCAACCCGAAGCATCAAGCTTCACAAAATATGAGAGGTTTCGACTGATACGAACTATACAGCAGGGCTCAGCTCACGCTCAATGTCTTCCAATGACCGCCCCTTGGTTTCCACCACATTGACATTAACATACGCAACTGCTGCCGCACAAACCGCAGAGAAGAAAAGGTACACAGTGCTCACGCCAAACCGTTGGACTACGCTCAAGAACATCAGTCCAATGATGAAGTTGCAAGCCTGTGGAAAGCAACCATCAGCTTCAACTCTATAGATGGCGACACTTTGAAAGCATTCCGGCATGCTAAACATCGTATACTTCCAAAGACCAAAATGAACGGCAGATAGACATGATAACTATTGGCAAAATCTCTCTAAATTTCATAATTCCAATCAACGCATATCACTGCCCTCCAATTTGATCACAGGAGCTTCCCAAGTGCAGCAAAAACCCAGAATCTAATAAGACCACTCGACATAAAATGCTCGCAAACAATGCCAAACCATATGCATTACCTCCCAACATGAGACCACTGCATTTAAATTACAAGCTCTCAATCACCAACTCACAAGCATTACGTTGTGGCCAAAAAGTACTTCCAAACGAACACGAAATTCCAAAGGAAGACAAGGGAAATTGTACTGCTTACCCAGTGAACACCAAGAGAAACGGAAACAGCCTTGGCACGAATACGAGCACCAAAAATTTCAGGAAGCAATAGTGCGGGCACTGGTCCAGCGCCTAAAGAGAACGCCAAGACGTACCTGAGAACACCACACCACCATAATTTAGCACCAAAATACCGAAGTAGCAAGAAACTACAACTCAAGCTTTGGCTTCCACAACAGTCAATCAGAAATGCCTAATAGATATAATCAAGAAGGCTCTCCACTAGAGCAAACCAACCACCGAAGTGCGACAGCTTAAAACTTACGCAACGGTTCCAAGCAAAGCTAGTGTGCCAGAAAATGGTGCCAGTGCACTCCAGGACAGGGCCAGTGACAGCACAAGCATAGAAATAGACTGCACAATCAACCACACTTCAGTGAGCTTCACAACATGGATAATACAATCAGATGGCATCTGTCTCAAAGTTACCTGGGACCAAGTCCATCAAAATGGCAAACCAGAACTCCGCACAACTTGTAGAACTAGATTCTAAAACAACAATCTTATAGCCTCTGCATACTCATTCTGCAGTACAAGAATAAAACGCTTAATCTAGGAAAGAACTCAGCAAAGATGGCATGTTGCAATGTAAGTGATCAAAAGTATAAGGGAAACAAGCAGATCAGGCAGAACAATAACACTGAATTTCACAACAAAGGGTCTTACCATGCCAGCAAAGCTACCCATGAGCAGGCTTCTACGCCCTTTCTTGTCCATCAAAGATGACGCCACTGTCGTGCCTGCAATGTAAAATCTCTAAACTAAGCGCTCAAATCTATAGAAAATACATGTCTATGCAAGCAATTCAGGGAGTATACACTAACCAGGACGTCCGAATGAAATACACTATCGGACTGTGCAAGAGCGAGTAACAAAAAAGGCAAGGATCGAGTACAGAAAAGACTCAGATTCTTACCGATTACATTTGCAGCGCCCACAAGTGCACTGGCCGCCACATCAGATGTGATGCCAGCGCTTCGGAACACTTGCGTCGAGAAGTACACCACTGCATTGATTCCAGCAAATTGCTGGAACAGAAACATCGCCATTCCAACAGTGACAACTGCTCACAAGCACCAGAGACTGAATATCGTACTCATAATCATCGCAAGAACAGGAAAGATAACTAGGGAGAGCTAAAATACAACGCCAGATTCCAGTTCAATCAAGGAGTAGAGACAGCAGGCCTGTGCCACTACCCTCCTCCGTGACACCATTTAGAGTGCATTCTATCATGGTTGTATGGCGACCAAGACCTCAATATTGGGGAGAAGACAACTCGATGTGACTGAAGTGCATCTGTCTTGCCTTTGCCATAAAAATAAAAACAAATTCAAACAAAATTCAAACGCAATCTAGATTACATTTCATGATGGGTCTAGTGAAAGGCAACATTTCATGAGTTTTAGGACAACTCTATTGCACCTTAAAATTTGACTATTGAGCATTTATGATTAATGGGGGTACAAGAAGTCTAACCATCAACATCAACTAACTCATAACTTAACTAACTAATTCATATCTTTCCAAAAAATTGTGGAGAAAGCATGAAGATAACTAACATAGATGTTATTAATTGAAAGTGTATTGCGGAAGGGTATAAAACTTCCTAAACGTGTTCCAATGGTATGTTGTAAGAAGCTTCGTAAGTGATTCATTTCAACATTTACATATATGGAAGCAGCCACTTTGGGCCTTTAGGCACTCAGGGCATTACCAATCGCATGCTGAAGCGAAAACAGTTAAGTGATTCGTGAAAACCTTAGTTCGGAACAGAAAGAAATTTTCAGATTTGCAGCCAGGTCTCTGAAAAATGATGTCATCAACTGGAAAGAGAATCTGAATTTTTTTGCTAAGCAAGGTTTGAGACCTCGTTTCCAGATAAAGATGCAAACACCATTGACAATGCCCTTAAAAGAGCAGAAAAAACACAAGCTCCACAATCGTGAAATGAAAGCAAGAAGGCATACCTTTACGGTATCTCTTGCCAAACAGTTCGCCCCAACTAGCGTCCTGATTGTCACCTTTCACTGTTTCAACGCTAGCGGCCTTCAATTCGGTCATGGAGCTTTCAACTTTGCTCTTGCCCCAAAGTTTCCTTACTGCTGTTTCGGCGTCTGCAACCCTGCCTTGCTGCATGCCCAACCGACACTTGGTCATCACGTTAGAGAACAGAAACACATTGTAGCAAACGCAGTATTGCAAGGGAAATTACAATGTAATTTTGCAATAAAGCAGTGTTGAATCCCATGACCACCTCCCAAAAAGAACCTCCGCAAATAAGGATTCGTCAACATGTAAGTTAACCGACCTTGTAAAGCCAGCGGGGACTCTCTGGGCAGTAAATCATGCCCAGAGCCAGAAGGACAGCAGGAACTGTAGCCAGTCCAAACATTGTCCGCCACCTGCAAGCTCACACCACGAGTTTTTTAAGTCAGGGTTCCTGTTTAAACTCATCAAGGAAGCGCACGTAACACACTATGTAACCTTAGACTTGACATTCTCATTATATAATTTCGCATTCTCTTCATGGTACAATTTCCTTGAACATACTTTTCAAGGTCAGTTTTCTCTTCGTTAGATGTACTAGTAGCAGGTACAAGGAACACTGTCGAAGAGACTCAAACAAAAATTTAATTGAGGAAAACTTTGAACTCTGACTTAGGTTGTGATTAGTTCAGTACCAAGCAGGGTTGCCACCCAAGGGCAGACCAGCAATCAGAGCCAACAGGATTCCAATGCAAATAAACAGCTGATTCAGTGTTCCCATGGTCCCTCGAATTTCAGTAGGCGAGACCTGCATAGACCAAATCACCTGTAAATCTTGAGATACATCACGGGGATCTGAAGATTGCCCTAACCAAAGAATCTCTTCCCTAGTCTTTAGGATTTTAAATAATGTATGGAGCATTCGAAGCTGCATCATTTGGTTGAATTCTTTGAATATCGAACATTGTAATCTCTGTCTCATAGAGCATGTAGACACCTCGCGTACACTGAGTATTTCTTGTGCGTGGAAGAGCTAATGACTTTGCTTTTCCTACTCTGTGCAAATCGGTCTCAGAATTACCTCTGAAATGTAAAGGGGCACAACACCAGAAGTAACACCAATTCCAACACCGACCAAAATTCTCCCGACTACCATAGCCTCAAAATTGCTTGCTTTTGTACTGGTCCAAAACAAACCCACAAACAAACCTCAGGAAATGGCACAATGAACCATAATTCTACACAAAAAAGAACAAAATATGGGCACACTTTACAGCTAAAAACATAAAATTATCAGTCATTATGCGCAGTAGCTTCAACCTTAAATAATTACAATGAAATCAAAGAAACAAACCAACACCTTACAGAGGCTAAGTTGCATACCTGAGAATCGTGCCAACAATAAGAGGCAGGGCGTTTAGCTGGAAGGTACGCTTGCGGCCTAACTTATCTGCAAGAGCGCCTCCAGTGAAGGAACCCACCGTGGCACCCGCTAGGGTTGAGCTCACCACCCATCCTGAATAATTCACATCACAAGATCTCAGTGCTGCGATTAATTGTTTCATAGATTTTGCAAATGTCAACCAAAGCAATCCAGGACTACATACTGCTACAGGCGGTGTGCTCAGCTTGTGCACTAGAGGAATCACATCACGGAACTGATCAATATGATGGAATCAAATCACAAGGAGAATTCTCCACCGCCCTTCTTCTTTACACAGTCGCACTGTGCCACGCAGGATGAGAAATCACCAGCAAAAGCTTCTAACCAGACAATGGTACTAAAACAAGCGGCACCTTGCTTCACAGTATTTGTTGCAAAACCGAGGTCGCGTGACAAATACTCCAAAGCACCGTTGACCACCCTACAAAACCAGCATAGGAGCTTCAGGAGACAATTCAAACCACGACTTTAACCACAAGCACTCTGCGCATTAAGGAGTGACTCATGAGAGACAAAATAGTCAAATTACAATCTTAGATAACCGATACAAAATATGTTTAGTAAACTGGCAATCCTTCTTCAGCTCGCAACAGGTAGAAGTGATCAAGGTCGAATAAGATACCCAAGATGGTAACCAAATAAGATGGCCCCAAGGCAAGCGACTCCAACAGCCGGCAATACCATCCCAGTTGTGGCGGGATTAGCTGTTTTTGTAGCCACGTCTCCAGAAAATTCACCATCTGCCAATCGTCAAGAGTGTAACACCAATTACTGGAGATTCAACAACACATACCATGAGCTGAACCGAACAGGTCACGAAGACCTGCACTCTCAAGTTACACCAACACGTACGAGCACACATCAATAAATCTGGCACAAATGGGAGCGTGAGATCTAAGAGAACGAAAAAGTGATAAACAGTGAAATGTTGGTGTGTCAATAGAATGGCACAGATTTCCTCTGCAAACCTAGGTGCCCATAGCGATTCGTTAAAAACCGCACAAACACTATGCTTAAACGGACAGATCAGCAAGGGAAATTCTCAATCCATCCAGTACACGACTGAGAGGAGCTATAGATTGGAAAAGTAGCGATGTCAGCATTGCAGGAGAAGAACGCCTACCAGCAGCTTGAGCACGCACGCCAGGTGCCGCCCGCTTCTGGATCCGAGCGGCAAGACCGAATCCAGCTTCCAAACCCATCCCCAGAAATTTGGCAGATGCCACAGAGTGCTTCAGCTGATGTGTGCATCTAGCGCTTGCCAACACGTGACGTCGTCCAGCGCGACCTGCTAAACTTCGTGCATTCAAACTCCGCGCTGCAACTGTGCTACCCGCGGGCCGTCCTGAAACCCATGCAGCCAAGAAGGGGGAAGGGGCCGCTGCGACCTGCATGTCGTCTCACCTGAATCACTGATCGTCACTACTTCTGGTGTCAGCCAATTTCTGCACAAGCAATAGGACCACAAAAAACGTAATAGCATCGCAAGCATTGAAGGCAGGTCAAAAGTGCCATATAAAACAACTGCACCCAAGCAATTCATAACATTCTACTACACGTAACATTCCACCGATTCAACCCCCACCCCTACCAGGCATGCAGGAAGTAAGACCAAATTAGGGAAAACCTAACACCAGATGCAGCAGAAAGGTAGAAGGAATTAGAAAAAAATGAACACCCAAGACTTTCTACAAAGACGCTTCTTCGCCCTTGGAAACACTCGAGGAAGAAGCGGAACGAGACGGATCTGGAAAACGAGAAGCAAGAAGCAGGAGGCGGTAAAAGAAGGCGGGGACGGGGAATGACAACGATCCAGCCCAAAGCTCAGGGAGGGTGAGAGATGGCAGCAAAAAAAGAAAGAAGAGAAAGGAAGCAGGAAGACGACCGCGAAGGGAGAATTTGAGACAGGAGATGGCGCACCGAGGCAGGGGCTTGAGTTCGAGCTCGACGAAGAATGGACGCTGGCTTGCTGCTGCTGCTGCTGGGAATGGCGATGGCTCCAAGACACTCTGATGGAAGAGGCAAGGGAAGGGGTATCCGCATCAATGACAGACGAAGTCAATCTCCAAATTATGAACTGCCAAGTTAACACTTGTCTCTCTCTCTCCAAGAGTCCAAGTTCTCTCTCGCGAACTGACACACTCTATCTCTTTAGCTCTGTTTAGCTTACTTATCTTACTGCCCTCTCAGGGAATATCCTAAGCTCTGGCCCTCTGTCGAGGTCTAAGGTAAAGCAGCCCATTGTGGTCAGAATTAGGAGTCTGCCATCATCCCATCACTGAATTTTTTCAATTTTTTTCCCATGTGAAGACAAGTATGAGAATTTGTGAAGGGAATTGAAATCATAATTTTCAGACAGAGTATGAATTAGCTATGAATTTCTCAAGTGTTCAGCCCAAAGAAGTCGGTAGACTACCCCAAAACCAACTGCAAGTGTATCCATAATGCTCACCTACTTCTTCTAAAGGAGACAATTTTTTTTTATATGTGGATGGACATAAAAAGTCACTTCCTACAATGACTTACACTGAAATTATTGCATGTGCCTAATAAGGTCACTAATTACTCCATTGAAGTTAGGTGAGATATTGATTGTGGTCAGAAAAAACACAATGGGATCATCATGTGTCCCCCATGAGTCATTTGACCACAATGGGCTGCTTTACCTTACATCTTGGCATCAAACAAAATGTTCAAACTAGCGATCCCAGTATACGTATATCGTATTTTGCAAGAAAGCTACAGGCCGGTGTGTCAAGGAGGTCCTTCCTCAAAATAGAGGTGCATTGGTAGAAATCGCCTTCTAAAATTCTCAAAAAATGGTGGAATTTTGAATAAATTGTATTCTCTTTGGTAAAGCGCAGCTTGCGACAATTTCGAACGCGTGGTGTATGAAGAGGACTAATTTTTCTCTGCATTGCTATCAATCATTGCTAAGTGTCGGGGAATTTTTTATGAAATTTGTGATTTTTGCACAAGTGAGCTGTTTGAGTATAGTTTTTGGCTTATGATTATAGTAGAGCTAAACATACACAAATCAAGCCTCAATTAAGCTAAACATATAGAATAAACCTTCAATCAAGCTTCAATGAAGTTAAATATAGAAAGCAAGCTTTTATGAAGCTGCACATACACAAATGAAGCTTTCTATGAAGCTCCTCAACTCCAAGCACCCCAATCCTCAAACTCCACCCCAATCCCAAACTCCACCCCAATCCCAAACTCCAAGCACAATAAGGCAAATTGAATACAACACCCCAATCACCTACAACACCCCAACCAATCATACATTGAATACCAACGAATAAGAAATGGACTCCAAGCTGCACACACAAGAGCAAGAAGTGAAAACAAGTAATATAAATTGAAAAGTACCACTATTGTGGTTTAGGAAAAATTAGACACATTCACTAATGAGGGATTTGAATCCTCCTTGCTTGGAGCAAGACTGCCCAATTGTAGTGTTAGTGGTTTGCATAGCACAAAACAACCAAACCACATTAAAAAGTACAAAGGCATAGATTAGTTTAAACAAGAGGTCCCAAAAGTTAATGATGGCCACACTCCCAGCAGAAATTCTCAATGGCACAGCACATCCTCGCAGATATCTCCAATGTCAAGGAATCACAAGTGTCCTATAAGCCCCAAAGCTTGCAAAATCTCATGAAAACTAAAGATTTTGAAAGGGGAAGGATCTTAAAATGGCCGAATATCAAGCATCTCCATGTCGACCTACTTTAACTGCATTCTTCCATGACCCTATGGCAACCTTGTATGGAAAATTCTCCAAAGTATAATATTTTTGGCCAAACATGCGCACTACTAGTGGCAGATGCTTGCCCAGCCTGTTCCTCTGGCACGACTTCAAGAACTTTAGTGTTGAAAAGCACCGCTCATCTTCCACCAATCTAAGCACCAGGCAACAATCAATTTTGGCAAGCTTGAAGTACTCCAAAATAAGCTTTTTTTTAATGACTCAACTATGAAAGGTTCCACCACAACAAAATAACTAGATTCACATGAGAAGCAGATGCACACGCAACTTCAGAGTTAGCTTTCATTGTAAGCTTAAATAAACTTTGCTGATTGTCAAGGTTAGACCCAGACAACATCTTTGGAGCAGTGCAAAAAGTCTCGCCTTCCTGCAAAAACAATCATGCATTCAACAATCAAGGATGAGTGTAAAACTTTTTTGGAACCTCCAAGTGGTGACCAAAACTCTCCTCAACCTTTGGTTGTTTCTAGTATTCTGGGTATATGATGCCAAAGGCATTAAGCAACTCCTATTGCGGGAAGCGCCTATCCAACTCATCCAAGAGCAACTAAGTGATCTTTGCCGTACCGCAAATAAGGATCACATTAGTGAATATAGCTACTCTAGGCCAAATGAGTTTACAAAACTGCATTGGACAACTAAGGCAATTGAATTGGAAAATAAAGGCATTTGAACTACAAAGAAGCTCCAAGTGACCTGCTCCACAAACAAGATACAATAGCCAAAAAAAATCTGGAACCACAAAAGCACCGCAATCCAAACTGTCGATACTTATCTTGCTTGCGCTGCCGACAAGAAATCATGAATACCACAGAACCAGACTCAGACCCAGAAGAGCAGCCTCAGACACCAAAGAACAAGCAACAAAGCAAAATTGATGGATTAGAATAATAGCACTAGTAGGCCAAAAAAAAATGGAGTGCAAGAATACTTGAGTAAGACAGAAGGAGCATCCAACAAGCCAAAAAATATAGGGTGTATTTCTAGGGTGCATTTCTAGGGTACACATTATAAATGAATAACCACTAGAAGAAACCCATGTTTTTTTGAATTTGCAAATGTCTAAGTTGACGGATTTTGCTAGACACCCTATGTAACAACTTGTGTTTTCATATCAACAGTGACATCTAAAGTAACATCAAGACATTATTTTAGATGTCATTGTTGACATGAAAACACAAGTTGTTACATAGGGAGTCTAGCAAAATCCGTCAACTTGGATGTCGATAGATTTTAGTGATGTCTAAATAAACAAGGTGTCCTACTAGTGAACATATCTGCAAATTATCGCAATATGTTGACCTGCATGCGTTTAAAATCTTCCTTCATCACAAACAAGTGCCCATCACTTTACAATGGTAGCGGGCAAACACCGTCAACAAGCATAAATTGAACAGCAAGTGCAGAACACCCCCTCCTCTGGCATCAACTTCCACTCCATTGGCACTTCGAAACAAGACAAGGAAATCAACTCTTGGTACCGCTAGAATTCTGCGATCATAAAGGTAATAGTTGGATCCACGAATATTTTGGCCAAATTGGCCTGGCAAACCTTAATTGATTACATGAAGTCACATGTAAAGATGTCTCAAGACTGTGATAGTTTAATGAGGTAGTGGACGATATTATGCATTGGAATGAAACCGCTAGTGACAGTAAGACCTCGATATTAGACAAGTAGTCAAAGTTTGTGGCCAAGGCAGCGCCGGCTTTCTCACCACCAGCAAAGGACATGTCAAGGCCCATTTTCTCAAGCAATGTCCTGTATTTTGACATGATGCATTGTGCAGGGCTGCCCTTTGAAATTCAACGAGTGTCAACATTCCTCACCATTTTGTTACCCTTAGTTTCTATGAGATCTGCAAGCTTCTGCTACTCAGTATGCTTTTTGTGACTACGGCAAAAATAGGAATACAAGGATTGGCACCAGACCTCCAAGCGGGACACCATTGAATAGTTTGACAAGGTTTCTACAACCAAGTTGATGCGATGCAAGGCACAATTGGCTCCAAGGAAGAAAGGAGCCCATTTCTCCCAAATCTGGGTAGACACCCTAGTTTTTGGTCCTTGAAACATACTAACACCATCGGCCTAAAGGAAACAAGTTTATCTGCAATCTGCTCTTGCAAGAGTCCTTCCTCAGCATGCAAAGCTTGCATAATCACATTAGTCAAGTGGTCTGCGGTTCCACAATCAAAAATACATGACAGATGGAGTAAGTAAGGGATCCTCTCCCCAATAATCGACAGCATAGATATGAACCCCTATCCAAGAAGTATTGTCCATCGCACTGACTTTGCCAGTGCTAATGGAAACAAACCGAGCATTTTGTACCACTACCTTAAGTACAGCAAGCACATAGACGTGAAGGTGCTTTGACATCTCCCACCCTGACGTCTCGGACCAGTGCTTCCGAGGAACATTTCTCGCTTTTAAGTGCCTCAATAAGTATTGCTCTTGCTTGTAATCTCACATGGGACAACCAAAATGGGAATCTGAAATAAGGTTGAGAATCGGACTCCCTTCCTATTGGCCTCACCAGCGACAAGTTGGTTAGCAATTGTGCCGGCTAACTTTTGCCCTACCTAAAGCTTGTTAAACTGCAAATGCTTGTAGTCACGTTTCACGTAAGTGTCAACTTTCTTGAGATGGAAAATGGCTCGCCATCGACCTTGCAAGCGCTTTTCCCTTCATGTTTCTCCCAGTTGTCTCCTTTGGGGACCATCATCTTTCTTCTTTTGCTCACATCACTATAGCTCTTGCAAACGAACCCCGTCAAATTGCTAGCAGCATTGAACTCCCCTTCAGCCCACGTAAACTTACATGCCAAACCTCTTGCCAACGTCGCGTGATGGTGCTTGGAGCAGTTTTCCGTCTCTTGCATGCACATTTTTCCTTCTCTTCACTTGTGATTGCAGGGTCGAGACGCTCCAGTGAGACTGCTGTCGCCTTAGACAAAGAAAAAATTCGAGGCAACAAATCCAATATTGAGTCAGACAAGCATGTCTCACAGACATGCGTGACCTCTACCTCCACACCATCCCTAACTTTGCATTGCAGCAATGGAAGCCGTCGTTGTGCTAGCAGGTAAATACTTTCCCAACCCGTGAGAGTTCTTCGAGGAGCCGAATGCGCACTCGGAAGTTCTCCAACAATTTGAGTTTCGATGCCATCCCAAATATGCAGCCTGCACCCATGCCAAACCTCAAGAGAGAACTGCAAGGAGGCAAGGGACATAAGGCAAAACAAGCACAAAGACTGAAAATAAATACAGTACACAAATAGTGTAGTAATATGAGATATGAAAGTAATATGAGATACGGTATGAGTATGAAAGCTCATACTACTTTCATTAGAGTATAAAAGCAGCGTCTTCAAGCAAAAAAAATTGGAAACCAATTGCAAATAGAGGCGAGAGAAAATGCATAAAGAAAGCCATAATCAATGAAGCACGCTAAAGACAAGGAATGTCGCAAGTATTTATACCCCAAGAATGCCAATTGCACATTGGACATGAACATTCTAGACTCAGAGATTGTTGCAATGCCAACAGCCCACAACTCGCACCTAACAATCAAATTCCAAAGAGAAATTTACTACAAGGGGAGCTCCCATTTCCAAATTGGAGTGAATGCGCCATATTCCAAGAAATGCAAATGTCTCTCAAGACTCAAATGTTCACAAATTACAACAGCTAGAAAATAGCAGCAATCTGCCTCCAATTTCATAAAATGGCGCTCCAACGTTAAAGCGCAGGATTGGCATTTGCCAGGAGCAAGAATGAAGAAACAAATTGAATGTTGTACGCGCAAGGAGAAGTAATTGCGAGCAATTATTGAAACTACTAATGCGAACTTTGTGCTGTTTAGGAATGCAAGCATTGACAGGGAGCTGCTAAACCCTATTCGGCGTGGGAGACGACAACTGTGACATCTACGGTAGAGATTTTGTCACCAACACAAAGATCTAACGGTTCAGATAAAAATCTTGCTAACCCTAAAATAGCACGGTAGGAGATGAATGCTACTTCAAAATTGGATGGATTCAGGATTTTGCAACCTTTTGTTCGTCAAGTGGGAAAAGTTGCTCAAATCCTGGTTTATATTCAAAAATTCTCTGTACATTTAGCAGGTGCAAATTATAGGTAGAAATGGAGCAAAAATTAGTCACTTAGGGAACACTGGTTCAAACTTAGCAATCCCTCAGCAACTTTCATGTTTGGAAGCCTAGATGGCTTCAAAATTATTTGTTGCACCAATATTATGGCAAAATTTAATTAAGGGGACAAATTCATTGGATGAGAATGTTGAATTGAGAGGCAAATTTTTGGCTTCAAAGGCGTTTCTAAGCATCACAATAAATAAAATTAGGTGATAGTAATTTTTTCAAAAGCTCGCTTATCAAATGCTTGCTTATCCATGTTTGGGAAGTTGCATCACAAGGAAAGTTGAACAAGGTGTAGACTTTTTTTTCTGTAGACACAACACCTCCTTGTATTATTTTTGTAATTGACATGGCAATCCAAGAAACATACTTGTATTTACCATGAAACAAAATATCAAACTTTAGCTTTGAATGGAATAATTTGAAGATAGACCACTTATTGTCAAATACAAGAATTGTGTTCAAAGTTGAATTTCAGACCTCATTTAGGCATAGTAGAATAATTTTAATAAAAAAACTTTGACCTCTATTGATGTGGGAAATCAAGCTAGCTTTATCTCCAAAAATCCATTTGAGGTTTATAATCTCCACTAAAAAGTTCTAGACAAAATTCAAAGAGGGTGTTTGGAAATATCCAAAAAAATGTCCCTTCCAACTCCTCTATGAAATTTGGCTATAACTTTAGTTATTTGGAGTTTTAAATCTCAAATGACTTTTTGGAGATGAAAGTTAGCTTGATTCACCACATTAATTTAGTTCAAAGTTTTTTGAAAAAGTTTTTCTACTATGCCTAAATGAGGTCTAAAATTCAACTTTGAATACAATCTTGCATTTATCTTAATTATGAGCGGTTGAGCTCCTCTTAATCCTAATTTACACACCCCACATGGATTGTTTCACCTACTACTACCTCACTTGCATAAAGGGCTTCTCTTCTCATCTTCACAATTACAAAACTAAGTAAGTGGCTTTTGAAGGTAATTAACTTTACAAGCCACTTTATTTTGGACTCTGTTTTGTTTCACATGTTAACTGAACACTTTGTATTGTACTGGCGGTGACGTGTGGAAGCATTATACTTGTTCATATAAATTTGCACAAATAATATAGGTGAAAAGAAATGTGCTAGCACTAAGATTTAGAGAAGCTATAGTTGGCTCCTAGCTTCAAACGGCCACCAATTTTTTGGCGATAAAAATCAATAATTATACTTTTATTTTCCATTAGTGAGGAACCCCAGCCTCGCCAGAAAAAAATATTTGCTTGGCAAGGGCCTTGACTTGGCTAGTGAATGTAGCCAAACTTGAAATAGTGACCTATGGCATGTACACCAAGTCCAAAATGATGCTCGGCCACTTCAAAATGCAGCAAGGGCATGAGCAAATATTGGCTCTTGGCCATGGCTCACTAAATCTTTTTGAATAGTCTTTTTGATCCCATGTGTTGAAAGGTTTCTTTTCAATGGTGCCAAAAGATTCTCTTCAAAAGATTAAAATAGGAGCTATTCTCTTCATAAGTGGACTTTTGACCACTTGGCAAGTCTCCTTATGGGGTCACAATTCTGTAAATAAAAATGGGCTCTTGAACAAGGGACGTCAAACTTCAAAAAGTTCCCTATTTGGCACCCCTAATTAAAGAGCTGCCATGGGGTTGCCCTAAAACAAGCCGACCCATTTCCAACCATTTAAGCAATTATGCATATTTAGAATGCATATTGAGTGCGGATTTTTTCCTTATACAAAAATAGAATTTGGAAAGATTGTATATTTTTCTAGAATTTTATTATGCAAAATATAAACTACTATGAATTTATTAGTGGAAGATTTTCTTTGACCTATAATGGTAATATAGACATTTCTATATCTGACCATAGGCTGATTGTAAAATCAACCAAGGGCTAGTTGCAATATTAACAGCCTTGCAATCAATCATAATGCATTGCAATTGCTTCAAAGATTGAACCACAACTTTGAAGAAAAAGAGCAGCCATAGATTGGAAATGGGGGGGGGATATCGGAAAAGGGTTAGCTCCCTTACATGAGATCTTGCAAATTGGTATTTTTAATATTCTCTGTTATAGATTATCTCCCTTACTTATTGCGCCATTGCCATTGTTGTATAGGCAATGTCCTTCCTCTCTCTAGTGGTGCCAACTAATTCCAAAACACATCCCTAGCAAGACACACAAACATTACATTCAATACCAAACGGGTATTAGTATCAATGAAACCACCCATTCCAACAACGCTAGAGTGTGAGCAGGGTGTGTTGAGCATTGAGCAATTAAAATTGAACAATCGTTGCGAATATTTTTACTAAAAATAGACATGTTAAGATAATCCATGACTATTCATCATCCATCTGAGTCATCCATTCATCATCCATCCATGTCATCCATTTATCATCCATCGAAAAAAGGCTTTATTTGCACATTGTAATATATAATAAACATGCCAATCACCGCATAGAGAAAGTTCAAATCCTTCTCCACAAGAATGTAGAGATTTGCATGCTTTCAAATTTGGCAAGATTGTTAACTGTCATGTTAAAATTCACCTTCAAAAAATAGAATGCAAAAAGGTTTCTTTATGAAAAATTTATTGTAATTTAAAGACAATGATGTTAAAATCTAGTAAAAATTTTCTTGTAGCCCTTCACTGCTCAATGTGTTGTCAATTTGATATTGGATTTCAAAGTGATAACATGCTTCATTGCTTTGTGCGGTTAGTGTATAGTTAGTTGTGTGTTTTTTGGATTTGTGCGGTCATTGGCACATTTACTCTATGTCTCAAAAAATTGTATATAATATATATATTTATTTATTTAAAAAATTATAATTCAAAAAGGCATTTGAATTGTTGACCTCAAAACTTTATTGTTAACTATTTTGAAGCTGGTTTAGGGCTTCTCAAAACCAAATAGCACCATTAACCATTAAAGGACCAAGGTGATTTTTCTATCAAAAACCACTCAAAACTGTCATTTCTATTGCAAAGAGAAAAGAGCTTTAAAAGTTGTATTTTCTGGCATATCCAATTGTAAGATCTTATACTTGACTACTATATGAATATGTGGAAGAAACTTCAGAAACTTTGACCATATAGATTGCAAGATATATGCATTTAAAGTGAAGAAAACAAGTTTTTTTGCACCTTGCTTGACTAGATTTTTTGGCTTTGAGTCTTTTTAGTTCAAAATTTTTGCACTATAGACTTTGATTTTCTATTTATTTATGTTAAGAAGTTGAGTTGAGAATCTCCCAAAAAAATTCAGGATAAAAATGCAGTTAGATTTCACTCATTAAAAAAATGTTAAGTAGAGATGGGTTCAAGATTGAAGAAAAAAATAAACTGTTAATAGCTTTTTGATGGAATTGAATCACAATAATCCAAATGGTGAGATTGTTCTAGCAAGAAAATCTAACCTTTTCTAATAAATTTTTTTGATAAATTCTAAAAACTGAATTGAAAAACGAATTCTACAAGTTATTCTTTTGAGAAGATACTTAGATTGCCTGAAAAACTAAGATTTTCTATAACTTTCTCATTACTAGTCCAAATTGAATGAAATAAAGCTTCACATGTAGACAAAAATATAATCTTTGAGAAAAAAAAAATTATTTTGACTTTTGTGATTTTTTTTGGACTGCCCGCCAAACTCCAATTTTGCTTATTGTGCCATAACTTTTGCTCCTGGGCATCAATTAAATTAAAAAATATATATTCACAAAGCTCTCGCAAAAATACACAAACTCAAAAAATCCCAAAAAGATATTACTAAAAATTGAAGCAATAGGAACTTGCCCAAACCCGAATTGTCCTCCAAGGAGACAAGCCTTTAGGGGTTAAGGGTCATTCAAAGCAATGTGACAATCATGTTGAAGAACATGTACATATTAGTGTAGACCATGTAAATTCAGCCCTAGGAGTAGCATTAGACACTTAGTTAGTGTTAGAGTTCATTGGGTATTGCTCATAGTCAAAGGCAGCCCATAGTGTTTAGTTATCCTACATGGTTTGTGGATAACTATGAAAAGCTTCTAGTATAAGATCAGCCCACTCATGGGTGTTTGTGTTGAAGAACATGTACATATTAGTGTAGACCATGTACATTCAACCCTAGGAGTAGCATTAGACACTTAGTTAGTCTTAGAGTTCATTGGGTATTGCTTATAGTCAAAGGCAGCCCATAGTGTTTAGTTATCCTACATGGTTTGTGGATAACTATGAAAGGCTTCTAGTATAAGATCAGCCGACTCATGGGTGTTTGTATCTTCCTACCATCTAAGTAAAGCCTTTCTTCCATTCATTACATTGTAATCTCAATAGGTTATGGGCCCACGCATTTGGAGTTGCGCTTGAGGGAGAAATTCAAATCATTTGGAGGAGATCTTGGAGCTTGGAGGAGCAACCAGCCATTTGTCACTTTTTCACCTACAAAACATATGGTGTGAGTCATTTTTCAAAAGAAAGCTTTGAAGTGCATTTGAAAAAAATTCTTTGGGGGCTTTTGTTGGCTGATTTGTGAGGTTTTGAGTACATTTGGGTGAGAGGTTGCTTATGGTAGTAATCAGACCTAATTAGGGCTGGTTGCATGCTCCATATTTGAGTTTGTGCTTAGAAGTGTACATTTGGAGCCATTGTGGGCTGATTGTGCACTTGGGTGCATTGTTGGTTGTGATTGTGGCAATTGCAATCTAGTGAGAGTCCTTTGTGAGCCTTGGAAGCATCATTGAGTTGCTTGAGGTGTTTGCCATCCATTGAGGGCTGATTAGTGCCCATGTGAGTGAGTGAGGCAAATTAGTGGACATTGTAAACCTTAGAGGGCTGATTTGTGTCCTTGTGAGTGAGAGAGGACTGATTTGTGTCCTTGTGAGTGAGAGAGGGCTGATTTGGGCCCTTATGAGCTTTGTGGAGTAATTGAGAGCCAATTAGGGTTCTTTGGTGACTTGGTGATCCAACTAGGGGTGTTGGAGGCCAATTGTTATCCTTGAGGTGCTCATTGGGAGTAGTAGCTTCCATCTAGGGCTGATTGGACGTCTTGAGCTCCTTGTAGGGTGGAGTACCCTAATGTGAGGGGCATTGTGAGTTTGCTTGCTGATTGGAAGTAGCACTAGCCCATGGTGTCCATGTGGTGGCTTTGAGCTTCATTAGGGTCGGAATTCGTGTTGAAAGGAGGGGATGCACTTGTGAGAAGTGTTTGGTCGTTCTTAGGGCTTTGGAGAATCTTGGAAGGTCCTTGTAAGGGCTGATTGGTGCCATTTCAGCCCAATTGGCTTCCAAGGGATTGTTTGGAGGTTGAATTGAGTTTGTCAACTCTCCAAGACACTTGGGGTGCTGCCAACAAGTGGGAGGTGCTTCACCATGGCATCAAGTGGAGGAGAAGGCGTGCGCATCATTGACAAGTTCAATGGGGAGAACTTTGGCATGTGGAAGTTCAAGATGGAGATGATCCTTGCGGAGAAGGACTTGTGGGAGGTGGTGGATGGGAGTGAGGAGCCTCCAAGTGAAGATGCGGATCCCAAGACCAAGAAGGCCTTTGAGAGGAAGGAGAAGAAGGCCTTTGCTCTCATTGCCATCAACCTTGTGGATCGCCAAATTGCTCACATTCGACATTGCAAGGGACCAACCCAAGCATGGACCACCCTTTGCAACATCCACGAGACCAAGAGCCTCTCCAACATCCTCTTTCTTCGACGCAAGTTCTTCACTAGCAAGATGCAAGAGGAGGATGACATGTTGGATCATGTCAACAAGATCAAGGCTCTTGCGGATGAGTTGGCTTGTTTGGAGGCGCCCGTGACGGATGGGGATGTGGTGATGACCTTGTTGGAGAGCTTGCCCCCATCTTATGAGTTCCTCATCACCGCATTGGAGACAAGGCCCACCAAGGAGCTGACCATGGAGTTTGTGACCGCCCGCTTGATGCATGAGATGACCAAGCGCAAGGAGAATGAGTCCCAAGGGGAGGGATCAGCCCTTGTCTCAAGATTTGGCAAAGGAGGCAACACCAAGGCGTTCAAGGAGACAAGGACGTGCTTCAAGTGTAACAAACCGGGCCACATTGCCAAGCATTGTAGGAGCAGCCAAGCCAAAGACAAGGAGAGTGCACACCAAGCTTCCAAAGAGGAGGAAGAGGAGGAGTTTGCCTTTCCCACCCATGGAGGAGGGGAGAAGGCCAACATGTTCACTTGGATTGTGGACTCGGGGGCCACTCAACATATGACCAGCCATCGAGATGCCTTCCACACCTATTAGCCCATTTCGGGGAAGAAGATTTATTTGGGAGACAATGGCATGGTGGAGGCCCTTGGCATGGGGGAGATCCTAGTGGAGGTGCAAGTGAAGGGAGAGACTAAGAGGATCCAAATCCGGGAGGCACTCCATGTCCCCAAGTTGCATGCCAACTTGCTTTCGGTGAGCAAGTTGTCTTTGGGAGGTTTGAAAGTGCAATTCAACACGGTGGGGTGTATTGTGAGGGCACCAAGTGGAGTTGTGATTGCATCAGCCCCTCGTGAAGGCAATTTGTACAACCTCCATTTCACCAAGGTGAATGGCACTTCCGTGGCTTGTGTTGCCCAAGGATCAGCCCATGAAGACCTTGTGGAGCTTTGGCATAGGAGGCTTGGGCACTTGAATGTGAAGAGCATGAAGAGCCTCCAACACATCGTGAAGGGGCTGAACCTCTCTTCTTGCAAGCATGATTGGAGTTCTAGGGTGTGCAAGGGGTGCATTGAGGGCAAACAAGCAAGGCAGCCCTTCCCCAAGGATGGAGCAACTCGGGCCACCAAGCCAATGGAGCTTGTGCATTCAGATGTGTGCGGGCCCAAGAAGACCACAACCATAGGAGGAGCAAGGTATTTTTTGACCTTCATTGATGATTTCTCTCGCAAGATTTGGGTGTATATGCTGAAGTGCAAGAGTGAGGTGTTTGGGCGTTTTGAGACTTGGAAGGCCCTTGTGGAGGTCCAATCCGAGTGCAAGGTGAAGGTGCTGCGATCGGATAATGGAGGGGAGTATGTGTCCAAGGCCTTTGAGGAGTACTTGAAGGCCCATGGCATTGAGCACCGTACATCAGCCCCTTACACTCCTCAACAAAACGGTATGGCAGAGCGTGCCAATCGCACCATTGTGAAGATGGCAAGGTCCATGATTCATGCCCAAGGTCTCAAGTTTGAGCTTTGGGGGGAGGCGGTGTCGAATGCGGTTTATACAAGGAACCGATGCCCCACACAAGCCTTGACAACCAAGACACCCCAAGAAGCTTGGAGTGGGACTAGGCCCAATGTGTCTCACATGCGCATCTTCGGGTGCATTGCCTATGCATTGGTTCCAAGTGCCAAGAGGACCAAGTTGGATGCCAAGGGCATCAAGTGCCTTTTCCTTGGTTATTGTGAGGGAACCAAGGCGTATAGGCTGATGTGTGTGGAGAGCAAGGCCATCATCAAGAGTCCAGATGTGACCTTCATGGAGGATGGAGGAGCTGATCCCAAGCTCTTGGAGATGAGCCCAAGTGGGAGAAGTGGAGGACCAGCCCAAAAGGTGGGCACAACTCCAAGAGTGCACATTGAAGATGAAGGAGATGAGGATGAAGAGCAAGAAACGGAAGATGAAGACTTTGTGGAGCCCAAGAAGAAGGTGGCCACACCCCAAGTGAAGAGATCAGCGGCGCCTTCTCCAAGCACATCACCAAGGGAGCAAGAGCATGATTAGCCCTTGGAAGAGCAAGATGAGTCCACGGAGGAGCCCCGTTATCCCACAAGGACCCGCAAGCCGCTTGGAGATTGGTGGTTGAATCACATTCTTCCTCCACAACAAGAAGAACAAGCCAATGTGGCTTTCATTGGAGATCCATCCACACTTGGAGAGGTGTTGCGTTGCGATGATGCAAGCAAGTGAGAGTAGGCCATGGAAGAGGAGTACAAGGCCCTCATTTCCAAAGGGACATGGGAGCTTGCACCCCTTCCTCCCAAGAGATCAAGTGTGGGTTGAAAGTGGGTGTTTTCCACCAAAAGGGATGCTTTGGGTCACATTGTGAGGTACAAAGCAAGGTTGGTTGCTAGGGGTTTTTCTCAAGTGGAATGTGTGGACTTCAATGACACATATGCCCCCGTTGCCAAGTTTAGCACCATTCGGTGCGTTGTGACGATTGGGGTAACCATGGACTTCGAGATGCACCAAATGGATGTGAAGACGGCGTTTCTCAATCCCAAGTTGGAGGAGGTCATCTACATGGATCAGCCCCAAGGCTTTGTGGAGGAAGGCCAAGAGCATCTCAAGTGCAAGTTGAAGAAGGCACTCCCCGGGTTGAAGCAATCGGGGAGAGTATGGTATCGAGATATTGATGCCATGTTTGCAAGGAAGGGCTTCCAAAGAGGCCATGCGGATCACACTTTGTACATCATGCAAAGTTGTGAGCATTTGGTGATTGTCATCTTATATGTGGATGATCTCATCATCCTTGCAAGTAGCATGACCAAGATGCTTGAAGTGAAGACTATGCTCAAGATGGAGTATGAGATGACGGATCTTGGAGAGTTGAGCTATTGCCTTGGAGTGGAGTTCAAGAGGGATAGGGCTGCCCGCACCATCATTATGAGCCAACGCAAGTATCTTGAAGAGATTCTCAAGCGGTTCAACATGGAGGAGTGCAAAGCCATAGGTACACCACTTGACACTCATGAGAAGTTGCCCAAGCTCACCGATGAAGAGTTGGAAGAGGTGAGGGCTGAAATGCAAGGTGTGCCTTACAAGGCAGCGGTGGGTTGTTTGATGTATGCCATGGTAGCCACAAGGCCTGATTTGGCATTTCCGGTGAGTGTTGTGAGTCAATACATGTCCACGTATGGCCCCAAGCATTGGGCAGCGGTCAAGAGGGTGATGAGGTACCTTCAAGGCACACTTGGGCTGAAGTTGCAACTTGGAGGTGCCCATGTGACCTTGCATGGCTTTTGTGATGCGGATTGGGCCGGTGATGAAGGGGATAGGAGATCCACCACCGGCTACGTGTTTATGCTTGGATTGGGTGCCATTACATGGAAATCCAAGAGGCAGCCCACCATAGCTCTTTCTACAACGGAGGCGGAGTACATGGCCATGAGCCAATGCACGAAGGAGGCCATTTGGCTAAGGCAACTCTTGGCTTATGTTGGCCTTGTCCAAGAGGGGAGCACACAAATCTTGTGTGACAACCAAGGGGCCATTGCTTTGGCGAGGAATCCCACCCACCACTCTCGGACGAAGCACATTGATGTGCAACACCATTTCATTCGTGAACGAGTGGAGGATGAGGTGATTGAGCTCAAGTATGTGCCTACCCAAGCTATGGTTGCTGATGTGCTAACCAAGGCCCTTGGGAAGCCACAACACCACACCTTGATTGCAAAAATGGGCCTTGGAGCCTTTGACCACTCTCAAAGTGGGAGTGTTGAAGAACATGTACATTTTAGTGTAGACCATGTACATTCAGCCCTAAGAGTAGCATTAGACACTTAGTTAGTGTTCGAGTTCATTGGGTATTGCTCATAGTCAAAGGCAGCCCATAGTGTTTAGCTATCCCACATGGTTTGTGAATAACTATGAAAGGCTTCTAGTATAAGATCAGCCGACTCATGGGTGTTTGTATCTTCCTACCATCTATGTAAAGCCTTTCTTCCATTCACTACATTGTAATCTCAATAAGCCTTGGGGCTGATCCATATAGATGACCTCCTCCAACTTGGGATTGAGAATTGCCGTCTTCACATCCATCTGGTGCATCTCGAAGTCCATGGCTGCCCCAATCGTCACAACGCACCGAATGGGAGGAAGGGGTGCAAGCTCCCATGTCCCTTTGGAAATGAGGGCCTTGTACTCCTCTTCCATGGCCTACTCTCACTTGCTTGCATCATCGCAACGCAACACCTCTCCAAGTGTGGATGGATCTCCAATGAAAGCCACATTGGCTTGTTCTTCTTGTTGTGGAGGAAGAATGTGATTCAACCACCAATCTCCAAGCGGCTTGCGGGTCCTTGTGGGATAACGGGGCTCCTCCGTGGACTCATCTTGCTCTTCCAAGGGCTAATCATGCTCTTGCTCCCTTGGTGATGTGCTTGGAGAAGGCGCCGCTGATCTCTTCACTTGGGGTGTGGCCACCTTCTTCTTGGGCTCCACAAAGTCTTCATCTTCCGTTTCTTGCTCTTCATCCTCATCTCCTTCATCTTCAATGTGCACTCTTGGAGTTGTGCCCACCTTTTGGGCTGGTCCTCCACTTCTCCCACTTGGGCTCATCTCCAAGAGCTTGGGATCAGCTCCTCCATCCTCCATGAAGGTCACATCTGGACTCTTGATGATGGCCTTGCTCTCCACACACATCAGCCTATACGCCTTGGTTCCCTCACAATAACCAAGGAAAAGGCACTTGATGCCCTTGGCATCCAACTTGGTCCTCTTGGCACTTGGAACCAATGCATAGGCAATGCACCCGAAGATGCGCATGTGAGACACATTGGGCCTAGTCCCACTCCAAGCTTCTTGGGGTGTCTTGGTTGTCAAGGCTTGTGTGGGGCATCGGTTCCTTGTATAAACCGCATTCGACACCGCCTCCCCCCAAAGCTCAAGCTTGAGACCTTCGACATGAATCATGGACCTTGCCATCTCCACAATGGTTCAATTGGCACGCTACGACACACCGTTTTGTTGAGGAGTGTAAGGGGCTGATGTATGGTGCTCAATGCCATGGGCCTTCAAGTACTCCTCAAAGGCCTTGGACACATACTCCCCTCCATTATCCGATCGCAGCACCTTCACCTTGCACTCGGATTGGGCCTCCACAAGGGCCTTCCAAGTCTCAAAACGCCCAAACACCTCACTCTTGCACTTCAGCATATACACCCAAATCTTGCGAGAGAAATCATCAATGAAGGTCAAAAAATACCTTGCTCCTCCTATGGTTGTGGTCTTCTTGGGCCCGCACACATCTGAATGCACAAGCTCCATTGGCTTGGTGGCCCGAGTTGCTCCATCCTTGGGGAAGGGCTGCCTTGCTTGTTTGCCCTCAATGCACCCCTTGCACACCCTAGAACTCCAATCATGCTTGCAAGAAGAGAGGTTCAGCCCCTTCACGATGTGTTGGAGGCTCTTCATGCTCTTCACATTCAAGTGCCCAAGCCTCCTATGCCAAAGCTCCACAAGGTCTTCATGGGCTGATCCTTGGGCAACACAAGCCACGGAAGTGCCATTCACCTTGGTGAAATGGAGGTTGTACAAATTGCCTTCACGAGGGGCTGATGCAATCACAACTCCACTTGGTGCCCTCACAATACACCCCACCGTGTTGAATTGCACTTTCAAACCTCCCAAAGACAACTTGCTCACCGAAAGCAAGTTGGCATGCAACTTGGGGACATGGAGTGCCTCCCGGATTTGGATCCTCTTAGTCTCTCCCTTCACTTGCACCTCCACTAGGATCTCCCCCATGCCAAGGGCCTCCACCATGCCATTGTCTCCCAAATAAATCTTCTTCCCCGAAATGGGCTAATAGGTGTGGAAGGCATCTCGATGGCTGGTCATATGTTGAGTGGCCCCCGAGTCCACAATCCAAGTGAACATGTTGGCCTTCTCCCCTCCTCCATGGGTGGGAAAGGCAAACTCCTCCTCTTCCTCCTCTTTGGAAGCTTGGTGTGCACTCTCCTTGTCTTTGGCTTGGCTGCTCCTACAATGCTTGGCAATGTGGCCCGGTTTGTTACACTTGAAGCACGTCCTTGTCTCCTTGAACGCCTTGGTGTTGCCTCCTTTGCCAAATCTTGAGACAAGGGCTGATCCCTCCCCTTGGGACTCATTCTCCTTGCGCTTGGTCATCTCATGCATCAAGCGGGCGGTCACAAACTCCATGGTCAGCTCCTTGGTGGGCCTTGTCTCCAATGCGGTGATGAGGAACTCATAAGATGGGGGCAAGCTCTCCAACAAGGTCATCACCACATCCCCATCCGTCACGGGCGCCTCCAAACAAGCCAACTCATCCGCAAGAGCCTTGATCTTGTTGACATGATCCAACATGTCATCCTCCTCTTGCATCTTGCTAGTGAAGAACTTGCGTCGAAGAAAGAGGATGTTGGAGAGGCTCTTGGTCTCGTGGATGTTGCAAAGGGTGGTCCATGCTTGGGTTGGTCCCTTGCAATGTCGAATGTGAGCAATTTGGCGATCCACAAGGTTGATGGCAATGAGAGCAAAGGCCTTCTTCTCCTTCCTCTCAAAGGCCTTCTTGGTCTTGGGATCCGCATCTTCACTTGGAGGCTCCTCACTCCCATCCACCACCTCCCACAAGTCCTTCTCCGCAAGGATCATCTCCATCTTGAACTTCCACATGCCAAAGTTCTCCCCATTGAACTTGTCAATGATGCGCACGCCTTCTCCTCCACTTGATGCCATGGTGAAGCACCTCCCACTTGTTGGCAGCACCCCAAGTGTCTTGGAGAGTTGACAAACTCAATTCAACCTCCAAACAATCCCTTGGAAGCCAATTGGGCTGAAATGGCACCAATCAGCCCTTACAAGGACCTTCCAAGATTCTCCAAAGCCCTAAGAACGACCAAACACTTCTCACAAGTGCATCAACTCCTTTCAACACGAATTCCGACCCTAATGAAGCTCAAAGCCACCACATGGACACCATGGGCTAGTGCTACTTCCAATTAGCAAGCAAACTCACAATGCTCCTCACATTAGGGTACTCCACCCTACAAGGAGCTCAAGACTACCAATCAGCCCTAGATGGAAGCTACTACTCCCAATGAGCACCTCAAGGATAACAATTGGCCTCCAACACCCCTAGTTGGATGACCAAATCACCAAAGAACCCTAATTGGCTCTCAATTACTCCACAAAGCTCATAAGGGCCCAAATCAGCCCTCTCTCACTCACAAGGACACAAATCAGTCCTCTCTCACTCACAAGGGCACAAATCAGCCCTCCAAAAGCCCCAAAAGAATTTTTTTTTGCTTTTTAAATGCAGTTCAGAGCTTTCTTTTGGAAAATGACTCACACCATATGGTTTGTAGGTGACAAAGTGACCAATGGCTGGTTGCTCCTCCAAGCTCCAAGATATCCTCCAAATGATTTGAATTTCTCCCTCAAGCGCAACTCCAAGTGCGTGGGCCCACAACCTATTGAGATTACAATGTAGTGAATGGAAGAAAGGCTTTACTTAGATGGTAGGAAGATACAAACACCCATGAGTGGGCTGATCTTATACTAGAATCCTTTCACTAGTTATCCACAAACCATGTGGGATAACTAAACACTATGGATTGCCTTTGACTATGAGCAATACCTAATGAACTCTAAGACTAGCTAAGTGTCTAATGCTACTCCTAGGGCTGAATGTACATGGGCTACACTAATATGTACATCTTCTTCAACACATTGGACAAACGGACAACCCAGATTGTTGTTCTCATCTCACCTCTTGCAATAGCCAGTCACAGAAATCAAGTAATTTCTGGAGCTCCACAGGATATGGAAAAGTGTGCTACGAACCTCTGCGACGAGTTTGGCATCAATACATATTTCTTTCTGTGTTCCGTTTTGTCACTCTTTCTTCATATCTCCTACACATTTCAAAAACACATATTAGTCAACAACTAGTGATTGTAGCAATCTTCACTATGAACTTGAGGTTTGACGGCTCTTTTAATAATCTACAAATTCCACATCAGCCCACTACGGAGTATATACTCCGTATAATCCGTTCACAACAAAACTAAGGTCGAAGTTAATTCGGCATGGCCACTACTCATAAGTACTGTTAGTTGATTTCTACTATGTCCTTCCTTTGCCCAGTTAAATAGCAAATGAATACTTTAGTAATCCTAAACAAGAACATACATGTAACAACTAAAAACAAAGATGCACCCTCTCACAAAATAATACAACAACTTCACCTTTTGTACACATCCAAGTGTTCACTATTGTCCAAGATGAAGCCATGAATTTCTTTTTGGAATTGCTCTGACATGAATCGATCATGCTTTTCACCTTCCAGAACTTCATCATACATTGTGGGCTCCTCATCACCATCCTAGGCCCTCTTTGTGATTGGTGTTTACTTTGCTAGGTATTCAGTCAAAAAACCTATAGACTCTTCTCTCAAGGAACCATTGGCCATGTTTCCCTGCGGCTTTGCTTTGTTTTTCACAAAACCTTTCAAATATCTCTCAAATGGATACATCCATCTCGTATGCACTGGTCGACAAATGAATAGTTCTTGAACCAAATGTATGGGCAAATGCATTATGACCACGAATATTGATGGTGGTAGCTCTGTAATGAACAAACTGTTTCGACAACATCTTCCAACATGTCCACCTTCAGGCTTGAATCCACCACTTTGGAGCATATTCTTTTGAACAACTTGCTCACTTGCATTATGGCTCCAACAACATTTGGATTGCTAACGTTCCTCAAGCACACCGAGAGAACTTGTTGGAGCAAAATGTAATAATCATGAGTTTTCAATCCACTTAGTTTACCATCTTTCATTCTTTGCTTCAGTGGACCCACATACTTACTTAAGAATTCCAATTCGCTTAATGTAGCAAAAAATTCTTCTCTCTCTTTTTTACTTAAAATATAAGGAACATTTGACATGAAATATGTTTGCCCATCTGGGTTACGTTGCAGATGCAGATTGCCTTTATATGTTGCGAGCATGCATGTCTTCCCTACTTTCCACACCGTTCGTTTCTCCAAGGAGGGCGTAGACTAAATTCTGACAAATATTTTTGCAAAAAAAACCCCGATATAACTATCAATACATCACACAACCTAATAAAATAATGTACTATGGAATTCTTTGCCTAGGATGTTGTTTGCTAAGAGATGCATCCAAAAACAGAAAACGGCTTAAATTGATCTCTATCAAGCGTGACGATGCAATGACTAAATAAAACAACTATTACACTCTTTGCCACTGTATGGAAGTGACTCTACTGCCATGCATCGTAGACATTTGCAATTATTCAAACCTTTCATTCTCAACAATAACTAGTAACCCAATGTCATTTCCAAACAACCCTTTGTCTAGCATTTCACCTACGGTTAATACCTTCATAAGCTCTAGAGCAACGTGACCTTTTACAATAACTCACAAGCATTGCAATTGTACTCACCTCTCAGCAAGGGAGTTCAAAGAGAATGCTGATTCTCTTCACACCAATGCATTTAACGGGGTCGTGCTCAGAATTTCGTCGACCACCACATTAGAGAAAAGACTCCCTCCAAGCTCCATGCCTCATAGTTGTTTGCCCCGATTGCCGAGGTGGAGGAGGATCAACATTTGGCTGTCCATTGAAAGCTACTCTTACCCTCTGCCAATGATGGTTTGGCTTCAACCACCTTTGATTACCAAGGTATAAACTCTTGGACTTTCACTTGAAGAGTATTCACTTGAAGTGTTCTCCTCGCAAACTGGACAACCCACACCTCCTTTCCTTGCTTGTCTTGAAATCAAAGTATACGCTGGGAAGTCATTGTCCGCATCAACATGCCTCTCATTTTGAAATTACAAGTTGGCTCAATTGGTTTTGACATGTCCACTATGGATACCCCCCACCCAAAGCTTCTTCAATTCATGCACGAGCGGCTGCAAGTAAATGTCAATGTCCTCTTCTATTGGAGAATGAGGCCTAGATATTATCATACTTAGAGAGATGAAGAAACGCTTAGTTAGAAGATATGGAGGCAAGTTATAAAAAACCATCATCACTGGCCACATTGAATACTTTGAAGATTGAATACTATGTGGATTCAGTCCATCCAAAGCCAAACCCATTCTAATGTTCCTCGCATCTCTACTTAAGTTTGGAAAATTGTCTTCAACAAAACGCCACTGCTCACTATCCATAGCAGATCTCATCTTGCCATATTTAGAGTGCCAAGTCATGTGCTTCGATATTTCTGGACATCTAAACATCCTCCTCCATCTTTTTATCAAAGGAAAGTACCTCAGCACTTGAAGTGGGACTGTTGTAGATCCATCTATATACCTAGACTTATTACAGGCAGGGCACTTGTCCAATCCGGCTTTTTCCCTCCAATATAAAGTCTTTCCACAATTGCAACAATGAATAATTTCATGGGAGAGGCCAAGTTCCATCAACATGGTCTTCATCTCATAAGAGTTCTTGGGATACGTATTGCCCACAGGAAGCACATCATGCTTCAAGAAAGTGAGAATCTCATCTAAACAATGATGGCTCATTGTAAACAAAGTGCATAAGGACATGAGAATTATGCTGAATTGATGGCTCACTAAGAACAAAGGACATGAGAATTATGCTGAATTGCAACTTGCTGTTGCTAGCGCCTTGATAAAGAGGCTTTGCTACTTGACAAAGTAAATCATCCATTACAATATTTTCGTCAACTTCCTCCTCTTCTGATGATAGGTCATCAAAATCAAGAAAAGCATCTCGGTCTTCTGCAAATTCCTGGTGAATTTCATCAGCGCGTGCAAAGAAATTTTCAACCATGTTCTCTAAATTTAGCTTTGTATTGGGCCTTGTGTCCTCAAAATTGTGACTGTCCGTTGCATCAAAATATTCCTCATTCTCTTGGCTTTCTTGCTTTGTTGAAGGTGCTTCCTCTATGAAGTCATCCCGCCCCTCTGTCCTTCCCTGCGGAAGGTAAGAAAATGTCATTTTCAAAAAATCGCTCGAGAGGAAAAGGAATCCGTAAAAAAAACAATCCATCGCAAGTTACATCCTTCTTTAAATAAAACTTTTGGACATGTCCAATCAATTTGGTAATCTCACAGCAAATCTTCCTTTTGTCTACCAAAGGAAGACCATATTCACATATTTCTCTTCAACAGAAGTAGAGGAGGACTTCATTCACAGCAAGGTAATGCACAAGTTGACCAGAGCTTATACGCTAACACTTACAAGAAGAGGTGCTTCCAACTTCCGATCACAACCATATTTTTGATGATGAGAATCCACTACTTCAATCGGCTGCACCTTGAATCCATGGCATTTCTCACAGCCACAAAGGTATCTACATATGCCTCTTTGAGCGGCAACTACCCTTTCAATGTGGTATGCCTCCTGAAGTCTGTCTGGTCTCATTGTGCACCTAGTTGACAAGTCCAATACGTCATTAGAAATTGCAGGGAACATATGTCAGAAAAAGATGGAGATGCTTTGTTCAGAAAACAGTACTCATTGTCCAGAAGGCGACTTGCATGTGACTTCTATGAATCAATGAAATCTTACATGTAATTAAAAACGCAGAGGGTGAAGACTAACAGTGTCTCCAATGATCGTACTCCTTCAAGGTCTTCGGTGTCTGCAAAAATACTTGGGAGTTGGATGTTCAATGATCACTCTGCAACGACATGATTTCCCTATTCAAATAGAATATTAGCACATGATAGAAAAAGGAGCACTTCACTTCATGTGTACTATTTGTGCGACAACTACTGCATTGCAATGGCAGTACCTTCCTTTTTTCCAAAACGGACTGGACTTTCGACGGCTAGAATTTGACACAATAGATAGTGACCTAGCTTAAATGGGTCAACAAACCTCCACATGAGTGGGCACATTCTCTAAAAACTATCTGCATAACTTGATCTTCTTGTAACCAACTTCCTTAATTTCAACTTCAAAATGGTAGTATATGTAAATGAATCACGTATTCAGTTAATTATGACAGTCACCTACTGAACATATTAATTGTAAACAGAAAGAAATGTAGAAGGCTCAACAACTAACTTGTGTGAGTGCCTTAAAAAGACGAGGTTGATCAATGAAGTTGTGATGACTTTATATTTGCAAGAATGTCACCTGACCCTCCACAACAAATTGAAGGAGCAGTGCCACTTGTAAAAGATACACCAAAACATCACTCAAAATCTTGAAAACAAATGATTTTAAGAATTACTACTACTCAGCACTAGCTACTAATAGAGTCATTTTCTAAACTAGTCAAGTACTTGCATTACAATGCGGACATTGAATACAACGTTAGGTAAAATAAGGATTTCGAGGGATAGGAAAAATAGATCAGATTATAACAATTTCATGGTTGACTACATGATGTAATGACCTTATGTCATGGTTTTTGATGTTCAACGTCCTTTGTTTGCTTGTAGAAAATAATGACACCTAGTCCACCACATCTAACCACCTCTTTAGTGACATTTCCGATTACTAAGAGAACTCCAACATGAACCCCGAAGTTAATGGGCAGGGAACTTTGGCTACTTGAAAAGTACATGAACTCCACCTAGCAGCAAAACCAAGCGGCTTCAGATTTATCTGAATTGGCATGTTAAGTATTGTACTTAACTTTTTGTCGTCCGCAATTAGCCAAGCGGGGCGTGCTGGATAATGGTGCTTCCCTTCTCTTCCTTTACTTCAATTGACGCATGGCTGTGGTCTTATCATTTATTTGCAAAAAAAACACATTTGACATGAAGAAAAGCGACATGAGCTTATTAGCAACAATTTCCTAATTATTGGGAGTATCGTACATCATGATCCACAATCGATAGTAACATAGTATGCTTTGTGAACAATAGAACTAGATTGCAAGACTGGACATGCAAACATGCCAATAACACGTTGAAGTATTTTAGGAGGACAAGGATGACGCCACCATTGAAGAAATGAGGAGAAACATAATAAACATGAGGGAGTCGGATTCGTTTTGTTCATTCTTAAACCTTTGTGATTGAATATCGACACCAAACCATCATGAATAATGACCCTAGTACACATTACCAAAGCCAAACAATCACTACATCCAACAAACTTGCTTGTAACCTATATTTTAGTATGCATGGGAATTCCCACCAATTGCAAAATAGGTTGTAGCTGCTGCAAATCTCAATCGTTTGCTTAATAACCATTATGGATTTGATGGCAACCTCTGACTGAAAACCAATCTGCCAACTAAATGGTTGCTAATCTGCAATACATGTGTAGGAGATGCTTGGTAGAATTATGTCTTATATAGTAGAAGCCCAGTCATTACTTTATGACCAGGGTCTAACGGCTTCATCCAAGTTCAATTTTTTGACCAGTATCATGTCTGACGGAAAAACAAGAGTTGTATTAATTCAACATAATAGGATCGTATTCAATATAATTTAAAAAGACTCTTTCCTACTGAAATTGAAGATGACTTTGGTCGGCTCAGAAAAAACTCTTATCCACAGTAGGGAAAAAAAAAAATTCTCATCAGCGTTTTACTACAAATAAGGGGGTCTGAAAGTATCCGTAATTCAACTTATATATTCAAAGCATCCATCTGCCCTGTGATTTAGTAAAACTATTAGCTTAGCCATTTCTATGTACTTCTTACCAGCAATTGTCAAGGTAATCCTCCACTTTCATAGTGTAAAATTATGCAGCACATTCATCCGATGAAAAGTGTATGAACAACAAGTCAAACATAAGAATTGAACACAAGTGACGTCAAAAATATGCAACTGCTGGGATTCTGTCTTAGATATTAATATCCTAATCGATGGATGGCTATTGAATTCATATTTTGTAATCCATGTGGACACATGCAATGAGTGGCCTTGAAAATTGTTTTAAGGAAGTGATGCTTACAGCACTTCCTAATAGGAGACCAATCAAGTGTATTGGAATATCTTACTTCTTGTTTGTAACATGGATCAGTCCAAAAAATTGGATCAGGGTTTAAAATGTTTTAAGAAGCCCTCGCTTATGGATTGCCGGCCTAAAATGTTTTAAAAAAGCCGGCAAAGTTATAATGCTTTTTCAATATTTCGGCATTTATAAAAATATATATGACTTTATTAGGCAGACGATTTGTTGATCAATAGTTATAATGTGAATATGAAATTGGGATTTTTTGGCATTCCTTGAGCATAGTTGATCACACATTCGAAAAGCTAACCTGGAACCTCTGGTTCTTTATACTGACCTTTGGGGTTTTCTTTTTTCATTTGTTTGTTATTTTAAATTTTCTTGTGTTCATTTTGCTTTATATTTAATTTCTATTCTGTCACTAGTATGAGTGCACCTGATCAACCTAACCAAAGGACAACAAACTTTGTGTGCTCGCACGGGCGCTGCCATACAAGAAAACCATATAAATGAAAACGTAGCTAATTGTGTCGTTCACCTTGTACATTCTAAGCACATGGAAACCTCGTCTAAAATTTCTGTATGACTCCTGAAAGTAGTAGATGTAATGCCGAAGGCAAGTACAGGTAGTCGTAGTTGAGTGTTTTGTAAGGTCTACGTGAAGCCTTAAAAATCTGATCACAACATTGTATTCCATAACCCTTCTGAAAGTCCGTCACTTGGACCCCTTTAACAAACTCATGTACCATCCAAGTCTGTATTTGCTGTTTTCATAGTGGCCTACTATACAACTCTGAGTTTGCATCTCTATAAATTTAAAGGAACTCGAAGGACGAGGAAGCTCTTGCAGAGGACGTTAGTGGCCATACTTGATATTTCAATCTCTGATAGAGTTGACAAAGACATAGATGCAAACATGGATGCATTGCCGAAGTGATCTTGATCCAAAATGCTCCAAAATGACCCCAAATTTCACTTGCTTGAAGCTCTAATAATGCTCCACCAACACACCTTGCAAAGAGATTTGACGTCTTAATAGCAACTCACATGTGTGGGTCCATAACCTTTTGAAGAAAAGAACACCAAAGTACTGTATTCCAATGAAGAGGTATCACAAGCAAGGGTGAGAAAGGGGCTTCAAGCCCATGCTAGGGGCTGATCTCTTATACTACTCTACCACCAAGTACTATGACTAACCATACAGGTTATATCACCACTACAAGGGCTGCCCTCTCTAATGCCCATTAATTTGGCTACTAACAACACCTAACTAAGGTCAGCCCAGGGTATGAGCTCCTACAACATCCAACTAAGGTCAGCATATATTAGGAGCTCCTACAAACCATCTAAACCATACTACGCACTTCCTTCAACAAAGGCAATGCTCTTGTCACAAGCCCCGACGCGCTATCTAAATATGGAGCTCCTATGCCTGGGTTCAATACTATAGCGGCTGGCTTGCTGTCCTCTGGGACTGTGGTACATGGTGCACTTTGTTTTTGTAGGTCTGCTAAAATAATTTGCAGAATGGCGTTTCAAATGACTTCCTCCGACATCCCTATGACCATTCACAATAAGCCAATAGTTTAGTTTCTAGCAATTATACGAAACTCATGCTCTGAAACCAAAACCACAGCTCATTCACAGATAAGTCTCCTCAGGAAGTGCACTTCTCTGGCAGCTACGTGAAAAGTAAGCCCAGAAATTCATATTTCATCCTACATCCGTGAACAGTAGTCCACTTCTATCCACTAAAATTGTTGCTACAAATGATTTAGGGTTGTTCATTAGCTAACGTGCCTTCAGGTTAGCACCTTTGCTGCATGTGGCTTTGGTAATGTTGACTACCTCTAATTCTATCATACTGTCAATTTTAAGCCCGCACATTTTTCACACCCATTACTGCTTTACATGCGTTAAATCCAAAAACTTAGAGACTCTTTCATGGTGACTACAAATGTAGACATTGTAAAATTGACGTATGAGGTGGCATGGTTTCTAATCTGCTTTTTTGTTTCACTTGTAGCAGATTTTGTGGCACTAAAAATATTTACTCTACCTTTGGAACAATACCTACGAGCAATAATTTTAGGAAGATCGGCGAGGTTTAGGGATTGAGAAAGGGACTTACTGAAAATGAGAAAGAGACTTACTGAAAATGAGAAAGGGACTTATTGAAAATGTTGCACTCCAACTATCTCCAAAAGTGCATCTGTCAAGCTCAAAAGTCGCTTGTAATTGGCAAAAATTTCGTCACTCATTTCTTGCGTACTGCTTTACAGCGAAGAGCCTTTTTCCAACGGTTCAGTTTGAGCTCAAACAACTTAAATCTGGGACTCTTTGATGAAGGAATGAGCTCCTGCATTGATTTTGTAACTTATGGTGGGTCTTCCTGAGGAAGAAGAAGGAGCACCGAGAAGCAAACATCATTGCGAAGGTGACATTGTTGAAGAACATGTACATATTAGTGTAGAGCATGTACATTCAGCCCTAAAAGTAGCATTAGACACTTAGTTAGTCTTAGAGTTCATAGGGTAATGCTCATAGTCAAAGGCAGCCAATAGTAGTTAGTTATCCCACATGGTTTGTGGATAACTATGCAAGGTTTCTTACTTAAGATCAGCCCCCTCATGGGTCTTTGTATCTTCCTACCATCTAAGTAAAGCCTTTCTTCCATTCACAACTTTGTAATCTCAATAGGTTATGGGGCCACGCACTTGGAGTTGCGCTTGAGGGAGAAATTCAAATCATTTGGAGGAGGTCTTGGAGCTTGGAGGAGCAACCAACCATTTGTCACTTTTTCACCTACAAAACATATGGTGTGAGTCATTTTTCAAAAGAAAGCTTTGAAGTGAATTTAAAAAAAAAAATTCTTTTGGGGTTTTTTGTTAGCTGATTTGTGAGGTTTTGAGTACATTTGGGTGAGAGGTTGCTTATGGTAGTAATCAGACCTAATTAGGGCTGGTTGCATGCTCCATATTTGAGTTTGTGCTTAGAAGTGTACATTTGGAGCCATTGAGGGCTGATTGTGCACTTGGGTGCATTGTTGATTGTGATTGTGGCAATTGCAATTTAGTGAGAGTCCTTTGTGAGCCTTGGAAGCATCATTGAGTTGCTTGAGGTGTTTGCCATCCATTGAGGGCTGATTAGTGCCCTTGTGAGTGAGTGAGGCAAATTAGTGGACATTGTGACTCCAAGAGGGCTGATTTGTGCCCTTATGAGCTTTGTAAAGCAATTGAGAGCCAATTAGGGTTCTTTGGTGACTTGGTGATCCAACTAGGGTTGTTGGAGTAGTTGAGGTGCTCATTGTGAGTAGCAGCTTCCATCTATGTCAAATGTCGAATGCGAGCAATTTGCCGATCCACAAGGTTGATGGCAATGAGAGCAAAGGCCATCTTCTCCTTCCTCTCAAAGGCCTTATAGGTCTTCGGATCCCCATCTTCAATTGGAGGCTCCTCACTCCCATCCACCACCTCCCACAAGTTTTTCTCCACAAGGATCATCTCCATCTTGAAATTCCACATGCCAAAGTTCTGTTGAAGAACATATACATATTAGTGTAGACCATGTACATTCAGCTCTAGGAGTAGCATTAGACACTTAGTTAGTGTTGGAGTTCATTGGGTATTGCTCATACTCAAAGGCAGCCCATAGTGTTTAGTTATCCCACATGGTTTGTGGATAACTATGAAAGGCTTCTAGTATAAGATCAGCCCACTCATGGGTGTTTGTATCTTCCTACCATCTAAGTAAAGCCTTTCTTCCATTCACTACATTGTCATCTCAATAGGTTATGGGCCCACGCACTTGGAGTTGCGCTTGAGGGAGAAATTCAAATCATTTGGAGGAGATCTTGGAGCTTGGAGGAGCAACCAGCCATTTGTCACTTTGTCACCTACAAACCATATGGTGTAAGTCATTTTTCAAAAGAAAGCTTTGAAGTGCATTTTAAAAAAAAAAAAAATTCTTTTGGGGTTTTTTGTTGGCTGATTTGTGACGTTTTGAGTACATTTGGGTGAGAGGTTGCTTATGGTAGTAATCAGACCTAATTAGGGCTGGTTGCATGCTCCATATTTGAGTTTGTGCTTAGAAGTGTACATTTGGAGCCATTGTGGGCTGATTGTGCACTTGGGTGCATTGTTGGTTGTGATTGTGGCAATTGCAATCTAGTGAGAGTCCTTTGTGAGCCTTGGAAGCAACATTGAGTTGCTTGAGGTGTTTGCCATCCATTGAGGGCTGATTAGTGCCCTTGTGAGTGAGTGAGGCAAATTAGTGGACATTGTGAACCTTAGAGGGCCGATTTGTGCCCTTGTGAGTGAGTGAGGGCTGATTTGTGCCCTTGTGAGTGAGAGAGGGCTGATTTGTGCCCATGTGAGTGAGAGAGGGCTGATTTGGGCCCTTGTGAGTGAGACTGGATTGATTTGTGCCCTTGTGAGTGAGAGAGGACTGATTTGTGTCCTTGTGAGTGAGAGAGGGCTGATTTGTGCCCTTGTGAGTGAGACTGGATTGATTTGTGTCCTTGTGAGTGAGAGAGGGCTGATTTGGGCCCTTATGAGCTTTGTGGAGTAATTGAGAGCCAATTAGGGTTCTTTGGTGATTTGGTCATCCAACTAGGGGTGTTGGAGGCCAATTGTTATCCTTGAGGTGCTCATTGGGAGTAGTAGCTTCCATCTAGGGCTGATTGGTAGTCTTGAGCTCCTTGTAGGGTGGAGTACCCTAATGTGAGGGGCATTGTGAGTTTGCTTGCTGATTGGAAGTAGCACTAGCCCATGGTGTCCATGTGGTGGCTTTGAGCTTCATTAGGGTCGGAATTCGTGTTGAAAGGAGGGGATGCACTTGTGAGAAGTGTTTGGTCGTTCTTAGGGCTTTGGAGAATCTTGGAAGGTCCTTGTAAGGGCTGATTGGTGCCATTTCAGCCCAATTGGCTTCCAAGGGATTGTTTGGAGGTTGAATTGAGTTTGTCAACTCTCCAAGACACTTGGGGTGCTGCCAACAAGTGGGAGGTGCTTCACCATGGCATCAAGTGGAGGAGAAGGCGTGCGCATCATTGACAAGTTCAATGGGGAGAACTTTGGCATGTGGAAGTTCAAGATGGAGATGATCCTTGCGGAGAAGGACTTGTGGGAGGTGGTGGATGGGAGTGAGGAGCCTCCAAGTGAAGATGCGGATCCCAAGACCAAGAAGGCCTTTGAGAGGAAGGAGAAGAAGGCCTTTGCTCTCATTGCCATCAACCTTGTGGATCGCCAAATTGCTCACATTCGACATTGCAAGGGACCAACCCAAGCATGGACCACCCTTTGCAACATCCACGAGACCAAGAGCCTCTCCAACATCCTCTTTCTTCGACGCAAGTTCTTCACTAGCAAGATGCAAGAGGAGGATGACATGTTGGATCATGTCAACAAGATCAAGGCTCTTGCGGATGAGTTGGCTTGTTTGGAGGCGCCCGTGACGGATGGGGATGTGGTGATGACCTTGTTGGAGAGCTTGCCCCCATCTTATGAGTTCCTCATCACCGCATTGGAGACAAGGCCCACCAAGGAGCTGACCATGGAGTTTGTGACCGCCCGCTTGATGCATGAGATGACCAAGCGCAAGGAGAATGAGTCCCAAGGGGAGGGATCAGCCCTTGTCTCAAGATTTGGCAAAGGAGGCAACACCAAGGCGTTCAAGGAGACAAGGACGTGCTTCAAGTGTAACAAACCGGGCCACATTGCCAAGCATTGTAGGAGCAGCCAAGCCAAAGACAAGCAGAGTGCACACCAAGCTTCCAAAGAGGAGGAAGAGGAGGAGTTTGCCTTTGCCACCCCTGGAGGAGGGGAGAAGGCCAACATGTTCACTTGGATTGTGGACTCGGGGGCCACTCAACATATGACCAGCCATCGAGATGCCTTCCACACCTATCAGCCCATTTCGGGGAAGAAGATTTATTTGGGAGACAATGGCATGGTGGAGGCCCTTGGCATGGGGGAGATATTGAGATACAATGTAGTGAATGGAAGAAAAGGCTTTACTTAGATGGTAGGAAGATACAAACACCCATGAGTGGGCTGATCTTATACTAGAAGCCTTTCATAGTTATCCACAAACCATGTGGGATAACTAAACACTAGGGGCTGCCTTTGACTATGAGCAATACCCAATGAACTCTAACACTAACTAAGTGTCTAATGCTACTCCTAGGGCTGAATGTACATGGTCTACACTAATATGTACATGTTCTTCAACAGTCCCACTTTGAGAGTGGTCAAAGGCTCCAAGGCCCATCTTTGCAATCAAGTTGTGGTGTTGTGGCTTCCCAAGGGCCTTGGTCAGCCCATCAGCAACCATAGCTTGGGTAGGCACATACTTGAGCTCAATCACCTCATCCTCCACTCGTTCACGAATGAAATGGTGTTGCACATCAATGTGCTTCGTCCGAGAGTGGTGGGTGGGATTCTTGGCCAAAGCAATGGCCCCTTGGTTGTCACACATGATTTGTGTGCTCCCCTCTTGGACAAGGCCAACATCAGCCAAGAGATGCCTTAGCCAAATGGCCTCCTTCATACATTGGCTCATGGCCATGTACTCCGCCTCCGTTGTAGAAAGAGCTATGGTGGGCTGCCTCTTGGATTTCCATGTAATGGCACCCAATCCAAGCATAAACACGTAGCCGGTGGTGGATCTCCTATCCCCTTCATCACCGGCCCAATCCGCATCACAAAAGCCATGCAAGGTCACATGGGCACCTCCAAGTTGCAACTTCAGCCCAAGTGTGCCTTGAAGGTACCTCATCACCCTCTTGACCGCTGCCCAATACTTGGGGCCATACTTGGACATGTGTTGACTCACAACACGCACCGGAAATGCCAAATCAGGCCTTGTGGCTACCATGGCATACATCAAACAACCCACCGCTGCCTTGTAAGGCACACCTTGCATTTCAGCCCTCACCTCTTCAAACTCTTCATCGGTGAGCTTGGGCAATTTCTCATGAGTGTCAAGTGGTGTACCTATGGCTTTGCACTTCTCCATGTTGAACCGCTTGAGAATCTCTTCAAGATACTTGCGTTGGCTCATGGTGATGGTGCGGGCAGCCCTATCCCTCTTGAACTCCACTCCAGGGCAATAGGTCAACTCTCCAAGATCCGTCATCTCATACTCCATCTTGAGCATAGTCTTCACTTCAAGCATCTTGGTCATGCTACTTGCAAGGACGATGAGATCATCCACATATAAGATGACAATCACCAAATGCTCACAACTTTGCATGATGTACAAAGTGTGATCCGCATGGCCTCTTTGGAAGCCCTTCCTTGCAAACATGGCATCAATATCTCGATACCATACTCTCCCCGATTGCTTCAACCCGGGGAGTGCCTTCTTCAACTTGCACTTGAGATGCTCTTGGCCTTCCTCCACAAAGCCTTGGTGCTGATCCATGTAGATGACCTCCTCCAACTTGGGATTGAGAAACGCCGTCTTCACATCCATTTGGTGCATCTCGAAGTCCATGGTTACCCCAATCGTCACAACGCACCGAATGGTGCTAAACTTGGCAACGGGGGCATATGTCTCATTGAAGTCCACACCTTCCACTTGAGAAAAACCCCTAGCAGCCAACCTTGCTTTGTACCTCACAATGTGACCCAAAGCATCCCTTTTGGTGGAAAACACCCACTTACAACCCACACTTGATCTCTTGGGAGGAAGGGGTGCAAGCTCCCATGTCCCTTTGGAAATGAGGGCCTTGTACTCCTCTTCCATGGCCTACTCTCACTTGCTTGCATCTTCGCAACGCAACACCTCTCCAAGTGTGGATGGATCTCCAAGGAAAGCCACATTGGCTTGTTCTTCATGTTGTGGAGGAAGAATGTGATTCAACCACCAATCTCCAAGCGGCTTGCGAGTCCTTGTGGGATAATGGGGCTCCTCCGTGGACTCATCTTGCTCTTCCAAGGGCTAATCATGCTCTTGCTCCCTTGGTGATGTGCTTGGAGAAGGCGCCGCTGATCTCTTCACTTGGGGTGTGGCCACCTTCTTCTTAGGGTCCGCAAAGTCTTCATCTTCCGTTTCTTGCTCTTCATCCTCATCTTCCATGTGCACTCTTGGAGTTGTGCCCACCTTTTGGGCTGGTCCTCCACTTCTCCCACTTGGGCTCATCTCCAAGAGCTTGGGATCAGCTCCTCCATCCTCCAAGAAGGTCACATCTCGACTCTTGATGATGGCCTTGCTCTCCACACACATCAGCCTATACGCCTTGGTTCCCTCACAATAACCAAGGAAAAGGCACTTGATGCCCTTGGCATCCAACTTGGTCCTCTTGGCACTTGGAACCAATGCATAGGCAATGCACCCGAAGATGCGCATGTGAGACACATTGGGCCTAGTCCCACTCCAAGCTTCTTGGAGTGTCTTGGTTGTCAAGGCTTGTGTGGGGCACCGGTTCCTTGTATAAACCGCATTCGACACCGCCTCCCCCCAAAGCTCAAACTTGAGACCTTGGGCATGAATCATGGACCTTGCCATCTCCACAATGGTTCGATTGGCACGCTACGACACATCGTTTTGTTGAGGAGTGTAAGGGGCTGATGTATGGTGCTCAATGCCATGGGCCTTCAAGTACTCCTCAAAGGCCTTGGACACATACTCCCCTCCATTATCCGATCGCAGCACCTTCACCTTGCACTCGGATTGGGCCTCCACAAGGGCCTTCCAAGTCTCAAAACGCCCAAACACCTCACTCTTGCACTTCAGCATATACACCCAAATCTTGCGAGAGAAATCATCAATGAAGGTCAAAAAATACCTTGCTCCTCCTATGGTTGTGGTCTTCATCGACCCGCACACATCCGAATGCACAAGCTCCAAGGGCTTGGTGGCCCGGGTTGCTCCATCCTTGGGGAAGGGCTGCCTTGCTTGTTTGCCCTCAATGCACCCCTTGCACACCCTAGAACTCCAATCATGCTTGCAAGAAGAGAGGTTCAGCCCCTTCACGATGTGTTGGAGGCTCTTCATGCTCTTCACATTCAAGTGCCCAAGCCTCCTATGCCAAAGCTCCACAAGGTCTTCATGGGCTGATCCTTGGGCAACACAAGCCACGGAAGTGCCATTCACCTTGGTGAAATGGAGGTTGTACAAATTGCCTTCACGAGGGGCTGATGCAATCACAACTCCACTTGGTGCCCTCACAATACACCCCACCGTGTTGAATTGCACTTTCAAACCTCCCAAAGACAACTTGCTCACCGAAAGCAAGTTGGCATGCAACTTGGGGACATGGAGTGCCTCCCGGATTTGGATCCTCTTAGTCTCTCCCTTCACTTGCACCTCCACTAGGATCTCCCCCATGCCAAGGGCCTCCACCATGCCATTGTCTCCCAAATAAATCTTCTTCCCCGAAATGGGCTAATAGGTGTGGAAGGCATCTCGATGGCTGGTCATATGTTGAGTGGCCCCCGAGTCCACAATCCAAGTGAACATGTTGGCCTTCTCCCCTCCTCCATGGGTGGGAAAGGCAAACTCCTCCTCTTCCTCCTCTTTGGAAGCTTGGTGTGCACTCTCCTTGTCTTTGGCTTGGCTGCTCCTACAATGCTTGGCAATGTGGCCCGGTTTGTTACACTTGAAGCACGTCCTTGTCTCCTTGAACGCCTTGGTGTTGCCTCCTTTGCCAAATCTTGAGACAAGGGCTGATCCCTCCCCTTGGGACTCATTCTCCTTGCGCTTGGTCATCTCATGCATCAAGCGGGCGGTCACAAACTCCATGGTCAGCTCCTTGGTGGGCCTTGTCTCCAATGCGGTGATGAGGAACTCATAAGATGGGGGCAAGCTCTCCAACAAGGTCATCACCACATCCCCATCCGTCACGGGCGCCTCCAAACAAGCCAACTCATCCGCAAGAGCCTTGATCTTGTTGACATGATCCAACATGTCATCCTCCTCTTGCATCTTGCTAGTGAAGAACTTGCGTCGAAGAAAGAGGATGTTGGAGAGGCTCTTGGTCTCGTGGATGTTGCAAAGGGTGGTCCATGCTTGGGTTGGTCCCTTGCAATGTCGAATGTGAGCAATTTGGCGATCCACAAGGTTGATGGCAATGAGAGCAAAGGCCTTCTTCTCCTTCCTCTCAAAGGCCTTCTTGGTCTTGGGATCCGCATCTTCACTTGGAGGCTCCTCACTCCCATCCACCACCTCCCACAAGTCCTTCTCCGCAAGGATCATCTCCATCTTGAACTTCCACATGCCAAAGTTCTCCCCATTGAACTTGTCAATGATGCGCACGCCTTCTCCTCCACTTGATGCCATGGTGAAGCACCTCCCACTTGTTGGCAGCACCCCAAGTGTCTTGGAGAGTTGACAAACTCAATTCAACCTCCAAACAATCCCTTGGAAGCCAATTGGGCTGAAATGGCACCAATCAGCCCTTACAAGGACCTTCCAAGATTCTCCAAAGCCCTAAGAACGACCAAACACTTCTCACAAGTGCATCCCCTCCTTTCAACACGAATTCCGACCCTAATGAAGCTCAAAGCCACCACATGGACACCATGGGCTAGTGCTACTTCCAATCAGCAAGCAAACTCACAATGCCCCTCACATTAGGGTACTCCACCCTACAAGGAGCTCAAGACGTCCAATCAGCCCTAGATGGAAGCTACTACTCCCAATGAGCACCTCAAGGATAACAATTAGCCTCCAACACCCCTAGTTGGATGACCAAATCACCAAAGAACCCTAATTGGCTCTCAATTACTCCACAAAGCTCATAAGGGCCCAAATCAGCCCTCTCTCACTCACAAGGACACAAATCAATCCAGTCTCACTCACAAGGGCCCAAATCAGCCCTCACTCCCTCACAAGGGCACAAATCAGCCCACTCTCACTCACAAGGGCCCAAATCAGCCCTCTCTCACTCACAAGGGCACAAATCAGCCCTCACTCACTCACAAGGGCACAAATCGGCCCTCTAAGGTTCACAATGTCCACTAATTTGCCTCACTCACTCACAAGGGCAGTAATCAGCCCTCAATGGATGGCAAACACCTCAAGCAACTCAATGATGCTTCCGAGGCTCACAAAGGACTCTCACTAGATTGCAATTGCCACAATCACAATCAACAATGTACCCAAGTGCACAGTCAGCCCTCAATGGCTCCCAATGTACACTTCTAAGCACAAACTCAAATATGGAGCATGCAACCAGCCCTAATTAGGTCTGATTACTACCATAAGCAACCTCTCAGCCAAATGTACTCAAAACGTCACAAATCAGCCAACAAAAGCCCCCAAAGAGATTTTTGAAAATGCACTTCAAAGCTTTCTTTTGAAAAATGACTTACACCATATGGTTTGTAGGTGACAAAGTGACAAATGGCTGGTTGCTCCTCCAAGCTCCAAGATCTCCTCCAAATGATTTGAATTTCTCCCTTAAGCACAACTCCACGTGCGTGGGCCCATAACCTATTGAGATGACAATGTAGTGAATGGAAGAAAGGCTTTACTTAGATGGTTGGAAGATTCAAACACCCATCAGTGGGCTGATCTTATACTAGAAGCCTTTCATAGTTATCCACAAACCATGTGGGATAACTAAACACTATGGGCTGCCTTTGAGTATGAGCAATACCCAATGAACTCTAAGACTAACTAAGTGTCTAATGCTACTCCTAGGGCTGAATGTACATGGGCTACACCAATTTGTACATGTTCTTCAACAGGAGATCCTAGTGGAGGTGCAATTGAAGGGAGAGACCAAAAGGATCCAAATCCGGGAGGCACTCCATGTCCCCAAGTTGCATGCCAACTTGCTTTCGGTGAGCAAGTTGTCTTTGGGAGGTTTGAAAGTGCAATTCAACACGGTGGGGTGTATTGTGAGGGCACCAAGTGGAGTTGTGATTGCATCAGCCCCTCGTGAAGGCAATTTGTACAACCTCCATTTCACCAAGGTGAATGGCACTTCCGTGGCTTGTGTTGCCCAAGGATCAGCCCATGAAGACCTTGTGGAGCTTTGGCATAGGAGGCTTGGGCACTTGAATGTGAAGAGCATGAAGAGCCTCCAACACATTGTGAAAGGGCTGAACCTCTCTTCTTGCAAGCTTGATTGGAGTTGTAGGGTGTGCAAGGGGTGCATTGAGGGCAAACAAGCAAGGCAGCCCTTCCCCAAGGATGGAGCAACCCGGGCCACCAAGCCATTGGAGCTTGTGCATTCGGATGTGTGCGGGCCGATGAAGACCACAACCATAGGAGGAGCAAGGTATTTTTTGACCTTCATTGATGATTTCTCTCGCAAGATTTGGGTGTATATGCTGAAGTGCAAGAGTGAGGTGTTTGGGCGTTTTGAGACTTGGAAGGCCCTTGTGGAGGCCCAATCCGAGTGCAAGGTGAAGGTGCTGCGATCGGATAATGGAGGGGAGTATGTGTCCAAGGCCTTTGAGGAGTACTTGAAGGCCCATGGCATTGAGCACCATACATCAGCCCCTTACACTCCTCAACAAAACGGTGTGTCGTAGCGTGCCAATCGAACCATTGTGGAGATGGCAAGGTCCATGATTCATGCCCAAGGTCTCAAGTTTGAGCTTTGGGGGGAGGCGGTGTCGAATGCGGTTTATACAAGGAACCGGTGCCCCACACAAGCCTTGACAACCAAGACACCCCAAGAAGCTTGGAGTGGGACTAGGCCCAATGTGTCTCACATGCGCATCTTCGGGTGCATTGCCTATGCATTGGTTCCAAGTGCCAAGAGGACCAAGTTGGATGCCAAGGGCATCAAGTGCCTTTTCCTTGGTTATTGTGAGGGAACCAAGGCGTATAGGCTGATGTGTGTGGAGAGCAAGGCCATCATCAAGAGTCGAGATGTGACCTTCTTGGAGGATGGAGGAGCTGATCCCAAGCTCTTGGAGATGAGCCCAAGTGGGAGAAGTGGAGGACCAGCCCAAAAGGTGGGCACAACTCCAAGAGTGCACATTGAAGATGAAGGAGATGAAGATGAGGAGCAAGGAACGGAAGATGAAGACTTTGTGGAGCGCAAGAAGAAGGTGGCCACACCCCAAGTGAAGAGATCAGCGGCCCCTTCTCCAAGCACTTCACCAAGGGAGCAAGAGCATGATTAGCCCTTGGAAGAGCAAGATGAGTCCACGGAGGAGCCTCGTTACCCCACAAGGACCCGCAAGCCTCTTGGAGATTGGTGGTTGAATCACATTCTTCCTCCACAACATGAAGAACATGCCAATGTGGCCATTGCTTTGGCCAAGAACCTGTTAGGCGGTATCAGTGATGGGAAGGTGTTGAAGTTAAGTATTCTTCCTTCTTACGACAAAAATGATGAAGAGAACTGCCAGTGAGTTTTGTAACTGCGTATACCTTTTTCTGGCATATGCAATGTGTGGAGCGCACAATTGGTAGCGAATGCAAGCTTGTTGATGGCCTTCTGGTGTTTGTAGGTCTACTGCAACCCAAAAGCTTTAGCAATGACATAATTCACCAGTACTACTATTGTTACTATTGTGTTCAAAGTTTTTTGTTACTCGTCGCTTGCAGTGGGGTTGTGTGGTGATTGAGTAGAGAACCACAATCATTTTGAATTTGTTGGCAGCGCTTGGAGATTAGGTATGTCTATGCAATATCTTCAATGCTGCCATGTTTGAACATAGTCATGAACACGAAGGTCGTGTTTTGTTGACAATGACTCTTGCTGAACTAGGAACCCGTAGCGGAGTTTGATCATCGTGAAGTGCACGCCTCATGACATCGTTGTTGTTGTAAAGAACCTGTTAGTGCAACTTCTTGTACTATGAATGTCATGGTTTTAAGTAAGTTATTTACATGTGAAGTGAAATGAGAACTGTAGGTCTGGCTCGTATGGGAGAAAGTCTCAATACAGTGAGAAGTGGAGATCACTACAAGAGGAAGCTGTAGACCTGGTGGCCAATAATCTCAGATGAGGACATTGCAGTGGATTCTTGTCGTCCAATCTTCATTTTAGGTAAGTGATGCTGCAATTTTCTACGTAATGTAAGAGAGGCGTTCCTAAGGACTTGTCGACAATTCTTGTATATGTGAAATGTCAATTCAATAATGCATAGGTGTCCTAGTCCTCAATTTTTTGTATGTGAGTGTTTGCTTTGATTTTAGTGGAGGAGCTACAAAGGTATTTGTATTTGACATCGATGTGGAAGGGTTGTCACATTCTGGCCCAGCAGAAGAAGAAAGGCTTTTAAATTATATTGTATGAGTAGTAGGCTTGCTTGCTTTACACAAGTTTTTAGAAATATTTGTACAATTCAAAAATTGCCAAGACTAATTGAGAAATCAGATTTTTGAAATGACGTCAAGACTTGTTGAAGTAGAAGTTATTTTACTATATGAAGTGATTAATGAAGAACTTAATGAAGAAATTTCAAATTGTGTTGGATGTTCTGTAGAATTTATAATAATGTATTATTTGGAGAAAACTTTTTGAAAAAGTGAATTATTTCTAAGATATTTTGGGACATAGAAGAAGACATATTTTTCAAAATTGTAAGGAATATTTAGTTGAAATTTATAAATTCATGGAGTGACATTTTTTTGACTGAACAATGACTTCAAATTTGTACATTTATTATAGGGTATTCCAGAAATCATGAAAACATCATAGAAAGTAGAATGTGAACATTTCATACACTTTTCAAATCTTCCACATGTTTGGGAGATTTTGAGGTTGACACAAGAGAAATGTAAACACTTACAATCATATTTTAGTTAAAAATAATGCAGTTACTAAGATTTATTATTTCATGATGTTTTATAAAGAAATGGTGGAAGGAACTCTCTTCCCAATTATTGAATACTCTTGGAAAGAATTTCCTTGTATTGAATTTTTTTTCCCCTACAAAATGAGATTGAATTATGAAAGAACCAAATATTGGTACAAGCAATTTAGGAGAGCGCAGGGGCTTAGTTGAGAGAGATCTAATACAATTCCCAAAGTACATTGTGTATCTGTGTATCATTATTCATGTGTGGCTCCCAATAAGTTGCTGTCAATACTTTCATGATTTAGGGCTTCTGTAGCTGCCATTCTATGATGTAGTGCATTACGTAATAGTCACTAACAATTTGGACGCTTGAAGGTATAAATGTAAAGCACAGTTTGGAATAGATTTTGTCTTTGTATACTTATGAGGCCCTTGTTTTTCCTTTTTCTTTGGTTCTGGAGTGCAATTCTTATTGAGTTTGTCAAATAAAATCAATGTCTTCTTCATTCTCATACTGAAGTGTTGGATTGTGCTGATCCGTAGTTGCAATTGTTGATTTTGTCTGCTCATGGTATTTTTTAGAGGATGGTTATGATGTCTTATTGGTTGCTTTGGTATTTGTTTAGGAGTGTTTATAAATTACTTTTGTTTCAGAGTATTTGTTTTTAGAATTTTGGTCAATGCTTGTGCTGCGACTAATGAATGTCAAGTGAGGTTCACTATGCAAAGATGTGGACATAAAATAAGGCCAATAATAGACCATTCAATGACATATATATGTATTGGGATTACAAAGTATTGGTTGGAAGAAAGGCTTTACTTAGATGGTAGGAAGATAGAAAGACCCAAAAGTAGGCTGATCATATACTAGAAGCCTTTCACTAGTTATCCACAAACCATGTGGGACCACTAACCATTATGGGCTGCCTTTGACTAAGAGCAATATCCAAGGGACTCTAAGTCTAACTAAATGACTAATGCTACTCCTAGAGCTGAATGTACAATTGAGATTACAATGTAGTGAATGGAAGAAAAGGCTTTACTTAGATGGTAGGAAGATACAAACACCCATGAGTGGGCTGATCTTATACCTGAAGCCTTTCACTAGTCATCCACAAACCATTTGGGATAACTAAACACTAGGGGCTGCCTTTGACTATGAGCATTACCCAAGCTACTCTAAGTCTAACAAAGTGACTAATGCTACTCCTAGGGCTGAATGTACATGGTCTACACTAATATGTACATGTTCTTCAACACTCCCACTTTGAGAGTGGTCAAAGGCTCGAAGCCCCATCTTTGCAATCAAGTTGTGGTGTTGTGGTTTCCCAAGGGCCTTGGTCAGCACATCAGCAACCATAGCTTAGGTAGGCACATACTTGAGCTCAATCACCTCATCGTCCACTCATTCACAAATGAAATGGTGTTGCACATCAATGTGCTTCGTCCGAGAGTGGTGGGTGGGATTCTTGGCCAAAGCAATGGCCCCTTGGTTGTCACACAAGATTTGTGTGCTCCCCTCTTGGACAAGGCCAACATCAGCCAAGAGATGCCTTAGCCAAATGGCCTCTTTGGTGCACTGGCTCATGGCCATGTACTCCGCCTCTTTTGTAGAAAGAGCTATGGTGGGCTGCCTCTTGGAATTCCATGTAATGGCACCCAATCCAAGCATAAACACGTAACCGGTGATGGATCTCCTATCCCCTTCATCACCGGCCCAATCCGCATCACAAAAGCCATGCAAGGTCACATGGGCACCTCCAAGTTGCAACTTCAGCCCAAGTGTGCCTTGAAGGTACCTCATCACCCTCTTAGCCGCTGCCCAATGCTTGGGGCCACACTTGGACGTGTGTTGACTCACAACACTCACCGGAAATGCCAAATCAGGCCTTGTGGCTACCATGGCATACATCAAACAACCCACCGCTGCCTTGTAAGGCACACCTTGCATTTCAGCCCTCACCTCTTCAAACTCTTCATCGGTGAGCTTGGGCAACTTCTCAAAAGTGTCAAGTGTTATACCTATGGCTTTGCACTTCTCCATGTTGAACCGCTTGAGAATCTCTTCAAGATACTTGCGTTGGCTCATGGTGATGGTGCGGGCAGCCCTATCCCTCTTGAACTCCACTCCAAGGCAATAGCTCAACTCTCCAAGATCCGTCATCTCATACTCCATCTTGAGCATAGTCTTCACTTCAAGCATCTTGGTCATACTACTTGCAAGGATGATGAGATCATCCACATAAAAGATCACAATCACCAAATGCTCACTACTTTGCATGATGTACAAAGAGTGATCCGCATGGCCTCTATTGACTCGGGGGCCACTCAACATATGACCAGCCATCGAGATGCCTTCCACACCTATCATTCAATTTCAGGGAAGAGGATTTATTTGGGAGACAATGGCATGGTGGAGGCCCTTGGCATGGGGGAGATCCTAGTGGAGGTGCAAGTGAAGGGAGAGACCAAGAGGATCCAAATCCGGGAGGCACTCCATGTCCCCAAGTTGCATGCCAACTTGCTTTCGGTGAGCAAGTTGTCTTTGGGAGGTTTGAAAGTGCAATTCAACACGGTGGGGTGTATTGTGAGGGCACCAAGTGGAGTTGTGATTGCATCAGCCCCTCGTGAAGGCAATTTGTACAACCTCCATTTCACCAAGGTGAATGGCACTTCCGTGGCTTGTGTTGCCCAAGGATCAGCCCATGAAGACCTTGTGGAGCTTTGGCATAGGAGGCCTGGGCACTTGAATGTGAAGAGCATGAAGAGCCTCCAACACATCGTGAAGGGGCTGAACTTCTCTTCTTGCAAGCATGATTGGAGTTGTAGGGTGTGCAAGGGGTGCATTGAAGGCAAACAAGCAAGGCAGCCCTTCCCCAAGGATGGAGCAACCCGGGCCACCAAGCCATTGGAGCTTGTGCATTCGGATGTGTGCGGGCCGATGAAGACCACAACCATAGGAGGAGCAAGGTATTTTTTGACCTTCATTGATGATTTCTCTCGCAAGATTTGGGTGTATATGCTGAAGTGCAAGAGTGAGGTGTTTGGGCGTTTTGAGACTTGGAAGGCCCTTGTGGAGGCCCAATCCGAGTGCAAGGTGAAGGTGCTGCGATCGGATAATGGAGGGGAGTATGTGTCCAAGGCCTTTGAGGAGTACTTGAAGGCCCATGGCATTGAGCACCATACATCAGCCCCTTACACTCCTCAACAAAACGGTGTGTCGTAGCGTGCCAATCGAACCATTGTGGAGATGGCAAGGTCCATGATTCATGCCCAAGGTCTCAAGTTTGAGCTTTGGGGGGAGGCGGTGTCGAATGCGGTTTATACAAGGAACCGGTGCCCCACACAAGCCTTGACAACCAAGACACCCCAAGAAGCTTGGAGTGGGACTAGGCCCAATGTGTCTCACATGCGCATCTTCGGGTGCATTGCCTATGCATTGGTTCCAAGTGCCAAGAGGACCAAGTTGGATGCCAAGGGCATCAAGTGCCTTTTCCTTGGTTATTGTGAGGGAACCAAGGCGTATAGGCTGATGTGTGTGGAGAGCAAGGCCATCATCAAGAGTCGAGATGTGACCTTCTTGGAGGATGGAGGAGCTGATCCCAAGCTCTTGGAGATGAGCCCAAGTGGGAGAAGTGGAGGAGGACCAGCCCAAAAGGTGGGCACAACTCCAAGAGTGCACATTGAAGATGAAGGAGATGTGGATGAAGAGCAGGGAACGGAAGATGAAGACTTTGTGGAGCCCAAGAAGAAGGTGGCCACACCCCAAGTGAAGAGATCAGCGGCCCCTTCTCCAAGCACTTCACCAAGGGAGCAAGAGCATGATCAGCCCTTGGAAGAGCAAGATGAGTCCACGGAGGAGCCCCATTATCCCACAAGGACCCGCAAGCCGCTTGGAGATTGGTGGTTGAATCACATTCTTCCTCCACAACATGAAGAACAAGCCAATGTGGCTTTCCTTGGAGATCCATCCACACTTGGAGAGGTGTTGCGTTGCGAAGATGCAAGCAAGTGGGAGTTGGCCATGGAAGAGGAGTACAAGGCCCTCATTGCCAAAGGGACATGGGAGCTTGCACCCCTTCCTCCCAAGAGATCAAGTGTGGGTTGTAAGTGGGTGTTCTCCACCAAAAGGGATGCTTTGGGTCACATTGTGAGGTACAAGGCAAGGTTGGTTGCTAGGGGGTTTTCTCAAGTGGAAGGTGTGGACTTCAATGAGACATATGCCCCCGTTGCCAAGTTTAGCACCATTCGGTGCGTTGTGACGATTGGGGCAGCCATGGACTTCGAGATGCACCAGATGGATGTGAAGACGGCGTTTCTCAATCCCAAGTTGGAGGAGGTCATCTACATGGATCAGCCCCAAGGCTTTGTGGAGGAAGGCCAAGAGCATCTCAAGTGCAAGTTGAAGAAGGCACTCCCCGTGTTGAAGGAATTGGGGAGAGCATGGTATCGAGATATTGATGCCATGTTTGCAAGGAAGGGCTTCCAAAGAGGCCATGCGGATCACTCTTTGTACATCATGCAAAGTAGTGAGCATTTGGTGATTGTCATCTTATATGTGGATGATCTCATCCTCCTTGCAAGTAGTATGACCAAGATGCTTGAAGTGAAGACTATGCTCAAGATGGAGTATGAGATGACGGATCTTGGAGAGTTGAGCTATTGCCTTGGAGTGGAGTTCAAGAGGGATAGGGCTGCCCGCACCATTACCATGAGCCAACGCAAGTACCTTGAAGAGATTCTCAAGCGGTTCAACATGGAGGAGTGCAAAGCCATAGGTACACCACTTGACACTCATGAGAAGTTGCCCAAGCTCATCGATGAAGCGTTTGAAGAGGTGAGGGCTGAAATGCAAGGTGTGCCTTACAAGGCAGCGGTGGGTTGTTTGATGTATGCCATGGTAGCCACAAGGCTTGATTTGGCATTTCCGGTGAGTGTTGTGAGTCAACACACGTCCAAGTATGGTCCCAAGCATTGGGCAGCGGTCAAGAAGGTGATGAGGTACCTTCAAGGCACACTTGGGCTGAAGTTGCAACTTGGAGGTGCCCATATGACTTTGCACGGCTTTTGTGATGCGAATTGGGCCGGTGATGAAGGGGATAAGAGATCCACCACCGGTTACGTGTTTATGCTTGGATTGGGTGCCATTACATGGAATTCCAAGAGGCAGCCCACCATAGCTCTTTCTACAAAAGAGGCGGAGTACATGGCCATGAGCCAATGCATCAAAGAGGCCATTTGGCTAAGGCAACTCTTGGCTGATGTTAGCCTTGTCCAAGAGGGGAGCACACAAATCTTGTGTGACAACCAAGGGGCCATTGCTTTGGCCAAGAATCCCACCCACCACTCTCGGACGAAGCACATTGATGTGCAACACCATTTCATTCGTGAACGAGTGGAGGATGAGGTGATTGAGCTCAAGTATGTGCCTACCCAGGCTATGGTTGCTGATGTGCTGACCAAGGCCCTTGGGAAGCCACAACACCACACCTTGATTGCAAAGATGGGCCTTCAAGCCTTTGACCACTTTCAAAGTGGGAGTGTTGAAGAACATGTACATATTAGTGTAGACCATGTACATTCAGCCCTAGGAGTAGCATTAGACACTTAGTTAGTGTTCGAGTTCATTGGGTATTGCTCATAGTCAAAGGCAGCCCATAGTATTTAGTTATCCCACATGGTTTGTGGATAACTATGAAAGGCTTCTAGTATAAGATCAGCCGACTCATGGGTGTTTGTATCTTCCTACCATCTATGTAAAGCCTTTCTTCCATTCACTACATTGTAATCTCAATAGCACATTGATGTGCAACACCATTTCAATCGTGAACAAGTGGAGGATGAGGTGATTGAGCTCAAGTATGTGCCTACCCAAGCTATGGTTGCTGATGTGCTGACCAAGGCCCTTGGGAAGCCACAACACCACACCTTGATTGCAAAGATGGGCCTTCAAGCCTTTGACCACTTTCAAAGTGGGAGTGTTGAAGAACATGTACATATTAGTGTAGACCATGTACATTCAGCCCTAGGAGTAGCATTAGACACTTAGTTAGTCTTAGAGTTCATTGGGTATTGCTCATAGTCAAAGGCAGCCCATAGTATTTAGTTATCCCACATGGTTTGTGGATAACTATGAAAGGCTTCTAGTATAAGATCAGCCGACTCATGGGTGTTTGTATCTTCCTACCATCTATGTAAAGCCTTTCTTCCATTCACTACATTGTAATCTCAATAGCACATTGATGTGCAACACCATTTCAATCGTGAACAAGTGGAGGATGAGGTGATTGAGCTCAAGTATGTGCCTACCCAAGCTATGGTTGCTGATGTGCTGACCAAGGCCCTTGGGAAGCCACAACACCACAACTTGATTGCAAAGATGGGCCTTGGAGCCTTTGACCACTCTCAAAGTGGGAGTGTTGAAGAACATGTACATATTAGTGTAGACCATGTACATTCAGCCCTAGGAGTAGCATTAGACACTTAGCTAGTCTTAGAGTCCCTTGGGTATTGCTCATAGTCAAAGGCAGCCCATAGTATTTAGTTATCCCAAATGGTTTGTGGATGACTAGTGAAAGGCTTCTAGTATAAGATCAGCCGACTCATGGGTGTTTGTATCTTCCTACCATCTAAGTAAAGCCTTTTCTTCCATTCACTACATTGTAATCTCAATACTTCTCCTTCCTCTCAAAGGCCTTCTTGGTCTTCGGATCCGCATCTTCACTTGGAGCCTCCTCACTCCCATCCACCACCTCCCACAAGTCCTTCTCCGGAAGGATCATCTCCATCTTGAACTTCCACATGCCGAAGTTCTCCCCATTGAATTTGCATCCACGTTGATCGGAGCTCATAATTCTGTCCCCATGCCATGTACCTCTGGTTCAATATGTACTTCTCGTCTACTTTTGTCAAGCAATTTTGCTTGCTCCCACCTTTATTTTTCGCTGCCATTACACTTTGCAAGGTCACTTTCTGATTCAATGCTTCTCCTCTTACATGTGGTCCTTGTTCTCGTCCCCTTTGGGTAGCCATAGAATAACTTCGGATACTACTACAATCCGATAACCCATCCCTCACTTCTACATTGTTTCCAAAGCTATTTAACTATTCGACTCTTAGAGAGCTTTGATGAGGGGTGCTACTAGTACCAGGGGTGCTTTGAGATATCTCCGATGGACCAGGAGTACTGTTGCTCTCGTGGAACTCAAACTCTGATGTTGCTACAGGAGAGAGAAGGTTAAATTTTGTCCTCCCCGAGATTCTGCAATACTTGCCCTTCTTTGTCTTGTAGTATGGACTCTTGATTTCTTCCACCGAATCACCAACCCCACACATTGACCAAGACGTCCCCCTACTAGTTCTTCCATCCAAATTGTTGTATCTACAACATGCAACACCTTCACAGCAACCTCATGAGGGCATAGCTTAACATGGTGCAGCTCCATTCCACATAGAATACTTTCATCAATGGCTCTAGTTCCAACAAATCCTCCACCTTTTGAGAGCAGTTCCACGGTGTCTACCCTCCTCTCTATCCTAACGTCATGCCTTTCCATACTACTGCTTTCAAATAGAATTGCACGACGGGCTCGGACTACCCTTTCTCCAACACTCCCTTTAGTGGCTCCTCCCATTGTTGCTATCACCAGAAGTGCCACAAGACTCCCAAAACCTCTGACATCCATAGTTGTTGTTTGCTTCTGTTGTTATACCATTCACATGTGCATGGCATTGTTAGGCCAATAAATGAAGACATAAGTTTTGTTGCTATAAAAAAAGAAATTAATTCATCAATTCCCTTCAATCTATACTAAATTTTTGGTCATGTCGACCTAGTATTATTTTCTTGTTAAAAAAAAAACTGTAATGCATTAACCAATTCAAATATATCTTTCATAAAACCACAATAAATTTTGCTATCATTTCTAACTTGTTTTACAACTTCCTTCATGTAATTAAGGCAGATGAAATGGACATTGCTAATTCTTACTAAGTTCCCAAACACAACATACTGTTTTCATTAACATCATGAATTCATTTCAAATTTCAAATATATGTACATGTATTTCAGAAATATTTTAAGTCTAATTCAAAATTAGTACTCATACTTCAGATACTATAAATACATGGTCATATATCCAATTTTAAATACCATATCTTCAGAAGGTCAGTTCTTTCATTTACTATACTTTGTTCACTCCTCAATATTTGCTTGCATTATAAATTGTAGACCTCTGAAATTACTTAAAATGGTTTCTTTTGATTGCAATCTCACATTTTTTCAAATGTAATATTTGCCAGTATAATTGTCGTGCAACTTCCAACCTTATAGGAATTCATAACCACATTTACGACTCTCCTTATCTATTCCTCAATAATCACATATTGTGAAATATGAATTAATTAAAAAATTGTACATTCACAAGAATATGGTTGTATGATTTCATTACAATCACTATGAACTATATCTAATAATAAATGGCACCACGTTGAACGTCGAGTTCGGCATTGGAATCATAGGTCCATTTTCATTTCTATCACTCACAAGATACGGGGTTAAAAAAACACCCATTATATCCTAAACAAATTGTAACAATGTTTTATAACAGAATCCACAAATCATATCTACATTCTACAATTTGATGCTACATTAAACAATAATAACCAATAAAATTTGAATGCAACATTTAGACTTCTTTTTAAACTTTTTTGAATTGTGCTTACTAACTCTAACTTCTTCAAAAATAAAAACTCCTTATGTTTCAAAGTTCAAACTATTTTGTTCAAAATGTTTGATTTCTACAAACGTTGTCTTCACTACCTCTTGTATTGCTGTTTGTCAAGTTTGATTTTTATTTCACAAATTTTAGATCAACGGAGCCTAAATTTCTAAAAACAAAGTTTATAATCTTCATTTAACACATATAAGAAGAGTAACAACATCTATACTATACTAATTGTGAATGACGTGCATGACAAAGCACGTGCTTCTTGTTCTTTGCAAATGTATCCTTGATACCATATATCAACATTTCAACATTTTTTTTTGCAAGACATCCATACTATTGCAATACTTGCATTGGCTTATTTGACACGTGTATCTTACAATTCCAAATTCTTAATAATCTAATCATCTATAACCACTCTCTATTATTCCTATTCTACATCCACATTATTCCTTTCCATAGATTTTTCAACTATTATTATTTAAATTTGGAATGTAATACATTCACTTTTAAAAGCGCTACCTTTAGTGCCGTAGAAAATAATCAAATAATTATAATTATCATCAAAGTGGAACTAAAACTTAAATTAATTATAAGATATTTTAGATTAATTTTGAATTATTATTGTTAATAAAAGTTAAATAGAAAAGCATTATTTTTTTTTTTAAATTTAAAAATTAAAGAAGAAATTCGGAATGAAAGGCACCCAACATGTTATAAGGATTAAGAAATATGGACTTCGCAATTGCATCCATTGTTTCAATTTCCAGTTTCTTAAAAATTCTATAATGAAATAGAAATAAAACTTGTCATGCTTTTTTTCTAAGATTTCTTGCTTAAATGTCCTCAATTCAAAAAAGTGTATGCACCTACGTCAACCTTGACTCTTACTTATCCTTTACTTGTACGTGCTTTAGCCCCTAAATGCACAAGGCACCAAAATTTTGTGCAAGGGTGTACATTGTAATCTTCACTTCTCATAATGTTGAGGATTATTGGAAATACACCTCAAATACAGTAGAACTTGGAGAAAACATCACATTAGAAATTCAAAAGAAAATAAATTATAAATACGTTTTGAAAGGCTATAAATTGATTGGAGTTATACACGTTAGTATGTTCAACATTGGAGCGCCATGGGTGCTTTTCTATAGCGTTTTGATAACAATAATGTGAGTTATAAAACTTCAAAAGCATTTCTTCATCCTCCTTTTCTTTGTTAACCTTTCATGTTGGGTTATGAAGAATATCCAATTGAATTTTTAGTCTTTCCAATGTTTGTCTCCATGTAAATAAGAAGTTCTTAAAATAAACAAATCACAAAATTTGTTATTTTAGAGTATTTTGGGAAAATATTGTTTCTTACTCTAAATCAAAAATTCCTCCATAGAAATTATGATTTCTGTGTTCAAGCCCAACTCAAAAAATGAAGGCCATATATTCTAATTTCTAATGTAATTCAAATTTTCAAAAAATTCTTTATTGTGAATATTATATTGCAGTTTGAACTTTGGATGTGTTTGTAATGTCTGTTATTTTCTAATTATAGAATATGGAATAGGAAATTAACACCATAATATTTGTCATTGTAGAATACACATGCAATAAAATATTCAAAAAAATTTATAATAAATTCTATTTAATATGAATTTTCTTCATTTTTTCTTCAAAAAACTTCAAATACATCAATTGTGCACAGAAAACCTAAACTTTCTGTGAAATACGAATGATGTGTACTTTAATATATAAAAAATAAAAATAAAATTTTATACATATCTAGTTGCAAAATGGTAGCAAATTGAGTTATGGGCAGTGAAGTCAGCAATCCATGGTTATAGGTCTGTCATTTGAAGATTAACCTTGTATTTTTGGGTACCTATTTTTTAGATTTGGCATGTGAAGAGAATATTTAAAGAATATCTTAGATTAAATTTTCTTATAATCAAAATTTGTGATTTTTTAATCCATAAGTGATATTTTTGTATTTCTTTTTTAGATGATCTTTTACATGTCTACATTGAATCTATATAGTTACAATAAATAAAAATTTGATACAATTCGTCAAAGTTTTTTATTTTTATTCATTTTAAGCACAGTTTCCTAGAATCTCAAAAAAGGCCTTCGGCATGTAGGGATTACAATAAAAATTGTAAGCTTCACATTTTCATTTCTAATCCATTTAAAAATTTTGAAAAAATTGAAAAACTGAAAGAACTCTTGCAATTAATAGCTTCAAGTGTCAAAATCCATATTGCACCAATTGTACAGAGTTTTAAGCTTTAAATCTTTATAGTGGACAATTGAGTTGAGAGTCTACGAAAAAAAATCCAAAAAAATCTTAATTTTAATTATTAAAAAATTGTTAAATAGAAAGAGGTACGAGATAGAAGGAATATCTAAAATATTCATATCTTTTATGTGGAATTCAAAAGCATTCATCCCAATGGTCATGTAGTTCAAGAGAAAAAGCTAAACCTTGCGTAATTTTTTTTGGTGACCCCCGTCTCTCGTTTTGAGCTCATTTGGGCATAATTTGTTCCCTGGGTAACGATTGAAAAAAATTATTTTACCACGAAGCTCAGCAAATTCTATATCTTCAAAAACAATTTCAAAAAATCATGACAAAAATTCAGTTTGTAGGTATTGACCCAAAATCCCATTTGTTCCCTGCTGGGACAATGGACTTTTAAGAGTTAAATAACTTTGTACACCTCTTCTTTAGAATTTGGGGTCTCTAGTTGCAAGTATGAATTCAAAATTAGCAAATTTTATTATATGTGGAAAATTAAAAATTTCAACCTCTTCCTAAGGGGCTGTGCAAGGGGTCAATTCACCCCACCTTTGCTTACTGGGATAGTTCGTGATGTTTTTTTATTACAAAAAACAAAAAATGGAAGTAATAAAACAAAAAGTGGAACAACCCACTGTGCATGACAATCTATACACTTCTCCAAATCATTTGGATGAAAAACATTAGAATTACCAAAATAAAGGTATTTCCCATTTATGAACCTGCTCATCCAACAACTACTTCAGACCCCACGTAGCCACGCGGGGTCAACACTGAGCTTAGGTTCAGGTATTACCTCTCCGGCGTAGTTTATCTTCACGCCTCCTCTTTGCCGCTCCTTGTCTCTGCCCGCTAGCTCCTCCTCTTTGTTTGCTAGATCTCCTCTTCCCCGCTCCTCGCCGTCGCTCCTCTCCGCTGCTACTCAATGCTTGGATGATTCGGCCTCCTTGACGGTTGTCCACGGCTCTCCATTTCGACTGTGCGTTGCTCACTGAGAACAAGTGAGTGAGAATTTCTCCTTTTATGGAGTGGTGGCGTTCGCAAGTTTAGGGTTTCCATTTTTCTGTGTCTTCGATGTTGCCGTAGTTCTTAATCCCCGCTTACTGTCTGGTCAATTTCTTCAACCCTGATGTGAACTCCAATATACTTATATGGAGTTGTTTTTTATAGCGACGAGTGCTTTGGTGTCAATTTCAATTTTGTAGCTCTAGAAATTGAAGCTGTCAATGAGGGCTGTTCGGGATATCCATGAAAGCAACAGGGTCGATGCTCGGAATCATTTTCACAGAAATTTGGACTCTAGTATGATTGTAAGGAGAGATAGCCTAATACAGGACTGATGCGAGTGGGAGCGAGTAAGAGAGAGCGCAAGGATTGGCGTGAGGCAGCAGTGCTTGTTTTCTACAGTATTCTTGTCTGGGTGCGTGTTGTGCTTCCCTACATGAAAACCAAAAAATTCTCGTCACGCTTGTTGTGCGTCGGGGCAACGTGCCTGGCTCTTAGAGACAAGACCTTCGACTTGCCAAGGCTTGCACGGTAGGATTTCTCGTAGTTTTGCCATCCCTTTCATATTGGGCAGGCTGGGTTTATTCCTATTGACCAAGCTCAGGCTTGAATTTTTGCTCACGCTTCTGCTCCATTCTCCCTCGCAGTGTCGCTTGTAGAGAGCTTGGTTTCACTTTGCTTTTGCGTTTTGTGCTCTGTTACTCTACATGTAGTACTCCCGGATTCTGGGACTATCCATTAGGGTTTTTGTGGATTTGACAATGTGCTCACCTCTCATTTGGGTCACTTACTGTCAATTTGAAGCAATTATCGATTTGCGCTCCGAAAGAATGTCCAGAGAGTGCAAATCGAGAAATTTGTCAAATCCACAATAATTGTGCACAAACAAACTCATTGCTCACCTCTCATTTGGGTCACTTACTGTCAATTTGAAGCAATTGTTTGTGCACAATTACTGTGGATTTTGCACAATTACTATCAATTTGAAGCATAAATGATCTCCTGACACCTCTCATTTGGGTCACTCTCAATTTGCGCTCCGAAAGAATGTCCAGAGTCTGATGGATTTCGGTATTACAGTAGGATTCTCCAAAGATTGAACCAATCCTTAATTTCAAATTGTGTTCGTAAATCAAAAGTTTGTTAGTCATAAAGTTTTAATGAACATGCTTCTCAACAAAAGCTCATGCTCTTTGAATTACCGAGTGAATTTAAGCCACAAAAAGTCTGAATTTTGAACCTTGATTCGTACACAAAAAGCGGCGTGAAAGATTTTGAATGTCTTGGTTAACCAGCCCTTGTCTTGGTTACCCCGTCGGTGTACTTTCGGAACTCTGCTATCAATGTGCACCAATCGTGGACCATTCGACAGATAGTCCTGGACAAAAATGTCTGTCCCTGGATTTTTTTTATAAACTTATTGGTATTCCACAACTAGTTCTCAAATTTTCTTCATTTACTGCGAGGACGGAAGGTTGAGATCTTAGCGGCTTACAATGCAGCTATGTTTCCTCGAAGCTTGGGCTCGTCAGCGATCTCGGTGCTCTTTGACGTCGGCTCGCTGACGTCATTGCTGATCCTGGAGCTCCACCCTGTCCAATAGGATTTGGTCACCAAGTCATCCCCAGATTAAACCAACAAACTTCTGAATTTTAAATTTATTAAATTCTAACAGTCTTTGAGACTCCTTCTGCTCAGTCCACCTTGATCTTGGTGCTCTTATCTCGGTGCAATTTGGAACTTGTAGTCGCAATTCGTCGGAGAGTTGACCTCCTTGTTTTTATTCGACTGCAGCAAGGGAGTTGTTTAAAAGGAGAGGTCCGGAAACTCTGGGCAAGAGGGGAGCGCATTTGACTAGCGAGCTAGAGCAGCAATCGCAGTGCTACGTCGGCTGGCGTCATCCACAGCTGGGATTCCAGGCGCTGAAAGTACTCCGGGCCAAATTGCATGGTAGTCGCCCAATTGTGCGTGGAGGAAGAATTGCAGCTGGAGGAAAAAGTGGAGTGTCGACAGGTACCTCGTCCCGAAAATGACTCATCGTAGTCATTGACTGACCAAATGGAGAATTACTACTCTGGATTGATACTTGTGTGGAATGGCTGTAGTGAACTGGATTACTTGTATCTTCATTATAAAAATATGGAAATAGATGGAGAAGCTGAGGAGCAGCTAAATCCATGTTCAGGGCTAAACTAATGCCAAAGACCTATCTCTGATTCGTAAATATTGTTCCTGCACATCGCATTTGTTTTATACAGGCTTTCGATCATGTGCTGTTGGATTGTAGTTCTTGGAAACTTGTTGAGGGTTAATGTTGACCAGAAGACAAGCAGCAACATGAGAAAAGCAAAGTGATACTGGGTCAAATGTTATTTTTTATTAAACTGATCAGAGCATTTGAACTATCAATCATTGAAAATAATGTGGTTAAAGGTGTACCTAAAGATGTTTTGGATGCCAGGAGGGCGATTATCTTGGATCCAACCCATTCGCAAAATTTGACTCAGAGATCTTCAATTGTTGGGAATGGTGAGCAAGTTTGGAATCTTTTCTTAACCTTTGCCTACGAGAGAATATATCCTGTTTTTCCGTATTCTTCTATTTGGACAATTCTGGAAAGATGTATTTGGTATCGTAGGAAGTGGGATGAAGTTGGCTTCCCTTGGATATTAGTATCGACTGATTTCTGAAATATCAAATAATCCAGATTTTACCAAGTATGTTTAGTCTAAATTTTCTTGCAAGTAAAAATAAATTTTGCTTAGAGGTCTCCCGGGCCATGGAACTCTCTAATCTAAGAAAAATTCTCGTTGGTAAATTTATCATACTGTGAAGAAAGAGTAAATAAATACTTCTATGGGCTCAATACTATATTGATAATTTCATAATACCAGACTAACATAATAAGATTTAATTATTAAAACCAAAATTGTAGTTTTGGTGAATTTTCACAGTTAGGCGCGCTTTAATTAATTTGGCAAAGACTCATTATTTCTTATGAAGCTTACACTATGTGGATAATATCTAATCATTGTGCTTAACATCGTTTTCAATATCAGCTTATAAACAATTTTTGAAGACATTGATATCACTACATTTAAATTTTGTCTAAAACTTGTAGGCAATTAGGGTTTTAGTTCCATTCTTCAATTTGTCTTTCTTTTTTAATCTTTTGAAATTATGGTCCTTTTCATATGCTATAACGCAAAGGTGAACATACCAGACAATTTGTTGACCAGGAATCGTTAATATCAAGGATCACTCCATATCTGCCCATGCTCTTAAACTGCGTTGAGATTGGAATAAACCAAAGTAAGAAAGATTTTGTTTATTTTGCTTGCGTCAATGAACATGTAAGAATTGTATTGTAATTGATGTACCAAGAAAGAATAAACTAGATTGTAGTAATACAGAGTAGTGATTATGGACTACGTAATTTCTACATGCTAGCAGCTACTCTTTGTTGTTGCAAGGTTAGGAAGAATCATTAAATGGTATCTAAGCTATTAGCCTTCCAGTCGTCAATTAAGTGGGCTACAATATGAAGGACCTGACCACCATAAATGGACAGTTTAATTAAATGTTAGAATACTAAAGAAGAATTTTACTTTAATTATAGACTAAAGCAAGATTGCCAGGAAAGATGACAAGTTTTCATTCTGGTGCATTGATTCAACAATCTTATATAGCTAGGGAAGATGGTTTTTTGGTGGTGGAAATAAAAAACACGGAAATAGTCATATTGGTGCATTTAAAATTAGGTTTGGAAGTTGTTTAAACTTTAAAGGACGCAGCATCCGGTGACTAAGGAAGTCAACTAAATGCTTCGATTATTGTACCAATAGGTGAATGTTTTGTTTCTACAGTGAAGAATCAATGCTTTAATTATTGGACTAGTAGGTGCATTTTCTACAGGGAAGAATGAAGTCATCCATTGACAACTTCTCGACCTCAACGGTATTTCATGGTTAGCATGCAAGTGTGCCTTTATTAATCTTACCAGGAAATGAACGTGTGTTTTTGGGAATTCTAAATGACCAATACCCTTATTATCTTGCTTGCGTACTACTCAGAATCATTAGAAGAGTGCTATTTTCAGGAATAGAGATGCTCGTCCAAGATTGTTCCAGAAATACACTTTGTAGAGATATTTTTTTCCGATGATTTTCCTTCTAGTTAATTTTTTCAAGATAATCTTGAATTTTAGCATTATTGTGAATTTGTACAACGACGGACTGCAATCTTTTTGGATCGACATTTGTATTTTGAGAAATAGAGTTGCTAAAGGAAAGTTTTTTTCAGAGGAGCTTTTGTTTTCAATTTTTAGTAAGCTCTATACAACTGTATAGTTGTCCATTTAGTTTTTGAGTTTCCAATGGAAGATGCAATTGCAACAGTTCAGTTAGCTTTGAAATTAGATAATGGAGTAAGTGGGCTAGTCTTGGTTTTAGGATGGCTGGAGCTCCCAAATTGATCCCAATTCCGCAGATTACTAAAATGGATCTATTTATAGATTGAATATTTTATAGTCATTTGAGTGTAATATGTTACTAATGAAACCCATGATATTATTATGGAAGAACCCATACTAGTTACAATGTTGTTTTAATATGTATATGAAATGGATGTAGCGAACATGCTACAGTCTTTGATTGACCATATTTTTTGTTATAGGGAAAAAAAACATGGGAGGTTTGTTGAAGAGGACAAAGATGGGAGGCAATTGATATTGGAGGTGCAAGAGATTGTTGAATTGCATACTAGACTGTAGAAGGCAAAGCAACAACTGGTGCAAAAAATTTTCAAGGTTTTTACTCTTGACATTTTCTGATTTTTTTAACATCTTCGTTCTTGGCATCCATTGTTTTTTGTAGTTCATGATTCCATATCCTCATGTATGTGTCTATTGCGTTGACTTTCTGAGTTGAGCAGACTTTTCCTGTACCTTGATTTGTAGTTCAAAAACTCGGAAGATTTTGGTTTCTAATGAAATTTGTTTTTGGAAGTTGGACAACCATTGAAAAGTTTCCTCTTATCAAATGAATGTCAAATTTTTTTCATGAATATTTTGCCATATTCATCTTATTGCCATATCATTATTTAGAAACAATAGTGTGAGATAGAAAGGCCTTCACATTATTAGCCCTTAAAGGATAGACCTATGACCATTGATTTTAAGCCTCACTATCCATCACTCAATATGCTACCATTATGGAACTAGATATGTATGAAATCTTTTTATTTATTTTTTAGAGTTAACATTGCATCTCTTCTATACTTCACAGAGAACTTAGAATTTTTGGTGGAAAATTGAGTTCTTTGAGAATTTTAGAAAAAATACAAAGATAAATTACATCAAATACAAAATTGTTTCAGAAATCTAAAAATTTCCGCACATGTGTATATTACAATGGAAAACATCATAGTATGAATTAAATTTTTGTGTCACTCTATAATCATAATTCAATAGACATTTGAGATGCATTTTAAGTTGAATTTGCAATATAATATTGAATATTTTAAATTTTTTTGAAAATGAAAGCGGTATAAAAATTGGATGGAACGACCTTCATTTCATTAGTTGGAGTCAAACTCAAAAAATATCATAATTGTGGATAAATTTCAAATTTAGAGCATAGACCAACTTTCCAAAATACACAAAAATGACATTTTTTATTATCCATTTAATAAAAAAAACTTCTCATTTACGTGAAGACAAATACTTTTAAGACTACAAATTGAATAGCATACTCTTCAATCCATCATGAAAGGTTGAGAAGAAATATCTTGATGGAAAAATACTTTCTAACTCTTCCAATTCATGAGATTATCATCCACATGCATTAAAATGGTGATGGTGACGTTCTAAGATTGGAGGTAGGATATGAGGTTTCCGAAGGTTTTGTCTAATAATGGCTAATTTGTTTTGGAATTATTTTGCCTTGAATTTATATTGGATTTTTCATCCTCATAAGTCCACCTTGTAATTAGAGATGGCCTAATCCTAGAAAGATATTGCTAGGCCAACAAAAAGTACAAGAATTCAAATTTGTTTTATCGGTAACCATATTCTATTAAAGCCTAGATGATTTTTTCATTGTTGATCATTAGTCTACTTTAAGAAAAATGAATTTATAATTATGAACTTGAAGAATTACCCCCATACTGGTTACTAATGACGTTCACGATTTGTGATTTCATCGTAAATCATTCATTCATTTTACTTTATAATTTTGTTATGTAATATGAATAGAAGTATGTACTATTTATAGAAAAATTGAAGTAGAAAAAAATCTTAAGAATATCAATGTATAAAATTTTCATTACTACATATATATTTATATATAATCTTTCTTTTTGTTTTCCATTGGTTTTGACAATCATAATGCTCTATGATAATTTTGTACCACAAATCCTATAAGCAAAAGATAGAATTTTTTAGAAGTACAAGCCATGAATATTATGTACAATTTATTTTGTATAATTTTTAATGGTATTTTATTCATAAATTTTTTGCATAAATGAAAAAAGCACAAATAAAGAATAATTTTCAGAAGGGTGTCACACCTTTTCCATTAGTCAGTGTGTGTTGAAGGTTGTTCATATTATATAAGGTAAGCAAGACTATTGTAGGCAGTATTGTCATTCTTGTTGCACTTGCAAGTTCTAAAATTTATACTACAACTATTGATTTGCTTGTAATAGACTCATTTACTGTATATGATGAACTTAGAGATATGGAGTGCTCATTTTGTTGCTTTTTGCTAGACATTATTTCTATGGTACAAACAAGTAACCTGTCATGCTTTAAATGAAAGGATGATGAAAAAATGTGGAAGGAGTTCCATTAGGCTTTTTAATATGCCTAGTCATATTGGAATAAGAGTACAAACTAATTTGTACTTGAACAAATGTGAACTAGCAATATGGAATGGGGAGTATTCATCATATTCTACCGTTGCTTTTGTTAAAGATTTGTTTCTATTGCTACAAAGCTATTGGGTTTGTTAGTTGTACGAATACAATACAATGTTTGAATAGGCAGAATTCTATGAGTTTAGGTCTTCGTGAAGTGCCTTCGATTCAAAAGTTTTATTTTAGAAATAATTGCTACATACTTTGTTAATGCTGTGTAGTTCATCTTTTCTATGGAAGTTATTTTGCAACGTTTGTTGATTTGTGCTTCATAAAAATGAATTAACGTCCAAAATTAAAGGACATCTTTAGAAGATAGATGACTTGTAGATGTATGTACTATATGCATATTTTTAAATGTATTATATGTGGATGAACAGATTCACTTCATATGAGAAGTATTGTAATTACAATGACTAAGAGCATGTAAACATATAACTAAGTCAATTAAATAATATACAGCTCGAACTCAGGAACAGGTACTAGAAATTCTATGAAGTCTTTCAATAAGAATATAATGATGTGTTAGTAATGTCCATACAATCCTTTTGTAATGTAATTTTTCTTTCATTCGGTGTTTGCATGGAATACAAAAGTCATCCTTGTTATAGGAAAAAGCTCACTTGTAGAAGATTAGAACCACATGAACTTTGAATGTTTTAAAAAAAAATTGATATGTATAAATAATATTTAGTAGTACACTCTGAAGTTTGATCTATTACCTTTGGATTAGTGATGTAGAAGTTATAGAACTTTTGGTTTTTTAGACTATTGTAGCATTTTCTGCATGAAGTAATATAGCAAATACATTTTTTAGTTGGATACAACAAAGGAATTGTGAAATACTTAATTTCTATACAAAATTAGTGACCTTAATAAAACAATTTCAATGTAATAAAAGAATGTGTAGTACGTGGTGTGAGGCATAGAAATATTTGAATTGTCTATTTAATTTTTTACTTTAATTTTTTTAGTTATATTTTGAAAATGATGAAACAAGATTTGATCTCCTTACTAGCTTTCAGTGTTAAACTGAAATCATTAAATATAAAAGTAGTGAGTGCCAAGAATTTTAAGCCTAGAAATTTAAGCTAAAAACATTTGAAGTCTTTTATTCTAATTACATAAACTATGACATAATGTAATTTATTCTTTTTAAAAGAAAATATTTTACAATGTTGTTGGTCTAAATTCACGGAGTTACTTGGAGACTTTTGTATAATAATTTAGGGCATGATAGTTGAATTATATGTAACAAGAAAATAATTTGTATTGCTTATTAATCTTTTCAAGGATAATGGCGGTTGTAGCTTTCGAGGCTTTATTCATGAGTACAATCTATGATGTAGCAAAAAATAAATCAAAAGTTTTAATACTTATGATTTTAAATGGAATGATATTTGATTGCAGGGAAGTCATGGTCATCAAAACATACAATGTCTGGATTCAACATGGATGGTGGCTTCTGGCAACAAACGCACATTCGCCAATGCTATGGATTACAAATCGGGCATTGCAAGGAGGACAACGTTGGTAAACCTTGGGCGTCGAGCGTGGAAAGCTGACATCCATCAGTACTGCCGCTCAAGATGTCATTTTTATGAATGTCACTCTGGAAGAAGGCGATGTGGCAAAGTTTAAGTTGCAAAGGAATTTGATGATGGCTGCAGTTCCTTCTATTTGTTTGAATATTGCCAAGCCTATAAGGGTCATGCCTAAACTTCAAGAGCATTGGATTTCAATGCCAGAATCACTACAAAGCGTACGTAGTGCAGCAATGTAGAGATTTTTGGGATTGAATGCACAAGATCTTCTGAGAGCAAAGCGGTACGTAGAGAAAATGTTGGCTTATGAAAAGATGGGGAGGACTGATCCCTCCAGTGTTCGAGACAAAAAAAACCCACGAGAACCTGAAGAAACGGATCCATTGTATCGAATATTGGCAGTTCTAGTAAACGTGGATTGGGTGCATGTTCAAGATTGTGCCAGAAGGCGTTCACTACCACGATCAGTCAAAGACAATGAATCTATTCCCACTGCTGTTGGACAACGAAGAGTAAAAACAAAGCGCGGGACAAGCTCACGCGGGGCACTAGTGGAATGATTATCACCTAGTGGAGGCACATCTAGAGGTGGTGTTCAGCACAGCGGTTCCATATCACTATGTGCAGGACCTAGCACAATGATGTCTGCAGGTGTTGGTGTCAACACCTTTCCAGTGTCAGCATCCATACGAGCAGAAGCATCTAGGGAAGTTGCCCAACAGAGAATACAACCTCGAGGTATTGGAGCACCCAAAATTGTTAATCCACGTGGAAGAGGAAAAAGAAGAGGAACTATACGACAAATACGTTCTGAAGTGGTGGCAGATACTGGAGGTGCTACAAGAAAAGTGGATGCAAGCATAGTGCAAGAAGAAGTCGAATAGAGCAAAGAATTTGAAATTATAGACGAAGCATCTGAGGATGAAGAGACTCATGGAGCTTGCAAATTGGCAACTGTAGGTCCACTTGTACGGTTTCCATCGAATGACAATTTTCTAGCTGGATACTTGTGGGGTATGAACCTAGTTTTCAATGCAAAAATTGCAAATGTCCGAGCAGTTGAACATGTAGAGACAAACCATCGAGCATTGACCAATAGGCGTGTTTCAACGATGTACAAGAGACTTTGTGGGAGAGAGGAGCCTAATATGTCACCATTAACTTTGCGACCGGTTGCTTATATTCTTGAAGGAGTCAATGAAGAAGGTGCTCCAGCACAAAGGGAGATTCCTTTCTCAGAAGTTGGTGCAGCAAAAGAGTTTGACTCAATGTATCTAAAGAATGGTAGAGCATTTCCTGGAGATCCGAACATGTCAAAGATTAATTGTTTGAAGAACAATATCATCTGGGAGCCCATAGATGGTCAATATGTGGTTGCAGCATGCAAACAAGGTGAAAGACAACATGACACGGGATTGATTGACGATAAAGAGTATCAGAAGATATTTGCAAAGAGAAAAGCACGATTTGTTGTGTACAACGATTCCAAGGTGTACATTGAAGCCTCAGTGTGAATAAATGCGAAGGAGTTTGAGAGAGACTTCTACACAACAATGGAAGAGGACCTGGTGAAGTTACGAGCCATTTGGGAGGCATGTGGGAGACCAAATCCGCAATCACATGCATATGATGCACAACAAGCACAAGCTGTAACAATGGCTGCAAGTGCGTTGCACTGGACAAGGCCGTATGCAGGAAATCTATCGTTGGGGGGGATTTATAAGAGGATGGCAGAATCTACTCGTCATGCATGGCAAAGAGATGAAGTCGCATATGAAGCTGTTCTGCAAGTGTGCCGTGATTACGAGGATGGATTTCTTTAGTACAGCAAAGATGATCAGAGGAAGTGGAAGAAGTATGCAAATAAATTATCATTGGATCCAAATGTTGATGTGAGGAACAACAGGAAAAGGATAGAGAGGCTTTGGCTAAGACCACTAGTGAGGGTTCCAAAGGCGCATTACCTACAATTGGCGAAGGAATTGTCTGCGAAAGGAGTTGTTGATGGTGAACGTCCAAAGCAGAGATTGTTTTTCAATCAAGCTAGCAGCAAAGCTCTTACAAAGGGTACTTTAGCTTGGACAACGGAACGGATTCAACGAAATGCACTACGGTAGTTGATGGTTGAATCCAAGATTGCACATCCAAGTACAATGCATAATTTTTTCCTCATAAATGTGCAAAGGTTTGAAGGACAAGACCGTGGACAAATGAATGTGCTAGCTGAAGTAGTGGATACAAAAATGAAGAAAGCATGGTCGTCTCTTGCAGTGAAGACGGTGGAAGCTCTCCATAGATTTGAAGCTCTCATACCTCCAATGATAAAAGATCATTACGCGAGTATTCAACGTGGAGAATCAGGCTACCACGGATATAACATGGACGTGAGAAGTTTGGATGAGGCGTGTTGGGATTGGCATAGATTATATCATCTAATTCACTTGACACCAACAATGCACTTGTTCATATTTGATGTAGAAGGGATTTTTTTACACAGGCGGTTGTAAAATTGGGAACGCCTTGTTTATAGATATTTGATTGTAGGCGGTGCGGAACAAGAGGGGAGAATGCAGCTTGGACAGACGTTGAGTACAGTACCGCCATGCATAAAGTACAACAATGGATGGCAAACATACACAAGTGGACTGCAATATTTTTGTTTCCAGCTAGAACCTATTTCGAGGAGGGAATGAGGGAGAAGATGGTATTGCCATTGGAGTGTACGTGGCGAAAATGTTACTGGGTGTTTTCACCACAAATTGTGTCCACATATATACATGACTTGCAATACAATGGTCAAACAGATCATAGTGTACAAGCGGTGGGAGAAGTTGCAGTTGTAATGGTACATCCTACTGGATCGCGGGTGGCAGATAGTGTATGAAGTGATTGTGAACAAGTTCCTATAGTGTTTACAGATTCGTGGATTGAGGGGAGGATGTCTTTGTGGTGGATCGAGAAGAGAGAACTCCTATGGAGTTGCAGCGGTTGGTTGTTATATATCTATCGGAGAAATGGAGGCTAGTTACGGTTGGCATTACAACAACCGTACTAGCTGTACTGCAAGCTTCTTTTGTAGGTAATCAAATGATTGTGTTGGATGGTTCGATAGATCATACTTGCTTTCTCTACAATACATTGCAAGAAGTGAACCGTACAAGAATCCAAGCACAAGAAGCTGCAGTGCCAGTTACTGAGAACGCAGGAACATCAACGCCTCAAAACAATAGTACACCTTGTGCGGAACCTTTAATAGTTCACGTGGAACACTTTAGGACAGAAGAAGATGACAAAGACCTTTTTGATGATGAAAAAGAGGACGATGAAGATAGCGAAGATTTGCACTCAGAAGATACACCAATACGAGAAGGATATGAAGTAAGAGAAAGAAGTGCAAATGACGAAGAATATGTTCAAGGGGAAGAAGAGGAGCCTGAAGAAAACGAAATAGAAGAGGACACAGAGGATGGCTCATCAAATTTGGAAGAAGAAACATCCGACTCAGAGGACGGTTCATTAGAGGGCTCTTCTGATTCATCAGAACAAGAGAATGATTCATCAAAAAGAAAGAAAGTTGTTCAGAAGAAGAAAGATAAAGGCATGAAAAAGACAACAGAGGTTCAGAAGCCAACAGGGAAGTTAGACACTGCAATGTCAATGCTACTTAGTATTCATCAAAGCAATGTCCCTGAAACGCATGAACTTCAAGTGGTGGGTGAAACCAAATATCACGTAACATCTGAGGCAGAGGCAGTTCTACAAGAAGATGTTACAAAAGATATGGATGTGGAGGAGGTAGCTGAAGTCCATTCGGGTACAAAGAATCAAGGAAGGGAAGACAATGAAGGGGGAATGCAAGACACAACATGTCAAGTTGCAATATTAGCAAACATGATCCCTTCAACTGAAGCTGCAGTGATTGGATCAGAAAGGATCATACCTGTGGAGGGAACAATCATTCCTGCAGTGGAAAAGGTGGATACGGAGATGGAAGATAAGGTGCAAGAATCAGTGGGAGTGATTTTGCCTCCAACATCAGGAATAACAACCTTGCAAGAGACGACATCAACAGGGTTGGCAAATTAAATACATTTCGATACAATGGCTTTTGCATGGATCAGATCGACGACAGAAGGAGTGGATGGATTCTATTATGACCCAGAGGGTATTAGATATCGTCGTACTATAGTTCAAGGCCAGTATAGATTTGAGCAGATAACATCAGTCTTGGAAGAAATTTCGCACGTAGATGGAGTACTTTCTGCAGGAGTAGGAGATGTGGTTGATAGAGCCTTGTTTTATGGTGAATTACAAATTCCACATGATGTTTCTGCAATATTCACTGAAGAACCTATGAATAGTGCAGAGGGAGAAGACATAGGAAGTCAAACTTCAAGGGTAATTGCGGAGATACCAGAGTCACTTGAGTAATAGAGTAATAGATTTTATATGGAAAGTGACCTTAGCGGATAGTAATATTTTGAATGTAACGGCAACAGAGTTTGGTCTTAATATGTGATGACTACTTTATTCTACTTTTGCAATTGACTAATACGAAATTGATAGTGTGTTATTTTCAAACCAAGTTAAATTTTTTTATAATATTATGTAGGTGACTGGAAGTAAATGAAAAGAACAAGGAACAATAATTGCATTGTTTGTATTAGGAAGTGAGCTTTTGAAGGATTATGTATTTAGAAACTAACAAATGTACACAATTATGAAGTGTATCTATAATCACACTATACATAAGTGTACTATATGCAATAGAAATGGAAGATTTACGTTGTACAATTGGCAAAAAGAAAAGTTTTGAATTGCTTGTGAAATTGGTATACCACATTTTTGAAAATTAAAAAAATGCACTTATTTGGTTGCATAATTAGTGCACTTAGCCAGGTGCAAAAAGAACAAATTTGGTGTTGCTTATGTCTTCCAATTTGTACTGTCAAACTTTACAAACTTCTTACTACATGATTTGAGATAAGTGAAGCAAAATATTTTACGATTACATTCTAAATAAAATATTCTTTCTGTTTTTTTGGATGAGTGTAGCAAAATTAGTAGTTTTGAGTCATTTTTGACATAAAAATTCCTTTGGGACTTTAGGGATTAAGTTGAAGGTCCTTTCACTTGGGGAGTAAGCATGAGTTATACTCTTAACCCTGAAGCGCTCCAATGTCCAAGCTTTGGAGAATTAACATATTGAAACTCAAATTTCATCCTTATGATTGCTTGGATGAAAGTCATCATAATTTGTAGAGATATTTGATAAGCTTGTTGTCCTATCTAATGGTCGGATTTGGTGTTACTAAAGTATATATTTTTCTAAATTACAAATGAGAAAGTGTGTCAAGTGTTTGACCAAGTCGAAATTACATTGACTTTAGTTCAAAACTGGATTTGCAAAAATGAGGTCATAGAGTTAAAGAACACCAAAATTCCAAAAAATCATCATGTCAAGAGAACTTCATTTGACATCCATTCCAACAAATTTTACTCAAAAAATGATAATATTTTGCTTGTACTCTAGACGAATTTAGAAGGATTTTTGAAGTTTTTCTTTCAAAATCTATAGAAAAATATTGGTGATAACATTGGTGAATCTGACTGTGTGGATGGAATCTAAAACTTAACCCCTAAAGGACTGGTTGTCCCCTCGGGGGACAATTTGGGTCCGGGCAGGTTCCTACGATCTCAATTTTTAGTAATATTTTTTGGGATTTTTTGAGGTTGTGTATTTTTGCGAGATCTTTGCGAATATATAATTTTTATTTTAATTGATGACCGGGAGCAAAAGTTATGGCACAATAAGTAAAATTGGAATTTTGCGGGCAGCACAAAAAAAATCACAAAATGTCAAAATAATTTTTTTTTCAAATTTTTCCCTCAAAGATTATATTTTTGTCTACATGTGAAGCTTTGTTTCATTCAATTTGGACTAATAATGAGAAAGTTATGGACAATCTTAGTTTTTCGGGCAATCTAAGCATCTTCTTGAAAAAATGAGTTGTAGAATTCATTTTTGAATGCAATTTTGAGAATTTTGAGAATTTTTTTGTTAGACAGGGTTAGATTTTCTTGCTAGAACAATCTCACCGTTGGGATTATTGTGATTCAATTCCATCTAGAAGCTATTAACAATTTAGTTTTTTCTTCAATCTTGTACCCACCTCTACTTAACAATTTTTTAATGAGTGAAAATTAAGTGCTTTTTTTCCTAAATTTTTTTGGTAGATTCTCAACTCAACTACTTAACATAAATAAGTAGAAAACCGAAATCAATAGTTCAAAAAATTTGAACTAAAAAGATTCAAAGCCAAAAAATCTAGTCAAGCAAGGTGGAAAAAAACTTGTTTTCTTCACTTTAAATGCATATATCTTGCAATCTACGTGGTCAAAGTTTCTGAAATTTCTTCCACATATTCATATACTAGTCAAGTATAAGATCTTACGGTTGGATATGCAAAAAAAAACAATTTTTTAAACTCATTTCTCTTTGCAATAGAAATGACAGTTTTGAATGGCTTTTGGTAGGAAAATCACCTCGGTCCTTTAGGGGTTAAAGTCTACAACTTTTATTTATATAGCAACTCCAAAAATTTCTTCCAAGTAGCATTTTGTGATGATTTTCCCCAAATCGCCAATTCTGGAGAAGACTCTTCACATTGAGGAGTGAACTTTCCTGTACTGGAAGTTACTCGGTACATTGCAGTTGTTCTGCAGACTCCGTGCACCTCCTGGACGCCTTGATTTCCAGAGCCCTCTATAGTGCGTCATTCTGACAAGGAGATTTCCGGCTGCAGTGCACTTCTATGACAAGGATGGCAAGGAAGGAGCAGTTGAGCCCTGACTGCCGGTGGAGTGGTGGGCGCATAGAGATAAAACATGCCTGCAGATGCCCCTCAGACCTTAGTGCTGGACAGTGTTCACAGAAGTGGCTAAATTTTGCTCCATTGCTACTAAAAATTTTGAAGAGCTAAAAGTTTTTTGGAAAAAATCCTTGAAAAAATTAGATTTTAGTCAAGACTGCAACAAACAATAGAATTTGGTAGCCAATGTGCAACTTCCTCTATATTAGAATTAGCATCTATTTTGTTAGTTTTATATTATAGTACTCCCAATAATCCTTTAAAACTTACAAAATCCTATCTTTTCTATTTTTTTTTAATACTACCCACTCTCAAGGTAGCCAAAATTGATGTCTGTTTGTCTTGGAGTTAACATACTGAACTAAATCCTAATAACTTAGGTAGCATGTTGCACTAAATTCTATAAAGCAGTTCTGGGATCACTGGTGCTGGATGAGTCTGCCTTGGTGGTGCAGGTGGGGAGGATCATTTGATTCATTTCCAGTGCCAGGGACTCAAGGTCATCTGCTTCTGACCTCGACAGACAGGGCACGAAGCCTCGCGTCTCGCTCAGTCGCTCCTCGATCCAGCACGGATCCCCGGGTACAGGACTCCATAAGTTCCTCCCCCCCCCGCGGCCCCGCCCCGATCTTTCAGTTGTGGCTTTGTGCATTGGGCACTCGGGCAGTGTGCGAGGGAAACTGGATCCTCTCCTCCGTCCTCCCAATAATTTCTCAATTGTTTTTTTTGTTTTTTCCTGACACAAATGAAACGGAATTTCATTGTAAAAAGTAGTCAAAATAAGTTACACCCATACATACCAACCAGCCACAAGCGGCCTGCCGTGATGGGGAGAATTTCTCAATTGTTCAGTTTCAGTTGGAGTAACTTAAGTTAGTTCATAGCGCTGGTACTGCTGTAGAGTAGCAGGGGTGTCACAAGATCAGTTGCAGATAAGATATACCCACAACGTCAATGCATCTTATCAACATCCTGGAAGGAGACGACCGAGGGACAAAACATGATATCTTGGATGTTCATCTAATTTTTTCCCTTTACTACTGTTGGTGTTGAAGAATTTTGGGAGCAACTTTAATAATGCTGCATCCACATCATCGGGTTAGTTGATTTCAAGTCTAATTAAATGTCTTTTTAATTTTAAATACAGCATGATAGTTTATCAATTAGCTTCAAGATTTCAAGATTTCTTTCTAAACCCCGAAATGTGGCCAAAATGTGGCTCATGAATGATTTCAAATGCAAATTTTCTGGATGACGGACTCTAATTTTACATCCAATTTCTTTTTTAAATTCTTTGAATGTGAATGTGACTAAATGGTGGTAGAAACTCCCTTGGTGAGGAATTACTTACTTCTTTAACCCCTAAAGGACCGTTGTCCGTTCAGGGAACAAATGCGTTTTTGGGCAGATACCTACGGGCTGAAATTTTGTCGTGATTTATTGAAACTTTTTTTGAAGACAGAAAAACTAATAAGCTTAGTGGGAATATAAGTTTTTTCACAATTGGTGCCCGGGAAAAAAAATTATGACCAAATAAGCTCAAAGCAGGGGACGGTGGGCAGCTGAAAAAATGGACAAAAAATCAATTTTTTTTTTAATATTTTTTTTCTTATAGATTATATTTTTGTCTATTTGGAAAGGTTTGATTCATTTCATTTGGATTTGTTATGGGAAAGTTATGGACATTCTTGTTTTTCGGGCAATTAGAGCATCTTCTTGAAAAAAATAACTTCTAGGATGCATTTCTGAATGCAATTTTTCAAATTTTTCAAATTTTTTTTTTGCATGGTTTATATTACTTACTAGAACAATCTCACCATTGGGATTAGTGAATTTTAATTTCATATAAAAGGTATTAATATTTGAGATTGTCCTTCTATCTTGTACCTACTTCTACTTAACAATTTTTTAAAGAATGATAATTAAGTTTTTTTGAATTTTTTTTTCTAGACTTTTAGCTCAATTCTCCACTAGAAAACATTTAAAGCTCAAAACTTTGTAGTGCAAAAATTTTAAGTTAAAAATGTTCAAAGTCAAAAAATCGAGTCCCGCAATGTGCTGAAAAACTGAACTTTTTAAACTTTAAACTCAGATATCTTGCAATCTGTGCAATCAAAAATTATGAATTCTTTCTACACACTCTCATACTAGTTAGGTGTAAGATCCTACAGTGAGATGTGAAAAAAAACATTTTTCAAATTATTTTACTTTTTGCTATAGAAATCGTAGTTTTGAATGTTTTTTGACAAAAAAAAGGGCCTCGGTCCTTTCGAGGTTAAAGAAAAATAAATTAACAAACAACGGCAAATGATACTCTTGATGTATTATGGCAACTTTGACATTCTTGTTCATTATCTGAATTTAGTCATTAACCCCTAAAGTCCCATTGGCTCTATACAAGGGGCCAAAATGTGACTTTGGGTAGGCTCATACGGTCTCAATATTCATCGAGTTTTCTAAAACTTTTTGTGAAGCTAGAAAAATACATAAGCTTCTTGGGATTTTAATCTTAATTTCAATCAGTGCCCGGAAGCAAAAGTTATGGCACAAAAAACCAAAAAGGGAGGTCGGCAAGTAGGCAACCCAAAAAAATGACAAAAAAACAAAACTTTTTTTTTAAAATATTTTTTCCTAAAACATTATATTTTTGTCTACATGTGAAACTTTGATTCATTCTATTTGGACTACACTAAAAATGATATTTAGTGTAGTATGACATTTAGTGTTTTACCCCCCTACCAGCCACAACACTAAATCTGAATTGTAGCGGATTTAGTGTTGTGTTGGACTTCAATGTGCCGCCTCCGCTCCTATCGTCTCCTTCCCTGCCTTTAACGTGTTCTAACACTAAATGTAAACCTTTTCAGATTTCAGATTTACCATAGAGCATATTTAGTGTTAGAAATTAGATTTAGTGTTACTTACTTATGATATTTAGTGTCAAGGTTCGTAATTAGTGTTGCCAACACTAAATATCATTTTTAGTGTAGTGATAAGAAAGTTATGGGCAATCTTGTTTTTCGGGCAATCTTAGCATGTTATTGAATAAAGCTTTTTGTTTGATTTTAAATGCTAATATCTTCCAATCTGCATGGTCAAATTTGATGAAATTATTACCACATGATCTTAGACAAGTGAAGTACAAGATCCTACGGTTAGATACTTTAAAAAAACATTTTTGTTTCTTTCTTGAGTGAATACAACAGAAATAGCAGTTTTGAGTGGTTTTTGACAAAAAAAATGACCTTTGGGACTTTACAGGTTAAAAAAAATATAAATTTGAGTCAACTATAAAATGAAGCCTTAGTAAAATGAAGCTTACCAAGTTACACAAATGTAAAATCTTGGAAAAAATCCCAAATCATAATTGTTTTTTCTTGATTATATAAGGATATGGAATTTGGATTAAACTCCGATGATCTATAATTATAAATATAGTAATGGTAAACAATTTAGAGTTTTAATCATTTTTTATATACAGTATGATTTTAAAAGTTTAATCTTCAAAAAATTTATTAAAATTTGAAATATTGACTTAGACAATCAAGCTCAATTCTCTTGTTTTGGAGCAAAATTAATAAGATCAAGCTTCTAGTGTCTAGTTTCCACTATGCTTGAAAATTTTGAAAAATTTCTTAAAATGGGCAATTAATTGAAATTTGAAGTTAAAGATTCATGTAACCACATCTAGAATTATTTTGATGTTTTTGATATTTTTGATATTTCAAGTATACTCTCAATTTGAAATGCATTTCATTCATTTTTCTTTAAAAAATTAATTATGATTTGAAATTTTCACAAAAAAATTATAATGTTTTTTGATATAGAATAGACATGTTTGACTTTGAAAAATTAAAATCTAAAGAAGGCAAGTGGGAGTCGAAGGCATAATAATCCATACGTGATGTGTACATTAAGAACTTTTGATTCCATTTAACCCCTAAAGGACCATTGTCCCTTTGGGGGACAAATGCGTTTTTGGGCAGGTACCTATGGGCTGAAATTTTCTTCTGATTTTTTGAAACTTTTTTTGGAGATAGAAAATCTGATTAGCTTTATGGGAATATAATTTTTTTCACAATTGGTGCTTGGAAACAAAAGTTATGACCAAATAAGCTCAAAACAGGGGACAACGGGTAGCAAAAAAAATTTACATTTTTTTTTTTTTTTTTTGAGTATTTTTTTTCTCATAGATTATATTTTTGTGTATCTAGAAAGCTTAGATTAATTTCATTTGGACTTTGTATGAGAAAGTTATGGACATTCTTGTTTTTTAGGACGATTAGAGCATCTTTTTGAAAAAATCACTTGTAGGATTCATTTCTTAATGCAATTTTTCAAACTTTTCAATTTTATTTTTTTGCATGGTTTAGTTTACTTGCTAGAACAATCTCACCATTGGGATTAGTGCATTTTAATCCCACCTAAAATATATGAATATTTTAGATTTTCCTTCTATCTCGTACCTACTTCTACTTAACAATTTTCTTAATAATGAAAATTAAGTTTTTTTGAACTTTTTTGTTTCAGTTAGATTCTCAACTCAATTCTCTAGTATAAACATTAAAAGCTCAAAACTCTGCAGTGCAAAAAAATAAAGTTAAAAATGTTCAAAGTCACAAAATCTAATCCCACAATGTGCTGAAAAGCTTGTTTTTTCCACTTTAAACACAGATATCTTACAATCTGTGTAGTCAAAAATTCTGAAAAATTTTCCACACACTCTCATACTAGTTAGTTATAAGATCCTACTGTGAGAAGTGGAAAAAAAACATTTTTCAATTTTTTTACTTTTTGCTATAGAAATGGCAATTTTGAGTGTTTTTGGCAGAAAAAGGGCCTCGGTCCTTTAGGGGTTAAGCATAGTAAATGAATATCTTGCAGTACTTGTCTAAATAAAAGAATGCAGACATTGAAATTAATCTTTGAATGACAATAAGTTCCCATGGAGCTTTTTAAAGGTTTAACATAGGTTCATTTGAAGTCATTTTTTAATAGAAGAAAGTGAATTTTTTTTTAATCAAAGATTCATATTGATGTCAACTTTATAAAAGTACAATTTTTTCCTAATCAGCTGCCCGGATGAGGTTCAAAAGTTTATAACTAAGGTAAATGACCCCATTGCGGTCAAATGACCCATGATGGACACCTAATGACTCCATTGTGGCTTTTTAGACCACAATCAATGCCTTACATGGTAGTTATGGACTAATTAGTGACCTCAATAGGTACTTCCAACTTTTCAGTGTAAAGTTCTTTGTAAAAACTGATTTTTTAGGTCTTCCATGTTTGAAAATGTTGTGACTACATTGGGTAGGAAGATGACCATATTGGATTCAGATTTTGTTGGTCATGAAGTAGCCTATAGATTCCTATGGGCTGATCACTTCAAAAATTCAGAACTAATTCATACTTGGTCCAAAAAATATAATTTCAAATGCCCTCAGTGTCTCTCACACTTATCTTTGTGTGGGAAAAAATTTGAAAAATTTCAGCAATGGCATGTAGGCACACTCCTAATTCTGACCGCAATGGGGTCTTTTACCTTAACTTGAGAAACGTACAATAGGGAGGGCAAGCTGGTGGGCAAGGTAGTCAAGCAAACTATAAATATTTTCTATCAACTTTGAATGCTTATATTTTACAGTTTATAAAGTCAAACAAGATGAAATTTTCCTCACAATCTCATTCTAGGTTAATAATGAAGTCAATAATATATAAATGAAGTTGAAAAGATAATTTTTTCCAATTTTCATTTAATTGCACTAAAAAGGCCAATTTTAGAATAATTTTGGAACTAATTTAGCACAAATTATGGTGTAATTATTTATTCTAGCTTGATTTTAAAAATCAGGTATTTGTATTGCCATTGGGATTTTGATTTTTCTAAAAGTAGGTTCTCCAAAATAATCTGAAATCCTATTCATGTAGTTGTTGTTCTTAGACATTCTCGTAATGCAAGATTCTTTTGTACATGTTAGACTCTCCCAATATTTCTGAAAATTGGCATTTAATCCCTAAATGACCAAGGCCTTTTTCTTTCCAAAAAACACTCAAAGAGTAAGAAAATTTGAAAATTGTTTTCTTTACACATCTAACGATACTATCTTACACCTAACTAGTTTGAAAATGTGTGGAAAATTTTCAAAATTTTTGACCGCATAGACTGCAAGATATCTGCATTTAAACTGAAAAAACCCAGTTTTTCTATACATTGTGGGACTAGATTATTTGAATTTGAACCTTCTTAACTTTAATTTCTTACACTATGGAGTTTTGAATTTCAAGTATTCATGGTAAAGAATTGAGTAGAGTCGCGGGAAAAAAAAATTCAAAAAAATTTAATTTTCTTACTTCAAAAATTTGTTAAGTAGAAGTAGGTACAAGATAGAAGGAATATCTAAATTATTAATATCTCTAAAATGGAATTTAAATGCACTAATCCCAATAGTGAGATTTTTATCACAATCAAACTAAACTATGAGGAATTCTTTTTCAAAAAATTATAAAAATTGCATTAAAAAATGAATTCTATAAGTAATTCTTTTCAAGAAGATGCTCTAATTGCCCCCAAAAAAGATTCTCCATTACTTTCTCATAACAAATCCAAATGAAAGAATCAAAGCTTTCCAAATAGACAAAAATATAATCTATGAAAAAAGAAAAATTAAAAAAAAAATTAGAATTTTGAATTTTTTTTGCTGCACCTCTTTCTCTCTCCCTTCCAAGTTCCGAGTTGTTTGTGGTATAAGTTTTGTTCCCGGGCATTGATTGAAAAAATAACTATATTCCCACAAAGATAATTGATTATTCTATCTTCCAAAAAAGTTTCAAAAAATCAAGACAAAATTTCAACCCATAGGTAACTGCCCAAAATTCCATTTGTCCCCCAATAGGACAACGGTCCGCTTTAGGAGTTAATTGGATAAACATAGTTTGACTCAGCTTTGTGGAAAAGGAAGCAATACCTAACTTTGGATACTTGGACCATTGGATATTAGTTAGTATATTGTTACTTAACTCCTAAAAGGTACCTATGGGCTGAATTTTTGTCCTGATTTTTTGAAACTTTTTTTGAAGATAGAAGAACTAATAAGCTTTGTGGGAATATAAGTTTTTTCACAATCAATGCCCAGGAACAAGAGTTATGATCAAATAAGCTCAAACAAGGGATGAGGGGTAGCAAAAAAAATTTGCAACAATTTGAATTTTTTTCTAAATTCCTTTTTCTCATAGATTATACTTTTGTCTATCTGGAAAGATTTTATTCATTTCAACTGGATTTGTTATAAAGATGTTGTGGACATTCTTGTTTTGGAGGCGGTTAGAGCATTTTTTTGAAAAAACTAATGCGTAGGATTCATTTTCAAACGCAATTTTTGCAATTTTTGCAATTTTTTTTTGCATGGTTGAGTTTACTTGCTAGAACAATCTCATCACTGGAATTAGTGCATTTTAGTTCCATCCAAATGATATTAATATTTTAGATATTCCTTCTATCTTGTTCCTACTTCTATTTAACAATTTTTTTAAGAATGAAAATTAAATTTTTTTGAATTTTTTTTTTTCCCTAGACTCTCATTTTAACTCTCCACTATAAAAATTTAAAGCTCAAAACTCTGTAGTGCAAAGATTTTAAGTTAAAAATGTTCAAAGTTAAAAAATTCAGTCCCGCAATGTGTTGAAAAACTTGAGTTTTCCACTTTAAATGTAGATATCTTGCAATTTGTGCAATTTGTTTATAAATTTTAGTAGAGGCTTCAAATCATCAAAGGATTTTTGGAACTAAATTGTAGTTACAATTTTCATATCTTTCATTGTATAAATATTGAAAAAAAATATGAGCAAAAATCACACAAAAGGAGATTTTAGTGCGAGTGGTTATGATTCCATTGTCCTCCAATTTATCCCATACACTTTCAAGACATAGTACTTCAGACATTATCCTTTTTATAGTTAATTCAGAAAGTTCTTGGACTAATTTTCCACTAAAAATGTCCAAAATTGCTACTATCTAGTGCATTGAGAATTATTGAAATCTAAAAAATATTTTTCAAAATTTGAAACCCTATAAATTTGTATTGGATTTCTATAGGAATTTGTGGGAAAAAAATCAAACCACATAATCTCATAGATATTGAGATTATAACGTTTGAAAATAAAAGAAGAGAAGTTTGGGCCTTCTCAAATATAAGATTACTATTCTGTGAGCATGCGAGCGTGAGCCTGTGAGCATACAATTTTTTAGAAAAAATTCTATGGTGGAACCTATGACCGTGGACATTATATCATTCAAGATTTAAGATTGAAAGATTGAAATAATCTACTCATTTTGTCAATAAATGGAAAATATAGATGTCTTCAATTACCGACATTCCTCCAAACCACGCTTGATGCTTTTGGAAACTAACGTCTATAGTTAACCCCTAAAGGACCAAGGTGATTTTCCTATTAAAAACCACTCAAAACTGTCATTTCTATTGCAAAGAGAAAAGAGCTTTAAAAATTATTTTTCTTGCATATTCAACCTTAAGATCTTGTATTTGACTAGTATATGAATATGTGGTAAAAATTTCAAAAACTTTAACCATGTAGATTGCAAGATATATGCATTTAAAGTGAAGAAAACAAGTTTTTTTGCACCATGCTTGACTAGATTTTTTGGCTTTGAGTCTTTTCAGTTCAAACTTTTTGCACTATAGACTTTGATTTTTTACTTATTTATGTTAAGTATTTGAGTCAAGAATCTCCCAAAAAAATTTAGGATAAAAAACACTTAATTTTCACTCATTAAAAAATTGTTACATAGAGGTGGGTTCAAGATCGAAGAAAAAACTAAATTGTTGATAGCTTTTAGATGGAAATGATTCATGACAATCCCAATTGTGAGATTGTTCTAGCAAGAAAATCTAACCTTGTCTAACAATTTTTTTTGAAAAATTCTAAAATTGCATTGAAAAACGAATTCTACAAATTATTTTTTTGAGAAGATGCTTAGATTGCCTGAAAAACTAAGATTGTCCATAACTTTCTCATAACTAGTCCAAATTGAATGAAACAAAGCTTCAAATTTAGACAAAAATATAATATTTGAGAAAAAAATTTGAAAAAAAAATGTTTTGACTTTTTGTGATTTTTTTGGGCTGCCCGCTGAACTCCAATTTTGCTTATTATGCCATAACTTTTGCTCCCAGGCATCAATTAAAATAAAAATTATATATTTGCAAAGCTCTCGCAAAAATACACAACCTCAAAAAATTCCAAAAAATATTACTAAAAATGGAAGCAGTAGGAACTTGCCTGGACCCAAATTGTCCCCCAAGGGGACATACGGTCCTTAAGGGTTAAGAGCCTTCCCTCACCATAGAAGAGACCACAACAAGTTGTTTAGAAGACTAGAGATAGAAGCCACAAAGCTAATTTTTTGCAATCTCTAAAGGATATATCAATGGCGCATTTGTTGATAGCACGGGGGGTGCACTTAGTGTATCTAATCCAAACTACGTGCGACCAAAACTTTGTACCCCTATATTATATCCTAAAATTTAAGTAAATGAAAACAAAAAAATTATGAATATTTTTTATTTGCTAATGATAATTAGTTACAAATTTTTGAAGTAAATAGATACACTGCAGAACTGAAAAATAACTTTTGCACCCCTATATTATATCCTAAAAAATTGTCTAAAAAATGAACAAAAAATTCCTAAAAATAAATTTCTATTGAAAGCTCATTTCGAGTTGAAAATGGATGCAATGGACATCTAAATGTGTTCTCTATAAATATTTGAGTTGAAAAATATGCCATTTTAGTTTCATTTTCAACCTCTTCTAGAAATCATTCCATATTTAATTTGAGTTGGAAATTTGGCAATAGAAACCTATAGTCATTACCAAACAATGCTCAAACTTTTAGGTTGAAATTATAGTTTATTAGAAACCACTTGTTCGCACATGGTTTGTAGTAGTAGAACCAAGTGCCCTCTCCGAGGTTGATATGCTCATCAACATGGTCGCCTGAACTATCTCCCTCACCATTTTCATTTCTACCATAGAGTAGTTGTTTAGTGGCATGGGACTTAAGTTTCACAAGAAAAATTGTAGAAAATTGATTTAGATCAAATTTGAAAAAGGAAAAAAAATAATTGAGGTCCAAGTGGTTGATGCATTTAATAACATTTGCTTACTATATAACATGCAAATGTATGATTATCAATGAGCTTAGAAAATTTATAGCCAATTCCACGCTAGATTGTAATTATGGGCCTTATTGCACAAGAATAGCTAGAGTACAATCAAGTTGCAAGTCTAAACTTTGAACAGAAAATCTTGAATACACAAATAAGTCTTCAAAATCATCATGATTAAACAAAATTACTAATTTTTTATATATCTTGATCATAGTTATTGGAATGTGGACTCCCGTTGGTGCCAAGAGCTCTTCCAAATGATCTAATATGTGCCCAAAAGAAACAACCGACTCTTGCACAAACACAATTTGATCAAACCCAAGCTTCAAGCCAATTTTATTATTCAAAAATCTTATATATATGAACAAGTCCTTGATAGCTAAATGAATGAGCTAGAATATAAATTTGTTTTTTTCTTAATCACTTGTTAGGATGTGAGGAATCCCTCTTGACACCGTTGGTAGCTCTTTGGTGGCGGTCTCGCGGAATCAAAAGACAATAATAATAGTTACATTTTGTTTGCAATGAAAGGCCTCTTGTAGGTGCCAAAAAGTCCCGCTCACATCTTAGCAAGTGATCAAGAAAAAACACCCAATTCTTATAGATGTACAAATCTTATAGATCATTTTATTCAAGCTAGAATAAAAATTTATTTTTCTTTGTCATGGGCTTTTGAACCGAGGACTCCCATTGTCGCCAAGAATTTTTCTAAACAATCCAATATGTGATTTAAAGATTAAACCAACCTTTGCAGAAGCAAAAGCAAATTGAACACAAGCTATAAGTCAATTTTTTTTAATTTAAGAATTTTGTGTATATGAAGAGATCCTCAATATCTAGATGAAATAGATTGCATATAAAAAAAATATAAAATATAAAAATTGCGTCTAAAGGTCTCCCTTTGGTGCCGAGTAAAACCCCTAGAAATCTCTTTTTGGCATCAAGAGGTATCTCTCACATCCTAGCAAGTGATCAAGGATAAACACACCACCTTTGTAGAAGCTCAAGTCCTACAATCATTATGGCTAAGTTAGAGTACAATTTTTTCTTCATGACCATTGTCTAGTGACTGCAGAGCTAGGTGTTCTATTGGCATCACAAGGTTCCCTTCAAATCCTAGTGAAGAAAAGACACTTGACACTTATAGAATGGTTTTGAGCTAGCTATGCTTATGCATCAGTCGGGTTAAATTTCTTAATGACTTGCTAACTTGTGAGGGGGACTTCTCGGCGCGGCGGCGCCAATAGGAGTCTATAGCCCCGCAACCAATGGTTGAAGAAAACAAATTGTATTCTAATTCAATCATGACAATCTACAAACCCTATTCCAATTTGAAAAACTTGAAAAAATAAAAAATTAACCTTGTATTTAAAATAAGCTCTAGCTATGCTTGTGCAAGGGTTGAGTGTTTATTTTAATCACTTGCTAGGGTGTGAGGGGGACCCTTGGCACCGAAGGGAGCCTCCAACCTTCCACCTAGTGATCAAGATTCAAGACATAATAAATTTGTATTCTAATTCGATTAAGATGATGTGTAGGATTTGTACTTTTGTGAAGGCCAGGTTTTAGGATTCATGATCACTTGCTACGGTGTGCGGGTTTCCCCTTGGCACCAAGGGGAGCTACCTTGTCCTAAAAATTTAAAAAAAAAAAAAATCCTTTTTTTTTTTTTTTTTTTTTTTTTCCTTCGCACAACGCGGGGGCTCCCCTTGATGCCGAGGGAAACTCGTCACACCCTAGTAAGTGATCAAGAAAAAACAAAAGTTGTATTTTAGTGTTTTTTTTAAGAAATTTGAGAATAAACTTAGCTTTACATCTAAATGTGCTCAAATTGTGCTTGTACAAGGGTCAAGTGTTTATTCTGGATCACTTGCTAGGGTGTGAGGGAGACCTCTCGGCGCGAAGGGGAGTCCCCAACCTCCCAACCAATGATCAAGACAGAATAAGATTGTACTCTAGAATACAAATCTTGTTTTTTCTTGATCACTTACTAGGATGTGATGGGTTCCCCTTGGTGCCGAGGGGAGCCCCTGCGTTGCGAAGGGAAAGAAAAGTAAAAATAAACAAAATTTTTTTTTTTTTTTTTGAGGACAAGGTAGCTCCCCTTGATGCCGAGGAACCCCTGGCACACCTTAGCAAGTGATCATGAATCCTAAAACTTGGCCTTCACAAAAGCACAAATCCGACGCATCATCTTAATTGAGCTAGAGTACAAATTTATTATGTCTTGAATCTTGATCACTAGCTGGGAGTTTGGAAGCTCCCTTTGGCGCCAAGGGGTCCTCCTCATGCCCTAGCAAGTGATCCAAAAAACACTTGACCTTTGCACAAGCATAGCTAGAACACATTTTAAATACAAGGTTGATTTTTAATTTTTTCAAATTTTTAAAAACAGAATAGGGTTTGTAGGTTGTCACGATTGAATTAGAATACGATTAGTTTTCCTCAACCATTGGTTGCTGGGCTAGAGACTCCTATTGGCGCCGAGAGGTCCCTCTCACAAGACAACAAGTGATGAAGAAAGATAATCGAACCCATGCATAAGCTTAGCTGGTTCAAGATCGTTTTTAAACATAGTATCTTTTATCTCATTTTTTTGGATTTATTTCTTTTATTTTGAATGCCTTTCAATTTGAAATGGCTTTTTTTTATCAAGCAATTATTTCTATAAAGAGATTGCAAGATCAAACCAAGAGTAGGGTGATTTATCTTTTAAGGTCAAGAGGTAACTTGACCACCTGTTGACAACATCCAAAACTGCAGTACTATGTGAAGCCTATTGACATTTTTGAATCAAAATGGGGAGGGGATAACTTATTTTGGGGGGGCCGAGAGGTACCTTCTTAGCCTACTAAAGGAATCAAAATTTGTAGCACTGTGCAATATCCAAAGAAATGTCACTTTTAGGATTTTTAGAAATTTTGGTGTAGGCCTCATCACATTGTTTCTCTTGCAAGGATTGAATGCTGAAGAAATGGCATACATGCCATCATGCAACCTATCTAAAATAGATCCTATAAATGATTGTAGTAATTGGATATTTGACATAATGATTTGTTTGTTGCCACTTGTGATGACTGCATTTGAGCCTTCATATAGATGACAAATTATTAAACATTCTTCAATGGCAGAACAACAGGATCAGATCCATCTAAAGAAGAGTTGAAGTTAAGAGGCGCTAGATGCAATGGTATTTGAAGAAGATTGTAAAGGCATCAAATGTCCATTTTGGAGCATCTAATGTTGCAACGCGTATTCCATACTTGCAGGATGAAGAGGTATTTGGTAGTAATAAGCTCAAACTTGACCTCCCTATTTGTTTGGATGGTGACTCCCATCGACTGGATAAAATGAATTTTTCTTAGCCAAGAGTATTGACTTGGTCCACACGCACACCTACAAAGTTATGTGAGGAAGCAGAAAAGGTGGCTAACTTTGAACAAGTACTACATGTCACTACCACATTGGGGAGCAATGGTGACACTTTACAATAGCATATTGCGAGATTAGCCCACATGTTGAATTGCAAATGTCACGCCCAACAGCAAAGATCAAACATCACAAAAGGATGAAAGACACTCTAGCTCCAATATACCATAATAGAAAGAGATAGTATAGCGGAAATAAGGATATTATAACAAATTTTTGATTTTGCCCAAATAATATTCACTAATGTATTGAAGGCTCTAACTACGCTTGGATAATTGACTAGCCTAAAGTACTAGACATTTGGCTTATATAAATGGACATTAATGAAGGTCTCCAAATGAAGGTCTTCGATATACGCAAAAGTCTACAAAACCATGAATGCTTATGATCTGAGTTTGAAATAATTTTGACTAAAGTTACACATGTAGCTGCAAAGTGTCAATTTCTCTTTGAACAAATATTGTAATTATTTGATGGAATATTCTATACAACCTTCTTTCCATCTTCGTTTATTTTTCACAGCTAAATCTTTTTCATCTTCACAATATATATTTACAATATTATAGGCAATATAAAAAATAACTAACCTAATACAAGTAGTATATATCCATGGTAATAGGTCCACAATAATAGGTCCACGGATACAGGTCCTAAAATTATAAAAAACAAAAAATATTGACAATTTTTTTTGGTAACTATCCTTTTTCCTGATATTATTGAATTTTATATTTTTTTTTTAAAATTTGGAGCTCACTGCTCACATAATCCCCGCTCATTGCTCATAGGCTCACAAAATAGCACCGCTGTTCTCAAACAAGCTCATTATAGTTTGATTTTATTTTGTGGAGAAAAAACAATATCCAGATTTGAAAATTTAGGCCATTGAATAGGAAGTTATATTGGTTACTTGCATATCAATTTTTATAGTTAACCTCTAAAGTTCATTAACTATGTTTTTACAAAAAATACTCCCAAACTGCCATTTTTATTACATTCATCAAATTTTAGGACAAAAGCATTTTTTTGCATATGTAACTATAGGATCTTATTCTAAAATGGTTTGGAAATATGTGGTAAACATTTCAAAAAGCAACAGATTCTACAACTTGTTGTTCTCCAAAATATGTTGAACAAATAAATTAGGAATACAAATAAAAAATTTCAAAACTAGAAAATTTCATATATATATATATATTAAGTAAAGCTTTTGTTTGGTATATTTTTCAAATAACAAGAAAGTCAAAAGTCAATTCAACATTGTGGCAATCGTTTATAATATTTTTCATTATAAACAATAAATAAATGATCTTTAATGTGTTTAGGGATAACATAATTTTCTACAATTTTTGACTTGCATTTGCACTTGAAAAAATTATATATTTTTTATTATTAGATTTCAATAAGCTTAAATTTTGTATTAATTAATTTTGGTGATTACCTTTTGATTGGAGCACAATTAGACTTTGTTGCATTTAGAGTCCATTTATCAAATTTTGAATTGTCAATTGTCATGGTCTATCTTTATAGATTAATATTCTTCAAAGACAGCATAATCAAAAGCACATTTAACAAAAAATTTAACATTAAACAAACCTACACACCTTTTGAGCCATTGTTTTAACCTCTTAAGGACCAAATGATGTTTTTTTTGGCAATATAGCAATTTTGGGCAGCTTACTATGAACGGAAATTTTATTTTATTTCTTTGAAAATTTCACATAGCATGTGCCCAAGGAGTAGCTTTAAGGCCTAACAATTTTTAGGACTTTGACTACATGGTTTAAAAGTTACCGGATGATATGTCATTTTCAACTGGAAGTGGAGGGGCAAATTGTCGGAGTACCAGACGAGTGATGAGAAGTGCAAAGAGGATTGCGAGTCGGTTTACTGTAAGTTTTAAACAAATTCAATTTCAGTTGCAAATGGTGTGAGCAAATTGTACAGAAACAAACAAATTGCTGCAACCCTAAGTGCTCCCGATTGAATGATCATTTACTATTTAAATGCTGGATTAGGGTAGGTATAGATTAAGTATGATTATCCAGTAAGTAGAAGATTAAGAAGAAATTGGGAAGATTAGGGTTGTGATTAGAATCAATTTGTTTGTACTTGGGCCTGAGCGTAGACAATTTGTTTTGAGAATCCTAACTTGTGTATATAGCATAGTTTGGAATTGAAGATGTGCAGGTGTTTATGCACAAGTCGTTGGACCAATTACCAAAGAAATTGAAACTGTGTAAACAAACTGACCAATTGTCTTTCTCTGAATTAGTGATTAGGGTTTGAGAATCTGTTGAGTTATGGACAAATTGTCAACTACGAGAGAATCAAATCGATTGTGAGATACGGTGAGTCAATCTAACTGCCAAGAATCGACTCTGTGAAAATTGACTTTTAAGTTTTGATCTCTTTGTGATAGTGTTTGTAGATCTTTGAATTAAGTTGTTGATCTCTTTTTGTTCTAAAAATTTAAAGATGAAACAAATACAGACAATTTGCCGTGAGAGTCTCAAAACGATCAGTCTAATTGTCTTAGCAAACCTGACCAGTTGTCTGGGAGATGGAAGCGTAAGTGGATAGATACAGTGACAAGAGAATAGAACAGGAGTCATTTGCTAAGTGAAGTTGGTCAAATTGTCAAAGAAGATCAAAAGACCTTAAGGAAGTAAAAATTTAAAAAGGAAGAAGAAAAGAAAGGAAGCAGTTGAGACTAATTGGCAATTAAGCGTGAAGCCAAAGGGAGTAAATTGCCGAGAGTAAATGCCATCTGGAAAAGAACAATTAGGCTTCAGACCTGATAGGATTTTGTGGACCACTTTTCAAACATAAGAAGACTAATTGAACCTTAGTGAGTCTGATAATTGGTCACTTTAGATTGTGAGACAAATTGCCGAGTGAACAAGTACCAGCAGACTTGGAAAGTTGTTAATATACTAACAATTTGACCTGATTGAAACAGCACGACAAATAGCTTACTGCACTGCTAAGGGTGAGGACGGAGAAATTGACAAATTGACAGTTATATGAGGGAGAAGGTGAGTTGTTTTTTATCAAACTATTTTCCAGTTGAGAATTCAAAGGAGGAAAGATCGTAAGAATTCCGTGAGGGAAAAATAAGAGAGAACATGATAAAGATGTGAGTGAACTTTGCAAATCAAAAAGAACAATTAGACCCTATCCATTCCTCTTTCTTAAAATAACACATGAATTAAGTAATAGACTAATTGACTGTGGAAGAAGCAAATTGCCGAGTGTGTGAGAAAGAGAGAATTGTTCATTACTTAGTCAATTTGCCGAGTGAAATTTTTTAAAGAACAGGATAACACTACAAGGGAGCAGTGTCAATTCGGACATTTTTTTGTCAATTTTTTGTCAATTTGGACATTATTTTGTCAATTTTCTGTCAATTCGGACATTTTTTTGACAGGATTCTGTCAATTCGGACATTTTAGTCAATTAGGAGGTGTCAATTCGACACTGTTTTCTTGTAGTGTAAATTGAAAGATTCTTATAGTAATTAGCTCTCCAAAACTAATTAACGAATTGATTCACAAAGTATTCTGAATTTTGATCATAAAAGAGCAAACCATAAGAGAAGAAAACAAGTTGTTGAATTTATTGAAGCTCGAGGAAGTCAAATTGCCGAGAGTATATCGTAAGAATACTGAGAGATTAAGGGAGTGATTCTTTGAAAGCAGTGAGACAATTTGACTGAAAGAAAGGCAATAAATTGAAACATAAAAGAGAAAATGAGCATTGAGAGAAAATGAGTGCCCAGTGAGGTGAGAGCTGAAGTTTAGGAAAGACAAATTGTTAAGTGAGAGTACCTCAAAAAGTGAAACAAGAAAAGCGACCTTTTCAGTGACTCACAGGCTGTCAACAATTTGTCAGATGGCACCTAAGGGAGAGCTCAAGGCATACGCAATCGCCCTGTATGAGCTCCCACCTGATGTTTTACGGCAAATTATCGAGGAACGGAAGATGGAGTTTCAGGCAGCTGGCATGGAGACGTATCTCCAGCGAGTGTGGGACCAGCCCAATTTGGAGCGAGTTAGACAATTTGTCTTGGTCACTAGTTTTGGACGAGTTATTGACAAAATCCAAGTCAAAGGCGTACATTGTCAGTTCAAGGGCTCCAGATTCACGGAACTTTTGGGAATACTTGAAGGAGGTCAGCCACTGAACACAATTCCAGAACTTACCAAGGCAATGAAGATTCAACTTTTTGGGGAGAAATTCCAGTTGGCGAAGAAGGCTGGAGGATGGGATTTGTTGAGAGTCGCCTCTCCTTTGTCATACTGGTTGCAATTTGTCAATCAGAGGCTATATATGGCAAGCAGGGCCGACATTGCTACTCCGGAGTCTATCACAACAGGAATGGCCGCTTGGAATGGGCAACACCTCGACTGGGGACAAATTGTCTACCAACAGATCAAGACAGAGATAATGCTGAAGAGTGCCCGTAATCCGATTTCTCTCATCTCAGCCACTTATCTTTCCGCCCTGACTCAAACGCCTGCGAAGCAGGACCATTTGGCTCAACCATTGAAATAAAAAGCCGGTCCAGTTTAGTCGGCCAACTTCAAAGCAGGCTGCTCGCGCTAAGGAGACTCAACCAGGTTCAGCTTCGACAATTTGCCCAAGTTCGACCCCACCTCCTTCGACAGCATCGACAGCTACCCAGGGTCAGTCAAAAGAAAAGACCACAGGCTTGGAATTGACAAAGAGCCCAATGCTAAAGCAGACGTTGGTGCAGCAAAACAGGGAGCTGCAGACGAGGATCACAATTTTGATGGAGGAATTACAGAAGAGCATGGATGGAGAACATAAGCTGCAGACTCAATTGAAACAAGTGAAGCAAGATACTTCTCACGCCCGCGGTTGAGTAACGGAGTTGCTGAAGTGCAATGAGGAGCAGCAGGGCAATTTGACTGCTATTCAAGCCACGATGCACAGGGAGCGCCAAGAATGGAAGCAGTGAAGGCTAGTTTCTTGGAAAAGATCCGTTTGCAAGAGCAGCGCCACGTGGATAAAGTTAAGGAGCTTGAGATCAAGAATAAGTAGCAAGCCACCAAATTGAAGGCGTGTCGACTGAACGTGAAGACAATTTGTCAGACTGCGCAGCAGGAGAAGGACAAGTTGACTGAGAGTTTACGGGAAGCTGAAGACAAATTGTCTCAGCAGAGGCAGCAGCCAGAACGGCCAGTTGAGACCGTAGATTGCGGTACTTCTTTGGATCACCTGGAGCTACAGGAGGATTTGAAACAACTTGCCGCGTTAAATGACAATTTACAGTCTCAGTTGGAGGTTGAGAAGGAGACAAATTAGGACTTGAGGAAGGCAATGTGGAAGCATCAGATTTGTTCACCTCCCTCCTACTCTCTTTTCCATGCCTATGAGCTCCAGCGTGATGTGTTTTTGGACATGGTGGGATTGGAGAGATGTGCTTCGGTAGTCCCGGAAGTATTTGAGCAAATTTGAGAAGCTGCCGAGACTATGGAAAATCAACGAAACTTGCTTTGTAAGATGTTGGCGCGAGGCGACTTGATCTTAGACGATTGGACCAACTTGTTTTATCCAATTGTTGATGTAGGAGCAAGGGCGTTGATGTTTTATGTTGGTTTGGAGAAGCAACTACATCATCAAAGACAATTTGACAAAGCTGAAGAGGAGTGCCGCAAGGTCCGAATAGCAGATTATAGTCGGTCCATTTGCCCTCCGGAAGTATCCAACAAATTGACTGAGGATCGGAAGAAGGAGTTGATTGACTTGAAGAATAGCATCAAAACGCCGGGTGAGTGCATAGTGATCCATGGCGTTCAGACTAATTGTCTGGAGAGAGAGGCGGTAGCACAGAGGGGCGAATTGTCAAATAGTCATTATGTATACAATTTGCAAATGACGTATCAGCGATTGGAAAAATTGCTAGATCATGTGGTACATCGTCAAAAGATGGAGATACCGGACACCAGGTTATCTTGTGAAATTATTTTACCGCCGTCTAGCTATACTCCCTCAAGCTGGTTACAGGTCACTCCACCAGTCTTGGGCACGGAGTTGACTCAGTTTTTCTTGGGCCACTATGGAAGAATGTTTGAGGATTATCAAGTGGAGCGACCAATACCCTCGTGGAAAGCTTTGGAGTGGTTGGTAGAGGACTATGGTCAATCAGTGAAGGAGACAATTCAATATGACCAAGTGTACCCGAATCTATCCCGGAACTGGCAAGTTAACCCACCTGCTAAAGTTCTGACAAATGGTCATTTCTATAATTGCAAGTGGCGTTACAAGTGGCCAGCTTATACTACCCTGGATTTGGTGGAGTACAACTGGCCTGAGATTGAGGGACAATTTGCCACGCCGGAGAAGTGCTCTGAGACTTATGCTCGATTCCATGAGCAGCACATTCGCCATACGGATCCTGTGTGTTTTAGAGCTTCTGTTTTCTGTGGATTTCTTGCAGAGATGTGTTGCCAGCATAAAATTATCGTGAACATCAACAAGTTTGACATAAACCGACCAGAGTTTCATTTAATGTTGAAGATACAGCACCAAGGGATGAGATGGCATCAACTGGTGGAGGTCGTGGCGATCACGCATTTTTAAGCAGGTGCTCACTTGTGTTTTATAAATGAATTTCCTTGCACACGATACTAGGCTTGGCAGTATTGGTACGAATACCAGAAAGAAGGAAATCCAGAGATCATGGAGCAAAATCCCGTGGTCCGGCACACAGTGGAGAAAGCAGAGAAGCAGCAACAAAGGCGTCGAGATCAACATGTGAACCAGAAACAAAGAAGACAATATTATTGACGAGGACGTCAATAAGCTAAATAGGGGGCTATGTAGTCTCTTGAAATTTTTGCTTTTTGACAATTTGTGGTGAATAGTGTAAATAGAGACAAATTGACAAATAATTCACACAATAGAGTAATAATATAGACAAATTGTTAGATTAGAAAGGATCTATAAACCATGAAGGCTTAGGATTGCAAAAGGCAAATTGACTCTATACTTTGGGTTTGAATAGTTGTCTTCAGTTTTGGTATATAGCCAGACAATTTGTCATTTCTTCCCCCCCACTCTCTCGGTTATCAAATAGCTTTTGTTAAGTTGTCTCATTATTATGTACTTTGAACTTCTTCAATACAATATTTCTTATAAGCAATTTGTCTTATAAGCTCTAAATTTAGATCCAGTGATTGGACTAAATTGAGCATTTTTATAATTCGCAATCAAGATCCAGTGATTGGATCCTCTGAATTGTGAAATATTTTAGCAAATTATCTTGAGAATCCAGTGATTGGATCTCTTTGTTTGTTCAAGCTAAATTGTATTCTTGGTGTTTGGGTTTTGATTGTGTAACTTATAAAATTATTAACTTGTTTGTGATTGATCCAGTGAGTGGATCATAGTACTGGGCAATTTGTCGAATTCTATTGCGATCCAGTGATCAGACGTAGCTACTGTGAGAGCATTCAGGGTGTAAATTCTATGTGTAAAATTGTGTGCAGATTTATTGTGATGAATTCATGTTTGTATGAATGGTTTGTGTAACAAATTGACTGTGAAATTATTGTGTGTGTTTGGGTTGTTGAATTTCTAAAACATGAAGGATAAGTGGATTTGTTGAATCGATGTTGTGTGAATCGTGTGTTTACGTGTTTAGACAAATTGATTGGATCATTTTTGCCCCATGTGTATGAGAGATGAATTGATTGAGTGTTTGCAATGAGAGAAAAGTGAGCAAGTTACAGCACCGGAAGTCAATCTGTCTGTGAGGTCCTTGTGGATCGACCAAAGGAGACAACTTGTCCAACCAGTTCGTTCGTGCTGGAGCTGCGGAGGCTGTGAGCAGATCGAGACAATTTGCCGAGCCATGGATGCAAAGCGGAGGATCAACTGACTTCTAGCTAAGTTTTTAAATTCTTCTAATTCATAAATTTGACAAATTGTCTTGATTAAGTTATATATTTGTGTAGTTTGAGTTATATCTATTATACGAGTTAATAGTTCTAAAATGAGTAGCAAAGATTCAGTATAGGACTGGACTTAGACAAATTGTCAAAATAATAAAGGTGATTCATAAGAGAAAACTAGATCAAGTTTCTAATACCGGGAAGTAATTAACGACAAGTCGTCTAAAATGGTCACAGTGAATTTCACAATTGAATTATGTTAAATGTTATAACTTGGTGTGTGTGTGTGTGATTGAAATTGGGAGAGCTGAGTACGAAATCTTGGATCCAGGTAAGACAATTTGACTCATTCTTATGTGTTTGATGTATGGAGTCAAATTGTCTTGAATTGATGTATATGTGATTGAATCCTGTGTTGTGCGTGGATAGTTAAATTGTTTGGATTCAATTTTAATTTAATTTTTCACGGTTGAAATCAGGAGTTGACAATTCAGTAAGTAGGTTAGAGATAAAACTGTCTTGATCTCTGAGATTTAATTTGTTTTATAATCAGAGATCTGATAGACAATTCGTCCTGATCATGGTTACTCTGGAATTAATTGTCCACAGTAGAAATGCGGTCCTTGACAAATTGCCATAGTTTCTAACCGAGACTGCAGATAGTGTCTAGACAAATTGACTTTATAAATTTAATTTACTAAAAATTGATTGGTTCTTTAGATTAGTAAGATCAATAGATATTTGGTGAGACGAATTAACTGAGTAGTGAATGGAGTGTACTGTATGACAACTTGTCCTGAGTGATAATTAGATCAAATTGTATGAGTAGTAGAGATTAGAAAAATGTTGAGATTGTTTGAGTTGTGTGGTTGATTAATTGCCTTGTTGTTATTGTTGTATTTTGTAATGCATTACACATTCATTCCCCCTGCATTAGATAGGGACAATTTGTTTTAGAGGACTGGGACTGTTTGATACTCATCTAAACTAGTAATTTGGCTAGCTAAGTAGTGACTGGACAAATTGTTTTGGTAAAAAAACTTCATGGAAATTAATGAATTTGTATATATTATATATATGTGAAATGTTGCATTTAAAAGTCTAGATTTTGCATGACAAATTGCTCTTATAAACCTGCCAAATTGTCTTGAACTACCCCTAGAATACTAGACTGGACTGGGACAGCACTCATGCGTCCATAGCATTATTTAATGGACTGGCCACCAAATTCACCTTTGGATATAAGAGTGTTTCTAATCCATTTTCAAAGTAAAACTGTTGAGTAGATCCCATAACAATTTAACTTACAAGTGACTTCTAGCTGCAAAACATTAGACTATTTGACCATTCCCTGTAAACTTTGGGACCCCTATACTTAGTCCTTGGTTTTGGGAAGTAGACAAAATTCTAGACTACAACAAACATTAGTTTTCAAATCTCATACAACCAGTTACAAAATTATTTATTTATTTATTGTCTTTTTTTTATAACAAATGGAAACCATTGTATTAAAAGAACTAGAGTAACCACCAAGCCAAAGGCTGGACAAATGAAGAGAAGATGAGCAACAAGTCAAAGAAAATTAAGAATCAAATGAGGGAGTAGAGGGGAGGGCCTTCTTTACTCCAACTAATTGAGTAGCCAACCCTAGTAGCTAAAAGTGGAGTTTGGAGCCAAATATTAGTAAACCTAAACCAAATTCTATCTGAATGCTGAGGCCCACAACGAGTGGTGAGCTCAGTCTTGAGTAAGGCTGCCCAACTTGAGCCAAGAAGCGCATTCCATAGTAATTTTTGAAGAAGAATAGTAGGCCAACAAGCTTGTGCAAAAACCATATGGTTATGCAAGATCCAGCAAAGCCAAAGGACAGCCCTACGAATAAATGACTATAGTGTGTGGAATCTCTGAAACATTCGGGGGATAGGTGTACCAAATATACATTGGTCGCATTGAGTCTACTATGGAGGCCCGAGAATAGAGATGTACAGCAAAAATGGTGCATAATCGATGATGCATAATTCCAAATTTCTTGGGCCTGAGGATACTTAAAAAATCTATAGATAGAGGTTTGTATGGCTCTAGAATTGCAACATTCACAAGATTGGTCAATACCAGGAGTAATTTGTGTCCACCAGGAATTGACTGCTACAGCATTGTGCTATACAAACCATATGAATTACTATAAGAAACCCGTGTTTTTTTAATCCCTGGATTCTGCGTGCTAATGTCGCGACTGGTGTCTTGAAATGTCTACATGGACGTCCAAAAAATCGCGTTGCTCAAGACTCGGGTTTGACATTAGATTTGACGTCGGATATCAGCATGCTAGGGGACCACATGTCCAAAAAAAATGGATCAACGGGGTCCTCAAAGGCCCCCATGTGGTTGCCACCTAAGCGCCACATGTGCACGGGCAGCCACATAGGAAATTTTTTCATCCATTTTTTACCATGATGTGTCATCTGAGGAGGCATATGACGTGGCGACGGGAAAAGTGACGTGGCATCTAGTAAGGATGACATGGCATGCCACGTCAGCATATTTTTTTGTTGTCTAAGAATTTTCTTACTATCTTTGAAGATGTCAACATAGACATCTATACATTTTCTGAGACATCAACTCAGACGTCCAAACGTTTTCATAGACGTATTTTGAAACATCGCCTTAGACGTCCAAATTTCTGGTGACATCAATGTAAACATCTATTTTTCATCATAAATACCTTTGGTAATGCTTAGTATGATCAAGGAGAACAAAATGATGTCACATTAAACATTCATGGAATGAAATGGACTATTCAGCATGATGTTAATATGGACAGTCTCACATGTCTCATATGATGTCTCTCATGCATGTCATAATGTCCAATTTAACATGTCATACACAATACACCATACGTTATACATAATACATAATATATCATACATTATACATCATATACCATATATAAGATGCCGTACAAAATACATCATAATTGGCAATTATGTTACATGGCTTCAAAAGCCACTTGATGTGAGTTTATAGAAGGGAAAAGACGAGCTCTTTATACAAGTGGAGTGGTAGAGGGGAAGACAAACTATATGGGACATTGAAAACACTAGATTTAAATTTTGGTAGAGCAGCATACAGACGTCCAATAGGATGTTTTTTGTATATCTCAAAGGCTGCTCTAATGATGTCTCCATAGATGTTATACCGATTGTGACTATGTTTCCTAAAACATCTAGAAGTCTACAAAAATGTCCAAGAAAACATCTCAATGTTTTATAAGATGTCTCCAGTGACATCTCTACGTCTATTTAGACATCTCCAAAATAAGTGTAGAAAACGCAAAGAGACAGCCTCGCTATGCTGATGTGGCATGCCAATTCAGCATAATTTTATGCCACATCAACTAATTTACACGTGGCATGCCACGTCATATGCCACGTCATCTTATTTTCTCCAAAAGCTGCCCGGAGGCTGTCCAATCCCTTTTTTTTAACCTTGGTTAGAGTTTTATCTAAGAAAAAAGTGATTTCAGAAAATTACCCTTCTTGAAATTTTTCCCCCAAAGCTGACGTGGCCATCCATGTTTTTGCGGACGCCTTGTTGGACATCTTGAGCATATGCCTATTGTAGTACATGTAGACCTGCGTTTGTGCTTGTAGGCAAAATAAAGCAGAGTCAGGGTCACAAACTTGCCAAATGATCTCTGATAACAGATCAATGGGCAATGTATAGATGCCAGTCCAGTTCCCTATGAATGCGTGGTTTGGCTATTCGATGAGGAGTTGAAGCCAATTACGTGGAAATTTGGATATAAGGAAGAACTAGTGATGGCGCTCCATTGGGACGAAAAGAAATTCTTCTAAGATGATCTCCCACAATTTGAACTCATTGTTATCTAAATCCTTTAGATCTCCGATAGTGCAAAGTCCCGCCCTTGCTAAGTCTTTGGCTCAATTGACTAAAAGTTGAAATTTGAACTGATGAAGTTAGTAGACCACCAAATACTAGTTGAGAGAACCTCAATTGCATTGACAGGTGAAACAAACTCAATGTGTTTGACTAATTTCTTCCACGCATAGGTGATTTGGTTCCATACTGTTGACCCTCAAGATGTCACGGACATAGTTCATAACCTTCATCAACAGCCTTGTAGATAGAAGAAGGTTCTGGAACCTTCTGGAAACACGTCCTAGCTGGAGGAAGCTTTTTGGAGCACTTCCTAATTAGAGGAAGCTTTTAGAAGCACATCCTAGCTGGAGGAAGCTTCTTGGAGCACTTCCTAATTAGAGGAAGCTTTTAGAAGCACGTCCTAGCTGAAAGAAGCTTTTCCTAGTTGAAGAAAGCTTCTAGAAGCACCTCCTAGCTAAAGGAAGCTCCTTGAAGCACTTCCTAGTTGGAAAAAACTTCTAGAAGCACCTCCTAGTTAGAAGAAGCTTCTGGAAGAACCTCTTAGTGAATAGTATATAAGCAAGTCGAGATTGAGGTAGTTCTCAATTTCAACAACACTTATCTTGATCTTAGTTCTTGACTCTAGTCTTTGCCTTGTACTTCTTGATCTCTCAATATCAAGTCTTGATTTCCAGAACTTGTCTTGTCTTGCCTTGAATCTTGCATGTTCGTTACACAAGATACAGAGGGTTGTTGCACCATAAGCTATGCGGAGGGGGGGAACCAAAATCTAGCCTGAAGGTGGGGTTTCATATGATGAGTTTGATATCTCAAAAGGGTTTTAAGTCTAGAATTATCTTATTCGATTGCATATAGAACCCATTTGGCTAACATCGTGTGTAGAGATACCTCTAGGTCAAGTAATTAGAGATCTCCGACTGTCTTAGGTAAACAATAGCCTTCCCAATTGACCCTAGTGCGGGACAAGTGCTCTGATCCACTCCATAACTGAGTGAATGGCTTGAATTGAGCCACACCATACTACCAGAAAGTAATAGATAGAGGAGGGAAGAATTGCGTTAACCACAATAGCTTGTCTTACCAAAGAAAGCCGCTGAGTTGACCAATAATTCAACTTTTTAGTGAACTTTTGCTTGAGAAATGTGTCCACATCCCCAGTTTCAAGAGAGACACTAAACGGAGCGCCTAACAATTTTGATCATGAGTGAAAAGGAGCCAAAGTAATGCTGAAGTTATTGAGCCAATCAAGTAGAGGGATATTGGAAAACCAAAATCCTATACTTTTTGTCCAGATTATTACCAAACCCTGATGTAGAGCCAAAATGATGGATGAGGTCCACTATATTCTTCAGAAAAATTTCTTGGCCTAAGATGGAGACCCTATTGTCATCTGCATACTGGAAAAGGAGCTAACGGTCCTCAAACTGTAGTTGTATATCCTGAATTTTGTCTAGATATTGGTCTTCCTTAGCGGCCATATTAAAAGCCTCCCCAACCAACAAGAATAGATATGGGGCTAAGGAACAACCTTAGCATGTTCAATTTGCTTCATTGCTGCATGTAGCTCATCCAGGGCAACTCCAACTGTCCAACCATCTCCAAGCTAAATCTACTGGTGACACATGAGAGAATGGAAAGCCATTTACAAATTTAGAAATTATAAATCTCATAAGTTAACAATCTCAACTTTATAGAACCCTAAAGTACAATATTTTAAAGTTCTAAAAGTATAAATTAGTTGTTGATAAGGAGGTAGATAAAAACCTACTTGTATTAGAATTTTTTTAATAGAATATTTAGTTTATATTTGTAGTACTATTTTGCTACATACTGTTTTGATGTATGACATCTATTTGAATGCCAACTCAAGAGAAAACTAGTGACTTTGGTTGAAATTAGTGACAAGTATAATATAGTATGAAAATGTCCCAATCACTAAAGTTTGAAGAAGATTTGTAGTTAGAAGAATATAACATTGCACACCCACGTCTTTTTAATTCAGTTTCACTACCTCAATATTATGGTCTAGCAAGCACTAATACTTACTACCATTTGAATAGGTTTACAATAATATGTGCAGCAAACATGAGACCTAAAAACAACTTCTTTATTACTTTTTTTACAATTTTATTTGGAATTTCTCATAAATAATGTCTTTTTTTCAAATTAATATCAATCTAATGGCTTTTGTTACATGGGCTTAACTAAGAGATGCATTCTTGAGTAGATTCAGACCATTAGCTTCTATTGAGAGTTTACAAAAATACTTAAGAATTATTAGAATTTCATTGAGAGAGAATTTAGATAACTATTATGAAAGGATGGAGTATATTTTGCAACAGTGATAAAGTCATGGGATACCAAAAGCTTGTTTAAATGGAATTTTATGGGTAATTTATACCATTTTAAATTTAAAATAGCTATTAACCGCTGGAATTCTTTAACTATGTTTTCACCAAAAACGCTCCAAAATTGCCATTTCTAGTACAAGTACCAAATTTAAAAAAAAAACATTTTTAGACACATGTAACCGTAGGATCTTGCAGTACATTGATTTGAAAATATGTGAAAAAAAATTCAGAAATTTTCATCATATGGATTGCAAGATATTAATGTGAATTGACAAAAATTAATCCTTTTTTTGGCCTTTCAAAGAAAAGGGCAGTAGCACTTCACAAGGTTACATTTGTATAAGAAAATATCCAAAATGGTGGTTATCCTTTGGATTCATTTTTAAAGGCAAGTTGGCTACATGTTTGAAAATTTCTAGATCATTTGGAATTGTACAACATACAGGAAAAAAATAGTAAGAAGAAAGAAGTAGAGAATGATTCAAAATACAAATTTGTTAAGAATTTCGTTATGGAATTGGAAAATGGAAATTCCAATGGTTATAATGTTGTAATAAACAACCTACATCCTCTGATTTTAATTTATTCAAAAAATATTGAAAATTGAATTAAATAAAGGACTTCAAAGTTTATTTTAGCATAGAAATTCTTTAACTACCCGCAAACTAAAACTCCTCATAACTTTCATCTCATTGATTTAAATGGATGATTGAAAGCTTTCCACATATATAAATCTTGAAAACCAATTTCAAATTTTTTTTTATGAATTTTTTTTTTTTTTTTTAATTTATCTAGATTGCCCGGTTGAGAGAACAAACTACATATCATTCAATAATTTTTTAACCTTGTAGTCAAAAGTTATGAAAACTGTTGAGCTTTAGAGAAAAAACTTGTCCCTCATGTTGTGTAAAAATTTCAAAGAAAAGAAAAGAAAAGTTCCATTTGTAGTGAGCTGCCCAAAATCGCTATATTGCCAAGAAACACAATTTGGTCCTTTAGGGGTTAAAAAAACATTCCGAAGATTTAGCCACTATATTGAATTATGCTAAATAGTATATAGAAGCTAGCATTAGGAAAAGTTTCAAGCCTTGAGAAGGCTGCGAGTTTTGAACCCCCCACGGTGCAATTAAAGAAGAAATAAAATTATTTTTTAATTTAGCATCAGATGTGGCACTATTGGTGCCATGTCAGCGCTACGTCAGGTTATACTATTCTTTCATTAGTTTTTATTTTAAAATAATTTATTTTAAAAAATATATATTTAAAAAAATGTATGCTTTTTAGTTTTTTCTGTACTTGCACCGCGGGGGGCCAAAAAATCAAGCTGAATGGCCCTCTGCAAAGTTCAGATTTTTCCTAATGATAGAAGATGATTAAATGACTAATATATATTCTATTATATATCTAACAAATTTATTGTATCCTCCATTAGGAAATTAATTACCTCTTTATACTCAACCAACGATTTATCAGTCTCTTCAAATGAGAAGTTCTTCTATTCAATTATTACAACCAATTATAGTTGTACTACTTATGCCTAAATTTAAAGATCCTAAATTGAACTATTTAATTATTAGTAGGAGAAATAATAGACATAAGGGTACAAGTATCTAATGCCTCAAATAAAAGATCTAAACCTACCAACATTAAAACAAATGTATGGTGTACAAGTTGGCAAGGACATGGCCATTTGCCATCCTAATGTCCATCTCCTACCACATAAAATACCAGTAGTAGATCTTGTTATACTTTATGTGGTAGAAATCATCCTACTAATAAATGTTGGAATCTAGCTTCAATCAAACAAGTCTTGAAAGCAATAAAATAATTTTTTCAAATAGATTTTAACAAGCCATGGATAAACAAAACAAATGCAAATAGAAGACTTTTCACTAGATCTTTAACCTAATGATATTCATCCTCATTGAAATGATGCCCCCCCAATTTGGAGTTGACCTCCAACTAATCTAGACAATCATCGTTATGGACCACCTGTTGGGCCTGTTAATGACACTTATCACTTTAAGCTCACCCTTAGTGCTTTTATAGCACTTAAAACCTTCTGACCTCAAGGGGCATGATCTTCTAACTTTGCGTATGCCACACACCCACAATATTAGATTTCAACTTTAGTCACAAGGTTTTCCATTCCCATTAACTTCCACATTTAACTTCCACATGACACCGGGCATGTCATTCAATGGCATGAGGTGAAACTTCCATGGATTTCCAAGCACTCCATGGAGGCACTACTCCCACTGGTGCTAATCGCTCTTGAAATGGGACCCAACTCCCTACTGGGCCCAACCAATCTCATTTTGGAATTCACTACACTATAAGAAACCTGCATTTTAGGTGGTAAGCCTTGATTTTTCTTGATGGATTTCAATGGACGTCCAATGCAATAAATCCATGTTTTTGGTCAACAAAAAATGTCCAATATAACATCAATGTTGACATAAAAATATGGGTTTGTTGCATTGGACGTCCACTAAAATTTGTCAAGAAAAATCAGAGCTCGTCACATAAAACGTGGGTTTCTTATAGTGCCAGTTGGGAGTCACTAATCGGGACTCACCAATCGAGACTCGCATCATGGCCTAGAGTGTACAAGCACTCTATGGTAACACAAAGCGGCGGTAAGGCTCTCAACACCAACTTCACTATTTGTAGCTATGGTGGCTCACCATGACGCTATTCAAGACTTAGAAGGGAGACCACCTCTTCTCTATTACTCTTGGTGGTATTTGGCAGATCTTCCATCCTAGAAGTCACCGGGACCTCCAAGACACATATCCATCTTAAAAGACCACCCGATTCCATATATTAAATCCAAAACTATGCCTCAAAGGCATCCCAATCTTTCTATCGGGATAACTCTTAGCCACTACAAGAAAATAGGGCCCAAATCAAGATGTCCAAACCAATATAAAACGATCAAATCAACGCAAATATGTTCAAAATTGTCAAATTAAGATACCTAAATCAATTGAAGATTGTTAATTTGGATTCTATTTTCTTATAGCAAGCTTTGGACTTTAAATCTAAAGTGTAATCTCATTTTTGTGATCTACTATTTTTATAGATCATTGTGGACTATTCAATTATTCAAATGTGACAAGTATTGAGGAAGTTTTGGCTCTCTAAGGATCCAAGTCACATGGGAAAAGTAGTTCTTAAAGATTCTAGCTTCTTTGGATGTCCATAACTTTTATCTCACAATTCATTTCCTTGTGATTTTATCATTCTAGAAAGTTTCTTATTGTCTTACCAATGATAATGGCATGCCCTATTTGGCTTAGAGGATCATTCCAAAACCCCTACTCCCAAGTCCCACACGTTGGGTCGTGACTGTTACAATGCCAACTTTGAGGAGCCATAACTTTTGACGTCCAACTTGGATCCTCGCTTTCTTTAGACTCATAGGTCTTCTCACTAGCTTTTCAAAAATGTGTGGCACGCCATCCAATTCATTTCAATTAGAGTGCTACAATGCTCTGTTTGATTGGCATTCTACATTTTCTTCACCTCATTTCTTACAAGGCTCAGGAGTCACCTCCAAAGTCCCCCTTGCTCATCAAGGTGGCATTGGCATAGCTTAGAATAAGGACTGTGACACCACTTGAATGAAGAAAACATGTGGTATGTTATAGATGTGGTAATTAGGTCATTATGCTAATGATTGTCCAAATTCAAGAAAACCAATGGATTACACTCCGTAGTGGTAGATGCCACCAAGAAGGTCATTTACCACAGTATTGTATTGCACCATCTAAAAAATTTGCACCTTCTGTGAAAAATCATCCTACAATCAAGCAAGTTCAATCCTAAAATCAAACATAATTCTAGACCATCTAATCAAATTTCACATATTGTACCTAAAAAAATGCTTATCCAAAAGATGTCTTCGTAGCTATTAGGATGACAAAAGCTAAACAAAAAATTTTAGATTGTAAAATTCAAAAACTACAAAATGTGAAAATGAAATATATATCTAAAACTCAAATGAAAAAGGTTCCTGTTGGATTAGAACAAGTACTAAACAACAAGTAATACAACCAATAGGACCAATTCCAGAATTTATTGATCCTAATAAAGAGATGATTTGGAAACAAAAGGCAAGAGAAGGCTTTTAATCCTATAAGGATTAAGAAGACACAATGTGTCTTCTTCAAATTTTCAATGGCATATTCTTGGTAGAGTGAAAAGAATCTCAATATCTATAAAGTAGAATCTTGTAGAGTAACAAGTTGACATACTTTTTGGCATTTTCTGATTTTCAAAATTTCAATGTGAGAAGTATTTATAATTTATTTGAGAAATGTAGTCTTGTAGAAAAAAGAGCAAACATAATTCTTTTTCAATGGAAGGAATAGTGGGATGGAAAAAAACATTTTTTCTTGGGCATTTTTAGACTATGTTCTACACAAACAAAGTGGGCCTTTAGAATTATTTTTAGAAATTTAAAAAAAATTATAAAACTTAATCTTGTTTGATTAAAAGTAAAAAATAATTAGAATGATTTCCAATTTTTTTGAAGATGTTCCAAAATATATGCTAATAATATTAATTGTTAAATTTTTAAAATTGATGCATATATAAATTTTTAAAATTTTGTAGGATCCAATTTGGTTAATTTTGTCTTTCTACTACTTATGTATGAAAATGTGTACAAATTTGAAAAAAAATGTTTTTCATTTTTTTAAATGAAAAATAAAACAATTTTGCCTTGGACTTCAATACCAATTCTTTTTGGGGGGTAGAAAAGCATTATTCATCTTTTTATAAATTTTCTTTTCCAAAAACTACATTTTTTGCTAATAAATTGATCAAACAAAATAGTTATAATCTAAAAATCCAACGGTAGTATTTTTCACAACTAATTCATGCATACTAGATAATATAGTCTTTACTTTTGTATAGTTAAAATTTCAAGGATATCTATGTGCAAAAAAATATCAAAGTCTAATGACTCATTGAAAATCTCCACTGTTAAGACATTGTTTGGCCTTGAGGGTTTAAACAAATACCTGGTAAAAAACACACACCTATACCACAAAAATTTACTATCCTTCAAATGTTTTGCCAATGGTTATCTATACAATCTTACCAATTTTTTTTTATCAAATACCTACAAAGAAGATAAACTCAAAAATGAATGCCCAAAGTCCATCCAAAACTAAAGTTCCACAAATAGAGATTAGCAATTGGAATGGAACCTTATCTTCTAAAGGACCGGCATGCGTTTTTGGTTATGTAGAAAGTTTGAGCAGATATGAGTGACTAGAGGTTTCCATATTTGAGGTTGAAATTCTAATAAAAGGCGGGCACAAGGAATATCTTTTATATGCACGAAATTTAATGAAATTTGGAAATGTGAGTCAAAAGTTTCAGCCTGATATGTTACTTTTTTTTGTAACATATCAACCTGATCGCAGTTTGGGCTGATCAGAAAAAATCACTTTTTTCAAAAACAAAAAATTTGAATAGATTTTCAAGAGTTATATATACATGGAAAGCTTTGATCCATCCCATTTTGATCAATGAGTCAAAAGTTATGAAGATTTTTAGTTTGCGGGCAATTATGGATTCTTTATTCTAAAAAGTCCTTTATCTTACTAATTTTCAATGTTTTTTGAAAAAAATAAAAATATAGGATGTAGATTGTTTATTACAACATTGCAATCATTGGAATTGGCATTTTTCAATTCCATTGATAATTTAGTATTTTGAATCATTTTCTACTACTATCTACTCCCTTTGTCCCACTAAAAACCTCCAAATTAGGCAAAATTCTCATCCCACTAAAAAGCTCCGTTTCCTAATTTTGATTGTTGAATAAGTTTTGGCCGAGTTGGGCAATCTTGTGGGGGCAAGTCAAGCAATCAAGGAGCATTCTTTTCCTAAATTGCTCGGCCTTGCCTATATAAAGCACCTTATACTTGTTGTGCTCTTGAGACAATAGAATTGACGATGTATTTGGTGACCACTTAGGCACTATGAAGATTTGTTCATGAAATGGTTTAGGTTTCTTTATTGCGGGTATTTAGATTGGGGCACATATTTCTAGTATCCTATTGTTGCCACCAACCTTTAAAGCATCAAAATGATGGAACTGGCAGCATTTACAAACTATGCTTTCTACATGGCTTTTGGATGCCTAGATGATGGCACCTAACTGGAGATTTTGCATAGATCTAAAGGATGGGTTACTAGCATTACAAAAAATTTCAGGCCTCAATAAGACTACGAGTGCATGATTTTTGGTACAAAAAATTTTAGGCCTCAATAAAATTGCGAGTGCGTGATTTTCAGCACCCACGGGGTGCAATTAGAGAAAGAAAAAAAAAAAAAAAATCTTTTTTTTTCTAAGTTTTTTTTTGTAAATTCAAGCTGACGTGGCGTTGATGGTGCTGATGTGGTGTTGATGGCGCTAATGTGGCGTTGATGGCGTTGATGTAGTGCTAATAGCGCTGACGTGGTCGCAACTTCAGATTTTCATTTTTATTATTTTATTATTTTTTTCCATAATTGCACCACGGGGGTGCAAGGCTAGCGGCATTGTTGAGGGTTAAAATTTTTCCTAATATTTTGAATGCCTGTATCACTAGCAAAAAGACTAAAATTGTAGTTAATACCTCGTTGAGAAGCCTTTTGGAGGTTATTAATTAGTGGGACAGAGGGGGTACTTACTATTTTTTCCTATATGTTGGACAATTCCAAATAAAGTGAAAATTTCAAGCATGTAGACAACTTGTCTAGGAAAAAGAATCCAAAGAAGCACCACCATTTTGGACATTTTTTCATCAAAAAGTGAGCTTGTAAAGAGCAACTGCCCTGTTTTTTGCAGGGCCAAAAAAATGATTTCAGAGAATTTGAATGCTATACGTTACAATCCACGCGGCAAAAATACGTTCTGAAATTTTTAATACATGTTCTCAAGTCAGCATACTACAAGATTATACAGTTACATGTGTCAAAAAAAAATTTGTTTTCAAAAATCGGATACTTGTACAAAAAATGACAATTTTTGAGCATTTTTGATGAAAACATAAGCATGGAACTTTAGGGGTTATGATGTTTTGATAAATCTTAATAACATACAACTGCAAATTAGTATGAAACAACTATTAGCAATATCACCCAAGTGTAAAAGTGCTTTAAGCTTGTGGAATTTTGTATTTTTTGAAAATTTTGAAAATTAAATTGAAAGACAAATTTATTAAGTTATCTTCTCAAGAAGATGCATTGATTGCTTGCAAAGCAAAAAGCTCCATAAATTCCACACCAATAATCCAAATGGGTGGTGATTGTTATTTTTACCCAATATCCAATTGTCCTTAGATGGAATCTTGTAATATCTAAAGGCCTGTCACATGTGAGACACAACGACAAGCTTTTTTCATAGCTTCACTTGATAACTTAGAAGCACATCCATGGGAAATATGTAATATTAGGATTAGGGCAATCTTCACAATTGCTCATCTTTCTAATAGATTTGTAAGAAAAATGTCTGGTTGCGAAATCAAACTTGTCATGTAATAAAGTAGAAACACTTAAAATTGTCAAAATAAACAATCGGGTAAACAATTCAGCATAATTGGAGGCTCTTTTATCTAGAATTTTTTTTTTGTATTTGCAATCAAAAATCATAAATTTTCAAAAAAAATTAAAATCAAATCTGGTATGAAATTTCTATGAATTTTCATTGTAGAAGCTCCCTAGGCCACTGAAACCATTATATAGTTGGACCTAAAATTGAAATTTAGGAAAAGTCAACAGTCTACCAATCACAAGTAGTTATGAAGATAATTTAATAACACTTTTGAGGCACTTTAATAGAAGTCTTGGGATACTTTAATTCCTAAAGGACTTGATCCATTTGTAAAATGGTCAAACTTCCTCTCTAAGCTAAATTTAGCCTTTCAAATTGGATTCAAACAAAAAATCTTATATTTTTTTTGCTTAAAAGTCTGAATTATATATCATTGTGAGAAATTTCAATTTGTTTCATAGAAAATTAAAATTGTTATCATTTTTGTTACATAAATTGAACATAAATAAGTAAAAATAGCAAGAGAATCCAAATGATTTGAATTTTTTTCAAAAGATACAAATAGCAATGAAGATTTGTGTGAAAAAATTTTAATTGGTTATTTTATTTTCTACACCCAATACAGCCACAACAAAGGCCGTGAAGTCAAATTTGACTGTCAAACCAAATTTATCTTTTTAATTAGAAGATGCACAAAGTTTTGATATTTTTTACCAGCTGAAAAAAATATTTTCTGTTTTTTTTCTTTTCAATAATCTTTTATGGAAAATCAAACTATTGTGGGTTTTTTAAGGTAAAGGTGGAAATCAATGTATATCGATTATAATATATTATAACAATCCGTAATTTTGATCTTCCATGATGGGTAGAATGAAAAACATGATTTTTTAATTTTATCGTAAAATAAATTTTAAAATATATGAATGAAAAATACACCATATAATTGTGCTATTTGGATTTTAACATATAGAGCTATCAATTGCAATAACACTTTCAATTTTGACATTTTCCAAAATTTTGAAATAGAATAGAAACAAAACTTGTCAAGCTTCGTTTTCTTAGTTTAATTTCCAATGTAGTTATTTTGAAATTTACAATTGAGGTTGACTAATGCGCATCCACTTTTTGGATGTGTAGACCTTTAGGGGTTAATGGAAATCTATTGTGTAGGAATGGGTGCAAGAACAGTTTTGGACCCTGGTCTTGTAAAAATATTGGGGCAAAGGTTACATGCATGAAAGGTCTTAGAGCAGCCCCAATCCAACCAAAAAATACCATGCCTATGCCATAATGACAGGGCAATTTAAAAAAAACTCCTAATGCAATTGGTATTAGTTTTTCTTTATTTCCAAATCTGCCATTCTCCTTTCCAAACCCAACAAGTTGGCCAAATCTGAAGAGCTCACAATATAGTTTACAATAAAAAGTTTCATAATTGTCACACCTTTTCAAGCATTGTTATATGTGCCAAGAAATTGAACCTTCTAATTTTTGTATGACAAGTTTATTTTAATGTAGAATTTTTCTTCTCTTTTTTTTTATAATGTGAAAAAGTCCACTTGGGGTTTGGGTTGTTGGCTATGCATTGGGTCAATTTTTTTTTACATCACCAAAATGGAATGATGTTCGTCTCTCTCCACTTGAAAATTCTAATATTGTCCCTCTTTCCACTAATGCCTTGGGGGAGCCCTTAGAGCATTTGCACTCTATGACACACAATCAACATTAAAGAAAAGTATTCCAAGCCCCTCCAAATATTTTCAAGCTCAATACTACTATATCAAGATTAGCTTCACTAAATCAAATTTTTTTTTTTTTACATTCACCTTGTGATTGGTCAATTCACATTTTATGGAAGATATGTAGTCTATAATGCTCAAGACAATGCTAAAAATCAAGAAGTCTAAGGGTCTTCAACATACAGTAACTAGATCCCAAACCACTACATTTCTAATCAATTGTGCAAGCTATTTTTTTAATGGAAAAGGGTTCATTTGATGTCTCAAAATTGTTGTGTAACAACAACCAATGGGAGCAAAGAGTTCTTTGAGATAATGACTAGGAATTGAAGCATTTTGTGCTTCAAGAGTGCCGTTTAAGGAATGTCTCGTAGCATAAATAGGACACCCTATCAACTTTAAAAATTCATAGAATATTGTATGAGTGCTTGAAAAATAAGAAATGCCTTTGGTTGGGTTTTTTAAGAAGAGGCTAAAAAATTAGTCAATTTGACCACCAAGCTTTTAAAGTTAGAAAAAGTGGCAATTTTGGGTTCAACTGCCTTAGATTTGAGATTTTTGGCTTCATCACAAAGTTTTCAACCCTACGGTTTGTCAATGGTTATCATATGGTTATCATTATTTCATGGGTTTGCACGTTAATTACAATTTATTGCATCATTACAATGCATTACTTCGCATCATTACGATGCAGTTGCAAGTAATACATTGTAATGATGTGATAACAATGCGAAAGAATGCATTGTAATGAAATGATGTGATAATGGTGCAAAGTAATGCATTGTAATGATGCGATGAATTGTAATTAATGTGCAAACCCATGAAACAACAGTAACTGCATGATAACTGGTGACAAACCATAGGATTTAAATTTTGTGATGTTGTAAATTTTAGCATGCAATGATGCAAATGATATGAGAAAGCATAAGTAGATTCACAACTAAGGGGTCATTGCAAGAAAGGCCGGTCCTATTTGCTGTCACAATGAGAGTGACGTTCTTGTCATCCTCTATAACTGTTGAAGCATAAGCCTTATGAACTTGAAATTTTTATGGGAGATGTCAAACTTTATGGTAATCAGATCTCCTATTTTTTAGAAGAAAAAAAAATCAACTTATATTTAAAAATCTTTTTTGTTAATTTGTCACAATATGCAGTTTAGGGTTATTTACTACGTTAAGAGTCCCCAAATTTAATGATTTGGAACTGAAATTTTCATGGTCTATTTGCATAATAAGAAAGCATATTTCTACCAAAAGAAATATATTTATATATATATTTATATCCTCTACATGAGTGCAAATAGCACTCTCATTGCACGTAGTTTCTGAACAATGAAGAGGGTTCTAAGATCAATCTTTTGGTGAAATCTCATCACTATGAATTCTTTCCAAATGGCCAATTTTAGTTTTTTTTTAAAATTGATTTTCCTATTTTCTACAAATTAAAATGTGAAATTACAGTGCAAATTTCTACTTTCGGTGATTTGGCACTTTTCTAGCTCTCCTACTTAGAGAATTTTCCTATACTTTTCCTTCCTAGGGCACCTTCTTCTTAAAGGTCTATACACTTAATATATTTTTCACATTTTTTTAAAATGTTTTTCTAATTTTAAAGTACTCTCGAAAGAAAAATGAGTATTGTGAAAATGCTACGCTTTTTGAACACCCTTTCTTGCAATGACCCTAAGGTAGAAACATGTACAAACAACATTTTTTCTTCTTCAACACCTCAAAAATGATCTTGAATGAACACTCCAAGATTCAAAACCAATACAGTTTTTTAGATGCAATCAATGAGAGGCGAGGAGCTTTTTGAAGCAACCAATGGGAGGTGAGGAGTTTTTTGAAACAACCAATGAAAGTTGAAAGTTGAGACATTTCATTCTTCAAGGGTGTTCATTCGAGGTGATTTCAATATTAAGAATAGGCTATCCTCTATTTCAATTTGAAAATTTTATAAAAATTTACTGGAATGTTATAAAATTAACCCTTAACCCCTAAAGGACCATTGTCCCTTCGGGGAACAATTGGGATTTTGGGCAGGTACCTACAGGCTGAATTTTTGTTGTGATTTTTTGAAACTTTTTTTGGAGATAGAAAAACTGATAAGCTTTGTGGGAATATAAATTTTTTTTCAGTCGGTGCCTGGGATCAAAAGTTATGCCCAACTAAGCTCAAAACAGGGGAGAGGGGGCAGCAAAAAAATTTTGCAAAAAATTTAATTAAAATTTTTTTTTCCTTATAGGTTATATTTTGGTCTATTTGGAAAGCTTTGATTCATTTCATTTGGATTTGTTATGAGAAAGTTATGGACAATCTTGTTTTTTGGGCAATTAGAGGATCTTACTGAAAAAAATAACTTGTAGGATGCATTTTGGAATGCATTTTTTGCAATTTTTCAAAAAAATAAGTTCTATATGGTTTAGTTTTTGTGCTAGAACAATCTCACCATTGGGATGGCTGCATTTTAATTCTATCTCAAAGATATTAATATTTTAGATTTTCCTTCTATCTTGTACCTACTTCTACTTAACCATTTTTTTAAGAATGAAAATTAAGTTTTTTTGAATTTTTTTTTTTTCCTAGGCTCTCAACTCAATTCTCCACTAGAAAGATTTAAAGCTCAAAACTTTATAGTGCAAAAAATTTAAGTTAAAAATGTTCAAAGTCAAAAAATCTAGTACCACAATGTGTTGAAAAACTTGTTTTTTTCACTTTAAATGTAGATATCTTGCAATCTATGTGGTCAAAAATTCTGAAATTTTTTCCACACATTTTCATACCAACAAGGTGTAAGATCCTATGATTAGATGCGCAAAAAAAAATAGTTTTTAAATTTTTACTCTTTGCTCTAGAAATGGCAGTTTTGAGAGTTTTTTGGCAAAAAAAAGGCCTTGGTCCTTTAGGGGTTAAATGCCAAACCGGACGTTTTACAGTGGATGAATGACAAGGAATTTCCTATGTAGGACACAAATGCAACTATTCATCTTTGGAATTTTGTTGTGAAAAGGTAATGTCGGGTTGGTGACCATAAATATCCTTTTTCATTACCATGTTACATCATCTGCATTAAAAAATCCAAAAGTATCTATTGGAAGTCAAGCTAGTGTAGAAGATCTTTCCTTTTCACAAAAGTCCGAGGATGAATAGTTGCACTTATGTCCTATATAGTTTGATTCTCTGTCATCCATCGGCCACAGAATGGCCTCCTCGTTGTTTCAGGTTAAGAAGACACTTGGGTTGGATTTTTCTTGAGTTTTCCTAACAATCTCATGGATGTTTTTTTGAGTCCATCTACCTTTGACATAGTGTGAACATAATCAAAGGATTGCATTTCGGTGTTTCTATTGTATCTGAGGAGGGCAAGCCAAGCACCCCCTAAGATCCAATAAGAAGAATAAATCCAGGGCATGTGCTAAATAGTGCAGAATGTGCGAGCAGTAAGTCAAGTTAGTGAGAACCTGTTCGCATGGCTTGTTCGGATTGGAGGTGTAGATTGGGTCGCCAATCTGTGAGGTTGGGTCTAGTTCACATCTCGCTTCCGGATGTGGACCCGACCTCCAAATGAAATATCCACCATTTTCTCAATATTTGGATTTAAGTGATATGTGACAACCAATGAATGAGGCAAGCCATAAAGACAAGTCTTGAAATAGGTGAGACAATTCTTGAAATAGAAAAGCACCTATAGATAAATAGTAAGTCAGATTGATGGGATGGAGAGCGGGTTTGCAAGCCCTACAATCACGAACAATAGAGAAGGTCGAGACCGGAGCTCCATATCGGGAATCAAATTGCAATTTTGTCCATGCAAATCCCCTCTCCCGATTTGGAGGTTGGGTCGGGTTAGGCCATGCAAACAAGCCCTGACCCCTTCCAAGTTTGAATTATTGTGTTTACCGTAAACCACCGCTTGGATTCGTCCCGTTCAAAAGGGGGGCAAATTCTGAGCCGTAATGCCCGATTACGTGGCAAAACCGCGTAATCAAGGATTACGGATTTTTCATCCAAATTGTTATCTCATCCAAAAAAATCCGTTGCCCACCAGTCGTTTACGCCGGGCAATGCCCCTCGTCATCGGGAATTTTGCCAAAAAAAGGGCAGACGAGGAGGGCGGAGCCTGACAAGGAGGCCCTTTTTTTTGGCAAAATTCCCGATGACGAGGGGCATTGCCCTATACGAAAGTGCCGTGAGTGCAACTGAAGGTCAGTTTCCTCTACAAATGAAGTTCAAAGCCACGGAAAGGCCGCCACTCCAGACTCCACGGCAGTGAGGCTCCCGCAGTTCAGTTGTTCCAGTCCCAGTCCCAGTCCCAGTCCAAGTTCAGTTCTGTTCAGGTGGCCTTTTGTGTCGGTTTGCGAAAGGAGTTCCCCATTCGCTTCTTTCTCCTCCGGGAGGATTGTCCAAGTCAACGCCCGTGAAAGTGGGCTCAGCTTGCGAAATGGCGGAGTTCCCACTTGGCTTTCGCAGGATTTCAGGATCATAAGTTAACTTAAGTTAGTGAGGAGAGTAATAATTGTTGCTACGGAGGACCGACCGACTCCGTAGAGGAAGCTGTGGTCGTGATGGGACTGAGCGGAGAACGACGACGGTAACCTGGATAACTAACGAACATGATTAATAACTTTTAGTCATGCGGAGATCGTGTATTTCGATTTGTATTCGGCCAGCTGCCTTAGCTACACATGTGCTCCAGAACTAGTCCCCTGTTTGGAAAAAAACAGACTTGCCTTGTCCCCAAATAGGAACTCAACAATAATTCAGTGACGACAAGCTTTGGAGCAACGGTCGACTCGCTCGCCTGAGCATCCGTGAATGTGGACGTAGCTCATTGGATGGCGATGGCCTCTTAAGAGGCCATGGGTGGGACGACCCTTCTTCCCCGGCTTGCAAAATGGACTGCCAGGCTTGCAACCTGGCTTGCATTTTGCAAGCCGGGTGGTGATGCTCTAAGGACCAGGGCTGGCGGTGGCGGACTTGAGTTTAATAAAAGTAACATACTTACTTGACGGACCCTCTTCAAGTCTATTGGGCGGGTATTGGGCGGGTAAACAAGCACAGAGCAGTAAAGACTGAAGTAGTGAGGGTCAGTGTTGGATGGAAGAAACAAAAAACTTGACAGCAGAATGTTCAATTTCAATTTCAATTGAGAACTAAAAATGGCAAGCTATTGTAACTAGCATGACATTATTCAGCAATCAGTTAGGTAGACACACTTCTTTCCGGTTCTACCATCTCCAAGGTCAAACTCCACTTTTTATTTTTGACTTTTTGGTGCTTATAGCAACCTCAAGAAAAATCCAAATCAAGTCATTTTGAAATTTCTCAACACTCCAATAATAGTTTATGAATTTTCAAAGTTGAAAGCACAGCGTGCCTATTTATGCCACGGGACTCACCTATAAATTAAACAGCCATTCTTGAAGCAAAAGATGCTTCAACTCCCATTGATTGCTTTTGAGGAATTGTGGTGGTTTCGAGGGACGTAGTAGTTCTTTTTTCACCTTTCTATATTCCTTACAAGCCATCTTACAGGTGGAACTAAATGGAAGGTGGCGGCATTGGGTGACTCTACCTCAGAAGTATTTTTGATTCAATGTTTGAATATCAAAGTAGGAAAATATTTGAAGGATGTGTGCCTATAATAGTCACTAATTACAACTAAGCATTTTTACAATTATTAAACTTAAACTATATAAATTAGACCTTATTGGCAAATGAAAAAAAATGCATTTTAGCATGTATTATCTAGACACCTTATGAATAATTAATGAATTTTCAAAATATTGTCTTAAGTTGTGTCAAAAATCAACAAATCACTTCATAAACTTTTGCATTTTGATTGTGTACATCTTATGTCATAAATAACAAGAAAAAATGGCTCTTTTAGGTCTACACATAGTTGTCAAATTTTAGGGAATGTTGATTGGGTGTACATACCTTATTGGCTTTGTCATGTTTACAAAGACTAACCATTACTAGTGGAATTGTATCATACCAAAGGGCCCTTTAAAGTGAGCACCCCCAAACGTCACTTTTTACTATTGTGCCTGGTTATTATTATTAGACTCGTTAAATTTTCATACTTTCTTATTTGTAAGTGAGGGTCCAATGTACCAAAAAATACGACATTTAGATATTATATGCAAAAACAATTTAAAAGGGTCAAAGTTTTTGGTAGAGGTTTGAAAATCATCTTTTCTACACAAATACATATTGATTTTGGAAATGTATCTAGTGTCATGATGGTGGTTTTGGATCTACGATGCATTTGGGGGAACTCATATTGCGCACTTACAAATGCATCACTATAGGACAATTAACATAATTTAGTATCCCAATTTTGTAGCAACTAGTTGTATAAAGAAGATCAATTTCATAGTAAATAATTTGGACAAATCACAAGCAAGGCTACATCAGTAAGCCTAGGAAAATGCCTTCTAGGTGTCTACACAAATGGTTTTTGAAACAATATTTTATTGTATTGGATATTACCACTCTACAAAGCCATATTAGACAAAATGGAGCCTAAAGATATTTTTATAGAATATATTGATTCATGAGAATGCAGAAATGAAAAACAACAGACAAGGGATGTTGGCCAAGTCACTTGACTTGCTGATGGTATGTGGAAATGAACATTGACGCCAAGCTTATAGCACTACAAGAGAATGGGGTGTTTTAAGTGATTTTTTAAATATAGTCCTAGATATAAGAGTTTAAGTAATGACCTTTAATGCAATTTTTAGCAAAATTTTACTAGAAATACATGTGTTTCTAGTAAAATTTTGCTGAAATTTTGCCATAAAGATCATTACTTAAAACCCTATGTCTAGGACTATACTTAAAAAATCACTTAAAACACCCCATTCTCTAGTAATGTAGAGCTCAACAAGTGGCAGATCTTTCAATAAAAAGATTCATTTCCTAAGGAGCCGGTTAGTTTTACCATAATATCTAAATTTCCTATTTATAGCTACAAGGTCTATGCCCCCCGCATTTTTTTAGTGAGTTATCACATCCATGTTTATAAATCTACAATGCATAATCTACTTTGAGTTCCAATTGTTTTCCTCCCTTTGAAATCTTTCAGCTACTGGAATTTAGATCAAAATTGTAAATTTGAGATGGCTAGATATTCATGAGTGATTTGTAACTGATATAAGGTTTTTTGTTTTAAGATGCATGTTGTTAGAAAGTTACATACTTTTGTCAAAAGGACTCTTGTAATGTTAATATGTTTTTGTAAGTGGTGACTTCGGAAGCACACTTGTGAAACATATACTATAAGAAACTTCCAATTATTTGATGTCTTAAGGAATAAATATTAGGTGACGTTGAATATAACAACCCCTATTTTTATATCAGCAATGATGTCCAACTGTGTTTTAGGTGACATCATTACTAACATAAAAACAAGGGTTTTTATATTCAACGTCACTTAAAATAAGTTCCCTTAGACATCAATTGTTATATAGACGTCATTTAAAACATGGTTTTCTTATAGTGATATGTTTACAATTGTCATGAATATCACTTCTCATCTTTAGCTTTAACCCCTAAAGGACCGTTGTCCCTTCGGGGGACAAATGCATTTTGGGGCAGGTACCTACGGGCTGAAATTTTTTTCTGATTTTTTGAAACTTTTTTTGGAGGTAGAAAATCTGATTAGCTTCACAAGAATATAATTTTTTTCACAATTGCTACTAGGGAACAAAAGTTATGACCAAATAAGCTCAAAATACGGGATGGCAAGTAGCAAAAAAAATTTGCAACTTTTTTTTTTTTGCTTAAGTATTTTTTTTTCATAGACAATATTTTTGTCTATCTAGAAAGCTTTGATTCATTTCATTTGGATTTTGTATGAAGAAGTTATGGACACTCTTGTTTTTCGGGTAGTTAGAGCATCTTTTCGAAAAAAATAACTTGTAGGATTCATTTCTGAATGCAATTTTTCAAATTTTTCAAAAACTTTTTTTTTGCATGGTTTAGTTTACTTGCTAGAACAATCTCACCATTGGAATTAGTGCTATTTAATTCCATGTAAAAGATATTAATATTTTAGATTTTCCTTCTATCTTGTACCTACTTCTACTTAATAATTTTCTTAATAATGAAAATTAAGTTTTTTTGAACTTTCTTTTTTTGGCTAGATTCTCAACTCAATTCTCCAATATAAACATTAAAAGCTCAAAACTCTGTAGTGCAAAGAAATAAAGTTTAAAATGTTCAAAGTCAAAAAATCTAGTCCCCCAATGTGCTGAAAAACTTGTTTTTTTCACTTTAAACACAGATATCTTGCAATCCGTGCGGTCAAAAATTCTGAAATTTTTACCACACACTCTCATACTAGTTAGGTGTAAGATCCTATGGTTAGATGTGGAAAAAAAATTTCAAATTCCTTTCCTTTTTGCTATAGAAATCGCAATTTTGAATGTTTTTTGGCAGGAAAAAGCCTTGGTCCTTTAGGGGTTAATGAATACTTTAGTATTGAAATCTTTTGCATTCAACCACACTAATGTTAGCAATCCCTCATGCTATTGTTACAAATTAAGTGACAAACTAAGAGTGTACATCCATACCTTAAGTTTGGCTGTTTGTTTGTTTGTTTGTTTGTTTGTTTTGTTTTGTTTTGTTTTGTTTGTTTATTTGTTTGTTTGTTTGTTTGTTTGTTTGTTTTCTAGACTTCATCTTTTAGTTTAAGCTAAATGCAAAGAATTAAATTTGACAAAGTCTTTGAAAAGCAAAATTTCATAGTTAATCTATGGAATATGGTCATGACCTTGATGTAGCTTTGACAATTATACATGTTAGTTAAAAGAAAGGATCCAAAAATGTGCTTTGCAAAAGTAGTTGACACATCAAAAATCATGTACACCTAACTAGTACAAATTTCCAACCACCTAACCATATCTAGTGATTGATTTGACATCAAGATATGGTTCTAACTAAACTTATGGCAAGGAAATATGGGTTTACCTGTAATAGTTTAAGTCTCTCTAACTATGGTGGCTAAAATTTATTAGCATTTGAGAGGCTAATTACGGAGCAAATGTATAATGGGAGGCTGATTAATTGCCTCTAACGGCTTTGCCTGAAAGCTGCACAGTCTAACCGACAACTAGGGTATGGCTAGCATGCCGGCCCATTGTGATGGGAACTAACTTAAGTCACCTGATATTGTTGTTCAAACTGGTGGGACTTAGTTTTTGTGTTCCTTGCGATTCATTGCTGTGCTGTGGAGTACTACTGTTGCTACAGCTCAAGTGAGCTTGTCGTGTGGTTAATTTGGTGGGATTAGTTTTGGTGGAAATGGACTCCTCACGAAATAGTGCTCAAAGTTCTATAGTTCATCAGGTCTTTTTTGCTGTGTAGTCATTTGGAATGATGTCTTGCTTGTATGTTTTTGGTTAATTTCTTGTGAAAGCTATAGCATGCGTTTGTGGACTTTAGACACCTGCTGTACCTCACTAACGCTACATTGGTTTGTTGTGTTGCTGGGACGGGCACAGGTGAGGTCCACAACCTCTTGAAGTATCCAAATTGATGCTTGCAAGACTCGACTTTTACTCCTAAAATATTGGTTGATTCCTTCTAAGTACAAAAGGGATTGACTCAGGTTCTAAATTTCATGCTTAGTTGGCTTAGTATACTTTCTAGCGATTTGGAATTACTCTTTGAGTCTCTGGTGATTGGAAGACTTGTTGTCTTAGTGGTGATTTTTTAAACCTGCAAACTTTGCAAACCAATACGGTATCGTTAATCAAGTGTAGCAGGACACACTGCCTATTTCCTTCTTACAAACATGATGTTTCATCAGAAGGAGGCAAAGTGAGACATGGTTTAAGTGGTTGTTACCAAGAGTACAATCAATCCTCTCTTGTAAAGTTAAAGGCAGCTAGGGATATGATAGGAACATGGTGAATCATCTGTACATGCATACTTGGATTAGATAATCAGATTGGAGCCAATTGGTATACTAGAAGACCAACTGACACGGGTAGATTTGCAATGTAAACTTATTGTAAGTTGTTGCATAATATAATGCTGTTAAAAACTTGTTTACGGCACTTGAACAAAGAGTGATTAGGAAAGCTTGTGGGTCACATACCAACTTATAGCGCAAGTCAAAAGCTTATAGCGCAAGTCAAAAGAATAAATCAGTGAATAAAAGGGAGTCAGAACAGTGCCTTGAAAGTTTCAAGGATGTTCCAGAAAAGTTTTGTTTGTTTGTTTTGTTTTGTTACGTTACATTGAGATCTCCTGGACCGTGCGTCCCCCGGCCGCGTGCTTGGTATCTTCGGAAAGCCCTCGGCGAGGAGGGGTGCACGGGCTTGGTTTCGTGGCATTTGGACCTACGATGCGGAAGTTATTGAATTTCAAAGTATATATGCAATCAAAAAATTAGAAGAATACTTTTACTTTGATTTTGGTGGCAATCTTGGTACCATTAGAAATGGCTTGGCAAGGAGGGGTGCATGGGCTTGGTTTTGTGGCGTTTGGACCTACTGTGCAAAAGTTATTGAATTCTATAGTTTTTATTATGACTTTAATTACTAGAAAATTACTTTGCTTTTGTTTTGGCTGTAGCATCGACACAGGGCTACACTAGTCATTATTGAAACACTACATAGATTATAATATAGTTATCTGAGCATTCATTATTGCAAAATGAACAAGGTGAATATCGATATTTGCATCTATATATAAAGACTAATATCACTAAACTAAGAATAAAGACAAAGCTTAAACAATTAAAATGTAAAGAAAAAATTGTACAGAAGCAAAAAAATAAATGATAATATAAGATTGTAAGGTAGTAATAAATTGTGGTGTACAACATTTATCTCTATTGTTTTGTTTTTCTCTTAAAAAAAGGGCGATAATGATAGAAGTTCTATCTCATTTTGGGGTAGTTGTTCAATGCGATGCTCTTGGATAATAGTAAAGGTGGGGAACACGCAACTCTAATATACCAACCATCTCTCTATGAATAATCACCTGGAAGAGAAAAACAAACAATTTGAAATTGTCAACTACAAACCATTGCTATATGCATTTTTCCATATTTAAATATCATTATTTTTTTAATTTATAATTTATTATACACAATTCAAAGGTTACGAGTAGATTTGGTCGCACATAGCAATTTTTTCAATTCAAAAAATTATCTTTTTCAACTCAAAAAATTACCCTTCAAAAACAACTTGAATAATTTTTATTTTTATTTTTATTTTTCAAAAAATCAATATGATTCAAATTTAACATTTTGTACTTAAGGGAAAAAATTCTTATGAATATCACAACTATTAAATCTATTATCAAATTTAGAATGGATTTTCAATTTTTTGCTTCAAAATTTATTGAGAGATATTGGTTTAGGTATGAGTTGATCTTACCATATAGATATAATCTACTAATCATATTTTAAAGCTATTGTTTGAAATTTATCATTAAATTATTCTTTTAAATTGCATTTTACAATATATCTGCACAAGTTTGGAAATCAATTCTTTGGGGGCGCCAACATCTCGTTTGTAAAGGACTTCATGCAATTTTCCCTATGAGAGACATTGCACAAAATATCTTCACATTTGGACTTCTTGTTCATTCACCTAAAGGATGCAAAAAAAGTCATTGGGAAGAGTTTCTAGAAGAATTATATATGCCCATAAACCATCATCTTTACAAAACAAAAGTGGCATTAGAAGAAGAATGAGGCTTCAAAAAGAGGGCTGCAAATCCTCAAATAGCAAAACAAAACAAAAAATCAGCAAACTACAAGGCTTGAATTGTGTAAGATAGTTTAATGAAATAATTTTATAAAAAAATAAATGGAAAACAAACTATGAATTTTATTTTTTTAAGTTCAAATGCATATAAACTATTAAAAATTAGAAATCTAGAAATTGCTATGTTAGATTATATTATTTAAATAATTTTTAAATTTGTAATTATAAAATATTTTGGCAAGCATTCATTTTTGTTGTGAAATGACCCTCCTCTTCTTCATACTACTGCAAGCGGAGGATTTGCAATACAAATCCCTCCTATAAAACATTCACAACAAGTAGTTTTCGTAAGACAACTCTAACTACTTCAATATGCACATCTTATCTTGCTTGCAATTAAACCTTCTCCAATTGCCGTAGGATGATGCAATGCCTAATGTACCCCTAAACAACCTTGACAATGCAATCATCTATTAAATCATTGAGCACAATGTGAAGAAGATTAGACAATTATTTGTGATGATCATTGCGACCGAGTCTTACAATAAATAGTTCCTCAAGCCCTTATGTCTAACTACCCACCTACTTAAAAGCATTATGTGTTGCATCCGTTTCAGCATTCTTGTAGTCTTTGCACGAGAACAAAAAATACAAATTGAAAAACTCTAAATTAAAGAGACTCCAATTTCCTCTAATATTGACTATAAAAGTTAGAGAAGAAAGTACAATGCGATGATTATCAACCTATAAATTCTACTGGATGAACGTTCTCTTGACATGAACAACGTTTACATTATCTTTTTGTAACTTTGATTGCTCAGTAGCCTCATCATCTCATGGGACATCACATACCAAGACATGAAGCATTTCAATTCAAGAAAGGTATATAGAATACATATCGACCCTATACTCATGGACAATCTAAAGCCCAACCTGCATTAGAGAAATTTTTTGGTCTTTGGAAGGCTGCTCTAGAGTGACCAATGAAGCTATTAAGTCTACTACAGAGCCTATCTAAAGTGTCAAAAGTGTATTGTCATACAAAACAACTTTTGTGAAAGCTGTCTGACTTTTGCAAAAGTTATGGATATAATGATTATGGTATAGAGCACAATACAGAGTGGGGTAGCAGGGTATTTAATTGGCAATTCAAACTTGTTTTTTCAAATAATCATTCCAAGTAAGTCAATATAAGTAGCTATTGAAGCTACACTAAATGGTGAAATTAGGTTGCCTTGACAATTAGGTTGTCTTACCCAAAAAAACTACTCCAATTACCTGATGACTCATTATTTGTCTAGATGGAGGCACAAGCCATTCTCTAATTTTGAGCCATAATTAAGTACACCAATCCATGGAGCACACATGTTTCCCACATCATTGCATCCTTCTACAGTAATTGTAATATTGATATAGTGTAGAATGTCAAGAAATTAGTGTTGGGCAACCTAATTTTCCTATTCAGTGTAGTTGCCAAAGGCAACTAGCTTCAATAGCATCTTAACTAATTTTTTGAGTTAGGAGATGAGAAGAAAAAGTTGTTTATGCAAGTGGATTAGTGGTAGCTCAAACAATCCATGAGGGATATGTAATTAGGATTCATAAGAGCTCAACCACTTGTAGTTAAGTCAAAATGCAAGAATTGTATTTAGAGTTGAATTTTAAACTTATGGCTAATTTTGTTAAAATGGCGGTATTCCCAGTGCCATATTTTCCTTGTGCCATATTCCTTACGCCATTTTTTCAGACCCTCTGCTCTAAACATCTAGAATTGGTATAGATTCTAGACATCTAAGACTATTGTAGATTTCAAACATCTAGGAATTGTATAGATTTTAGACCGACCGTTCTAAAAAATTTAGGGCTAATATTGATTTTAGATATCTAGGAAAGGCGTAGATTTTCATAATGTACCATTGTTGTAGATTTCAGAACGGTTGTTCTGAACTGACATAACGTGCCATTGTAATGGAATGCCGCCATTTTAACAAAATTCACCATACCTCATTTAAGCAAAGTAGAAGAACTCTTTTCAAAAACATTTGAACTAAGTTAATGTGGGTAATCAAATTAAATTTCCTTTTATAAAAAATGGTTTGAGATTTAGAGACTCTATATGAAAGTTATGGCCAGATTTCAGAGAGGGGTTGGAAAGGACATTTTTTTGGACATTTTCAAGCACCTTATCTGAATTTTGTCCAGAACTTTTAATTGGAGGCTCTAGACCTCAAACCAACTTTTGAAAATAAAATCTAACTTAATTTTTCAACTTTTTTTAGTTCAAAGTTCTTTGAAAAAAATTATTCTACTATGCCTAAATGAGATTTGAAAGTCAACTTTGAGCACAACTCTTATTTTAACTTAATTTTAAGCGGTTGAGCTCCTATTAAGCCTAATTTATATATCCCATGTGGATTGTGTTAACTACTACTATCCAACTTGTATAAAGTGCTTTTCTTGACATCTTCAATCTTACCAAATGTCCTTGGAATAAGTGTTTCACATTGCTATAAAATAAATTTGAAAGTAGATGGTCATTCGAATATTGTGGACATTTGATTGTTTTTCTACAACTTATTTTGTGTACAAGGTGCATCTGAGTTTAAGTTATTTAGAAACCAGGGTCAAGGTGAATTAGAATACCTTAACCTTGATTGTAAAACATTTGTACTTGGATTTTGAATCGATGCAATAGATGATATTTGGGGGTCTTGGAGGGCCATTTCAGGCCCATTCCTTGATCTGCCTAGATTCAGTGAACGCCGGTACGGGTGTGTCAGAAATTTTTTTTTCAAAAAAAATTAAATTTTTTTTTTTTTTTTTTACCAAAATATCATTTTAAGCAATATTTTTTTTATTTTTTTTATTTTCAAAAAATGACGTAACGTCGCTGTGCCATGTCAACCAGCTGCTGTTGCTGCGTTCCTACAGTCTGGAAACGCAGTAGACAGCAGGGGGAACTCGGAACCCTCCAAGACCCCCGAATCTCATCTAATGACAATCATCCGATAGACTGAGGGAAGCTAAGTGGGTAAGGGTGAAAACTTTGGGGTCCTTTGAGGGCTGCACAACGGCCCTCATAGAGGCCTCAGATTTCTCTAATAAATGATCCAATGAAGCTTCATACCAACCAAGGGCAAACACAATGCATAACCTGATGCAAAAAGAATTGTTCTTCCTTGCTACAAAATGCACCTCAACAGGGTCCCTCAAACATCCTTCTAGAGGACAACAAAAAAGATCATTGTACCATTTCTCCAAATCAGTTGAGTTGGATATCCAACAATGGAGCTAACATATCCATGCCTATTGCTTATGTCGTTGGTCTTTCTTGCCATGATGATACAGAAAAAAGATTTGTTGTTGTATAGGGACGACAAACAAGATTTAATCCCTAAAGCAGTACTGAATGAGAACATAGCATTTTTGAGCAACTCACTACGAGCGGAGTTTTTGATTTTTTTCTTTGAAATTTTCACACAACATTTGCCCGAGAGTAGCTTTAAGGCCCAGCAATTTTCATAAGTTTTAACTACATAATAAGAAAGTTATTGTAAGATATGTGATTTTCAATGCTCGGCGGATAGTTCAAAAAATTCTTAAAAAATTGCTTTTCGAAAAAATAGAAATTTGAAATTGGTTTTCTAGATTCGTATATACACGGAAAGATTTGAATCATTCCGTTTTGATTAATGAGATGAAAATTATGAGGAGTTTTAGTTTGTGGTTAGTTATGGAATCTCTACTCTAAAATAAACTTTGAAGTCCTTCATTTAACTCCATTTCCAATGTTTTGAAAAAAAATAAAAGCACGGAGTGTAGATTGTTTATTACAACATTACAAACATTGGCATTGGCATTTTTCATTTCCATAACTAAATTCTTAACAATTTAGTGTTTTGAATCATTCTCTACTTCTTTCTATTTACTATTTTTTTCTAATATGTTGTACAATTCCAAATGATTTGAAAGTTTTCAAGCATGTAGCCAACTTGCCTTGAAGAATGATTCCAAATAGTAACCACCATTTGGAAATTTTTTCATACACATGTGACCTTGTAAAGTGCAGCTGCCCAGTTTTTGCACAGGGCCACAAATATGATTTTTATCAATTCAAACCCTAATATCTTGCAATCTACACGGTGAAAAATTTTGATTTTTTTTTCACATCTTCTCAAACCAAGATTCTATGATTATATGTGTCCAAATTTTTTTTGTAAAATTTGATACTTGTATTAGAAATGGCAATTTTAGAGTGTTTTTGGTGAAAACATAGTCAAAATCCTTCACAGGTTAACCCCTAAAGGACCAGCATCCGTTTTTTGGCAACATAGAAATTTTGGGTAGGTACTTGTGACTGGAGTTTTGCATATATTGGGCTGAAATTTTTATAGAAGGTGGGGACAAGGAACATCTTTCATATGCACCAAATTTCATGACACTTTGAAATACGAGTCAAAAGTTATGGCCTAATATGTTGTTTGTTTCTCAACTCGGGCAGTCCGGGCAGATCAGAAAAAATCACTTTTTTCAAAAATAAAAATTTGAAATTGGTTTATTAGATTTATATATAGGTGGAAAGCTTTGAATCATTCCATTTTGATCAATGAGTCAAATGTTACAAGGATTTTTAGTTTGCGGGCAATTATGGATTGTCTACTCTAAAATAAACTTTGAAGTTGTTTATTTCACTCAATTTTCAATATTTTTCAAAAAAAATAAAATTGTAGGATGTGGATTGTTTATTACAACATTGCAACCATTGGGATTGGCATTTTTCAATTCATGGATTAACTTCTTAACAATTTAGTGTTTTGAACCATTCTCTACTTCTTTCTACTTACTATTTTTTTCCTATATGTTGTACAATTCCAAATAATCTGAAAATTTTCAAGCATGTAGCCAACTTGCTCTAAAGAATGAATCCAAAGAAGCACAACCATTTTAGAATTTTTTTCATTATAATTTGACCTTGTGAAGTGCAGCTGCCCGGTTTTTTGCAGTGCCAAAAAAAGGACTTTTGCCGCTTCAAACGCAAATATCTTCCAATCTACATGGTGGAAATTTCTGAAATTTTTTCCGCACATTCCCAAACCAGAGTACTACAAGATCCTACGGTTACATGTGTCCAAAAATTGATATTTTTCAAAAATTTGGTACTTGTACTAGAAATGGCATTTTTGGAGCATTTTTGGTGAGAACATAGTCAAGGAACTTTAGGGGTTAATTTAGAGTGTAAAGGTGGCTTGATTCCTAGCACTAAGATGTGACATCAAGGTGTTTTACAACACTAGAATGAAGAGGCAAGTTTGCGATGTGTATTCATGCACTATGCCACAAGCCCCTTGTTTTTGAGACCACGTTGGTTTATGCTATCTTGATAACGAGGACACACATGCAAAAGTATTTTAAGACAAGAAGTTTAGGCTGTTTCCCATAGTTGTTTTCTACAACCATTCTCTCATGAATCCATGATGAGTGTAAAATTTTTGCCACCAAGATCTCTTGTGCAAGACATAGGAACCCAAAACCTTTGTTTGGTTGTCATTAGTAATACAAAGAGCAATACAACATTAATACATTTTATGTAAATCACATTTGTAAAAGAAATGTGAACAAAACAACAAACTCTTGAAGTCAAAATGACTAAGACCTCTTGCTAGAAGCCTTAGAATTTTGAAGGCACATGACAAAATTTATATAATTTGTTGTTTTTTCAAATATTAGCCAATCTTTGTTTCCACAGCTTATTCTTTGTCTTTATTCAACACACTCTTATGTGCCTTTTCATCTACCATGCATTATTATTATTATTATTATTATTATTATTATTATTATTATTATTGACACAAGTAAAGAATCCTTTATTGCAATATAAAGGAATCAAGAACCAAGCCACAAACGACGTGGGGGAGCAAGAAAACAAAACAGACAAAGACACAAATACAACAAAATCGTCATTGGGTAGGGTAGGAACTGCCCCACTAAGGTACGAGGCACCTATGGTGGTTGGAAAACAAAGCCGGCCTTAGAACCAGACAGCGTCCAACAGGGAGAACCGTCGATCATCTTGGCGAACATGTAATTGTGGGTCCACCTACTCTCAAACCGAGTTATGGCAATCTCACCTTTAGTTGAAGACTGGGTACTAATTGTACAAACAACCTCCCATTCAACTTTGCCATAGTCTATCATACCCAACCAAATGCGTTGAAGAAGTTTATCCGGACACCACCGAGCATCATTGAACGCCACATCGTTGCGTTCAATCCACAACATCCAAAGAATGACCGTTTGAAGCATCATCCAAACACTACTCACGCATCAAATTTACGTGGAATCCATGTCGAAAATATGCCCTACTTCCATGTAAGGGCCTTTGGCATCTCTACTGGAGATAAGGGCATCTACCATGCATTAGGTTCCTAGCCCTTTAAAATACTTCGCCTCATTTAGGTCATAATTGTTTGAAGTATAATCCATTGAAATAAATACTTGATTTTTAAAATTTCTATACCATTATTCTACCTAATGAATTTATTATTAGTAGTATTTTTTACATAAATACATGACATTATAAATTTATAAATTTAATCTAAAATTCAATTATTTATAAAAATAAAAAATTCCAATGACAAACTTTAGGTCGTAACTAGTTTAGCCATTTGGTGATATATATATATATATATATATATATATATATATATATATATATATTTTTTTTTTTTTTTTTTTTTTTTTTTTTTTGATAAATATGAGGCACATCAAGTAGGAAGAGTCACTCAGACATGACTTGAATATGGAGTCATGATGCCAAACGACTAAAATAATGAAATGAAGGCATGCCATGACCATGAAATATGATGTCATACAACTAAAGGCATGAAATGAACATAGACAAGTACAATCATGACCATTGCTTTACATAATTTGTACTCCCTTTGTCCTAAAATAAATTTGGGATTTCCTAGAAATGACTAGATTAATGCGTGAGTTATCCATTCATCCTAATTTCAAGAGATTGCAGAGATACTGTAGCTTCTACTAAACTCCATTAGGTATGAAAGCATAGAAGTAAAAAGTGAAGCTGTGCATGTTGAAACATCTCAAACTTCCTATATGACTGAATGTATCACTCAATGGAAATTGTGGCTGTCTTTAACGTATGAAATGAGTGCGGTAACGGTACGCGTGTATGAATTTACGACTTTTGTACAACAAATATTGACATTCAGTCATATAGGAAGTTTGAGATGAAACACATGGCGAAAGTGATAAATTTTGCCCTTTTTGGAGCTGCTCCGATGGTATTAATTTTGATCATTTTTCGAGCAATGTTCGTGTTGTGACGTATTTTAATGTCTTCTATATTCAATTTCCGACAATGTCTTATGATTCAACTTTAAGAAATTTATAACAAGAGATTTGTTAGTAGCAATTTTTGTACAGTTTTGGGTTGAATTCTTTGCTTTTGATTGGTTAGAGGTTGTGTTTTGATTCCCTTTGCAAGGATCGAATTGCAATATAGTCTTTGGAGTTTGACATATAGAGATTCTTTTGCTTCGGAGTGTTTGAACTAGCTTCAGTTGTTGTCCGTCAAATTGTGGAGAGCCAATTTCAAATTTAATTTGAGACAAGTATACTTGGATTTATTTTGAGACTGAGGGAGTGTGTCCCTTCACCCTCATCATCCACAATTGTAATATTTTAATTAAAATGTGAAAATATATGAATAAAAATATAATTTTTACCTTTGAAAGTTTAGGAGTTATTTTAGGTCTAAATTTATTCACATACATACATACATATATATAGACACATATAGTACTGCATTGTATTATAATATTACCAATGACATAAATAAAATTATTTTATTTACTAGGATTTAAGTAATTATTAACTAATCACACATGAGATCCTCCGCTATTTTGAAACTATAAATCCTTGCCCATACAAAACCTTCTTCTAACTTGCATATTGTCTTTAAATCTTGACCATTCTAAATGGCAAAACATGTTCCAAATTTCATACCTTGCATTACAAGTCAAAGCTCAATGTTGAGGACTTTTAATAAGAGTGATTGCAAGAAAAACTTGTCCTATTTTGCGTCACACCTTGCGTTCTTTTTTGTTTTTTGGCCATAATTTTTGCATTCAGGCTCCAAATGATTCAAGATTTATAAGCAAAGTATTCATAATTATTATACACCTTCCCTAATTTTTTTTGGCAATTTTCAAAAAAGTTTTACTATCCAAAAATAGACCCCAATTTTATGTCACAAATGCTAATTTGGGATTTTTTGGTACTATTTTATACCCAAAAAAAATGAATTTGGAGCTAAAATTTGGTAAAAAAATTGATCTTTCAATATACTTGTAGCTATTGTTCAAAAGAATCCTAAAAATACTAAATTTTATGTGGCTTAGAAGTCCACAAAGTGAACTTTATTCAGCTTGCATTTTGAAACATATAAAGTTTATTTTTGGTGGTTCTTTCGGTGAATGATCATTTATCCAATTTTTTTATTTTATTTATTTGAATTTTGTCCTATTCTTAACTAATTCAAACATCAAAATATCTATTTTCTTGAGTTTTGGCACTTTTTTTAGTTCTCTTAGTTAAAGAATTTTTCTAAACATTTCCTTTGGTGGTTACCTTCATCTTATAGGTGTATACATTAGTTATATAGTATAGGTGTTTCTTGCAATCACCCATAAATTACCTCACAAATTTATTACAAAGACTCCACAATGAAAGAGTGGCATCAAAACCGCTACCATATTCCAAAGAGTGATTGTAATATTAATGAAATGAATCAATTATACTATATGTAACAAAAATAAAATTTGTAAGAAATAAATTTAAAAATTTATTTCAAGTTCTTTTGATTTTTTTTCATGCTAGAATTTGACTGTTTTAAGCTTCATGTAGCATAGCTTTTGTTCACCAGCATTGATTTAATTAATATTATATTCTTATAAAACTTATCCACTTTTCTATCTTACAAAAAATTCAAAAAATCATGCCAAAAATTGAGATCATAGTAACTAAATCAAACCTTCAATTGTCTCCCAAGGAAACACTTGAAACTTTAGAGATTACTAAATGAATTAATGGATTTTGAAAAAACATTCATCCAATAAAATAAAAAATTAGTGAGTCTTATAAAGTAAATTTACTAAGATATTTACATTGAGAAGGAAATTAAAAGCGTCTTATTATAAATTTTGCAATAATTACCTTTCCAATTTATTTTTTCGAATTGTGAAGAAACTATTGCATAAGATGCGGAGTTGTGTTGGGAAAGCAAAATTTAACCTTCAACACTGGCCCTTTAATGGAAATTGCTTTATCCATTGACACATGTGATCAGCTCACCTGTAAATTTTATTTCATATTTTGTCTGAGTTTAGGGTTCTACTACATATTTATTCATTTCAAAAAGGAGAATAAATACTATGAAGACCACTTTCAAATCCATGTCACCATGTGAGGGTCCATTTTTTGCAGCTAAGATCTTCCAAGCCGGAAATGGAGCCCTAAAATTTTCAATCTTCAATGGACGTCACTAGGGTAACCAAAAAAAATAGAGCCCTAGTTTATACGGAGTAATAAAATGGTAATGTTGGAGTAATGCTATGTACACTAATCCCCTCTTATATAAAGATTCTTAGGAAAGAAAGCTTACAAATAGTTTTAAATATTTCCAATCCTACTTTTATTCTTGAAGTTTCAGTTTTTGTCTAATAAAAATTGAATCGATGTTTTTGCTAGAATCTTCTAAGGCACTATATATTTTTTTAAGGTTATGACATTTCAAATTATGGATAATCTAAATAAAATTGAAAACTAAAGAAGATTTGTAAAAATGTTTAAAAATCTATGAAAATTATATTTGACATTTATTGTGTACTCCAATTTATGAATAACAAAATGTTGAAATGACTCCCATGTTTAATCTTTAAAGGATCATTGTCTCCTTGGAGAACAAAATGGATTTTGGGCAAGTTCCTATGTTCTCAATTTTTGGTGAAACTTTTTGAAACTTTTTAAAAGATAGAAAAATTTATTAGCTTTCTAGGAATATTTTTTTTATTTCAGTTGGCGCTAGGAACCAAAACTATACCACAATAATCCAAAACTGAACTCGACGGGTAGAAAAAAGACTTTACAAAAAACTAAAATTAAAATTAATTTTTTTCTCTTATAGATTGCATTTTTGTCTACATGAGCTTTTATTCATTCCATTTGGATTTGTGATGTGAAAGTTATGGAGCATCTTGTTTGTAGGCAATTGGAGCATCTTTTTGAAAAAATAATGTATAGGATTTGTTTTTGAACTCAATTTCCAAAGTTCTATATGCTTAACTTTGATTGTTAGAATAATCTCACTATTGGAACTAGTCAATTTTAATTCCATTTTAGAGCTATTAATGATTTAATTTTTTTCCTCTATCACGTACTTTCCTCTATTTACTATTTAAGAAAAATAAAAAAATCATGTTAACTGTTTTAATTTAATTTTCCTATATGTTCAACTCAATGCTTGAAGATAAAAAGATTTAAATTCAAGATCTATATTACAAAAAATTTAAGTTAAGAAGATTTAAAGTCTCATAAACTAGTTTACCATGGTGCCAAAAGATATGATTTCTTCATTTTGAACGCATTTATCCTGCAATCAATGCTGGCAAAATGTCTAATATTTTTACCACACATTCTCACACTAGTCTATTGCAAGATCCTACGCATAGGTTAGTTTTGGCACCTTGCTACCAAAATAGTTTAGTTTTGCTAGTTCAACAATTTGGAAGCTTGATTTGGATTTCTTGGCTTTCGGCACTTTGATTTTTCTAATTATTAGACACTCCTAATTTTGGATTGATTTTTTCTATTCATGCATAAATGTGTTCTTGTTTGAAATTTCCTCAAAACTAATTTTTGGATACTCAGAATTAGCAACAATGAAATTTTTCCAGATTTTCAAAAATAGTTATAAAATTTTGCGAACATCCAAATTTTGCCTACTTGCTTCCAAAATTGACCTACGTGTATGGTATGAAAAAAAATTATTTTTAAATTTTCTATTCTTTGCACTAGAAATGTTTTTTCGTCCTTTGGAGTTAAGCGTTTTTGATTTGTTACTCAAGAAGCATGACGAATAAAAAAAATTCTCTCTCTATCAATCTATTTATACGTCACTAAACAACTACAATGTTCCGCTGGATTCAACTCCTAAGAAAGCATGCATCCAGTTGTTTGCAACGGATGGAGTGCATTTGAGTCAAGTGGGTACACCCAAATGCGCCATTGACCTTAAACTGCCATCTATACTCTCTGTACATTTCCAAAATCAATTTTGTACCTATGTGCAAGAAACGCTTTTAGAACTCAACTTTGTTCTTTAATAACTTTTGCATACAGTATCCAAATGCTACGTTCTTTGATGCGTTGGAACCTCCTTTCACTTATCAACAAGACAACAGGAAAATATGACCAGCCTAGTAATAGTAAGTAGGCACAATACCAATTTGTGGCGGTTTTGGGTGTACCCACCTTACTATGAAGAAGCGATATTTGTCTCTTCCAGGACATGACCAGCTTGATTATGTGATGCTTCCTGATTCTTAACCTTTAATTGCCTGAGCAACCAAATATGGTTGGTCCAAAATTTCAGGCTCGTTTCAAGGTGGGCAGTTAAATTCCTTTGACTGGTTTAAAATTTTTTACGAGCAGTTTTGGAAGTTAACTATTGAATACTTTTATTTTTCACTTAAAAAGGTAAATATTTGATTTTTGAGAGGTCCTCAAAAGCATATATGTCTCATTGAGGAAGAGTAAAGCTTACAAATTTTATTTGATTTCTCGGCTTTAAGCAAAGCTTGCCAATTTTACTTGAATTGAGATCTAAAAAGTTGTACTTATTCATTTGCTTTGAAAATGGTCCCAATGGAAAGAGTAAAGTGTTTTCATGATTTTCACCGTTGAGAATTTAAACATGCAAGTGTCGATTTGGAGTTATTTGCGATTTCTACTTATAAAAAAATTGCATTTCAACAATTGCAAGGTAGATTGTGTAATGAGTTTGATAGCTTTTCATGTGAAATTAAGCTTTTTGAAAGTGTATTTTAGTGTGCTAACATAATTTGTAGTTGTTCATGTCACCTCCACTTTCCAAAAAAATTTATATGCAAATTTCTCAAACATTGTGGGGAGGGGCAGCATACTAAAAATAGAAAACATACATTTCTCTTGTTATAATCTTACAACTCCTATGCAATTTTGCACTCAAAATTGGTATACATACCAATAAGCTAGCTCTTTAAACATCTATAAGGTTAGATTTTGAAAAAAATAATAATTTGCGTCATTGGAGATAACTATAAGTCCATGCTCTTTTTTCATAGGAAGAACACACTTGGAAAGGATTAGGCACTTAGGGGTTAAGCAAAGTTTAGAACTAATTCATGGCAAGGCAGGGAAGAAACGAAAACACACAAAGGTAAATGAAGATTCCTATTTGAATTCTACACTGAATAGGGATATTAAGGAGACCTTTACTAATTAATTGACATCCCACACTATATAAATAATCTACCATGGGTTGTACATCTTGTCTCAAGTATGTACAATTTCTAAAGAAAGGTCCCTCTAATTAATTGGTCCCCTTAATATCCCTATTTAGTGTAGTTAATTAATTAAGTTAAGCCCAAAGTTCGTTGACTTCAATAGCTCCAGATCTAAGGGCCTCTTCACACTATGGCCGTCCAAGTTGAGAGGCCGTGGGATTGAGAGTCCAAACTTTTGGTGAGAGTCCAAAGAAATGAGCAATAAATGATAGGTTTTGGAGCCTTTGGCCGGCCATAGTGTGAAGCCTCCAAAGGCCAAGCCCAAAGTCCAAACCTATATCATATGTGTGACTTCTATCCTTCTCTCTTTCCATTTGTCAATCCAATTTCTGAAATTCCCTATGAAGCCTCACTCATATGGCAAGTTTTTCAAGCAAAAGCTAAAAAAGCATGAAAAAGGGGTCATAAATGGCCTTGGAAAAAAAATCACAGCACATGCTCTCATCATCAAACTAGGAATATGAAGGGTACAAATGGAATAAGAGGATGGCATTGGAACAAGAAGGGGGCATCCTATGCCAAAGGGAATGCAAAGTGAAGTAGGTTCACTGAATGCAAAGACTCCTCATTGTCATGGTGGAGACTAGGTTTCACACCCCAATGGCGACACAAATAACAAATAACAAATAACAAAGGGAGAGGCGAGAAAGAGGAGAACGGAGAAGCATTTCTGTCTTGCAAAAAACAATCCACAGAGATCTAGATCTTGTCAGTTTCTTATTTTTATAAAAAAAGAAATTCTGAAAAATTCGACAGACTCTCGAGGAGAGTTTGGGTCCTGCATTTTGCAGGACCCAAACTCCGCTCGAGAGTCCACTGAATTTTCCTACCATGTAAGCATTTTTCTGCCATGTAGGTAGTTTGGAGGGCGACGGACTTTGGACTGTGCCACATAGTGTGAAGGCTCGAGAGGCCAAACTTTGGGGTTTCTGAAATTTGATTGGTGGAAACTGACGGACTCTCGACCGACGGCCGTAGTGTGAAGTGGCCCTGACTTACGTACCGATCAGTCTGTCTTCACTTTGAGGTTAGGTTTGTAGCTGAAGGAGGCGCAGGAGTGGGGGCATTCCAGTGTCGGTCTTTACCCACTGCCTGCGTGCATCAACTGAAGACCGTGTCTGTTGTTTTTGGCAACCAAATCATTCCCTTCAGTAATAAGGAATGCAAGAGGCCGAACGTGGCCTCCGTGACGAATCCAAATCCAAGCTCTGTCGAACGAGCGCGACCGGAAGCTCAGCAACGAGGAAACGCGAGGGAAAAGACTGAGAGAAGGGAAAGGCAACGCAACGCCACGCCGGGAGGAGAGACCCGGCCTGGACAGACACGTGCCGAAGGTGAGACAATCATTCGCAGTGGGGTCGCAGTGGGGCATGACGAAAGCAGGCAAGTGACAGGAGGGCAGGCCAAAGCGCGGAAAGGCGCCACGGAATTACCTCGCTGGGGAAACGGGGAGCCGGTAAGAAGAAATGGCGCGCCCGGGCGACGAAGTGGCCGGGAAAAGCTCCGTCACAGAGCGGACTTCAGTTGGCAGCCAGGGTCGCGGGTCGGGGGGTCTAGTCCGGTCTTCTGCGGGCCGACGGGCGGGCTTGAGGGCAGGGCAGGGCAGGGCAGGGCAGGCTCAACTTAAGCTTAACTTACTTCCAGCTGGCCCACACGCTCTCCCTCTTCCCCCCTCTCCCGACTGTCAGACGTCTCCCAGTACCGCGTCGTCCAGGCCCAGGCCTCCATTTCCACCCAGCTGCCTGCAGCAGCATTGGCACAAGCAGACTCCGACTTTCTCCGCTGGACTGCGGTGCTGAGTTAAGTTACCTCTTCTTCGCCATCGCCGAGCCTCGCTCCCCTTCCTCTCCTCTCCTCTCCTCGCTCCCTGAGTGCTTCCCTCCCCCTTCGCGTCCTCTCCTTCTCCTCCTCTGTCGTCGTCGTCGCCGTCGCCACCCTGCGCATCCCCCGCACGCATCTCTGGCATTTTCTTCCCTTTCCGCGGGCTGCTGAGTTTTAGTTGAGGACACGTTCCGCGTGCGCCAGCTTCACGGTTTCTTCCATCCGGTCTGCATCCCACATCCAGTCGCGGACGCGTTCCATCTCCCACGACCTTGTGCGTCATATTTATCACACGGAGTTGGAGCTACTGCGATTGAATCCTAGTGCGCTCGAATTACCTAACGGTTATCCGTGAGATCAGGAACGGGGAAGTGGGTGGGTGGGTGGGTGATGGATGGGGGAGTTTGACTGCGCGTGTTGCTCTTCTTGTTTCTCCTTGTGCTGTACAGAGATTTTGATTTTTAGTTCCTTGATCCACACGGTGCGGTGGATACGCGCCCGCCATTGTGGGGTCTTAGTCGGGTTGTGGACGGAGCTGATTCTTCTTTAAAGAGAGCAAGCTGAAGGGGTCTTGCAAATCTTCGAAGGGACGCATTGTTCTACGGTGTTATGAATGGGAATCAGGAGAGTTGATTTACTAGAGATGGGCTGCACCGAACTAGGGAGCACCAGGTGTTGATGGAATAATTTGGAGCATCATCTTCAAGTTCGCAGGATTCCGTGCTGATTAGTGGGGGAGCTGTTGACTACGAGGGATTGCCGAGCTTGTGAAGTGGACGAAGTGGGGCAGACAGAATCGAGAAGGCAAGAATCGTGTTCGATGGATTTGAGATTCAGGTGGCAGTTGGCATTGTGATCGACTGGGGGGCATTGCGGAGCACTGCGCGCGTAGTGTTTCTACACTTCACCGGATCATCTTCTTCAGTGCCGCTTTTGGGGGGGTCGACTCATCCACCAGCATAAAGCTCCCGAACGTTCTTAGAATTGCAGCCATGGTGCACAGCAGATCGGACAATAGGATTCTAGCATGGTCAGTCGTTGTCCTCACTTTTTCCTCCTTAGTTTCTGCAATAAGGTCCTCCCCATTCGACTTTCCGTCAAGGGCCGAGCTGCACTCAGAGCCTTTCTCCGAATCTCAAGGACCGGGATCTCAAGTTGCGTCAGAGCTAGCATGGCCATTATTTAGAGAAGCACCGGCATTTCGAAACGGGAGACAATGCGCTTTTGTCAACAGAACCGAAAACGAATTAGACCATATATGCGACCGAAACTCTGTGCACATTGCGATGACTCTCGATGTGAAATATCTTCGAGGCTCCATGGCTGCCGTTTTCTCCATCTTGAAGCACACGGCATGCCCGGAGAATGTTATCTTTCACTTCTTTGCTGCAAACCGCGATGAGAAATTGCGATCTCTCATATTTTCCACTTTCCCTTTCTTGAGATTTAAGGTGTATCATTTCAATGAGGCACTGGTGAACTCGAGGATCTCACCGTCTGTGCGGCCTGCGTTGGAACACCCATTGAACTATGCACGTAGTTATTTGTCGGATATCCTGGAGTCGTGCATTCAGCGAGTTATATACTTGGACTCCGATCTTATCGTGGTAGACGACATTGTGAAGCTGTGGGGGACGAAGTTAGGTCCTCATGCCATCGGCGCTCCGGAGTACTGTCATACAAATGTGACGAAATATTTCACTGATGCGTTCTGGAGCAACAGAACCTTGTCTCGCACCTTCGACGGCAAGAAGCCTTGTTATTTCAATACTGGAGTTATGGTGATGGACATGATGAAGTGGAGAACCGAGAATTATCGTGCAGTGATCGAGCAGTGGATGGGAGTGCAGAATAGGACGAGAATATATGATCTGGGTTCGCTGCCCCCATTTTTGCTCGTCTTTGGAGGATCGGTTGAGCCAATTGACCACAGATGGAATCAGCATGGTCTGGGCGGAGATAATCTGGAGGGTAAGTGCAGGCCACTGCATCCAGGTCCCGTGAGTTTGTTGCATTGGAGTGGCAAAGGGAAGCCATGGATCCGAATTGACCAGAGGAAAACATGTCCTGTGGATAGCCTCTGGGCCCCTTATGACCTTCTTCGTCCCTCCACATTGTCGTACCAATAAGACTGTTTAGGGGTGTCAAGAAGCGAAGGAGAGACGAACTTCAGTTGCAGCAGCATAGATTCTGAGGTTAGTTGTACAATATTGCAGAATTAGGGCTTTGTGTTCCGACTGATTGGTCGGGTTCTTACAATTCTTTTCTAACAGATAATCAACAATAAGTGTGTGAACACGCATACGCACTAACTGTAGGGCATCGTTCACGTAAGTGAAAATGCTGTCTCGAGAGCAGAACCTGGGAAGGGTAGTTGGAAGATGTATAATCACATGAGTGGGTTTTGTATCTCTTGCCTAAGTTTTGGACACCATAGCGAGCGGTGACATGTGCGTGGGGTTTGTGAAGTGCAAGCCTGCGTGCTGTGGCCCTTAGTCGTGTTTGCTGAGTGCTTGTAGCACGAAACTCTGGCTCTTACTTTGAAGAGCTTCATGTCCCTTCAGACAAAGATGTATAAATTTATGATGGTACCAATGACAAGCATTTCGGCTATCCGTTTCCATTCTATTTCGTATCTGCGCCCCGCTTCTTGAGCCTGTATGCCACTGTTCTACCTTCTAGAGTCACTTTTATCCTCGCCTCCCTGTTGAAATCCTAGGCTTCATTCGGAATAGTCTTGGTCGGGCGTGTGACCTTCTGGACTAGTCTCACTACTTTCTTCTGTGTTCTACTTGGTGATCTGTCTGCTGAGGACTAGTTGCACATCCTAGCAGGTTATATTCTAACACGGGATACCGGCGGAGGCCTGCAGAGTGCTTCAATAGAGAAGTATGCCGTAGGTTCCCGTCCTGGCTGATGGTCAATCTGTCGGTTGCGGCTTCTAATGGGTTGCCGGGACCCATTTGGACGCCAATGGAGGGATCTACCGGGGGCGTGGGATTTGGTGGTGCTTGCTGGTACTTCGATATGGCCTGCCCCTCGGTTCTCAATGTTGCAACAATGCAATCTAGCACTAATTCTAGATTATCTGGTACAGTACAGTAGTGGACTTCGACGTGAATTGCTCTTCAAGATCTTATGCGGACTACGACACTTGTATTTTGTGGGGTTGCCTGGCAGTCCGGTATGGTTCGACCTTGAGCATCTTCAGTTTTCAGCTCTATCCCATCCCCCTGAAGTAGTCCAACGAGCGTTACGAGCGTTGCGCGGAGGTGAAAACTTTGGCTCTTGTTCACCTTGGGCAAAATAATGGCAGTCATTATTTACCACTGATAATCAAATCAAATTTGAAAATTTTGAGTTTATACGGTACGGTATTTGGAATGAGAGACCTCAAATTGGTCCAGGGAGGTCAAGAAATTGAAATCTAACTCCTGAAGGCCCATTGTACATTTCGGGCAGCAGTTGACAAATAAGCACATATGAAAAAAAAGTTCTTTTTTGAAATTCAACCATACCAAATCGTCTAAAACCAATATAGAAATGTGTTTGGAAAGTTTCAAATTTTTTGATTATATAGATAGCAAGATTTGAAATTTGAATTTAAAAACTAAGGAACCCAGTTTGGATTTTATGAGAACTTAGGAAGGCTCTATTGATTTCATAATTTAGAAGTTTTTGTATGAGATTTGTAGGATAGATGCTATTCATTCTAATCTATATGTGAAGGTTTGTTTCACGTAATTATGATAAGTAATTATTGAAAAGTTATAAATTTTGATTTTTTTTAATGTCAAATCAGGTAGCTCAAAATGTGTTCCAAAAAGAAATAAATTTTTTTATTTAATTGTATAGTTTGATACTATTCAAAAACATTTGAACCATTCAATTTTCAATAGTGAGTTGAAAGTTATGAAGGGTTTTATTTTGCAAGCAATAAATGTAGAAAAAACATACGGAGTATAAAGTCATTTTTTGAACTCAATTTTTAATTTAAAGTTTCAAATAAAAAAAAGGATATATGCTACTTATATAATATTCAATAGTCTATAGCTATGTAGCCCTTCCCCCAACAAAATGATGTAGAATATTCCACATCCCATTAGTAGCCATGAGAGCACGTGGTATGAAGTATGAGATTGGTGAATAGCATTGAAAAACATGCAATAATCAAAGTGGTAATAAAAAGCAATTAGTAGTCCACTAGATGAACCTTGTGGATAAGAACTCAAGGCAATTTCTCTAAAGACTACCAAATGTTATGTATTAGAACATTCTCATTAATGGGATCAATAATTCACAATTTCTAGTAAATGTTACTAGGGCTCTATTGCTATCAATGATGCCTAACCAAAGGTTTTGGGGCCTCAATTGAACAACAATTGCATTTAATATGAATTGTTCCACTATTTGTTTTAAAATTCACAGTAATTTCAAATTTTGTCCAAAAAATGCAAATCTTTTCTACTAATAGAAGACATGTAATCACATCTCTAAAAAATAAATATTCCTTCTGTCGCTCTTAAAGCCTTTAAATACCTTCCAAATGAGGGATTAATTGTATTTTAGTCTTTGTGCTAGTAATACATGCACTAAAGAATTGATGCAAAATCTCCAGCTTATGGGATGTTCACGCACCAAAAATCCATGCGTAAAGTATCATATTTGAGCATCATTCGTAAATGCTTTCAGCTTGTCATTCCTAATGATTTAAAGGGTCGGTGATAACAATGAGATTCTAGAAATATCTACTCCCACCAAATACCAGCAAAAACGAAACGTGACCCACTTCATGAACAAATACTTATAGCGCCCAAGTGGTCACCAAATCCATCATCAACACTACTATTTGAGGAAGCAACAAGTACAAGGTGCCTCATATAGGAAAGGCTAAGCTTGGTAGGAGAGTAATGCTTCCTGATCGCTTGCCACTTGCCTCCATGAGGTCATTCAACATGGACAACATTTACTCAACGGTGGAAATCAGTATACGGAGCTTTTTAGTGGGACATGAATTGTGCTTAATTTGGAGGTTTTTAGAGGGACATAGGGAGTATAAAAATTTCATTCATACATGTTAGCAAATGAAGATTGAAAAAGTGGTAATAGGCTTGTCATTTGAAGGTTATATGATTCTACTCTTCAATTGACATGAAAGTGGCTTCAAAAATGTGAAATTATTTTTGTGAACTTTGGAGGTGTATATTGACCAATAGCTAGCACTAGACCCTATATTCATCACTACAAAATCTTCAAAGATCTTGAACCCCATCTGTTGGCTTAAAATCCTTTCAACTCCTATATTTTATTTTTAAATTATTGTCTTTGGTTTTATGAATTAATTGAATCGTAAAGGTCCTCATTGATTCCCTCAAAAATCTTTTGAACTCCTTCAATTGGAAAGATACTACAGATTCTATGTTTAATCTTATGAGTTCAATTTTTGTCTTAGCTTCATTCTATCATTTTTGTCATGGCTTCATTCTGCCATTTTTGTCTTGGCTTCATTTCAATTTAGTTGTGGTGCCTCAAAGACACTCCATAGTTGCAAAAGTAGATCCTATATATGGCAATACAAAAAATCCTGAAGGTTACTCCAAAAATCTTCTAAAGGAATTCTAACCTAAAGATTGTCATTGGAATTAGCATTTTGGTTTTTTCTTTCACCAAGTATCACCTTCCACTTTATCTTTTATAAAAGATAAATATATAAAAAAAATATTTAAATTTTTTCTACATGTTCTTGCCCGATGTTCCAACATATTGGCTAAATCACACTAGATTTGTACATCCATGTTTTTTCCTAAAAATGCTAAAAGACAAACTTCACCTTTAAGAAGGGCTAGAAGTATCTATCTTTTGAAGTTTAGGCACATTGAACTTGCAATTGGTGGAGATTCTTACTTTAAAATTTTGGAGTGATATACATGAACAAGTTAGCTAAAGGATTTTACAATTGAATTTATCAAAATTAAAAACAAATGAGGATTTTAGCGTTGCTTTGAGTATAAGCACTTTGAAGCAATTTTGGGCCTCAAAACATTGTAGTGTTTGAAGGTTTAACTCCTAAAGGTCCAAACACCATTTTTTGGGGCAACATAGCAATTTTAGACAGCTCACTACAAATGAGATTTTTATTTTTTTCTTTGAAAATTGCACACAACATGTGCCTGAGGAATAGCTTTAAGGCACAACAATTTTTATAAATTTGGACTATATGGTTAAAAAATTATTGCATGATATGTAATTTTTTCTTTTGAGGGGCATTATGGGTAGCTCAAGAAAAATTCTTGAAAAGTCATTTTTTAAAGAAATAAAAATTTGAAATTGTTTCTCTATATTTATATATACGTGGAAAGCTTTGAACCATTCTATTTTGATTAATGATTTAATAATTGCAATCCCTATTGACCAAAATTTGACCAGCTAGGATTGTCATTTTTTTTTTTTTTTTTTTTTTTTTTACAACAATGACATTAGTGCTGGTCGAATGTTTGAGGGTGTTCTTGAAGCTCCATTTTTCTTGTAACAATGCCTTAGATTTCTTCAAGTCATGACTTTCAAAACTCACAAAAGATACAAAATTTCTCCAAGGAATATGATTCTTTTCTAGAATGTTTATAAATTCCATTTGTCTACAATTTAGTAATTCTAATTTGGACTCCATCCATGCAAATCAATCCGCTTAAGTGACCGATATAGGCCTTCTGACCTTGGCTGTCAGTAATGGTGAGTCACTGCTCAGGTTCCCCTTGACGGCCCCCCTTCAGTTCAGTTCAGTGCTGAGAGTTCCGCGTGCAAGACTGCAAGTCCTTCGGTTGGTAAAGCAGGCAGCTGACAGGAGCTTTGCTCCATATCCTGCGAAATTTGCTCAGCTGTATTCAATGGAACAGATCAAGGACCTGAAGGAGCAGATCAAGGAGCTGCAGGGGAGGGACGGATGAAGATGACTCACTCAACACAGCAACTTCTGGGCGGAAGCCTAAGGCCCATTCCCACCTGATGTTAGAGGCGCTCTTAGCGGATGGTCTTACATGGGGAAGTCTTCCATTGTTCATACGCACGTTGTTTAGCAAATGGCAAACCTAGCTGGAATCTAACGTGTCTGGGTGGGTGGGATTGTTATGTAGTTCTTGCACTATCATAAAAAACTCGCCAGTGTTTTCATAGTACTCAAATCTTTGGAATTTATAGATTTCCGATGAATCTATGCAGTGTTATGTTTCTGCACAACTTACGCCTTCCAGAATTTGTCAACTGAGGCTTGCACAATTTAAGGTAGACCAGCCTAATTCCGTCTCCAACCCATGTCCGTCACCCTGTTTTTGGCCCCATTTCCACCCATTCCACCATCCAAATCTATCCAGAAATGAGCCAATTCTATCTGGAAATCTGACAAAATCAATGCATTTATGTCATTTAGGTAATGTGGCAATAGCTGATTGGTGAATATCTAGATGCTTATAGGGACATAAGAAGGTGGTTATGGGTTGTTATTAGGGCGTTTATGACCCTAGTCACGGGCGCTTTAGTAAGTTAGGACTGAACACTTCAAAATTTCACAGAAATTACAATTTTGATTAGAAAATTATAATTTCACTTGGGTTTGATTTGTGAAATATGCGCACACCTCTGAAAAAAATGTGTCTCTCATGGAACTAGCCCCAAGATAGTTCATTGCAAATTAGGGTGGTAATAGGTTGATCTACTTTAAGCTCTTTGTGGCTTGCAACTCAAACTTTGCCGCAAGCTGAAGCTCAAACTGAGTGCAAGTCGAATATAAGCTCCTCACAACTTGCTGACTGTACACAGCTCGGAAGCTCAAAAACAAGTACAATGGTTTCAAACCTGAAGTCTCATAAACAAAGATTATTTCCTAAGGGAGGAGGTTCTTAAACCACTCAGGCTCTAAAATTGCCCACCTCCTCAATATTCATTGCTTGTACATGTTGCTTTTTGCAGTATACAAGCTATGAACATTTGAGGAGGTGAGCGATTTTAGAGCCCTCTGAAGCGTTAAAAATTTGAACTTCAAAAATTCATAACTAGTTCCACAAAGCTCCAAAAAATATGAAACGACTTGGGTTGGATGCCAATTTCATTTGTCTTTGTAGGAAATTTTACTAAAAAATATTTCAAGAAGTTTCACCTCCCCAAAATTTAGATTCAGCTCTTAAGTGAGTGCTTTATGGACCTCCTCCCTTACTTATATGAAGGTCTTATCTTTTAACCAATGCAAGGTAGGAACATACCCTACTAACTTATGAGCTTAACTTATGATAATGGGAATTTGAAAAATTAAGTAAGTTAGGGTAAAAAGTTGGAACTGACTGGGGTCTTTCAGTTTGGTGTGAATATGAAGTTACTGGAAAAGATGGTTGGGTATTCCAAGGAAGTTGGTAACCAGAAATTCTGAGAACCATCACTGGTCTCCAGAAAGGCGACGACGCATCATACTGTATCATTTGAGGATACTTTTCTCATGGCATGAGACCAGGAGGGGCCGGGACTAGAATGAAGACTTCATAATGTCCATTTCATTTGTTAAAAAAAAAAAACTTCAAAATGAGTGTGTGTAGGGTAGGATACTCTAAAAGCGACCATTTAAGGGCTGGTCCGCCTTTTCCGTAGGTATGCATGAATAGAAATATTTTTAATTCATTTTTCAGAGAACGTAAAATGAATTTAAAACGTAACACAAGTGGTTTGAAACATTTTTGAATTAGTTATGAATTTTCTAAGATTTCTGTTGTAGGTACCTATTTGTGACCCTAGGTCTCCCAAAATGTGTCCACTTACAAATTCTAAAGTAATTTGAAGAAATCAAGGCCAATGACTAGCTCTTACAATAAGGAATACTTCTATTATGGATTCAATCAATGACTAAAGTGATTCATTTAAAGACCATCTCATATCCATTTAGTACCATTTTATAGGGTCGATTTGGAGAAGTCGGTTGCTTTTAGAGCAGACTACCTTAACCCCTAAAGTTTCATGACTATCTTTTCAATGAAAATGCTCAAAAATTGCCATTTTTAGAACAAGTTCAAATTTTTTGAAGAAAAAACTATTTTGATACATCTAACCATAGGATCTAGTATTATGCTGACTTGGGAACATGTGTTAAGAAATTCAAAATTTTCCACCGTGTAGATTGCAAGATATAAGCATTCAAACTTATTAAAATCATTTTTGTGGCCCTACAAAAATAGGGCAGCTGCACTTCACAACCTCACTTTTCTATGAAAAAATGTCCAAAATGGTGGCGCTTCTTTGGACTCCTTTTCCTAGATAAGTTGTCCATATGGCTGAAAAATTTCACATCATTTGGAATTGTACAACATATAGAAAAAAAAATAGTAAATAGATAGTAGTAGAGAATGATTCAAAATACTAAATTTGTTAGAATTTAATCATGGAATTGAAAAATGCCGACCCCAATGGTTGCAATGTTGTAATAACAATCTTTATTCTAAATTTTTTTTTTCAAAAAATAGTGAAAATTGAGTAATATAAGGACTTCAAAGTTAAATTTAGAGTAGCAAATCCATAACTGCCTACAAACAAAAACTCCTCATAACTTTTGACTCATTGATCGAAATGGAATGATTCAAAGCTTTCCATGAATATATAACTCTAGAAAACCAATTTCAAATTTTTGTTTTTGAAAAAAGTAATTTTTTCTGATTTGCCTGGACTGCCCAATTACAAAAAAAAATAACATGTTAGACCATAACTTTTGACTTGTATTTCCAAATGTCATGAAATTTGGTGCAGATGAAAGACACTCCTCGCTTTCAACTTCTATTAAAATTTGGGAAAAAAATATGGAAATCTCTAGTCACATGTACCTGCCCAAAATTTCTATATAGCCAAAAAACGCATGTTGGTCTTTTAGGGGTTAATTCCTCCTTTTCAGCTCCAATCTAGTTAGAACAGAGGCCTGATCTTGCAGAAAAGCCATTACAAGCTCATTATTATCCCATGAAAAGGGACACACAAATTTTTTATCAATTAAATATCCACCCTTGCAAATCAAAAATAAATAAATGAAACATCTAATTTGCCCACCCATCTCCAAAACCAAAACCACAAAAATTTTGATACATGTAAGACACATGAAATATCTATGAGTATGTTATACAAAATATTGATATGGTACAATATACGGGTATAGATATGGAATACAAAATATGGTTGTTAATCTCAAATCAATTGTAGTCTAGCATGTTCAAAAAGAATATGTTTGTATGGGTTAAAGAAAAATATTATAATTTACTCACTTATTAAGTGAGAGGTGAGTGACGTGCATTTACTCACTATACAAATGTCAGTTTAAAGAAAAATAGGGGATGCTAGAACAAGGTAGTAAAGGGCTATTATTGTCATTATAATATGATATCCATCATGCATGTGTCTTCTCAAATTTATTGCAATAGCATTTTGTCTTAGATGTTGGTACTGTACTAGCATTTAAAAAATTAATTAATTGAACAAGTAGCCAACTAACTAATCATTCACCCAAAATGTAGGCAACAATTGTTTTCCCTCCATTTTCTTTGGAGCTATTGGATTGGAGGAGAACTTATTAGAATTTAGGCAAAGATTAAACTCTATAATAATATAATTAGAGGCTCTTCAAGTGAAAGAAGTGGACTAATGGGCATCCAATAATACACTTTAAGTATGTACTACTTCACTTTCTTCCTTGGAAGTGCATCAATAATACAAATATAGTTTAGTTTAACTGATGTTCAAGTTGGAAGTGGTTGAAAGAAGAAGAAGACGAAGAAGAAGAAAAGGGGCCATATTGTATGTGATCTTCAATAGAAACAAGCTTCAGGTTGAGCAATGTTGCAATGACTGTAATGAAGGTGTTGAAATCTAAAGGCACCTATCAATGGAGACCTAGGAATTTTTGAGCAAGTCAATTGTAGACATGCATAAGCTCACCCCTAGGATGTTGGACCTGCAAGTCACTCCCAAACAATCTTACTATGAAATAAGGCCAACAAATTAGAAATCGAAGAGAAAAGTGCATCAATGTCAATGTTGTAATCGAGATTGCAAATGCAGGGGGACAATTCAATGTTTTCAAGCAAAATTATTTTCATCGTTATCGCAAGGCAGGCGCAACATCCCAGCATGATGTCGTTGCAAAGGCTAAATTCAACTACTTGTAGCAGCTTTCGGCAAGTAAGATATTAGATTCAAACTTCACACCATAGAAATGAAAGTACAAGAGGGGAGGTAGTGGCTACCAAAATGCTCAAGCGGCAACCTTAAGAGTGGGCAATGCAAAAGTTAGTATAGAAAACCTTCATGAGCTCTTGTTCAATGACATGATTGTATAGTTTCCACTTGCCATGTGAATGTGAAGACAATGTGACGAAGATTTTGATCTTGGAAGAAAAAAAATCCTTTGTATTAAACCACCAACCTATGAACTTTGTTCCCTTTGGACTAAAAATCAACAAAAAGCAATCACTGCTAACAATGAAAGTATGAAATCTTGTGCACCATTCCATCTAAAGGCATCTTCACACTATGGCCATCCAAGTCGAGAGGCCATGGGATTGAGAGTCCAAACTTTTGGTGAGAATTTAAAGAAATGAGCAATAAATGATAGGTTTTGGAGCCTTTGGCCGGCCATAGTGTGAAGCTTGCAAAGGCCAAGCCCAAAGTCCAAACCTATACCATTTGTTCGACTTCTATCCTTCTCTCTCCACATTCATCCATCCAATTTCTGAAATTCCCTATGAAGCCTCATTCATGTGGCAATTTTTTCAAGCAAAAGCTAAAAAAATATGAAAAAGGGGTCATAAACGGCCTTGGAAAAAAAATCACAGCACATGCTCTCATCATCAAACAAGCAATATAAAGGATATAAATGGAATAAGAGGATGGCATTGGAATAAGAAGGGGGCATCCTATGCAAAGGGAATGCAAAGGGAAGTAGGTACTTTAAATGCAAAGACTCCCTATTGTCATGGTGGAGAGTGGCAACAAATAACAAATAACAAATAACAAATAACAAATAACAAATAACAAAGGGAGAGGCGAGAAAGAGGAGGACGGAGAATCATTTTTGTCTTGCAAAAAACAGTCCACAGAGATCTAGCGGCCAAGATATTGTCATTTTCTTATTTTTATGAAAAAAAAAATTCTGAAAAATTTGACAGACTCTCGAGGAGAGTTTGGGTCCTACATTTTGCAAGACCCAAACTCTCCTCGAGAGTCCGTCAAATTTTTTTGCCATGTAGGCAATTTTGAGGGCGACGGACTTTGGATCGTGCCGCCTAGTGTGAAGGCTTGAGAGGCCAAACTTCGGGGTTTCTGAAATCTGATTGGTGGAAACCGACGGACTCTCAACCGATGGCCGTAGTGTGATGTGGCCCTAACTTACTCAAGGAATAAAGTCCACTGTGCAATTTCAGAGATCTACCCTACATCCGATTTAGTTTTTTGTACAATTAAACAATTATGATCATAGAAATAGGATAATAAATCATAATTTCCATCACATTGAAGATGAACTAAAAAACCTATTGTATGTACTATACTTGCTAGGATATCCTATCTTATGCACATATATGTAACTTACCATCATCATGTGGTTTCTCGATGAATGAAGAACACCATTATAACCCAATTTGCACTATTTTGAATTTGTGTCCGTTGGATATTTTTTGGTATTGTCCCCATTCTATTTCCATCAGAATTGTCCTCTCCTCCAAATCTTGTCCAATTGTGAAGTCTGCATGATTACCCTATTGGGCACAGATTTTTGTTGAGCATCTATGAAAGAGAGAGAGAAAGAGCTCAACACAAAATAGTGAAATTGGGTTGCCTCAGCAATTAAGGTAGAACCACCCATAACCAACCAAATAAGCAATTTCGACATGATCTGGAGTAGTGCAAGGCAAAACAAATATTTTTAGAGGTGCATCTATAGAAATGATCGGGATTGCAAAAAAAATGATAATTTTATCACTTGAACTGAAATTACTATGAATTTTTAAAGCCAAAAGTTGACCTTGACCTATATACAATGTATAGAGTGTTTTAATTCTGTTCATTTAAAAGACTAATGCTTGTTCACTTTAGCACTCTAAACCAAGCACATGTGACAAGACAAGAATGGTGGAATTGATGGTTGGAAACTAAGACCTAATGGTTGGTGATGTAGGCGGGGGGGGTACCTTAGGTTGCCTTCACTGACAGAAGTTAGCTCATGAGCCATTGCTTGTCCACATGGAGGCGTATGCACTTCTCTAAACCGGAGCCATGAATAGTGCACCAACCCATACAACACACATAGTTCCTTCATTACTGCATTCTTTTGCAATGACTGTACACATTTATATAGTGTTGAAAGTCGAGAAATTAATCATAACATTCAATAGCCTTCAAAGAGGCTGCCTTTCCCTCCCTGGAGTCCTCATCCATGAAATTCATCCTCAAAAAATTAATGTAAGCTTAGGTACCAAGATAGTGGTAGTACACTATGTTTTGTTTCTTTTTTTTTTGTTAATTTTAGGACCACACATACAAATCAACAAATATTTGTAGAAAAAAATGTTGGCAAAGAATCCAATGAATAATGCATTATAAACATTTGTCATCAACAACATATTTTGTTTTTTCAAATAAAAAGACAATTCTCTCTATATATATACATGGGGTGATAGGAGGTAGAACAATCCATGTGGGATAAATGAATTTGAATTTGTAGTTTCTCAAGCACTCATAGTTAAGTCAAAAACAAAGAATTGTGTTAAAAGTAGAATTTCAGACCTCATTTAGGCATATTAAAATAACTTTTCTCAATAAACTTTGAACTGTAAAAGTTGGTGAATGAAGATTAGTTTTGCCTTCAAAAATCCGTTTGGCCTTTTGAATCTCCAATCAAAAATTATGGACAAATTTGAGAGAGGGGGTGGGAATGGACATTTTCTTTAACATTTTAAAAAATCCTCTCTCTAGATTTGTCCATAACTTTTGATTGGAGATTTGAAATGCCAAATGGATTTTTGGAGGTAAAACTTATGTTTATTTGAAAAGTTTTCTTTAGTTCAAAGTGTTTTGAGAAAAGTTATTTTACTATGCCTAAATGAGGTCTAAAATTCTACTTTTTAACACAATTCTTTGTTTTTGACTTAACTATGAGTGCTTGAGAAACTACAAATTCAAATTTATTTATCCCACATGGGTTGTTCTACCTCCTACCACCCCATGTTTATATATAGAGTTGTCTTTTCACTTGAAATCACAAAACATGAGTGACAATCACATCAAAGTGACGTAATTTAAGCATTGAGATAATTGATCTCTATAAATTGATTGCCATTTTGAATAAGTTTGCTATTTTATTTATAGCTTTAATTCAAAGTACTTAAATTGTTGTTAATACCAATGTACAGCTGTGACCTTGTAATTGACTCAGGCCCCTTCCTGGATTCTGACAAGTTTTGCCAAGTGTCCTTGTAGTTACCGATTTGGTATGGAATATACCACACCATTTCATCCCTTGGATGAAATGATGTGGTATATTCCACATCATTCCGTCCAGGGAAGGCAGTCGCAGTGACTGCTACTGAATGTTATGATATGGGGCAACCTAATTTCACTATTTTGTGCAGCCTTTTGGTGAGGTTGCATGACTTTCCAGTCTCCCCTAACTTACCTTACTCATCTGGGATCCCACAAGAAGGCCCATTGGAGGAGGATTTGTGAGTTGAATTAGGGTCCCTTACCTGATCTACTGTAACTTTGTGATCTGTGTCCTGTGGCCCTTCTGTATTATCACATTTTGATGAAATCCAATGTAAGCAGCAGTGTCCTGTCTGTCGAAATGGCCATTGCAAGAAGCGAAGTGGACAGAGCAGTCCATGTCACCATGTGGGTGAGAATCATTGCTGGTGGTTGTCACTTAACTCCATGAGTTGTGTTCATGAAGGATGCATTGGGCCCATTTTCTTGAGACTCTGGAGTCTGGAGTCTGGACTGGATCCACCCACGGCCTTTCCAGATTTACCATATCTGGGGGAGTTCTTTTGCTAATGAATTCAGCTTGAATTTTTGGAAACGTCAGTTTGTGGAGGTTTCCACTCTTGGGCTCACCAAGTCCAAAGTGCAGGGCTTCCTCAAGGGTGGAGGAAGACTGGGAGGAGGACTTTGCCCACCTGGTCCACACAGTCTTGACGTGTGGAGGGTCTTATTGGAGAGGAATGTTTGATTGCAGTGAAAGTGCAGTCAATGAAGTAGAAAGATTCAATGGTACTGTACATTTTGTACAGATCATGGAAGGTATTATAGCTAGGAAGGGAGGGAGGCCCAAGCCTCAGTTCTCAATTTCTCATCATGGACCCAGTATAAAATATAGGATTGTAAAAAAAAAACGCAGCTTTGAGCAAAAAGGTAGATGCCAACAGCTAAAACAACTGTGGCATGATTGAGCAAGCTCAAAAGAAAAAGGGAAATAAAAAAAGCAGACAGACGGAAGCCTGGACTGGACTTGGAGGCCATGCCAGGCCGACCCAAAATCACCCCAGCCAATTGCAACCCCAACTTCCAGATCCAATCCCACCGCTGCCCTGCCCTGCATCCTAATGGAAGGGAAGGTGAGCACAAGGGACACCTATTACCAGCGCTCCCTGAAATGAGTCGCCTACATTTGGACCAAGAAACATCACTTTCTTCTGGAGAATGATTACAGAAAATGTACACAAGCAAAATAGGAATGATTACAGAAAATGTACACAAGCAAAATAGGAGAGTGGATGAGAGCCCTACTATTGGTATTTGGTACACCAACATACAAGACTTTGAAAATTCATAACTTATTGGTATGGTGTCAAAGTAATGCATGTTAAAGTTTTTTGGAATCATTTTGTAGTTGCCAATAAGATCAAATGAATACAGTCTTTATTTAATCATGGGAAGCATGCTAAATTGGAATTAGTGACAGTTATAGGTGCGTAGGCCTTAGTGAAAATTGTACAACTGAAGGATTTGCATTACACAACTTTCTACGGGATTGAAGTTAATCCCTAAAGTACCAACATTTTTTGGCAACATAGCGATTTTGGGCAGCTCACTACAAATGAAGTTTGTTTGTTTTTCTTTGAAATTTTCACACAACATTTTCCTGGGAGTGGCTTGAAGGCACAATAATTTTCATAACTTTTGACTACATGGTTAAAAAGTTATGGTATGATATGTAGTTTTCATTGCATGGTGGGCAGTCCAGGCAGCAAAAAAAACTTCTTTAAAAATCATTTTTTTGAGAAATAAAAATTTGAAATTGGTTCTCTAGATTTTTATACACAAGGAAAGCTTTGGATCATCCCATTTTGATTTTTGAAACAAAAATTATGAGGACTTTAAGTTTTGGGTAGTTTGCGGGAAGCTATAGAATCTCTACTCTGAAATAAACTTTGAAGTCCTTTATTTGACTCAATTTTCAATATTTTTGAAAAAAACAAACACATAAGGTGTAGATTGATTATCACAACATTACAACCATTGGGATTGGATTTTTTCAATTCCAGTACTAGATCGTTAATAATTTAGTATTTTGAATCATTCTCTACTTCTTTCTACTTACTATTTTTTTCCTATATGCTATACAATTCCAAATGATTTGAAATTTTTTGAAGCATATAGCCAACTTACCTTCAAGAATGAATCCAAAGAATTACAGCCAATTTGGACATTTTTTCATACAAATGTGACCTTGTGAAGTGCAGCTGTTTGATTTTTTGCATGGACAAAAAAGGGGTTTTGTCACTTTAAATGCTAATACTTTATAATCTACATGGCGGAAATTTCTGAAATTTTTTCCACATCTTCTTAAACTAGTTTACTACAAGATCCTATGGTTACATGTGTCCAAAAAGGTTTTCTCCCAAAAATGGTACCTATATTAGAAATGACAGTTTTGGAGTGTTTTGGTGAAAACATAGTCAAAACCTTTAGGGGTTATAAAGGTTGGAATTGGGTTGAAAAGTCACTATACTATAACTTGGATGAAAGCCACTTTGCAATCTCTATATATGACAAAAGATTTACTCATCATTGGAAAAGAAAGAAAAACACATCGTATACGGTAGTAAGAAAGTATGTGAAAATCCTTTGATTTGTCATTCTAATACCAAAAGAATCATGAATTCAATCAAAATATATTTTCAACAAACAAGCTGATGTCAATAAATCATCTTACCTTACTAAGGTAATTGCATCTAATTGTGATCTGTTTGCACAAGTTTCTCATTTAGTTCTTGCCTAAAATATTAGCTGATTAGTCAAATGAACTGAAGATCGACTTTTCATAATATGAGCTTTTATATGTATATATAAATATAAATAAAGTTAAAAATAAATTTAAGTGATGATCTTTTAGTCCATATTGGTTTATATTGAGGTTTATAGATCTGTTTGTCTTTTTTTGAGTGACCATGGGTCTTTTCAAGACAGAGGTGCATGACATTTGTAAGAAACTTGTTTTTCTTGTGATACCAAATTTTAGAGGGATTGTTAAAACTTTTGCCATAGTTACAGCATTGTATCTCAAAAAATAAAAAAAATAAAAAAATAATTTGCTTGAAGAAGAATTTTGAAACATTCATGGATGAAATTCCATTATTTTGACACTACAACTTTGTTGAGTTTTATTTGTCATTTTATATATGATTTTACTTACAATGCACAAGGGCTCATGCCCTTTGAAGTTCATTACTTTTATCTAGGATGCATTATACCATAAGTTGTTTGAAGTATGCTCCATTAAATTAGATCCCAATATATTACAAATTTATAAAACATATTCTAAATGTAATTGTTTTTATAAATTTATAAAACATTATAAATTTATAAATTTAGATTGCTCTAGAAGTATTAAAAACTAACATTACAAATTGATATCTTTTTAAAAGTTTTTATAAACTAAACTTTTTATAAACTAAACTTTTAGAAGAACTACAAGTGAGTCTGCTTTTATAATATGGAGAGAAATAGATCTCTAGTTTGCAAATTTACAATTGTAATTTTTTGATAAATTTAAATATATTTTCATTTTATTGATTGTTTGTTTTTTCCTATAATTGTAAGAATGATGAAAACCCTCCTTAGAATTTTATGCCCCAAAAATTTACAAATTGAAGAGTTTTTCTTAAATAGACATGTTTAATTTTGAAGCTTTAACTCCCAAATTGCACCAAATTCTACTGAATACTACCAATTTTCAGAACATTACTTAATTTATTTCAAACCACTAATAGAAATCTTTCATAATTTGACCATCCTTATTGTTCTTGTACATCCTTCCCTTCAAGAAAACCCCCAATTGGGTTTTGAACTCTCCTCCAAAATCCAATTCTGTTGCTTCTAATTCATTAGATGAGATTTGGGGGTCTTGGAGGGCCTCAAGTTCCCTTGTGTTCCCAGACTGCAGGAACGCAGCTGCACTAGTTGGCTAACGTGGCACAACAATTGCCATGTCATTTTTTGAAAAAGAATTTTTTTTTGCTTTAAATGATATGTTGGTAATTTTTTTTTTGACACACCCATACCGGCGTTCATGGAATTTGGCTAGATCAGAGAACGGGCCTGAAACAGCCCTCCAAGACCTCCAAATCTCATCTAATGTACACTTCTGTTATTGGTGTCTAGATAGTCCACATTGGGAGGGCGGACATGTTGGAGAGTTGACTACTAACAATTTGACTATCTATAAGGTGAACTTGCCTATTGCCTTCCTCCTGTCCACATGGTGTCCATTTTCCTTCTCCAATGTAGTATCCTCCAATGCATCCGTTGTGTCCATCCCTGAGGATGGCATCCTTGAGTGGCAATGGGCTGGTTTCCCTCCAATTCCGCCTTGCATCTGCTCCTGGAAGTTATCCCCTTCAGTCAGCCTGTGAGATTCCACTACAATTTCCAATCCATTATTATGCAGCATCTTTTAGTCCATTATTGCCAGGACCTGCTCAAACATGACGGAAGCTTTCGTTACGGAGTAAACTTAGCTTTGCTTACTTAGCTTAGCTTTCCCATGGGCCATGGCTTCCCCAGTTCAGTTTACCACCAACTGAACTGGAAGTCTGGAACTGCGTTATGAGAATCTTTGGAAGTGGTGGGAACTAACTTAACGTGGGGTGACCTCCCACCCTGCCTACCTGTAAGGAGAGTAGTGGGTTGCCTGCCCCGCCTGATACAGTCAACATTGCTGTAAATTAACTTATCCGTCCAGTTCTTTCAGTTACTTACTGTACCAGATGCCATTCTTTACTTTCAATTGGCTGAAGAACTACAGTGGACCAAAACACAACTCCGGAAGTTAAGGGAAGGGAGGATGCTCTAAAAGCGAACATTTAAGGGCTGGTCCGCCTTTTTCCTAGGTTGGCATGACTGAAAATATTTTGAACTCATTTTTCAGAGGAAGAAAAATGGATGAAGATCATAACATAAGTGGTTTCATCTTTTTTGAAGCATTTTTGAATTAGTTATGAATTTCCTAAGATTTCTGTTGTAGGTACCTATTTGTGACCCTAGGTCTCCCAAAATGCGTCCACTTACAACTTCTAAAGTGATTTGAGGAAATCAAGGCCAATGATTGGCTCTTGCAATAAAAAAATAATTTTTGGGGGGATTCAATCAATGACTAAAGTTGGTCCATTTAAAGACCAACTCATATCTATTTAGTACCATTTTGTAGGATTGATTTGAAGAAGCTGGTCGCTTTTAGAGCATCGTACCTTACATCGCAGGTAAAGCAAAGGAAGGGAAGGGAAGGGAAGGGAAGGAAGCAGGTAGAAATCCATGAACGGTTCATTGTAAGAAAATATGGAGGGTGATTTGGAAGAAGAAAAGGGCCCAAACTGCCAATTTTCAATGTGTTATCCAAAATCAATTTTCTATAAAATCCCAATCATACAAAGTGTATAATACAAGTCAGGCAACGAGTGGAAAAAAATTTAGACCATTTGACTACGTTGATTGAAAGATTATAATGTTTGAAGTGAGAAGAAAAAAAACTTCTTTTTACCACTACAAATCAAGGTTAGCAGACTTCAAGCCCTTTTGGAGTAAATTTTTTGCTCTACTCGAAAAGTGAGGGTTTCAACCATTCATGAGTGAATGATGTTAGTTTTACTCATGAAAATTTTTAGAAGCAAATATGGAGTCTACTCCAAATCACTATGCAATGCAAGGAGATTATTTAAGTGAATTTTAGCAATACATTAGTCGTTTTTTGATGATTTCTTGTGCAAAATTAGGAGGTTTAGTAAACTAGCAATACACTCGTTATTTTTTTATAATATCTTGAGCAACGAGAAATTTTAAATTTTAAAATCCAAACAATGAACAGTTAGAGACAAATATTTGGAATATATGGAATTTATTTTGACAACTTTGACCTCATAGATTGTAGGATAATAGGGCTTGAAGATTTTTTTTTCCCTTGAAACCACCTTGACATAGCTAACAAAGTTTGACTCATCTTAGAATGTGATTTGAAAACTAAAATTGGTACCTTTTGGACAATTGTATGCCATATCTTATTAGTTATATACATGTATACTTTATTGAAAAAAAATAAGGTTTTGTAAACATCCGACCAAAATTGACTTCATAGGAACCTACCTAGATTTTTATGTGCTTATTAAACAAACAATTGTCCTTTAGAGATTAAACTAGCTCATGTGCATTGATAGAATCCAAACTGTTCTGAAAGGTCATTTTTTCTATTAGATAGTAAAAGTAATCAAAATTTATAAAAATCACCATTTTTAAATAAATAAAAAATTTCAAATGAAAATTTTGTAGTTTCTATGAAGTTCTTAAGGTCAAGATTTGAAGAAACCTTGCAATCTAATATAGGTGCATCTTTGAATAGTCTTCAAAACTGAGACTTAAAACTATTCATTGCAAGTTTTATGACTTTATCGTCATGATGTGCCAAGATACAAAAGATAGAGCCACCTGTAATAGACCAAATAAGCATTTCTGATATACTCTGGAGTAGTGTAAGGCAAAAAAATATTTCTAGAGGTGCATTGGTAGAAATGACAAGGATTGCAAATATTTTGGTAATTTTATCATTTGAACTGAAATTACTATGAATTTTGGGAGGTAAAAAGTGCTCCGGATCCTTAGACTTTTCCAAATCCGATCATTCAAGAATTATTTCCTACTTTCTTTCTCACAACTTGGGATATTAGTTCCAATCTTGAAAAGGGGAAAAAATCACATTCTAAGCTTAAAAAAATCTAGTGCAGCCTTGGTCGGAAATAATTGCACCTATAAGCTGCATACAGGTCATTGGTCGGGTATGAGTGGCTCTACTTTAGTTTGTTTTTTTTAACGATCAAAAAACATAATATTGCCACGTCAGCAAATAGACGCATTTGGCAGAGGGTAAGTTTGTGAAAGTTATTGTGGATTGTGGTAAAATGTTGAACAATTGTGAAAAATTTAGGAAAAGGGCAACCATATAGCATGCTTTGCCAAGAAAGGAAAATAGATGGATGTACACCATGGATGAAAACAAAAGTTTTTATTAATGTAAGGTGGTAGAAAGTAAAACAAACCATGTGGTATATGTAAAGCAAGAATTATATTCAAAATAAAATGTTTGAAACAATGTCTAGATGTTTAGCGGTCAAGCTCCCATCTTCAAATTATCCCATATCCTTTGTCTAACTATAGACAAACAATGTATTTCATTATAAAAATGTCTTCCCTATCCTTCATTCTCACTAACTATAAATGCATGATTCCTTCACTTTACCATCAAAAATTGTCTTGATGGTAGATGGTAAATTCTCTTTGATTCTTGTTGAATTTGACAATTTTTTTATTTCATTAAATGATTTGTTTTTAAATAATTATTTTTTGCTAACTCTATGGATATGGTAGGCACTCATTGATGTCTCAAGAATGTTTGGACGTCTAAGTTGACGTCTTAAAAAACAATATTAAAATTCTAAAATGAGATAAAAGTGTGTGGACTAGGCATGACACGTCATCCTCGTTGGTTGCCATGTCAATTTTCCTGCCACTACTTCAGGTGCTACATCATAGACAGTCCAGATGAAAAATCCAATGCAGTTGTGCTCGTCCGTGTGGTGCAAATCTAGCAATCACATTACATGATTCCTTATAGTGCAGAACCAATGTTTCTGTGGACATTAATGCTAAGCATCTAATGTTACACCATCGTGTAGGATTTTTTTGCCTTGTTAACCTTGATAAGATTTTTTAGACGTCAATGTTGACATCAATAGATGTCAATCACAACATCTAGAAGCAAAGTTTGGACATAAAAAAACATAGGGTTCTTATAGTGTGGGTGCGTGGAAATGGGAGGAGGTGATATGAAAGGGTTTAGGGATGACAATATGTACAATGGGATTGAAGAAGTGACAATAGAATGCAGTGGCATAAGCACAATCATAATTTGTTGCTTGCTCAAAGATTTTGTAATGAGGATTTCTATAGAAGATAATCCCTTTGCTATCCAATAATGGCTCCAATTTCTATCTTAAATTCTAATAGTAGGGGTGAGTTAAAATTGAAGTATGGTATATTGGAACCTAGTAAGGAGGAAGAGGACTTTGACATTGAAGGTGATGTGGTCATACCAATAGCATAAAATATGTCTTGTGATTGTATTTGGACCAAAAATTTCATTACGTACTACACTAAGGTCCAAGAATTTCTAGGAGGCTTTTGGGTCAAATATTTTTTGGTCCTTCTTTATACATTCATGATTTTCTTTGAAGTATTTTGGCCAATGCTCATGGATTTTACAAGACATTGTTGCCAAGACAAACCATTATACCACAATCATAAATAGGGACAAGAATACTTTAGAAGGGTCATGTTGAGAGCCCAATTGAGAGCCATTTTACATGCCAAAGTTGAAGGCTTTTTTAGCTATCATTTATAACTATAATAATATGTTTAAATATATGAAAATTTTTAAATATAATTATAAATTTGCAAATTAGGGATCTATGTCCCTCCATAGTATGAAAACAACCTCATTTGCAACCTCTTTTAAAACTTTAGTTTATAGCTGTTTTTAAAAATATATCAATTTGTAATGTTAATTTTTAATATTTCTATAGCAATTTGAATTAAAAGATTTATAATATTTTATACATTTATTGAAAAATTTATATATATATAATTTTATACATTTATTAAAAAAATTATATTTATAATATTTTATGCATAGATGGCAGTTTTACAACATCTGGGAACAAGGGATGCTTCAAAATTCCTAATGTTGAAAGTAGTGTCTAGAAACAAACTGGGTTTCAATGGGAGTATAATAGACCCTACTTTTTAGAGTTGCCAAATGTTAGTCAATAATTCCGTGATAGCATCGATGCCTTCTAATTTGCATAGAAATTAGAGAATATTTAAAATTTTGTTTTAATATTGTCAAAAATGATACAACCTTTTAATCTAAAATAAGATTTTTGAAATTTGAACAAATGTAGCAAAGAAATTGATTATAAAAAGGTGTAGTGCATTGTCATTTCTCACAAAATAATTGCATTGTAAAATTTTATCGGAAGTCTTTTAAGTCTCCAAATCCTTTGAAAATTGATTAATCCTAGACCGCCCAAGCGGACGTTTTGTGTCCACTGCAGATTATAAATGAGCTTGAGGACATTTAGGATTTGGGTGGGTGCCTTTGATGAAACAACAACTGAACTAACGGTGTCTGCACGATCTGTAATCATGTCAATGCAACAGAGGGTTGGTACATTTTAGGTGGCAAAGTGCTGGCACAAATTTGACAGGAAAACAAAGAATATGGCAGTTTGCCAAAATGTCCCAGAAATGACCGGGGATGGCCGGTGGAGGACCGTTGCCCTTAGGATCCAATTGCCGTGGCAAGGACAATGCTGCCGTAGGGTTTAGGGCGCTCAATGGAGATTGCCTCTTTCGGCGTGAGAGGAATCGTAGTACGCAAATTTGGTACGGAGCTGTGGTGATGATGACTACCGAGAGAATGGGGTTCATTGGAAGGCAAATTGTCGAACGACCAAGCATGCATTTCAAGTGGATCCAAGGCCAGGTTTGTACAATTGCGAGAGGTCATGAGGAGGGTGAGTGGCAAAGGCAAGAGAATGCATCAATTCTGGTGATGCGCAAGCTGAAGGCGGATTGGGCGAAGTGGCGAGTGGAGGCTTCCAAGTCGGCGCACTACTTTGGGTTACGATCATCAAGCAACAACATGTTTGATTTTGTGTGGATTCTAGACGCGATGACGACGGCGTTGTGGTCTGGTCGTGCTTTGAAAGAGGAGGTTTTTGACGTGAAAGATAAGTTGTTCCACTGCGCTTGTGACAAAGGAGCGACCAAGGCTACCGCGCAAAATGTCGTGAATTGATTGCATGAAGATTTCTTATTGTCAATGCCACAGCCCATCGTATACACAAGTGGGGTACCAACCTAGGGACACAAAGCTGGCGATACTTGTATCGCCATTCTATCGCAAGGCTCCTTGGTTGGTCTGACCAATATCTTGAAGGCAATCCAAAAGGAATTCCGCAATTCCTCAATGAATTCCTGCGTGCCAAGCAATGGCCTTCTTCGTTGGACAATGAAGCGTGCGGCGAGGAGAAAAGCAGCGGAGGACCTCCAGGCAAGACCTCCTCCATAGCAGGGACGCATTCGTTGACAGTTGGTGTCGGCACGGCTACAGGCCGATTAGGGAAGCGGGGCCATCAGGACGTCGCCAACGAATGCCTCGATTAGCACCTCCACCCGAAGTGGAGCTGATGTTCTGGCCCTTGAATTGGGAGCGACAGGGCGGGGTGGGAATAGATAGAGTGCTGGGGAGAGGGTGGGTGTTGGTTGCAAGAGAAGCGAGCGTAATGGGGGAGACGGAGGGAATGCTTTACCAAATTTCAATGCTGGAGTAGGGAGTGTTGGTGTAGGAGGGAGAATAGAATTGGGAAATTTAGGATTGGCCATTACTGAAGTAGGAGAAGGGAGCGGCCTACCAAGGGTGGATTTGGGTGGGCATAAGGGAGGGATTACTGTCCAAAACAGAGGCAAGCGACATGCCGACCTCAGGATGCCAAGAGGGTGGGTGGCGCCCCAAATTACATTTGGGAACTCATTGCCCCCTGTTTTGAGATCTTCAACCTTGCGGCATGGAGTGCAATTTGAGTAGCATTTCTCTAGATTGCCCTCTAATTTGCCAATCTCTGGTAGAGGTCACCGGGCTCTAGAGGCCAGACGGGAACCTTCTCTTAGGTTTGGCACCAGCACATTGTTGATGAACAATTTGCCATGGTCAGCTTTGTTGCTTAGTATAGTCATATTTGGTAAGTCTCATGACTAGGACAAGTCACATGACTAGAGTAAGTCATGTGCATGACTTCGACAAGTCACATAACTAGAATGAGTCATGTGCATGACTAGGGCAAGTCATATAACTGGGGTTTTAAAATCCTAGCCGCCACTTCCATATAGCCACCATTAATTTAGGATTTTAAACCCTAGTTGCCGTTTTTTTGGAATTGCCTCCTCAAAGTGCAACATTTGGCTTTTGTGTTTCTTCTTCTTTGTTTCTTGTTGTCTTTTAGCCCTTGTTTCTTGTTACCTCTTAGTTCTTGTTTCTTGTTAATGCCTTTTAGATCTTGCTTCTTGTTGCTTCTAAATTCTTGCTTCTTGTTGCTTCCAAATTTTTGCTTCTTATTGCTTCTTAGTTTGTGCCTCTTGTTGCTTCTTAGTTCTTGCTTCTTGCTTTTAACTTTCTCTTGTTATCTCTTAGTTTTTACCTTTTGCTTCTTAGTTCTTGCTTTGTGTTTTTAGTTTCCTCTTGTTACCTCTTAGTTCTTACGTTTTGCTTCTTGTTTTCTATTGTTGCTTTTTTAGTTCTTGCTTCTAACTTCTAGTTGTTGCATCTTAATTCATGCTTCTTATTACTTCTAGTTGCATCTTAGTTCTTGATTTATCTTCTTATTTTTTGCATTTTTTGCATCTTAACTTGTGTTTCTTGTTGTTTCTTGTCGCAACTTAGTTCTTGTTTCTTTTTGTTTTTTGTTGTATCTTGTTGCATCTTACCTCTTACTTGTTGTACCTCTAAGTACTTGCCACTTTTTGCTTCTTGCTCCTTCTATTACCATTGTTATTCATTCTTCTTGTTTATTTGCAATTTTCTAAAGATAGTGGTTATGACTTTTTCTTATCTTAAACTTGTGCAACATACTTATATTGCCTTAAATCTTTGAAGGTTGAGCTATATTGTTCATTTCACTAAAAATTAACCTCCTTGATTGTATATGTAGGCACCAAGCTGGAATGAAGTTATTAGAGGCTATTTGCAGCACCAAAGAAGCAACATCTTTACATATTTGTAAGGTATATAGGTCTTATAAATGTGTAGAAATATACACTCATAGAGTGCCATTATAATATGCTTTATATTAGTGACTAATAAATGTGATTGAGAAGAGTCACATTCTTTCTTGCATTTTCTTTCTCTAATATGATTGTCTTTTGTGCATCTCAAAAATCATAAGTACTCATTTCCAATTGGATGGAGTCTTTTGTTTAGCTACTAAACATATTTATACATGACTACAATGCATCATATTCATTTACAATGTACAGAAAATGTGACTGTAGTTTATGATGGAAATTGTCATTAGCCTCAGTTACCTCAATTACAAACCGCACACACAAATCTAAGAATGTGAATCTCATTTACCTGGAATATCACTTGCTTTTGTTATATTTCACATAATATCTTGGTGAAAATTTGATTGGTGATAGTTACATGATACTCACAATCATGCCAAAAATGTAACTCAGTACTTTTTAAAATATGACTACATTCAATCATAAAATCATTAATAACATTCTATATAAACTACCACATCATCCAAAAATATGATTTATAGGAGTCTCATTTCAAATCAACAAAAAACATGACTTACGAGAGTCATATTCCACATCACCCAACAATATGATTCACAAAAGTCATACTAACATCAGCAGAAAATATGACTCTCAAGACTCATCTTTTACAACAATGGAAAATATAAATCACAAGAGTCATACTAACATCAACAAAGAATATGATTCACCATAATCATATGCCGTGTCAGTCAAAATATGACTCACTATAGTCATATTCTACGTCAGCCAAAAATATTACTGCATGCAATCATATGCCACGTAGTGTTTTTTTTGCTTTTGCCCGGGCACCTCAAGAAAAAGTCAAGTGTATCAAAAATGGCCAATATATACGCTACGTTGGCAAAATATGGCTAATTTTGGCTAATTATACTTCCAACCCATATGACTGCAAATATGACTCATGTTTGAAGCGACTCGTCGGTAATGATTGGACCAGTCATAGCACAAATCATCTACAGTGATTTTTGCGTGAGTCATATTTTGAGATTTTACAACTCACTGCAATCATATTTTGCAGTCATAAAACATCCGTTTTTGGTATAGTGACAGGAGTTGTTACATTGGATGTCATCTAAAATCTTTCACCTAAAATGTAGTTTTTTTATAGTGCACATTCTAAACAAGCATCTTTAAGGGTCAATTATGCAAATAGGTTGCAATTACATGCAATTATTTGGAAGTAAGTGTACCTGCCTTAATTACCATTAGAGAACCTTCGTCAACTACAATCTTAACCTTGTAACGATGAGGCAATTAACAATGTCCAATGAATGACAAAAAATTCTTCTATCTAGGACAAAAGTGCAAATGTTCATCTTTGAAATTTTGTATGAAAAAGGACAAGTCTTGCGTAGTAGTTTTTTTTAAGCAAATGATTCACATAGTGCAAAAAATGATGATTTCTATGGTGACCAATCCAACATTTTGGGATTAATTCTCAAAAGACATGGTCCTAGATGACCAAAGTAGTCCCCAAAATTTGCTTTGATTACTGAACCAATAGATATATTTTTTATTTTTACAATGAACAATGAAGTCATCCATTGACCACTTTTTGACCTCAAGTCCTTTAAAGGTTAAAAAGCACCTGAGATGCGGTTTATACTTTATAGAAAAATGACATTGGACAAATGGCAAATTCACAAATTGAGCCGATCTAGGCCATAAGCTTGGTTTTAAAAATTGGTGATCCATACGATAACAATTGATTTAAATTACACTTGAATTTTTCACCTTCATAAGCATTTGATTGCCGAACATCTTTTTTGCTTTTTTAGATTGGAATCACAAGATCCTCAATTAGCTAGGAAATTTAGGAAATGCAAAAAAAATCAACCATAAAATAGGAGAACTTTTTTTACTTAGAGACTTAGATAGGACATAAAGGTGAGCATCTAGGTTGATTTACCCAAACAACATACTACTGATCTAACTTATATATCACAAAACTAACATTAGAGGGAATTTGGGGCCTTTGGAGGGTTGTTTTAAGCCCATTCTCCAATTTGGCCCAATTCTATGAACAACGGTACGGGCTCTTAGAAAATATTAAAAAAATAAAAAATAAAAAATCATTTTAAGTTTTTTTTTTTTTTTTTTTTTTTCAAAAATGACATGGCATAATCTGTGCCACATCATCCAGCTACTGCAGCTGCGTTCCTGCAATCTAGGAATACAAGGGAACTCGCAATCTTCCAAAGGCCCTAAATCCCCTCCAATAGCTACTTCAAGCAAAAATGCAAACAAGTATCAAATCCCATGAGTGATTGAATAATCCAATGTGTGAGCTTCCAATTTGTCACTTTAGACTCGTAGATTTCTTTTTTTGAAATTACAATTTAACCCCTAAAGTCCCAATGTAATTTTTTTGTCAAAAACAAATCAAAACTTCTAGTTCTTCTGCGTTCATCCAAGAAAAAAGAAAAAATATATATTTTTAGAATCTAAACATAGGATCTTGTACTTAATTTATCTCAGATCATGTGCTATAAATTTCATAGAGCTTGAACTTACAAATTAGAAGATATTCGCATTCAAAGTTGAAAAAATGATTTTTTCAAACATTGGCCTACAATTTTAGATGATTTTGACCGCCATTTGTGCAAAAAAATTTGCACTAAAAACTTTGAATTTAATTGGTTTTATGTTGAATAATTGTATTAAGAATCTAGGAGTTTTTTTTCTAAAAACACACTTGATTTTCATTCTTTAAAAAATTGTTAAGTAGAATTAGGTCCAAGATTGAAAAAAAATTTAATTGTTAATAGCTCTAAGATGGGATTAAAATACTATAATCCTAGTGGTGAGATTGTTTTAGCAAGCAAGCTTAACCTTGTCACACAATTTTTTTTGAAAAGTTATGAAAATCGCATTCAGAAAGGAATCCTACAAGTTAATTTTTCAACAAGATGCTTTAATTGTCTAAAAAATAAGATTGTCCATAACTTTCATTTAACAAACCCAAATGGAATGAATAAAAGCTTCCCATATAGATAAAATTACAATCTATAAGAAACAAATTTTTCAATTTTTTTTAAAATTATGTTGTGTGAGGAGATTTCTGCCCGCTACACTAAAAAAAAGGACCTTTTGTGCCATAACTTTTGCTCCCGGGCACCGATTAAAATAAAAATTAAATTTTCAAAAATCTAGTGTATTTTCCTATCTTTACAAAAAAATTCAAAAAATTATGATGAATGTTGAGGCCGTAGGAGCCTGCCCGAAATCCGTTTTGAGGGGACAATAGGACTTTAGGGATTAAAGTAGATAAAAAATATTTAAAAAGCATAAAAAGAGTATAGAAACAAAATAGAGTTGTGTCATATCCATAACAAAATTTGATTTTATACCTAAAACTTCTCCAAACCTTGTCTAAAAATAGAATAGAAATCACAAGATAGTGGGATTTGTTAGATTTGAGTTACATAGCCTCCAAAAGGGCTAAATCCCACCATGAATGTGGTAGTTCATGATTAAGTTGGTCCAAAGGATTCACAGTGAGGCCTGTAGGTCGGATCCTAGAGTTAGGTTTGAATTCCCATTAGATCGATGAGCCCCCCCAAAACCCGATTATTAGCTTGTATGAGTCACTAACTCAAGATGGGCCCGTGGATGAATCTACTATCCAATAATGGTATTCTAGAGTAAATCCCATGCCAGGAATGCAACGGCGAAATCAATTCACTAAGATTCCCTCATCTACAAAAGATTCTTGTGCCATCGACAATTCAACTAGACGGCCAATTTGGATCTCCACTGATCAATTGTGCTAGGTACGGAATGCATCTACACATCTTTTATGAGATTCCCTGAGAGGTTCCATGAAAATTCCCGGCATCTTCCAACTTGTAGAAGAACCTCTTCCGGGCGGTCAACCGTTCTAAGTTCTAACCTCCAATGGGAATTTTTTGTAAATTATTCAGATTGCAAAAAAATCTCACTAAAAATTGGGATAGCTTGTTTTATGTTAATAATTTGCTCCAAGTTTTGCGACATTTTGATAGCGACAAGTATCCAAACCAGCCAAATTCCTTAGGAATTACCCCCTAAAGTCCCTAGGTCATTTTTCTGTCAAAAATGACTTAAGACTACTAGTTTTGCTGCGTTCATTTAAGAATTTTTTTTTTTTTTAGCATCTAATCATAGGATCTTGTAGTTAACTTATCTCAAATAATGTGATAAAAATTTCATAAAGTCTGATTGTATAGATTAGAAGATATTAGCATTCAAAGTTGCAAAAATTGATTTTTTGAACACTGGCTTGCAATTTCAGATGACTTTGACTGCCATTTGTAAAAAAAATTTGCACTACAAATTCTGCATTTAATTTTTTTCTTATATTGAATAATTGAGTTGAAAATCTTGGAAAAAAAACTCAAAAAAAATCCACGTAATTTTCATTCTTTAAAAAATTGTTAAGTAGAAATAGGTCCAAGATTGAAAGAAAAACTAAATTTCAATAGCTCTAAGATGGGATTGGAATATTATAATCCGAATGGTGAGATTGTTTCAGCAAGTAAACTTAGCCTTGTCAAACAATTCTTTTTGAAAAATTGTGAAAACTGCATTCAAAAATGAATTCTACAAGTTATTTTTTCAAGAAGATGCTCTTATTGCCTGAAAAATAAGATTGTCTATAACCTTCACATAACAAATCCAAATGAAATGGATAAAAGCTTGCCAAATAGAGAAAATTACAATCTATGAGAATTTTTTTTTTTTTTAAAATTTAAATTATTTTTTGTGTGAGGAGATTTTTGCCTGCTTCATAAAAAAAAAGGACCTTCTGTGCTATAATTTTTGCTCCCGGGCACCGATTGAAATAAAAATCATATTATTGTGAAGCTAATGTATTTTTCTATCTTTAGAAAAAGTTTCAAAAAACAATGATGAATATTGGGGCCGTAGTAGCCTACCAAAATCCATTTTGTCCACCGAGGGGACAATGGGACTTTAGGGGTTAATTACGTGGCAGGGTCCCCACAATGTTGACCGGCATATTGGAAGCATACGACGGCAAAACGAAGCCAAGAAGGAGTCTTTTCCAACTCCCTTGTACCTACCAAAGACCCTTAGCTAATTAGTTATCTCAAAATAGGAGGCCCCAAGATTCAAGAATTTATCACAATTTTGTTTTAAATTTAGACTAGCCTACGATGGATTTTTGGTCTTGGTACAGGGGGTAGAGAGTTCTAGGAGTAAATACGACAATCTGAAGCCAACGGTGCAATCCGTTTGACAATTGGAGTTGATCTCCAAAAGTTAAAATGTTAATCCAGCATAGATGGTAGATAGTCAACATTTTAGGGATTAGGATGAAAATCTTTGAGGATGAGGATAAAAATCCAAGTTGATAATGTTAAGAAAAGGAATTTAGAGAAGAGAATGGGCCCTTGGAAACCTATATATGGGCCCCATTTCCCTCTCTAAAATTATCCCCATACTTCACTAGAAGAAATCTACGTTTTAGGTGGTGTTTTGTGATTTTTTCAGACGGTTTTAGGTGACATAAAAAGAAACAACTTCTGTTTTTCTCTCAACAATCATGTTTGATATGACATTTGGATGTTATATTAAACATGATTATTGGAAAAAAAATAGAAGTGTTTTTTTTTGTTGTCACCTAAAATCCGTCTGACAAAATCACAAAACGCCACCTAAAACATAAGTTTCTTCTAGTGCTTGTTTTAGATTCGTGGGTCCAAGTTATTTTGGATATTTTGGTGTTTGAAGCTAAAAACCTCTACGATATTTTTGGAGCACTTTTTGCTCCATTGTTGTTATATTTCAAGCTCTCAACATAACAAAAATGATGTTTTATGACTGCAAAATTTGACTACAATAAATTGTAAAATCTTTAAATATGACTCACGCAGAATTCATTGTAGATGATTTGCGCAATGACTGGGTCCAATCGTTATCGACGAGTCGCTTCAAATATGAGTCATATTTGCAATCATATGGGTTGGAAGGTATAATTAGCCAAAATTAGTCATATTTTGCCAATGTGGCGTATATGCAGGGTTGTCCGGACGCCCTGGACGTCCGAACGTATGTCCAGAGTCCGAGGATGCTGGCCTCCGGATGTCCTTGGGCATTCAGATGGACCCTGACCCCCCGTCCAATGGATGGTCGGACGGGAGGCCGGGAGGTCGGACGCGCCTTTGGACAACTGGACGGAGGTCGGATGGGCCTTCAGAAGGGCAATCGGAGGTTGAACAGGCTTTTGGATTGGCGGTTCGAGGTTGGACGGGCCATTGGGCTGGTGGACGGAGGTCGGATGGGGCATCTTATGTTGGACGGGCCTTTGGACTGGCGGTTGGAGGCCAGATGGGCCTTCGCACGAGTTGTCTGAGGTCGAACGGGCCTTCGGGCTGGCAGTCAGAGGTCGGACGGGCCTTTAGATTAGCGGTCGGAGGTCGGACAGAACTTTGGACGGGAGGTCGGAAGCAAGGTTGGACGGCTGGTCGATCGGTCAGGCTTAAGGGAACGAGCACCCAACCGTCTGACCCATTGATCATCGGACGATTAAAATATACCTCAGGATATATCAGTAGAAAGGTATTGTTGAGAGCTTTCCAATGAGATATCACGCATCCAATTTGGACAAAAACTCCGATGGTGAAAAGCTTTTAAAGATTAAGGTCAAAGGGGTGTTCGAACGGGTGGTTGTTCAGTCAAGCTCAGGCGGACGGGCAGTCAACCGTCCGATCGTCTGATTGCTCAATGACTAAAATACACCTCATAATATATCACTAGAAAGGTATTGTCAAGGGCTTTCCAATGATATATTATGCGTCTAATTTGGACTAAAACTCCGATGGTGAGAACCTCTCAAAGGTTGAGGTCGGACACAAGGTCGGACGTGGGGTTGGACGCAAGGTCAAACGGGCAATCGGCCATCCGACCGTCTAATTGTCCAACGACTGAAATATGCCTCATTATATACCATTGGAAAGGTATTGTCGAGAGCTTTCCAATGGTATATTATGCGTTTAATTTGGACAAAAACTCCGACAGTGAGAACCTTTCAAAAATTGGGGTCGGAAGGGTGGTCGAATGAGAGGTCAGACGAGCGGTCAGCCGTCTGACCATCTTGACCGTCCGACGACTTAAATATGCCTTATAATATATCATTGAAAAGGTATTGTTGAGAGCTTTTCAATGGTATATCATGCGTCCAATTCGAACGAAAACTTTGACGGTGGGATCCGTCAAAAAATTAGGTGCTAATTATTAGTGTAATTTTTGTAATCTTGTGATCTTTATCTATATTTAAAAAAGATCAAGTTCATCATTATTTAGTTAGATGGGTGGCTCGTTTCCAATTGGATTATCAGAACCTTTGTATGCTTGATTTTAATTATATATTACTAGGACTCTGACCATATATATTTTCCTTTTTCAATTCAATCCATATTATAATCGATATTGTAATCTCTAAGGTTAGAAAAGTATTATAACTTTTTAATTGTAAAATCATTTGTACATGCACTATTTCTTATTGCTACCACATTTCTTTGGCTATAAGATTGTGGCATACATTGATAATTCTATTTATGCTAATTATTTTGGTCCTATTAGTTGATATTGACAATAGTATTGAAATTATTTTGTAAAGATAAAAAAAAACTATTTCTTAGGATGAAACCTATTTGTAATCATTAAAGTATGACATGTTTACCGCAACCATTAGTTTGAAGGTACCCATACTACAAAGTGACATTGTATAAGATTTTAGAATATAACATTGTCTTAAATGTCAAATTTTGGTGTGATGACATTAATGTACGTTAAAAACGTGTATTGTAAAATTTTGAAAAAATCCACAATGCATGTAGAATGAATTGCAATGAGTTACAATGCATTGCCCAAGGTAGAATGAGTCACTTATTGTGGTAGGCAGTATATGGCCGGCATACGCACCCTTGATTCTTAATATGATCCACAATCAAGAAAATCATAAACTAATTTTGGACCAAGAATCCCCCCATCCTTCCAAAAATCCACATTATAAATCCAATGTTTTACCTAGACCTTTGAATAGACTCATAAAATTCACCATGACAACATATTCCAAAATACAAATATTAATTATTTATGTGAATGATATTCAATGCCATCATTACTTAGATTACAAGCATTCAAGCATTTTTCTTTGTTCAATTATAATCTACTAATTTACTCCAATGAACCATATTCTCTTTGATTGCTTTGAAGCACAAGAATGCAAATGTTTTGAAAAATCAATCAAAATTACATAATGTCCATGTTTGGTCTTGAAAAAATTCATGAGCTCATGTGGAGATGGTGATTCTCCATTTCTCCAATATAGCACCATCTAATAAAAGTATAAAATTGATTGTACAATTGTAGTTTAATAGTATTGATCCTTTGAATTTGATATGCACCCTAAGCCCAAATTTAGAGTAACCCTTCAAATCAGAATTGAATGTTTCACATTAGCATGTCTCACATTTGCATGTCCATAAATGTTATACATGAGGGATTATCATATTTAAAGGTCAATCACCTTCTTTACTACCAAAGCACCAATATTTTTGGGATATATTGTTGACGGTTTACAATTTAGAATGTAGGAAAATAACTTCAATTATATTTTGGTTGTATGAATGCAATATTTAATTTGGAGCTACATTAAACTACATTAAATTACATTGAAGTGCTTAAAGCATTTTTAACAGCATCTCCTAATAGAATAATAAATAATATAATTGCTTGCACTATATTTAGATTGTTTACTTTGGTGTTTCAAACTATCAATGCAATTTACAACAAAACTTAAAGAAATACTTTAGGTTATAATTGCATGTTCCACTTTGTACATTGGCACATAATAATTGATGAAGAAAACAAAGAACACATTGGAAACATAAATGAATAAATCCGTGAGTTCCATATATTGTATATTTTGATAATTACATTTAAAGGGATTTGAAGGCCAAATATATTTTGCTCATTCCACCAATGTTTCTGGTAAATGATGTAAGGTTCAAAGTTTAAGGTTTAGGGTATGTGATTTAGGATATAAAATTTAAGGTATACCATTTAGACTATAGGCTTAAATTTATAGAAAAATGCTTCAATTATCCTTCCTTGTATACATTATTGTACATTAGAGGCTTATAGCACTGAGTAGCAATCTTTGAAAGCAAATTTGTGCTTTTGGGAATCCAATGTTTTTGGTAGAGGTGGACGGCTGGGCGGATGAGCAAATAATTGTTATGTGGAAGGCTAGGCGGATGGGCAAGCCAATAAAGTCAGACGCAAGGCTGGGGTGGTGGTGGACAAGAAGTCGGACGAACGATCGAATAGGTCGGATGGGTGGTCAGCCGTCCGACCATCTGACTACTGAAATATGCTTTAAAATATTCTATTGGAAAGGTATTGTCGCAGGCTTTCCAATGGTATATTACACATTGAATTTAGATAAAAACTTTGATGGTGAGAACATTTCAAAGATTGAAGTTGGACGTGAGGTCGGACGGTTGGTCGATCAGACGCGAGGTTGGACACAAGGTCGGACGTGGCCCAACCTCAATCTTTGAAAGGTTCTCACCGTCGGAGTTTTTGTCCAAATTCAATGTGTAATATACCATTGGAAAGCCCTCGATAATACCTTTCCAATGATATATTATGAGGCATATTTTAGTCGTCGGACAATTAGACGGTCAGACGGCTGGCTGCTCGTTTGACCTTGCGTCCGACCTTGTGTCTGACCGCTCGTCCGACCTTGCATCCGACCTCAATTTTTGAAAGGTTCTCACCATTGGAGATTTTGTCCAAATTGGATGCATAATATACCATTGGAAAGCTCTCGACAATACCTTTCCAATGATATATTATGAGGTATATTTTAATCTTCGGACAATCAGACAATCGGACAGCTAATTGCCCGTCCGCTTGAGCCAAACCGACCGACCATTGACCTCGCGTCCGACCTTGCGTCCGACCTCGCGTTTGACCTTACGTCCGACCTTGCGTTTGACTTCTTAGCCAACCGAACAGCTGACGCCTAGCGGCTGCCTACCGCCGGACGTCGTCCGATGCGTCCGATGCGTCCAAACGTCCGGATTTTGGACGTGATTTGCCCCAATTGTTAAAATGTCACAACCTTGCGTATATGCTTACCATCCTTGATGCACTTGACTTTTTCTTGAGGTGCCGAGGCAAATAAAAAAACGTCCTACGTGGCATATGACTGCGTGCAGTCATATTTTTAGTTGATGTGGAATATGACTATGGTGAGTCATATTTTGGCTAACATGGCATATGACTCTTGTGAGTCATGTTTTTTGCTGTTGTGAAATATGACTCTTATAAGTCATATTTTCCGCTGTTGTGAAATATGACTCTTATGAGTCATATTTTCCATTGTTATGAAAGATGATTCTTGTGAGTCATATTTTTTGCTGAAAAATGACTCTTGTGAGTCATAAGGTTGGATGATGTGGAATTTGATCCTCATTAGTCATGTTTTTTGTGGATTTGAATGAAACCAACCGTGGAGCTTGCATTCATAGAACAATTGTCCGCAGCTGTACATTGTGATTGCATTCCACTGCACGACAACTACATCGTCACTTTTGTGTAACTTCCCGTATACAACCGAATGGCAGAGCTTTTTGTTCTCTTTATCTTTTTCTCTCATCTTTTTTGTCGGAGTACTCTCTTTTTTATTTCTGTTTTATCTCTTAAGAATTTCACATAGCTTGTCTTCTTTGTACAAGTTTTTTTTCCCCTTTGATTAATTGTTTACTGACATATCTCTCAGTTTTTTCTGCATTCTTTTCCCCTTCAACTGATTAGGACTATTAATTGTCTCTTAATTTTTTTTTATCATCACTTGTATTTAGTTTGTTATTTAGTTTTTTGGACAAAAGGTGATTGTTTCCATAATAGCGGGGGAAATATTTATTTTTCATTTTTTTTATTTTTTAAAATTCTTTTCGTTGCGCCATCACAAATTAAATTTCAGGTGAATTGTCCGGTCTACTCTTGCATTATTTCTTTAATTTTATTTATAAAAAGACCAATTCATGGCTTTTTTTTTTTCCAATCACCCCCTTTTTTCTTCTACTTTCTTTTTCAATTTTTGTTTAACGCCTTTGTAAGGTACTATTGTACTGCATTTTTTTTCAAAGGCTGATGCCTCGATAGTTTTCTTGAACTTTGTAAACCTTCTATTTTAGGATGTAGTTCACTTCTCGAACAAATACTAAGTAAGGATGGATTTAGAGTTGCAAACATTCCGCCCGTGTGCGTCTCCTTCTTTAGATATGTCATTTCTGTCTTCATGTTGAAGATCTTGAAAAGATTTCTGTACTCTCATGTAAATATGGAAACAATACATTTAGGCAAATGTGACATAGAATCATTACGCTACTTTTGTAAGGTTGAATTGGTTGCCATTTGAATTAGTACGAGTCCCAACAGATATGCACTAAGATAATCTCATGCTGGCTTCTGTCATCCAAGAAGTTGTAATTCAACCTTATACTGATCACTACGCTGGGTCCCAAGTCCCACTTACTAATAGCTCCTAAATAACTTCCAAAGTGACTCTGTCACTCCTGGACTACTAAAAAACGACTTCAATGTTGCTTTGTTGTGACCCACGGTTTCTCTTAGCAACCCAACTAACACACATTGTCTAACTGATTCCACCATGCTATCACCGATCTGTTTCACCATTTCCTTCATTCTAACACGGACAACAACATTGCCTCTCCAGTGCCACTGCATAATGACTACCGGAGATTGTAGAATGACTTGAAAATGTCTTGGACTACTCCATACCTATTCTACTATTGCTTTGGCGCCTTGCACAATGTGATGCATTATGTAATTTATAAACATCTTACGACGTACCTTTCATCACACTTCTCTTGCATCATTAGCACATTTTCATGTACGCCATATACAACAAGGATGGACAAAATTCAGAGAGGATATTAGAAAATGTCAAAGAAAATATCCTTTTCGATTCCTTTCTCAAATTTGTTAATAACTTTTGATTAGAGGCTCCAAATCTAAAACGGATTTTTGGAGATGAAAGTGAGATTGATTTCCCAACTTTTTTTAGTTTAATTTTGTTTGAAAAAATTAATTTTGTAGGCCTAAAGGAGGTTTGAAATATCACTTGTAACTTAATTCCTGCGTATTACATATCCCACATAGTTTGTCATGCCTGATACCACCCCACTTGTATAAAGCGCTTGTATTTCATCTCTTCATACTCACACACTAAGGATTTGGAACTTGTATGGGCACATAAGCCCAATATAGTATATGGTGTATGGTGTATTGTGTACATATGGTGTATTGTATATTTTGTATGGTGTATTGTATACATATGATGTATTGTATATTTTATATGGTGTACTAATGTAGAACTTTGAATGTATTCATATGTGACTATAGAATGCATGACTATAGATTGAAGTGGCATGTGGCAATTTACCAAAACAATGCAAAAAGTCCAAAGCAACTTCCAAATGACCTTCAACATGATCGTCTACGTCATATGTTTAATGGATCTATCTTAACTTTATAATGAGTTCCAAATGACTTCTGACGTGGCCATCCATGTGAGATGTTTAATGGATCTATCATGGCTTTATAATGACCTCCAAATGACTTTCAACGTGGCCATCCACGTCAAATGTTTAATGGGTTTATCGTGACTTTAGAATGACTTTCAAATGACTTCCGAAAGACTGTCTACGTGGACGGCCACCTAGGTCGCAAAGCACATGCATTTTCCACATGGCAGCTTAAGAACCATTTCTTTAACTCCAACTTTCTTTATCAACTTAAGAGAATTAGTCATTCATCCACTTTTACATCCAAGGCTCTTCATTGTTGGTGATAATAAAAATTGCAGTCATATAACAAACAACTTGTCTACTATAACTGCAGGGCCCCACAGTCATTTTGCAGTCAAATGTATTCATTTGACTGCACCGTGACTATATTGAAGTCATATGTTGCAGCCACAAAAGTAGCCACTTTCTTGTAGTGAAAGTATAGTTTCCTAGATTCTTAGAGACGTCTAAGTTTAGCTTTCAAGATATTTAGTTTTAGGAAAGTCCTGTCTTACCCAAGTTTTAGCAAAGTCTAGTCTCTACCCAAGTTTTAGCAACGTCCAGTCTTTATCCAAGTTTTAGCAAGGTCCTGTCTTCACTTAAATTTTAGCAAAGTCTAATCTTCACCCATGTTTAAGCTATGTTCAGTTCAAAAACCAGCTTAGTCCAGTTCAAGAACCCAGTTCAGTCTAGTTAAAAAAACTAGCTTAGTCCGCTCAAAAACTAACTTAGTTCAGTTCAAAAATCAGCTCAGTCTGTTCAAAACTAGTCCAATACAGTTCCGTTAAAAGAGAACAAATAGAAAAAAAATTTAAAAAAATTAAACCTGACCCTCAGGCCTCAGCTAGCCAGCCAGGAGGCCGAGATGGCTAGGCAAGCAGCTTGTGGCCGAGGCGGCCAAGGTTTTTGACTCTATTTTGGATTTTTTAAATTTCTTTCCCAAAAAAGTTAGATTAAAATATTACTAGGCTAGGGATTAGAGTAGGGGGGTAGAGTCTAAAAGAAGGGAGAAAAGGAAAGAGAGAGAGAAAGAGCACCACCACCACACCTGCACACAAAAGAATTCTAACTCTCAACAACAAAAGCACACCTGCAAACAATGGAGGGAGATTAGAGGAAAAGGGGATGTTGTGACCGTTAGGAGAAGGATTAGTATGACAAAAAGTAGGAATGTATAAGAGGGTAGGAAGCACCATTAACTTCCTTGGATTTTGAGACTATATTGTAAGACCACCATCAATACCTTAGGTAGAATAGTGCTAGTACATAGTGTATTAGTGTAGAAGAAATGAGATGAGAAAAAAGAGGGAAGAAAGAAAAGAAGGGAGTTAGATCATCAAAACGTGTGATATTTTCCAAACAACCAAACAACAAAGAACTACAATGGAACACGAGGATGCATATGTGGATGTAGATGAGGTCATTGATCTAAGCCTTGGTGTTTTTTCCTAATTAATTTTTAATTTTTTAATTAGTCCTTAATCCATGTTAACAAGCAAAGATTAGTGAAAATTAAAAGTTTAGATTCAAAAGTTCATAGATTAGAAATAAAGGTTTTTGGAAACATATTACACTTAGGATTTGGCTTGGATTTGACCATGCTAAGTTAAGTTGAGTGATAAGGGATAGGACGGATGAACGTTAGTAAAGTTCATCCAAAAGAAACAACGAACAAAATTTAGAGTTAGATTTAGGAAGTAGAATTTAGAGTTAAAATTAGAGTAAGAATTTAAAGTTAATTTTTGAAGTTGAAAGCCTAGAGTGAATTTAGAAGTTTAATTTTAGGAGTTGAATTCTAAAGTCAAATCTTAAAGTAGTTTAGAAGTAAAAGATTAGAATTAAATTAGAAGTCAAAATTCTCGGGGGATTTACACCCCTAAAAATTATGTAACCATGAGCAATGACGGGGTATTAAATGGGGAGGTATTTATCTCCTTCCCAGAAAAAGTTTCCTCCGTATGAGTAGAAAAAAAGCTATCAGTGTGCATTTTTGAGCACCCTATTTTTTTTAGAAATTCTTAGGGGGACTAATTTTTGACACCCTATTTTTTTTGTACATTTTAGATTCTTGAATACTGAGAAGATTTTGAACATAGTATAGAAGTGAACTTGAATAACAACCACTCCACTACATAATTCAAACTATGATTGCATGCATCACACAATTTCATTTGAAGGCCTTCATCAAAGACATAAACCACTATTTCATTATATTGTTGTCAAAAACACAAACTGAGGCATACAATAGCTCTCAACTCCGGCATGCAACCTTCAAGCAATGTCAAATTCAAGAAAAATGATACATTTGAACATTTGATAGATAAACACTCGATAGAAAATCAATTGGAAATGTTGCATCAAATTCAAAGGCAAAAAGCACAATGACACATACGACAGCACTCCAATATTTTACAAACAACACAATGACACACACAATACAAAACCATGAGCAATCATATATAGAAATCGTGTTCACATACACAAGTAGATTTTCCACAGGCATCCTAAAACCCTGAACTTACAAGTTCATACAACCATTGCTTCACTTCCTCCAAAATTTGCACCTGCCTATATACATATGGAAAAATGGTCAATCCAAAACTGACCGACTGCAATTTCAAGGCACTCTACTACTGCAAGCTGCAATAGTTACAAAATGCACATAAGAAGAAGAAATCCAAAACTAAAGAATCACCGATGACTTCCAACACGATCCACTGCACTAATCCAAAGATGACGGTTCTCACGGAAGCCTTTCCCATGTTGCCAAGACTCAGAGATACTTAATACGCCACACTTGGATGCTTACCCAAAGTGGTGTCTGCTTAATTGAAAATTGAAATTGGAAATACAGCCACCTGCCAATACAGCACTATTGTACAGTACTTTCTAACTAAACACTACAAAAAATGATAGAAAAACAACTGCAAAAAATGACTGATAAGCAGTCATTGTGGACACAATGACTGCAATACGACTCAAGCCCTTAGAGTCGTTGTGGACAAGTCGTTTAGGACAACAATTGCAGTCTGTTATCTCCATCCATTTCTACCTTGGATGTAAAAATGGATGAAGTGATAAAGAAAGTTGGGCTTAAGGAAATGTCTATAAAGCTGCCATGTGGAAAGTGGGACCCCTAAAACATCTGACGTGGACATCTTTTTTTTAGTCATTCTGAAGTTATGATTGACCCATGATAAATCCGATGTGGATGGCCAAGTCATTTTTTAGTCACTGAAAAGTCATTTTGCAGTAATTTTGCAGATGTTGCCGCTAACACCTGACGTCTCTAGTCGTTTTTGAGTCATTCTAAAGTTAACATGATGTCTGCAGAAAGGAATGTAGGGCCCATTATTCAGGGAGTAGTCATTATGCAGTCGCATATCAATACATTCAAAGTTTCACAACAATATACCATACACAATACCATATATAATACATCATATACGATACATCATATACCATGTACAATACATCATACACCATACACCATATATCATACATTGTAGTTGGCATGTGTCACATAGCTTTCAAAGCCACTTAGTATGTGAGTATAAAGAAATGAAATGACAAGCCTTTTATACAAGTGGGATGGTAGGAGACAAGACAAACCATGTGGGATATGTAAAATACAGGAATTGTGTTACAAGTAATATTTCAAATCTCATCTATGCATGGTAGATTAATTTTTTTCAAAAACCTTTGAACTAAAAGAGGTTGGATATCAACCTCACTTTCATTTCTAAAATTCCATTTTGTATTTTGAGCTTCAAATCAAAAGTTATGGACAAATTTGTGAAAAAGATTGGAAAGGATATTTTCTTTTGACATTTTCTTACATCCTCTCTAAATTTTGTCTTGCCTTTTTGTATATGAACCATGATGAAAATGTGTTGTAAATGCAGAGGAAGTGTGATGAAAGGTACGCAAATGTTTGAAAATCATACAATGCATTACAATGCACAAAGCACTAAAGCAGTAGTTGAGTAGCTACATAGTAATCTAAGATGTTTCAACTCATTCTATAGTCTCAAGAAGTTATTTTGCAATTGCAAGAAGTCGCTTTGCAATTGCAAGAAGTCATTCTACAGTTGCAAAAAATCATTTTGCAATCACAAGAAGTCATTCTGCAGTCGCAAAAAGTCATTTTACAACAGCACCAGAGAAGAAGTGTTGTTGTTCATGTAAGGAGAACGAGACTAACAATTGCTTCTAGGACTATGAAAACACCTTCTAGCCTTTATGTTGGGACCTCAAGAATGTCTATTTTGAATCATATGAAATGTCTAGAAATATTGCGAAGTTACCAATGCAAATGGACCAAAATCATAGTTGCTGTCCTAGTGGGGGTGTAAATGAATCTTAATGTGGACCTTAAAAAAGAAAACAATAGATTCCAAAAAAACAAAAAGGCCATTGGGAATGCATAATTTATGAGAAAAGAAGAGAATATATTTTTTTTTTAAAAGAAGGTCAAAGAAATAAATTTAAGAAGATAAACAAAGAATAGAAAAGAGAAAGTTAAAAAAGACTTAAAGAAATGAAGAAAAAAAGAGGAAAGGAAAAAATTGAATAACAAAAAAAATTACAAAGATTACAAAATAGGAAAAAAATTTGAAGGAATGAAAATTACCAAAAATAAAAAAAATAAATCATGTTTGTTTCTAGAAAAAATTCTAGAGAATAACAACAAATGAAACTGATAAGAGAAAAATAAAAAATCAACAACACATATAAAGGGAAGAGATAGAAAAAGAGATTAAAAGATTAAAATAAATTTAAAAAAGAAAATAAAAAAGAAATAAAAAAGAAAACAAAAAATGACAGAGAAAAAAGAAGCCATTTTGTATGCATCATTTTCTAAAGCTCGGATTCATGACTTTAAATCATTCAATCCCTATGAAAAAAAAGTAAAACATAAACAAAGAGTGCGTATTAAGAGTTTTAGGAGCTAAGCACTTTAATTGCCTAACATTTACTAATTTATTTGTAGACAACACATCATCTTGTTAAAGTTGCACCATTTAATAATGTAGCACATGGAAACATCCTAAAGAATAGAACTATTTTGTGCCAAAATACCTAGTAAGGTGCAATGATTAGTCAGTCATTCTACAGTGGCCCTACAGTAAAATCAAAGTTGCTCGGAACATCTTTTTCTACCATGTCTTTTATAGTGGCCTCTTTCTTTTTTTTTCCATCAATAAGCCAAAACTTTTTGAAGCCGTTTGCTAGTTATACTACAATCATTTTTTAGTCGAGCAGCAGTGAAGGTAAGTTACAATATATAATAGCCGCCCTCTTGTCTTCAATGCCACCTTGCCACATCAAACTATTGACGACGCTGTCAACGGAATGTGGCGGATGAAACTCGCCCTTCGTTGACTCTTCATCTCGAAGTTGCGGATGCGACTTTGAGGTGACTTGGGCATTGTGGGATTAGCAGGGTTGGTGCAATTCGGGAGCCCTAGTCGTTTTGAAGTCACATTTTCCATGCAGTCGTTCTTTGCAGTCACATATTTGGCCATTTTCTTGTAGTGAAACCTACTAAGAATTTTTTGGAGCATCCAAGGTTTGCCCCCCTATTTTTTTTCTATTGCTCCCAAAAGGTAGGTATTTCTCACCACCCTATTTTTTTTATAAAGGCCACTAAGACATATTACCAATGCTATGGTATTTCTACCAAAAGTATAAATTTTATCTTCCACGAATTAAATTGACCCTATTTTTTATCTCACGCCACTTTCTACTGCATCAAGTGTGAACCTCCCAAGCAAAAATTAGACTAAAAATTATAAGTTAAAAGTTAGATTTTAGAGTCAAATTTAGAAGTTAGAGTTTAGAGTTAAAAGTTAAACCGTAGAGGTAAACTTAGAGGTAAAATTCTAGAGTTAGTTTTAGAAGTAAAATTCTAGAGTGAAAAGTCAAAATTTAGGATTAATCTAGAAGTAAAAACATAAAGTGAACTCTAGAAGTAGAAATTTAAAATTAACCTTCAAGCTGTCTTAGAAGTTAAAAGATTAGAATTTTACTGGTAGTTAAAAGGAAAAAGATAGCCTTAGGGGTTTATGGAAGGGATATAGGAAATCCCATTTTGACCAGTTAGAATTGTTGGAAATGGCCTCAACTACCTTTTATATAGAACAGATAATTAGGACAGTCGAATTTCACCATTAGATTATCGTGACCCCTGATAATTGGTAGTTAGCTTGGAAGTCGCATCACTTGCATCCCTAAGCATTTCTTTTGCCCATCCACAAAGCTTAGGAAACATTAATAAGATCCATTGCTTGGAAGGCACAGTAGATTGTGCTCACAGCACCACTTAAATCAAAAGTGGATAAAAGCCAAGAATGTGGTTGTGTTTGCTTCATTAGCAAGGGTGGGTAATCAAGCGCCTACACAATGGCAATGATTTACCTTAAATATTGGTAGGTTTGGCTCAAATATCTTGCAAGACATTGGATTCCATCTAACAAAGCAAGAGGAATTGGTCCTTAATTGGCACTTCTAAAGTGTGCTTGAACACCTAAAAGACTACTATCTTTCCTCAAGGAAAAGTGAAAGTTCTTGCATATTCCTACAATTTCAATTTTTAGCATCATTTTTGAAATTCTTTTACAAATAAGAACACATATTAGCTTTATAAGAATATGAATTTATTTCTATCGTTGTCTTCAATCAATAAGTTATACTAACTTAAGTGTACATAGCCAAGCTTGGGCAACAATGACAATGGCCTCAAAAAGTTGAAATACATATACAAACACAAAACATTTTGTGATCATATGGACATTATCAAAGAAAGAAATTTTGTCTATATGGATGGCTTTGATTTTTTTTCTTTTAAATACTGATTTAAAAGTTGTAAGGAGTGTTGATTTTTGGGCAATTAAAGTATCCTTTTGAATAATAATGCAAAGGCTGATTTGTTTAGAGCTCAATCTTTACAACTTTCTTGAAAGTCTACAAGTTTTAGAATTCCCGTTAGAACAAGTTTCACTATTAGAATTGATGTGTTTCTATCTTAGAGTTATTAATGATTTACATTTCCTTTATATCATATATCTACATATATTATATTTTAATAAAGAATTAGGACTCATTGATTGAATATTATTCCCTACTCAATTCTTCAATATAAAAATTTATAAAATTAGATTCTATATTGAAAAATTTGGAGTTGATCATAAAGTTCCAAGGTCATCTTTTACATCAAAAAATGCTCAATCTTCCATACAATACTAGTCTAGTGCATAATTGTACAGTTAAATATACAAACCTTTGCCTCACTATGTGTTGAAAGTTTAATAATCCAGTTGTGCAAGGAGCATAAAACTAGATTATTTACTTTCAAAACCTTTGTATGTGTAGATAGCAAGATAATTGTGAAGAAAACAAATTTTTTTGTATCTTGCACATCTGGATTATTAAGCTCTTCTTTACTTAAAACCTTTGCGCTTCAAATTTTGAATTTTGAATTTTTTATGTTGAATAATGAAATGTCAATCCACTAAAAAGTTTGAAAAACAACAAATTGATTTTCATTTTTTAAAGAATTGTTAAACATAGAATAATTTTTTTTAAATTGTTGATTGTTCTAAGATGGAATTGAAACACATAAATTTCGATAGCGCAATTGTTCTAGCACAAAAGCTAAATCTTATGGAACTTCTTTCTTTTGAAAATTATGAAAATGAACTTCAAAAACAAATCCAATACAAAAGTTTGTCAACAAGATGCAAGAAGTGTTTCACAATACTAATTCAAATGGAATGAATCAAAACTTTCTTTGTAGAAAAAAATGTAATATGTGTAAAATAAATTTTAAAAATTTTAATTTCAAGTTTTACTTTTTAGTTTCCTAACCAATATACTATTGTTTGAGCTTAGAGTGGCATAAATTTTACTAATTCCTAAGCATTAATTGTAATAAAAATTATATTGGCAAAATATTTTTCTATTTCTGAAAGAGGTTTCAAAAATCATGTCAGAAATTGAGATCACAAGAACTTGCCTGAACTTTTTAGTGTTCCTTAAGGTGGAGACACTTGGGACCTTAGGAGTTTTGAGGATTCAAAGTTTGACAATCTCATGCATATGACAAGGTGCAAAAAAATCTGTCCTTGTCATGTGAAATACTAAAGTCTCGCAATCTATCTGGTTAAATTTTTGAAATTTCTTTCTCAGGTTTCCATTAATATCAAGTTTACAATTCTACGGTTGGATATGTAACAATAGCATTTTTATTCATTTTTATACTTTGCTCTAGAAATGATAATTCTGAATGTTTTTGATAAAATATAACTTTTGGTATTAGAGACAATATCCACCAATATATTATATTAATAATCAGAACTCAAAAATAATCTTTGTTGTGTACTTTAATGCCTTAAAGATTGGACATTCAAATTTATAATAATAGGGAATGTACATATATCTCAAATACTTTTTTTCCTATCTATATCAATTTTTATCAATTTTTATGTTATTTCTCTAGCATTTCTACAGTAGAGTTTTTCAAAAAAAGGTTCTATATATATTCTATAGTTTCAATAGTACAAATATATTCTACTTGAAAATTTAGACTACTCTTTGTCTATAACTCCTCAAAGTTTCCACATCCCCAAAGTAGATGCTATTTAGTTAAACTTGAGTACAACTTTAAAAATACCCATACTTAGTAGTCGGTTTAACCCATAAAGTCCCAAGGCCATTTTTCTATCAAAAATCACTCAAAACTGCTACTTTTGTTGCGTTCATCTAAAAGATAAAAAAAAATACTTTTTTTAGAAACTAACCGTAGGATCTTATACTACACTTTTTACAGATCATGTGGTAAAAATTTTGTGATGTTTGACCATACGGATTGAAACATATCAACATTCAAAGTGAAAGAAAAAGTTTTTTTCAAGAAGATGCTCTAATTACCCGAAAAACAAGATTGTCCATAACTTTCTCATAAAAAGTCCAAATGAAATGAATCAAAGCTTCCCAAATAGGCAAAAATATAATCTATAAGGAAAAAAAATTAAAAAAATTAAATTAAATTTTTTGCAAAATTTTTTTGCTGCCCCCTCTCCCCTGTTTTGAGCTTATTTGGGCATAACTTTTGCTCCCCGGCACCGATTGAAATAAAAATTACATTCCCCCAAAGCTAATAAGTTTTTCTATCTTATGTGAAAGTTTCAGAAAGTTTCATTAAAAATTGAGCTCATAGGAACCTGCCCAAAATCCATTTTGTCCCCCGTAGGGACAATGGGACTTTAGGGGTTAAACAATGAAAATAAAGTTCAAAAATTTGACTTCCTACTCTATTTGCAAAACTTTAAAAAATCCAAAAATGAAATGACTCATTTCAGTTGAAGCTCTAAGTGTTAGAATCCAAAATTTACAGTCATTTAATTTTCTTAGAAATTGAGTGCATTTACTAAAAAGCTAAGAAAATTTTGTCTATAGAATAGATATTTATCAAAAGAGAAACTATCAAAATTTATCAATTAATTGTATAATGGCTAAGTTTAGCTTTATGGTAGTAATTTAGCATAAAGGTCATCTTTAACAATGATTCTAATATAAAAATACAAACAATTACTTCAAAAGATTTTATACTTCTTTTTCACTGTATCTGTTTTTTGAGCATGTAGGTATAGTGACAAGTGACAATTTAATCCTATTTTTTTATATATTTAAATTCCAACCTTCATCCAAATCCAAATTCAAACCTAAATCCTAACCACTAACCACCTTCCCTCTATTAGTATAATTTCAAAGTGATATGGGATATGCAATTGATATGGGGTTTTGTATCTTTTCACTAGATAGTATCTCTTGTAGAAATTTCAAATTAAATGGATATTTTTTGTTAATATATTGATAAATGCATTTCATTTACTAGTAAGAAAATTTGAACAGCAATTTATCACAAAACTAATAGAAATTTTTACATTGATATGTAATACACTAGCTTATATAATTTGATATTAGATTGAAAATAGAATATAGTTTGAGGTCCAATCAACTATATTATAAGATTTCAACATATCACAAATAACATTTTTGGTCAAAAGGTTTTTTTCTACGCAAAAATAGGTCAAATTGAATTTCTATTTTTATATTCAGAACTAATATTGCTACTATACAAAATATTATATGTAAAAATCAATGCAGAGTGTTTAGTATTTGTTTAGTATTGTGAAGTTTTTTAATTTGGGAAAAATGTTGATGTTCATATTATAAAATTTTATGCTTTTTTTGCAAATCAATTGAAACTACAATTTTAGTCAATCATTAAAAATTCAAAGTCTAAACATAGAAATTGCATTTCGGATATTTTTTTAAGTTAAATCTTTTTTTTTAATTAGTTTTGAGATTTTGGCCATATAGATATTTTTTACGTTTTATGCTTAATATTGTCTCCTTTGATGTAAACTTCAAAAGAATTGTAAAATTTGTATTTTATAATACATTTTTATTTTGTCCCAAAGCCTTGGATCCTTGGGGGTTAAAAAGGCTAATTTGATCTTTGAAAATAATTATTTGTTTGGAAGTTAATCCTTGAAATGACAATTTTAGAGCCCTTGGGGTTGATTTCAAGTGAATCTTTGACAAAAAATGGCTTTAGAATATTTTTGGCCCCACTTCTATAATGAAAAGCTTGTCAAGCACCACAATTAGGTGGTATTGCTATTTTCCGTGATCAAATTGATATGCCCTGGCCATACAAAGCTCAGGCAAGGGGTAAAGACCATGCCACGCTTTAAGGAGATTTTTGGTTTCCTACCTTTAGATTGCCTGCTAGCCAAAAAATGTCATTTAAGGGTCAAACTCTTGTATATACATAGAAAGACAATAGATTTAACTATAAAGCCTTGCACACTCCTGTTTATGTGGAGTCTCTTTCAATATTATTCAAGAATGCATTGAATTCTAACACTATTTGAATGTTTTTAGAGATAACATTAAAGCACTTACGCTATTTGATTTTCTGGAATCATGACAACCAAGGCATGTTTGCATACAATCTATTCACATTGAATTGGCTTCTTCTAAAATAAAGGTTTCGGTCCCACTTTGCGAAAAGAAGAGATCTACTACAAGTTTGCACCACTTGAGGTGTTCATTTGTGTTTAATCCCCTCTTTTTGCAAAGGTGAGATCTAAACCTTCATTTTGGAAGGAACCAATTCAATGTGAATAGATTGCATGCAAACATGCCTTGGTTGTCATTCCAAAAAAAATTAAATAGAAACAGCCATTCTTTGTTGTCATTCCAGTGAAATTTGGAATAGAATTCAAATGCTTTCTAGAATAAATATTGAAAGAGGCTTTATATTAGTTCCTAAAATAAGTATAAAAGGAGATTTTTGACATGACTTTCTAATTATGTGTAATATTCATTGCACACAGAAAATAAAATAAAATCACAAGGTTTAAAAATATTATGTAATACCATAAACCACTCCCAGGAAATTGCCCACTCATTTCTTGGGAAGGTTTTAGGGCGCAATGAAACCATAATGCCCGATTATGGGGTAAACCCATATAATTGCCAGGACATTATGAAATTTCCATCCAACTGTTATTTCTCATCCCAAGTATTTTCATCCAATTTTGACTTTCTTTTGCTCGTGATTTACGGTAGGCAATGCCGCTGTCGGGCATTGCCCTATACGTAACACCTATTCCCGGAGGGCTTCCGTCAGAGTCCCTGACGAAAGCTTAAACCCTAATGGTTTGACACCCAGACTGAAGTAGACCTGCTCTACGGGAATGACTCTGCTCCAAAACCCTAAACCCTAATCCTCAGCTGTCCAGTTGCTTCTTGCCTTGCAGGCTTGCCGCTCTCCCTGCAGCTTGGCGAGTCCCTTAGCTCTCTTCGCGACGCAGACCAATCTTCCTCCTCCTATTTCGATTGCGCGCGCCTCTCATTTCTTCGCCCTGTGCAGTGCTCATCATGAGGCCGCCTCTTCGTGGAGGCCGCGGCGGGGGCGGCAGTTTCCGTGGAGGAAGCGGAGGTGGAGGCTTTCGGGGAGGAAGCCGTGGAGGAGGTCGGGGGGGCTTTGGTGGCCGCGGTGGATACGATGATGGACCTCCGGAAGAAGTAGTCGGTATACTCACTCGCACTGATTTTTTGGAGTTCGTTGCTTTGCTATATCTATTTCCCTGATTTCAGTATCCGCTCTCCTCGTCGGTAAAGCTTTGGTCAGGTTGGCGTTGTGCGGTTCATACTTTAGGCGTATTCATAGGATGATGCCTCCATTTCGATGTTTCTACTTGGGTTGATTTGCTTTTGCTGTTAGGCCAATGTTGGTCCTTCTGGCGGCTGGAAGTCGACTGAGAGTCGGCTTGTCTCAGGTAGTGGTGCGACGAGTTTCTTTCCGGCGATTAGGGTACTGGAAGACACATTTCTGTGGTAAAGTTGTGAATTACTTCCAAGCACTGATTTAATTTATGTCTTGCCGCTGGAACTTCCAGAGGTGGCTTCTTACCTGCATGCTTGCGAAGGAGAGGCAGTCACGAAGCTGACGAATGAGAAGATCCCCTACTTCAATGCCCCAATCTACTTGGAAAATAAGACTCAAATTGGAAAAGTTGAAGAGATCTTTGGTCCAATCAATGAGGCCGTAAGTTTCTTCCTGTGATTATATACCCTGTTCAATCCACAATTTTATGTACATATTGGGCTGTAACTGGCTAGCGTGAGTATTGCACCGTACTTACTTGCGCATGCATTCTCCTTATTTGATTCTGCTGTAGATGTTTTTTTCGGCAGTTGGTTTGTATTTATGACTAATTCAAGGGATGAGTGAGGGGAATAGTGGAGTTCATTGTCTTCTTTTTCCTCTTTTGTTTTTCAGGAAAAAATTGGTTCCATTTGGAACTGTATTGTATTATAATGTTTCCGGCAATTGAGATGACGAATCTGGTGTTTGCAGATGTTCTCTGTGAAGATGCAGGAGGGAATTATTGCTACGTCTTATAAAACTGGTGATAAGTTTTATATTGATCCTGCTAAATTGCTTCCACTGGCTCGGTTTCTGCCTCAGCCCAAGTAAAGAATCTAAGCCCTTACTGTTTTCTGCTCTTCCGTCTATTTTCAGAGTATGCGCTTCTCTCATGCTTGATTTAATATAACATTTAAGGGTGTTAAAGTGAGTGTAAAAGTCGCTTACATGTTATGCATTGCAGAGGATCAACCCCTGGAGGTGGTAGAGGCGGCAGAGGTGGAGGTCGTGGAGGTACCTTACGAAACTGGACGCATTTGTGTTTGATGTTCCAGATGTTTCGATGGTAGTGTTTCCGTCTTTGAAGGTGATTGAGATTGCATGTTGTATCACTGCCAGAGGGTTGACTTGTGTTTTTTGGTTGAAATACCAGGACGGGGTGGAGCACGGGGTGGGGCTCGTGGAGGGTTTGGTGGACGTGGTGGAGGAGGTTTTCGGGGCGCTCGGGGTGGTGGTGGTGGGAGAAGTTTTGGTGGAGGCAGGGGTGCTAGTTTTGGAGGCCGAAGCAGTGGAGGGTTCAGAGGAAGAGGTCGATCATAGATCTTACAACTTACAATCCTGCGTCAGCTTTTTCAGATCTCTGGTCAACAAGTCGACCTTAGGGGGAGAATCATGGGTGGTGACGATCTTGTCACACCTCTTCCTCGGCAATTTGAACTCAGACGAAGTTTTCTGACCTTTCTGTAGATCCTAGTTTCTTACATGTGTATCTACTACTTATGACTGGGAATTGTTTCCTGATGACAGCATGCGCTAGAATGACGATACCGCCTGTCTTCTTGCAAAATTCGATGTGAGTGTTGATTAGTTGTTGATGCTCATTCAACGACTGAGAGCTTCGTTTTCCAGCATTGGCTGCATTGTCTCAAAAGGTTGCTGTGGCATAGAGTCTTCTCTTTTCAAGCAGAAATCATTTTCCAGTGGGCTGTCAATTGTGAGATCTATGTGTGTCGTCTGTGTTCGGTACACGTATTCCTGGCACTGCACCATAACCAAATTGTGTTAAATGCAGCAAATCTGATTATCTGTGGTTTTAAAAATGTTCTACAGTACTTGTGTACTTGATTTCATGTGTTCGAGGTGCCAATGTCCAATAGAGCTTAAAAATTGATCAAATCTTTAATTCTTGATTTCTTTTTTTTGAAGTTTTAGTAACTTATTTCCATTTGCCAATGCACTAAAATTCACTTGCATCCTCGAGACTGCCTTTTAAGGTAACTGCACCCGGACCCGATCATTTAAGAATGCAAATTTTTCCCAAGTAGGAAGATAGGAATATGGAGATTGTAATTTTTTGGTAATTTTATTCCCAAAACTGAAATTACTGTGATTTTTGGAAGCCAAAAAGTAGGCTGAACCCATACCCAATGTTTAGAGTCTTCCAATTCTCATCAATCAAGAGACTACTTTCCCACTCATTACTTTCCGCGTATTTTATAACACTTTAGGACATGTGTCATGATATTCTTAGTTCCAAAATTGAAAAGGAGAAAAAAATGCATTCCAATCTTTGGTTGTAAACTTGCTCCAACTTTGGTTGGAAATACATGCATGTTACAGGTTGGGTTTTAGACCTTGGTTGGATATAGGTGTAGTTATCTTACTCTTTGGAGTTCTCATCCATGAACTCACCACATCTACGAACTTCCGGATTGAGATAGTGGCAGTACATTTGTGGTGGGCTCCATTTTTTGGCTAATTTTAGGACAAAAATCAACAAATATTTATAAAGAGGGATGGTTTGCCAAAACCCAAAGAATCCATTGAGTATTATACCAGTGTAATCTAACCATATGCCATCAATAATTTATTTTGAATTTTGAATAGAGAAAAGAAGCTCTTAATGTACACATGGGGTGGTAGGAGGTAAAACATCCCATGTGGGATATGTAATTTAAAATTTTGTAGTTTCTCAACCGTTTATAGTTAAGTCTAAAATAAGAATTGTATTAAAACTAGAATTTTAGACCTCATTTAGGCATAGTAGAATGTTACTTTGCAAAAAACTTTGAACTACAAAAAGTTGGTAAACTAAGTTAAGTTCCATCTCCAAAAATCCAATTGAGATTTCAATCTTCCACTCAAAAGTTATAGACAAATTTCATAGAGGGTTTGATTAGGAATTTTTTTTTAATATTTTCAAATATCCTCTATGAAATTTGTCTATAACTTTTGAGTGGAAGATTGAAATCTCAATTGGATTTTTGGAGATGAAACCTAATTTGATTTTCCAACTTTTTTTAGTTCAAAGTTTTTTGCAATATATCATTCTACTATTCCTAAATGAGGTCTAAAATCTAGTTTTAACACAATTTCTATTTTAGACTTAACTATGAGCGGTTGACATACTACGTTTTTTCTAAATTACATATCCCACATACGTTGTTCTACCTCTTGCCACCCCCATAAGTACATAAAGGTTTGTATTCAAATTCCAAATCCTAAAACATGAGTGGCATAACAAATCAAAGTGAGGGAATTCAAACATTGGAATTATTAACCTCAATGAATTGATTTCCATTTTCATTAAAGTTGCAATTTAATGTGTTGTTTAAATTGAAAGTACTTAATTTGCCACTAATTGCAATGTTTAGTCGCAATGCAAGCACAAAATTGAGTACTGACAAATATTGACAAGTGTCCCCTTAGCTAATGTTGGGTGTGGAATCTTCCACATCATTCCATCCACAGAAAGGCAGTCTCTTTGACTGCTACTGGATGTTATGCATCAAACTCACTCAGAACTATGCAGATTTTTTTAACATATTGTAACTTTTGTAATGTATTTTGGAGACTGCTGGTATGTAAGTTACCCAACCTGGCAGCGAACTCTTATAAATGCTGAAAAAATTGAACAACTTTTGGCAAAACAAAGAACAGCTCTTGTGGCCAGGCTTGAACATGAAAATCTTTTTGAGAACGCATAAGAACTGGCAAGGGTGAGAAACAAAGATAGAGGAATCAACATCTTGGGTTACATGACTATCATTATGGTACACAAAGTTCGGAACTTAGCACCATTAATTCAGCCCACAAATGCAGGTATAAATAAAAACTCTAGATTAAATGTATGCATGATATATTTAGTTTATACTGGTGTATTGCCCCTTCATAGGACATTCATCATAATACTATCTTGTAAGAGCATCTGTAGTGATCCCTGCAATAGTCACTATAAGAAAATGGTCAAATATATAATTGCAAAGAACAACTGCATGGAAAATGTAACTTCAAAACAACTCGGGTTCTCTTATTGCACCAACGCTGCTAACCCTACAACGTCCAAGTTACCACAAAGTCGCGTCCGTGTACGAGACGAAGAATCAATGAGTGGCGAGTTTCATCTACCACATTCCGTTGACAATGTCGTTGACAGTCTGATGTGGGAAGGCAACATCCCAATGTGGAGGCCCAATTGAAGACAAGGAGGTAGCTATTATATATTGTAATTTATCTACACTATAGCACGACTAAAAAATGATTGTAGTGTAACTTATAGACAACTCAAAGAAATTTTGGCTTATTGATAGAAAAAGAAAAAGAGAGAGGCCACTATAAAAGATGTGGTAGAATAAGATGTTTAGAGCGACCTCAATTTTACTGTAGAGCCACTACGGAATGACTTACTAATCACTGCACCTTACTATCTATGTACTTTGGCACAAAATAATACTATTTTTAGGATGTTGCTATGTGCCACATTGTTAATAGATGCAACTTAAACAAGATGATGTATTGTCCATAAATAAATTTATAAATTTTAGTCAATCCAAGTGTTTTAGCTCCTAATTACTCTAAGTATGCATTCATTGAATTAATAGAAAAATTTGATATTTTTGCATTGCAAGTGCACAATGATGTCATTGAGGATTAGGATGTGACTTTGACAGATTAGTTAGACCACCTTAAACTAATGAATTCTTGATGGTTTTTCTTTTTTGGTGATTTTTGCCAATTTTTGCCATGTTATTAAACAACTTTTGAATAGCTGATGTGATTCAGCTTTGAACCTGTAGAGGTTACAAAAAGCACATAGTGAAGGATTTTTTATATTATCTCTTTTAAGCATTCTGGAATTACTTTAAAAATGCTTGATAATGATACAATTTATGGTAATGAGTCTCCACAATGAGGCTACTGTGTAGGCTATGTATATGCATAACCTCCACGGTTGACTTTCATAGTGGTGCATTTAGTGTTAAGGCTAGAACGTAGACAATAATGCCTAGAACAAAGTCATGCCCTGTAACCATGCTTTACTTCACCATGTAAAAACACTAGGGATTCACTCAATTCTGTATCTTCAACAATCCAATATAGAATTTGACAGTGACAAAGCCTTTAGAAGTCGTTTGCATGTGCTTTTGTCTTCCATAGACGACTACGGCATGACCTCACTGCCACTATAGAATGACTTCTTAGGGATGGAAGATAGTAATGAAAAAGTCATAAACTACTAAATACCTAGTGACAAAATTTAGAAAGGATATTATAAAAAGCTCAAAGAAAATGTCTTTATCAATCTGCTTTTTCATATTTGTCTATAACTTTTGAATTGAGACTTGAAGTTTGAAACAGATTTTTAGGGATAAAATAAAGGTTGATTTCCCAACTTTTATTAGTGCAAAGTATTTTGACAAAAGTTAATCTACTATACCTAAATGAGGTCTAAAATATTACTTGTAATATAATTCCTACATTTTGCATATCCCACATGGATTTTTTTGCCCCCTACCACCCCACTTGTATAAAGGCTTGTCAATTCATTTCTTCATATTCACACTCTAAATGGCTTTGGAAGCCATGCAACATCTTTTGCCAAATATGGTGTATTATATATTATATATGGTGTATTGTGTATGATATATGGTATATTATGTATGGGATATTGTGTATGGTGTACTCTGTGTGGGGCATTGCCATGAACTTTAAATGTACTCATATAAAAATCTTAAATGATTAGTTCCATGCAATTCTCATTATACTCCTTTTGGTATATATATTTGCAATTTGAAAATGACAAAAAATGACTTCCCACATCCTTGAGGAGTGATTTGAACCCTAAAACCACATTACTTCAGGATGACTATAAAATAACTTGCCACGTGTCAGTTCAACTAAACAGCAAAACAATTCTATCGCAACTTTTAAATGGCTATATAATGACTTCCGATGTGGCTGTCCACGTCAGATTTGTAATGGATCTATCACAACTTCAAAATGATTTGCAAATGATTGGCCACACGATTGTCTACGTCAGATTTATAATGGGTCTGTTGTAACTTTAAAATGACTTGCAAATGATTGACCACGTGGGACGGAAGGGAAAGCACTTTCCATATAGTAGCACAACAATCATTTCTTTAAGTCAAACTTTCTTTATCAATTCAATGATATTTGCCCCTCATCCATTTATATATCCAAGATACAAATGGATGGTGATAATACTTTGGCAGTCATTTACATAGACAACTCGATCAAAATGACTCCAAGGCTCAAAAGTCATTTAGCAGTTGTCTATGACCACAATGACTGCTTTGCAGTTGTTTTTGCACTACAAGAAAACAGTGTCCAAATTGACACATTCAAATTGACAAAAAATGTCCAAATTGACAAAAAAATGACAGCATTGCCTTGTAGTGTTGCCAGTCGTTTTTCCCACCATTTTCTTGTAGTGAGTGACGGTATCGGCACTGTACCCAGTGCAGAGCAAATTGTGATTAAATTTGTGTTCTAATACAACCATGGCCTTAGTGCATCTGTAGTCCTAATGGAATATTGGCCCTCCAAATGTATTCAAAATTTTGAATGGTATATATTAGATCTTGAAATTCATATCATTGAAAGCACATCCAAAAGCACTTTGAGTAGGTACAAAAATTCAAATTTAGACATTGGACAACCACTTCAAAAGCAAGGTAAAAGTCAGAAATTATAAAGGTCTTAGCAAGTCACAAATACCAAAGCAAAATTTGGCTATTGTCATTACCATTTGGAAGGCCAATATGTTGTTAGGATTGCGGATGTTCTAGTAGATTGATATATAGAGAGAGACAATATTTTTTCTTAGACCCCAAGGCTAGGTACTTTCTTGCATTTCAAGTCAAGGCAGTATGTGTTCAAATCCTATCGAGCAATACTCACTTGCTCATAAGTTTAACGTAATAAGCGTCTATGCATGTAAAGATCCATTCACTTCCTAGTACTCAGCATAGTGCTGCCATTTGTGCATTACCGGAGGGTGGGAGGAAACCCTAAAGTTTTCATTAGACTCTGGTATTATATACAGAGTTTTCCATCAATTGTGCAGTACATTACCGGGAGGGTGGGTGGGAATCCTAAAGTCTTGTCAGAGTCTTGGTATTACAAAAGAAGACGCAGGTAAAGAACGTATCGTTTGCCAAGGCATACTAGAAATGCCAGCAATACTTGTAAGATCCAACTAAAACGAGTATTTCACTTGCAATCACTCAACGGTCCACCCTCAATCCCTGAAGATGAAGACAACTCACAATCGTGAGTTAGCGAGTTTACATAATCACCAGCAGTATCATGATCTTGTGCTAAATAATACACGAGTAAATCTCGTACCAGATAGAAGGAGAAAATCTTGCTCACTCAGAAGTATCCTGAGTGTCTACACTTATACCCCATAACGGAGCTCTCTCCTCATATTACTGATCCTTAGAAATTATATCAGAAAGGATCTTGCAAAGTTGTTAATCTTACCATTAATGAAAATTCAACTCAGTCACTCAAGGGTGATTGCAAGAATGACTTGTAGTACTATGTCACACTTTAGTTTTTCCTTTTTGTTTTGGCCATAACTTTTGTATTGTAGCTCCAAATGACTCGAAATTTATAGGGAAGCTACTTATAACTATTATATACCTTAAATAATTTTTTTGTATTTTTCAAAAATAATTTACTATTTTTAACAACCCCAAAAATTTCTCACAATGGCTGATTTAGGGGGTTTTAGCACCATTTAAGCTCAAAAAACGAATTTTGAGCTGAAATTTTGAGAGGATGATATCTTAATAGACTAATAGCTACCGTCCAAAGGAATTTTTAAAAATACTTATTTTTATGTGGTGTAGAGGTCTACAAAAAGAGCTTCTTTCTACATTTTTTTTCAAAAATACAAAACAATATTTTGGTGAGTTTTTAGGTCAAATCTTATCACCAAAAAGTCTTCTCAAATATCCAATTTTTATATATTTTTAAATTAAAAAATCCTATTTTTTACAAATTAAAATGGTAGAAGTGGTATTTTCTTCACCCGAATTCTATGTGAATTCTATGTCCAAAAGCTAGTGAAGAAATACCACTTCTAACATTTTAATTTGTAAAAAATAGGATTTTTTTTTAAAATTATCTAAAAATTGAATATTTGAGAAGACTTTTGGTGATAAGATTTGACTAAAAAATTCACCAAAATATTGTTTTGTATCTTTGAAAAAAATGTAGAAAGAAGCTCTCTTGTGGACCTCTACACCACATAAAAACAAGTATTTTTAAAATTCCTTTGGACAGTAGCTATTAGTCTACTAAGAGACCATCCTCTCAAAATTTCAATTCAAAATTCGTTTTTTTGAGCTTAAATTGTGCTAAAACCCCCTAAATCAGCCATTGTGAGAAATTTTTGGGGTTGTTTAAAAATAGTAAATTATTTTGAAAAATCCTCAAAAACAAGGTAAAGTATATAATGGTTATAAGTAACTTTCCTATAAATTTTGAGTCATTTGGACCTAAAACACAAAAGTTATAGCCAAAACAAAAATAAAAAACTAGGGTGTGACAGAACGCAACAAATAGTACAGGTCATTCTTGCAATCATCCTCAATGGTCTGGAAGCCTCCTGATATAGCAAGCTTAATCTATTGAGTAGATTAGCAAACTATTGAGTAAATCAGCAAAGATTGCGATCGCCTCAGTTGCCTCAGTTGTGATCGCCTCAGTTGAGGAAACTATCGAGAATTTAGATAAAAAATATCCTGATATTCTCAGCTTAGTTATATTGTTCACTGAATAAAAACGACTGAGACTGCAAGCATATGATTAGAACCTTGATCATGTACGTTAACAAAGAAAGTTCTGTAGTATTCAGATAGGTATTAAATCTCGTTAGTATCTTGGATCGATCTCAACCTAATTTCCATACTTAGTATATAGCCTGAATATCACAGGCGACTCAAACTAACAGCTAAGAGTAAAGTATGTTTTTGAAAATGGTTTGGCACACAATATAATGTGGCCAAATCTTGAGGAGACACCCTCACCTGCACCCATATCCACACAACAAACACAAAGTCAGTTACAGGACGCATACAAGGTGCACATTTGAAGAAAAATCAGGCCTCAAGAGGGCTGTGAGTTCTCGGCAAGAGTTCTCCACCGGCTCTAAAGAAGGAAAAAAAAAATTTTAATTTTAAATTAAAAAACAAACAAACCAAACCCATCGGAATACTTGAAGGCCACTAACTGGTCAGGAAGTGAATAGAAAACAAGCTGAAAAGCTGAAAAGTTGAAATAAAATAACTATTAAAATTTTTATTTTTATTTTCATTTAAAAAAAATCGAAATTACAAAAATTCAGAAGCTGACCTGGCCAAACTATGACCACATCAGCATCTTTTTTTTAATTATTATTTTAATATTGCTTTTAATATTTTTTAATGATATATATATACCCTCACATTTGCAATTGATGTCCGGGACGATATCCATAGAGGTGTTACCCGTATGGGAACACTGAAGTATGGTATCCGGATTGTCTATGAAACGTTTGTTGCTTATAACGCAAGGTTACCATCACCTTTTCCATTGCACAAATATCGCTAGTTTTTATCCTGAGGAAATGTTTATCCGTGACACGTTTATAGCTCCTAATGTCATGTACCATTATACAATGCATTACGAAGACTTGAGAGAGAGAGAGAGTAGAGTACATTATTCCACACCCTTTATCAGGCAACTTCCCGAAGTATATTGACCATTCTCAATCATTCCAGACCAGTTTTGACAATACTACGAGCATGAGTTGTGGCGTTCCTCGAATAAAGGAAGCTAAAGCACTAGCCAGAATTTGAACAGTGATGCTGCTACTAAGTTTCACCTACTTACCTTCCGGGAGGGAGGGTGGGAATTTTAAACTTTTAACTTATCAAATTGCCTTAAGTAGCAGTCAGATTAGAAGTCGGGTGGTTCGTCACAGATGACGGTCCGGCTAGAGTATTAGTGCGCTTGGACATTTCATGCGGGTTCGCATTTTTGATGGCAGCATCTACCCTTAGAGCATCCTTCTCCGATTGGGTCAACTTGTCACTCTCCCAATCCAACATATCCGCCAACTGGGAATGGGCAGTACGTAACTGTGCCAAAGCCTTCTCTGTTGAACATGTGATAATGAGGTTGAGAATAAGTGTCCATTGCAAAAGGTCAAGGGTAGAAAGGAGTAGTGGAGCATGGTCACCTTCCTCATCAGAATCCAGCATAGCCGCATAGTCTTGCTCAAGAATATAGGCTCAAGAATATAGGCGTGAACTTCGAGCGCTTTCATGGGTGCCATAGTTGCTTGGACAAACGGAGATGGCGCCGGTATTGGATCGCTGTATCCCAACACCTTAAGGTCCTCCGTCCACTGCCCGTTAGCAGGAGCAGCGGAAGACGCTTGTCAATAAAGCCATGCATCTTGAAATGTTAGAAAGCAAAGGAAATTCACCATTTCCTAGTGGATCTAATGCAGAGAGAAGGTACTTTTTTCTGTCACCCCAGTGTTGGGTACCTTCTGACATTTCGAGTCAAGGCAATACTTGCACAGGTCCTAAATTTCAATACATGCTTATCCGTGAAGATTTTTTACACCAACGATGTGGAACAGGTTTTTTCACATCCATTTTACTTCTCAGTATATCCCACTAAATTGATCCATGTCCGGGAGGGCAGGTAGGCACCCTATGAGTTTCTTTAGTCTGCTAACTTATCCAGTCTTCCTAAGCTTGGCTCAACTAGAGAATCTTATGAAAATTTAAAGATCCAGTTACGTCCTACTAGTTTTGGCTAAAACAGAGGACCTCGTCAGAATTTTAGACCCAAGTATGTCAATTACCTCGGTTCATGCCCATAATCAAACCATTACAAGATTTATGAACAACATTCATCAATGACTCAGTCCATGTCCGAGAGGGCGGGTGGGCCAGAGTCTCTTCTTATTGCTAAATTTGTTATTTCTATTAATTTTGATCAAATCGGAGGATCACAGAACCAAGAGTATCGTTCCTTATCGATTCATGCTAAACACAAACCAATACGAGCTTTAAGAACGATATACTGTAGTCTCAAAGTAATATCAGACTAGAAACTTTGTAATGCGAGCTTCAATTATTCTGAAAACCCAACCATAATTTGCAAACCTAAAGATCAGCTGAACTTCATAGCAGTACAAGCTAATGGAAGAGGGAAAAATTCGTGAAGAGAATGATCTTGCACACAATATTATGTGTTCAGATTTTGAGGAGACCCGCCTCACCTGCGCCCATGCATTCAAACACACACGAAGTTTGTCAGAATACGTACGCAAGGTGTCAGCAGCGAGTCTCCAAGTTGTTATCCTGGCCGAAAATCTATATCCACAAACATATCGCTAGCATTGAATCCGAACATGGAATTTCAAATTATCAACAACGACGAGAATTTATAACAACACACAACCGTCTACATCATCTCATCTCGTAGCAAAAAACACAAGCAAAACCTGTGAAGTCATTTGCGTATCCATTATTGGTGGTAGCACAGCTTCGGAGCACGATTGCACGACTTTGGAATCACAGCAAGCTCCAAGAATTGAGGCGCAACAGTACCGGCAACTTGTGAGTGGAGTCAGGACAGGCGCTGCATGAAGCGCGTTTCTTGAACGGCGGGTCGCGATTGTCCTGCTGTTCTCAGTGACGCAGCATAGACGAGGGCCCACATTTCTTTAAGTTGATATCCGTTCTTTAACAAAACTCATACTGTATCCGTATGGATATCGGAAAGGATATGGTAGCTATTGTTTTTGGCCAGTACTGAGTACCGTTAGGTTACCCTTATTTAGCTTGTCGTTATTCCATAGCTTGATATTAGGATTGTTTCGTTTTAGAAACAATATGAAATCAAGTCGGTTTTGCATAACCTGATGCCATGTACTTGTGTGTACGGTAACACATTACAACACATTACAAAGACACGAGAGAGAGAGAGGGAGAAAGAGTTCTTATCTTTTCACCCCAAGTCAGGGCCTATTCTGACAATTCATGATCTATTCTCACTTTGAAATACAAGCCTGTAAGCTTTCATACACAGACATAACTGCCTATTCTGACAGTTTTCTTGGATCAGTAGTAACTCGTATGAAACAAACCATAGCAGATTCTTATCAATTCAAAGCAAGATCCTTCAAGATTATTAAGATCTTGACCGAGAGGGAGGGAGGGCACAATTCGTTCCAGTGCAGATTGTATATCACAATCTAGCGGCATTCAGTACCCGTTGTTTAACTAGCTCACACACGGGTGTGCAAGTGCAGATGTATCATTGAGTCATTCACAGCTTGTCTTGAATTTGATAAGTACAAGTCTGTAGATCTCACACACAAGCATTCATGGCTCAATAAGAACCAGAATGAAACATTCCAGAGCTATTCTTCATAAATGAACACTACATCTTGCACGATTACCATGATTTGGATTGGGAGGGAGGGAGGGCACTTGTTCATTCATTTTCCACTTGTGTGATCCAACTAACGGCACTCAGTGCTGAATTAAAAATCAGGTATCGCTCTCAGGAATTCTCATCCGATCACCCCACTAAAGGCGGGGCTTGCACAATAGTATCGTGGATCAATACAAAAGCCATGATAATATATACATAGCAAATCGTAAAGCCCAATAGATAGTATTCAAAACAGTTACAACATCCCATTACGGTAATATCGCAAGAACAGGTAACCACATCACTGATTTCTGTAATTTGAGAAAATGAGTACCAAACTTGAGAAGTCACGCCTCACCTGCACCCATATCCCACAACAAACACGAGGTCAGTTACGGGACGCATGCAAGGTGTCTTAAGCATGACTTCACTTTTTTGTTTGAGCCAAAGTTTTCTGCACATAATTTCAAACACAGAGCAAGTGATAAACAGCAAAGATGAAGCCGAAACAGCTCCATCGCTCAATCGACAGTCGACCTCTCTTCTCGGCAGTACACGGATAGGAATAGGACCTGATTCGTCATAACAGTATCCATGTTCGTAGCAGTACGTCACCGCAGCAGGTCCCCGGCGTGAATCAAGCAGCTTCGTTGTGTAGCAAACTCGAGCTGGGTGACTGACGAGTAGAAGCTATCAAGAAACAGACGGTACAAGCCCATAAGGTACGAGCCCTGAGGTGGGGTCGAGTCGCCTTCAGGCCGTTAGGGCTGCATGCATAGAACGATGGGGTCCAGCTGTGCGTACGCGTACTCTGAAATAGACTTGTCTGACTGTGTTACCCAATATATGGCGGGTATGTGTCGCAGGAGTGGGTATCGTGCAACTAGTTTGCAGCACCAAGAGAGGTATCGGTCATGTGCAGCTTGTGTCAATTAAGTACAGATGTACCGAACATGTGCAGCATGTATCGATCATGTATAGCTTGTCTTGGTCATTTTATCTCAAAAAAAGACAGTGCAGAACGATGATGATTTAGAAACCTTTGTCATTTTCTTTTATTTCATTGGCGCGAGAGAAAGAGGGAGAGAGAGATACATAGGATTATAGCCTTATGTGTATGATCTCAGTCCTATATTACTTTGAAGGAGTTAGATTTTTTGAAGTTTCCTATCCCTTAAAAACTACCAAGAATGTGTGCTTATAAACTTCATTCCCAATCATCTTTAGATGTAGTTAAGTAAGTGCTCAAACTCGGATTCTTGCAATGACTACATATTCAGTGTGATGTCTTTTATAATGATAGTATCAAAGGCCTCCACTCACACTATAAGAAAGCTGTGTTTTTTCTGATGTCAAGATTTTGACAGCCGAACGTTGTATGTGACGTTTTCTTATGTCAATGTGGACGTCCAAAAAATTATGTTTAGTGAGATGTGCCAAAAACATCAAAAATTTGGCCTGACATCACACATTACTACAAGAAAATGGGCTCAAACGCGACTGCAAAAGGATGACTTCCTGCTCAATGTGACTAAAGAATGACTACCGCTCTTTAATTGCACCAATTTTGCTTCTCCGCACCACCTAAGTCATTCTAGAGTTGTGAGTGCGACTATATAATGAAGACTTCATAAGGGGTCAACTTCATCCACAATTTTCAATTCACAACGTCATCAATTGAGTGAAGTGGATACAGTAATTGATACCGTAGCGGCCTTGGTCAACTACAAAATGACTGTGTCATTATTGTGACTTTGCTTTTCTATAAGGCAACTACAAAATGTCTCAAAAGATCACCGGAGACGCCTTTGAGGAAAGACAAGTTGAAAGATGGATGATGTGGCTAGAGGCTCTTCTTTTACTTCTTGTCTTGCATATACTAGTGAAGAAAATAGGAGGCACTTTGAAATACTGTAGGTAGAAGTATTAGCTTCATAATATGATGCTCCATTCTTTATTTCCTCTAATTTTTTTATCCTCTTTATTTTTTCTTTAAGTTTCAACCTGATTTATTTGTTGTAATTTTTTTTTTTTATTCTTCTTCTTTATGTTTTTTTTATTTTTCTGGATTGTTTTTGTTGCTGGCTTCCTCTCTTCTTCTATACTAAGATTTTTTTTGTCTTGTTAGGTTCTTCTTCCATTTTAAAATTTCTTTTCAAACCTTTTTTTTTTTCCTTCTTTTGCTTTTTCATCCAATTTTTTTTCTTGTTAGGTTCTTTTTCCATTTTAAAATTTCTTTTCAAACCTTTAATTTTCCCTTCTTTTGCTTTTTCATCCAATTTTTTTTCCTATTCTATCTTTTATATTTGATGAAATCCTTTAAATTTTTTTGGGGGGTCTTGTTTTGTCTTATTCATTTTTGCAATTCTTCCTTGACCATTCTTATCCTAGGTACGCAACTCCCATATTATATGGCCCTGATTATAATCACTTATAATGCATTTTAGTCCAATCTCAAAGGACATAATTTGTTTTAATGTAAAAAATTCTTGTAGCCCTTTTAACAAGGAATTCAAAAATGTAATTATATAAATGAAATGAATATTTTTGAGGACAATAATAGCATTAAAATCCTAATTATATGAGTTTTTTTAATACATGTATCATTGGACAAGCTACCCAACTTTTGGGGCTTTTTAATAAAATTTTAATTTTAATCGGAGGGAACTTTTTGTAAGGATTTTTAAAAACTATGCGTAAGTGTTCCAATTCTTTATATATATTGTGAATTTTTTTCCTAATATGTATAGAACCCAACATTTTCTACATTTAGTTTTTTTTAATTTAGTCTTCACCCAACTTTTTTGTCTTTTTAATTTGATATAATTTTTACAAAAGCCGTCCTCTAAGCCTTTTTAATGCCAATGACCCCCGCATATAATACAAGAGTTGCGTACCCGGGATTCTTACTTTTAGAATCATTCATATCTTCCTTATCTCTCCTAATCTTTTATAATTTTTTTATATTTTTGAATTTTATTTTTACTTTTAATTAAAATGATGCATTCTTGGTGGCATTTTCGATTTGTTGATGTATATTGTTTTCTTAGTTAGGGTCAATATCAAGATTCATTTAAACTCCTACTAGTATAGCAACAATGAATTTTGTCTATTAGTGCCATTGTCTTAACACTACTTCTAGACAGTTCATAAGATTCAAAAGTTGACATTCTAAAGGTCTCAATACAAAGGTAATTTGATGGTAATAGAGGTAGTCGTTAAGTTCCGTTTTCCCCTTACACAAACAACAACGTTGCTACTTCTATGCCACTGTAGAATGACTTTTTGAGATTACAAAGTGAGTTGAAATTGTCTTGGATTGCTTTGGCGCCTACTCTACTACTGCTTCAGCGCCCTACGCATTGTAATGCATTGTACAATTTCCAAACATCATGCGTACCTTTCATCATACTTCCCTTGCATCTATAACACATTTTCATGTACACCATATGCAATGAGGATGGACAAAATTCAGAAAAGATGTTAGAAAATGTCAAATAAAATATCTTTTCCAATCCTTTTTTCAAATTTTTCCATAACTTTTGATTCCAAGCTTAAAATCTAAAACGTATTTTTGGAAATGAAAGTCAGATTAATTTCCCAACTTTTCTTAGTTCAAATTTTTTTTAAAAGAATTAATCTACTACGCCTAAATGAGGTCTAAAATATTACTTATAACATAATTTCTTCGTTTTACATATCCCGCATGGTTTGTCTTGCTTATTACCACCCCATTGTATAAAAAGCTTGCCATTTCATGTCTTCAAATTCAAACATTAAGTGGCTTTGAAAACAACATATGATGTATGGTGTTGGTGTATTGTATATGATGTATTGTATTTGATATATTGTGTATTGTATATGGTGTAAAGTTGTGGAACTTTGAATTTATCCTTATGCAACTGCAAAATGACTACTTTCTCATTGCACTCCTCTTTGCATACATCAGTGCAACTTAGAAATGATAGGAAAATGACCTACATTCTCAAGAAGTGACCTAAACACGAAATCCATATCACTTCATAATGACTACTAAATAACTTGCCACATGGCAGTCCATCAAAATCCATTGCAACTTCTAAATGACTGTGAAATGACATCTGACGTGGCTATCCAAGTTAGATGTGTAATGGGTCTGTCACAACTTCAAAATGACTTGCAAATGACTGGTGACATGGATGTCCACGTCGGACATCCTATCCACATGGTAGCTTAAGAAACATTTCCTTAAACTTCACTTTCTTTATCACTTGAAAAGAAATTGTCTCTCATCCATTTTTACATCTAAGTCACAAATCATTGGTGATAATAAAATCTACAGTCACTTTAAATGACTTGTCCAAAATGATTCTTGGGCCCTCAAGTCATTTTGCAGTCATATGTGTCCGGAATGACTATTTTGAAGTCATTCTTTGAACTCATTTATATGGTCATTTTTTTGTAGTGTGTTTTTTACCAAACATCACAAAAAACATGGGTCAACGGGGGCCTCAAAGGTTGCCATGTGGCTGCCACTTTGTCACCACGTAAGTGTGGGAAGCTAGCTTGGCAAATTTTCAATCCATTACCCGTTGATGATGTGTCCTCTGATGTGGCAATGAAGTGTCATCTGATGTGGAGGTCGAAATAGGGTGACATAGCATCCCATGCTGCTGATGTGGCATTTTCAAAAGTGGTCTATGGTGTCATTGGAGAATTTCAGTGATGTTTGTATAACATCAGTAAAGACGTTTGAACATCTTAAAAGACGTCAAGGAGGACATATCATACTTCTCATGATGCTCACCTCCGTGCGTTCACTTAGATGTGCATTTTATAACATACACTGTCAGAGATGTCTACCTTGTCGTGATAAATGTCAACATAGATGTACAAGACATCTAAGTTGCAGCCAAAGATGTTTTTAAGATGTTCAAATTTCATACTTTCCCATCAGACATCGAAACATTTTTTGAGACGTATTTTGAGATGTCACTCCAGATGTCTAGCCGTTTTTTGAGACGTCAACTTCAATGTCTATATGTATTGCGACGTTAATACAGACATTTGAATTTATCATAAATACCTCTTGCAACCTTTAGTATGATGTTAATATGGACAGTCACACGTAATCTATATAATGCGCATGTGCATTTTGTAATGTCTAATACAATATGCCATACATCATACACAGTATACCATATATAATATACTATACACAATATGCCATATATATACGTCATATATAATATGCCATAGAAAATATATCATATTTGGCAATTATATCACCAGGGTTGCTAGCAAGCGAGCTTGTGAGCGGGAAAATTTTTTTGGTGCAAAATTACATGAAGGACCTATGACCGCAGGGATTAGGGTGTTCTATATTTCAAGAAATGCAAGATCATTTTCTTCAAACTTGAGGCACTTCGAAAAATTATTTTGTGAAATCTTATTTGCAATAATAGAATTTGGTAATTTTTGAATGAAATCACCTGAAGGGGTGCAATCCGTTAGAAACCTAAAGATATTGAATTAGGATAAATTGGATAATTATTAGTTTGGTATTATTTCTTGCGTATCATTTATTTTGCACTTTATTAATTTATGTAGTTTTTGAATTTGGCTCACTAATAAGTGCCTTATAATAATTGCAATTCCCAATTGCCATAAATACATCACATGCTATATTAGTTCAATTCTTGTATTACTCACAATCATAGAAATTGCTGTACAATTTAGTGTTATAAATTAAGGTGCTTCATTTATGAATCCCTTAGCGTTCCAACATATACAAATTCCTATCTAAATTTACAAATCTCCAAAAAATATTAAACAACTTTGATTAAATACCAATTTTGTTTGTCTTTCAAGAATAAGTTCTTGGAAAATCTTTCAAGAAGTACCAACCATATATGAAGTTAAATTTGGAAAAAAATATAATCTAACAATTTTAGGTGAATTGAGTGAGTGCCTGAAGGTCTTCACAAAAATGTTATGTTCCAAACCTACTTTCTAGAGAACAATAATGTTATGGTCACCGCAAACAAAGGCTATAAATGCAAGCCCAAGCTAAAAACTAAACATTCTAGCAATTGTTGAATTTCAAATCATTTTTATCATACAGCCAAAAAGCATTGTTGTTATGCAACCGAAAAGCATTCAAAGCTATACCCTTAGATTGAAATTGAAGCCCAATTTGTGAGGAAATGAATATGTAAAAAAGAAAGTCAAACAATGAATGTGGTTCAGGAAATTAGGCAAGTTCAATATACCATCATTGAGTCAACTGAATGTGAGATGTGGATAATTACATAAAAACCAAGTAAAAAAACTCTTATGGTTGTCTAGACATGTACTGGCTGCATAAAGAATCTTAGTTTTTTATATGTTATAGGATTTAGAATCCAAGCTTCATCAAAAATTAATACAGGCCAATTGAAATGCTTTATAAGGTAATCAACTAGTACGTACCTAATATTACATACAATGGAAATTTAGTTGTCCTTAAAAAAAGGGTAGGCTAAATACAACAAAGACTTCAGGTGATTGGTAAATATAGCATATAATCAACTGGGCTTAATAAAAGTCTGGATTCAATACAGCATAGACTGCATGTGATAGACTAATGACACATTTTCAATTCTCCAACTTAAAGCGATATGCTGGTTAGATCCTCAAAGCTTACAGATTCTAGAATAAAAGGACAATACATTCCCAAAATATATGTGGGACTGAATGCTAACCCTTAATGTATAATCAAGACATCTCTCCCAGTAAATTAATAAACTGCCGGATAACTTAAATCCAACCTTTTACTACAACATCATATTATTCCAAACACTAGATTTATTTATCATACTCTCGAAGACATTTTACATATTCTATGGTAGAATTTGTCAAATCATAAAGTTGTTTCCTATGTTTCTATTTCAATCACCTATTGCAACCCAAAGGACATCATGTACCCGGGGAGATCACTTAGTGTATCTATAACCGGGTCTATAACTAACCACGTGTGTTCAAGTGATTTTTTGCCCCCCTATTTACTTTTTAATGAACTATGATTTCAACCTATAATTTTGAGCATTGTTTAATAAAGACTATAGGTTTCTATTGCCAAAAACTCCCAATTCAAATACCATATTAAATGATTTCTTGAGAAGGTTGAAAAATGAACTAAAATGGCATGTTTTTCAACTCAAATATTTATAGAGAATACATTTAGATGACCATTGCAACAATATTCAAGGAATATAAATTTTCAACAGAGAGTTATTTTTGAGAATTTTTTGTGTATTTTTTAAACAATTTTTTCTTATATAAAATAGGGGTGTGATAAATATTTTCAGCTCTGCAATGTATCTTTTTACTTCAAAAATTAGTAACTAATTATAATTAACAAATAAAATTATCAATAATTCAAAATATAAACTTTCAAAGTAGAAAAATCTAATCATGTTTTTTTCTTTTCCTTTTATTTATATTTTAGAACATAAGATAGGGGGTCTAAAATCTTAACGCACGTAGTGCCTAATGGACCCTTTAAGTGATCTCCCCGGAATCACGTATTGCTGAAATAGAATGGGAAGGAAATACGCCCCATGATGTAGCAATAAAACACACAAATCCAATCATAATAGAAATCAATAAACCATACAATAACTCATGAGGTATGTCAATCTTGTGAGTCTAAGTCGCAGTAGACTCCGTCGCCGAATTGTCCGCAGTAGACAACTTAGAAGTCTCTTTGCCCTCAGACGCTGACCTGTCTATAAAATCTAATACATTTAATGTATAATTATGTTTTTTCCGCTTAGGTTTTTGGCAGCCAAAATCCACAAATGCCGAGGCTATTTGTTTGGCATACACCGAAAGATCAAAAGTCTTCTCCGGACTGAAAAGAAGACTTCTATTCTTCATAATTGTATCTACTGCCATCAACCTCGTACGACTACAAATATACATGATGCACTATTACATTTTCTAATCGCAAAAAGTATCATGCCTAGAATCATGAGAAAAATATTGCAAACTTACTTACTGCTTTTAGTCTTCCGAGCAAACTTCTTGGGCACCACGGCCGCCGACTTAGGATCCTGTGATGCAACAACTACCAGTGCCAGCTGTGTCACTTGTGTGGTCACTACAGTCGGAGCAACTTTCATCATAGGTTCCAGCAAGGCATCAAAAATGTCTTTGTTTTCCTCCAAGGCCACGATGTGACGACCCAAGCCACGACAAACAACAATTGATGCACCTGAAATGAACAAATTCAAACACTTTAGTTCAACAGTTCATTTTGCTAAAATTAATTGAATTAAACAATAAATAAATTAAAGACTAACATGTGGATGCACTGCAATCTACAACCAAATCTCCTTCAACGGTTGTGCCTTCAATGAGAACCTGTAAAAATCGAGGGTCCTTTTCATGACCTGCTCACTATGATTTATCCCCATTCATTGCCATGTTCCTATCAAAAGTATAATTGTTGATCATGTCATTCCAAACAAGGTCTATATTAGCCTTCTTCATCGCCAATGACTGTTTGAAACAAAAATTCAATTTTGCATCATCACTAAGATCCTTGATGAGAATGCTGACACCGAACTTCATTGTCTGCAATCATTCAAATGATCAAATCACATACATGTAAGAAATAAAGCTAACAAGAGGAACAAACAACTATCACTTCAATTGTAAATAAATAGAGAAATTACCGTGGTAGCAGGATCAATAGCCAATGTCAAAGGGAGATGGTTCGCGCCTGTTAACTCCTTGAAAGTCAACATTGGGTACATCTCACACAATCCTGCGATAGTGTTCCTGGAATCTATACAGTAAGAGTGAAAAATCACCATGCAGTCGTTGTCTTGCAAATGTTTCTCTGCAAAAGCACAGGCCAGCTGAAGAGCTTCTTGCTCTTTATCTGCGTTCCAGGCAGGCACTTCATGTTTCGTAGTAGACACTCTGGACATGGGCAAATTGTCTGGACAGTCAAAAATGACAAGGTTCCTTGCTCGGAAATCAATTCAGTTCACCCCCATACATGCGAGGCTTTCCTCCCGACAACTGCAAATATACCACAATAAAATGAATTAAACATCAATCCAAAGAACATTCATGTTGTAAAGCTCAAACATGAAAGTCCAATCAAAATCATAAAGATATTACCTTCCGCAAAAATTCTATCACCTCCGTGTAACAATTTGGTGGATCGGACTCAAAGTTCTCGACCAAGTCCTCAATGGAGAGATTCACAATTAAATCCTCTGTGTTGATTGCGTCATCTTCCTCCAAGGCAATCACCTGCGTTCCAAAAGTGATTACATCTTCAGTCAAGTGCGGTAATGCCTTCCTCTTCACCCCGCTTTTAGATCCTGTTTGCATCTGAGAGCCTTGGTCCACCGTCGAAGATGCTATAACTGGAAGAGCTCCATCGACCTTCTTCTTGCCTTTCAACTTGGCCTTCTCTTCCTTCTCCTTCTCCTTCTCTTTCTCCTTCTCCACCAACCTCTCTAGATGATCCGCTTCCTTCTTCTCTTTTGTGTTTACCAATTCGGCGAGGTGGGCCGTTTATTTCCTGTCGTTGGCCTCTCTTCTTGCAATGGCCCTTTTCTTTTGCTTCTCTATTAAACCTGCAAATTCATCCACCTCCAAATCAATGACACCTTTGCCTTCGAGAGCTGCCCGCATCTGTACCTTTGAGTTTTTGACGAATGAGTGAAAGTGATGGAGCAATCCAAATACCAACCACCACCACTGAAATGAGCCGTTGTGAATGTACGCATCTAGCTTGGAGTATACATGCCGACTTCAGAACTGCGGTCTAACCATGTAGACAAAAATGGAGGGAGGTCGTTCTTTGCAATTGCACCTTTCGCTTCAAGCTCAAGCTTCAAGTAATTGAAATTCAAAACAAACCAATCAATACAGAAGCTTCGAAAATTGAAAATCAAAATCACAACATTCTCTTCAAATTATTTGAATAAAAAGAAGCCATGAAACCAAAGATCAAAGGAAAAAGTAATAAAATAATATAATGCACGTATTTATTGATTCAGACCTTTAGACTATCCAAGGTAGCCCAGAAAAAGGAGAACAAGTAATAGAACCAAAATGGGGAGTACTTCAAGTATCCTCATTTTTGGTTCTCATCCAAAAACATTCTGAAAAAGTAAAAAGAAATACAGAATTGAAAATATGAACCGAAAATGGAGTTACCTCTAGGTGCCTACATTTCTGGTTCTTATAAATAAAAAAATATATGAATGGCAAAAAAAAATTGGGAATCAAAAAGGAGAAACAGAAATGGAGGTACCTTGAGGTACCTCTAGAACCACCGTCGGATTTGATGGTGGTTCAAGAGATACCTCAAGGTACCCCCATTTCTGGTTTTTGGAAAAGAGACAATTATTTAATTAGTTTAAATAAACCTTGAAAAAATAAGCATAAATTCCAATAACAAAATGGCATCTAAGAACTATTAATTATAGTATTCATAGTTTATAAAGACTTACCGGAACAGAACCCTTCGAACAACCAAATTTGTGCCCTCAAAAGTCATGAATGAATCGCGTTTCTTAAAATTGTTGGTGCCTCTCAAGAACAGACCAAACTCTTGGTCCCAGAGCCTCTTCCGCCAAACTTCTACGTACTCAACCAAGAACTTTGGCTGCAGCGGGGCACCGTAGATTGTAGTTTATTGGAATGTTGTCTTACTTCACAACGTCATCAAAGTACTCCACTGCTGCATCTCCAATCTGAGAAGGCAAATCACTGAAATTAGAAAAGAATATTTAATCAAGCTATATCTACAAAACTATGATTAACATTATATATTTAGATTCAACTACTACTAGTAGATAATCACTTACTCCCGCATAAAAGACGCATTCATTCAAGAATGGTCCGAGGTGAGTTTCAGAAGCGGGCCTCGTCGGAAACTTCCTTGCTTCCCGAGATGGATATGAGGAGTTCCACCACTGCAAGAATTTCACCTTGTGAAAGGATGTCGTGCAACATGTTGCTACCATTTGTAGTTTCTCCAAAGTCATTTCTAGAACTTCATTTAAAGTCTAGTGCTTCTACACCTGCAGCAAAAACCAAAATATTTCCATATCAATTATCAAATGGATATTCATGTGATGAAATTTAATTACTCTATCAAAAATGCAGCTCACCTCTTGCAAAAATCCGGGTCCATTCATTGGTTGTGCAACTGCCAATAGTTTATCCATCTTTGAGTTCAACTTCTGATTCTTCTCATTTGCTCCCACTTGCATGGCATGAGCAACGCCCTCATCAGACTTGTTTTCAAATTATGTTGTCTTGTTGTACTTTTGGACCGTTGCATCCGCTGCCTGTGCAATTTCTTGCTGAAAAATAGAAAGAGCTTATAAAATGAACAATACATGAAAATTAAAATAGCAGATTATATAACAATACAGTTACCGGATTACCAAAATGAATTCTTATCCGGAAAAAGAAGGAAGTGAATACTTCTTGAGGCATAGAGTACCACTTCTTGGTAGGCTTTGCAAAACATCGTTTCACTTCTGATGGCTTCAACATTTCATTGAACTTTTCAAAAGGAAGAAGACTGTACTTCTCAACACGGTATAAATCGTGAACCAAATTTGTTTTCATATGAGAGTCCTTCGTTGCTCTGCATGTCAATGAACAATGTGGGTCAGTTTTATCAAACGGAATGCAACACAAGAAATTTGAAATGATTATAAATAATCATAAAAACAAAAGTAAATGACAAGCGAGAACTTACTTGTTTATGTCATGTATGACCTGCATGACTAACTCCGTCTTCCCTTTTTTTCCCAACAAGATGCAGTCCACGAGGCAATGGAAAGCCGGGTTTAGAGATTCAACCCTGGTAATGTAACTCATCCACGCATGAAGTCTGTGATTGCCGTCGCAGACAAAGAACTTCATGTTCTTCACGAAACGCAATAAAAGCACCGACTCCAAGTAGTCGTTGAATACATCATTCTTCTCCTTCCAGATATAGTTCCATTGGCTCATTTTGTCGTCAATGAACATTGATGATTCTCCTCCCTCGTTTGTAGTTGACACATAAAATACTGCTACTCCTTTGCAGTATCCAAAGACGAACTTGGTCTCCAGTTTCTTCACATCGCAGAACAATGTTGGTCTCACCATGGGCATCGCAGCAAGCCGGCAAAGCGGAATTTGAAGCCGTGACAACCAGTCTGGCTTCATTTTCAACATGCCAATGATGGCAACGGAGTCCACTTTTTGAAGTTGAGTAAGCTCGTCCTCCAACAATTCCTTCTCCTCGTCTTTTTCCACATCCTCTTCCATAAATGGGGGCGCTTTATCACCTTCGATATCTGGTTGAATTTCTTCACCAGTATTTGGAGTTTCCAACACTCTCTCCTCTTGTGTTTCATTCAAGGGCGTAATATCCATCTAAAGACTAGTAGACAATGAAGAATGTTATAATAAAATCAGTTTAAAAAAAAATCAAAAACTCATTTTTCTAGTACAATGTAGTTTCAAAAGTTCAAAAGCAATTTATATCAAAATTTAAATAGTATATTTTGCACTAAAGTAGAAGCCAAATAAAACTTGGCCTTGACATACAAAAATAGATATATTCTAGAAAGAAACCAGGCAAACCACGTTTATGTTTACCCAATATCTACTGATTCATCCGAATTAGAGCTCAGGTGAATAATGACAATGTCATGTCTTGGCGTACTAGCACTAGAAGCACATTGGCACAAGTCTTCCTTCAGAAGACTACAAACAAAAAACAAATAATTGGATGATGAATTATTCTCCGTCTTTAAGCTTTTTGATGAAAACACAGGCTGCCTTCCCGTCCAAATTCTCTGCCGTCCAAATTGATTCTCCCGTGGCCGTTTTTTAGAGTCTGTTGGTGGATCACAAGCATCCACAATTGCACCAGTGCTTACTAAGTCATCTTCTTCAGCTTCTTCCTTCTTGAAGTAACTTGAAATGTCCACATTCGCTTGGACAGGAGTCACAGGCTCTAATTGACCTCCACTCTTTGTGATAGGGGCAAGTTGAGCAGGTGCAATGTCTTCTGGATCCAAAGAAGAGGATGCTTGATCAATAGAGGCATCCACGGTCTGCACAAACAAAATCAAAAAGATGTTTCACATATGTTTTCCAATTTCCATGGGTTACAAAAAAAAACTAAGAAAGGTGAGTAGTACCAATTTATAATTTATCATCAAAGTCAAATTTGGTAATTTTTTCATGTTCAGGTGTAAAATGATGTGAAAAAATGAAAATTCAGCAAACTAAAATAAATAATATAAAATGAATGACAGATTCTTCAAAGTTGAAAATGACTTAGTTCAAATCAATAATACCATATCTTTCAGCACAGATTAGAATTCTAGAATATTTGGTCTCACACGGGTACCAGAAGAAGGGGTTGCCTCAGACACCAAGAAAATGACCGTCGAATCCGAAGGCCCATTTTATGGTAGCTGAGGCTACCCCTTCATTTGGTACCTATGTGAGACCAAATACTCTAGAATTCTAATTTATGCCAACTCACAAAACTATCTCCAGAAGATTATTGAAGAAAATCAATTTTGCGCCCTTTAAATACATAAAAATACAAAAGTCCAACCAATATAAAAAGAATAAAATTGAATTACACAAAGATAACAGATTAAAAAGAGACAAAGAAATTTAAAAAAATTTCTAATATAGAAAAAATGAGGTTAATAAGGAAATATTTTTTATTTTTTATTAAAAAAAATATTAGAAATACAAAAGATATTCATAAATAAATAGTGAAGTTAGAAATCTCAAAATAACACCTTAAAAACATTAATCAGAAAGTAGAAATAACTTGATAAACTCAAAATATGATAAATCAATAATAGAATGTACTCCCAAAATCATATAAATACAAATATCCTATCGATTACCCACTTTAGTATTCGGGTGGGTACCAAAAAGAGGGATATCAGCCGATACCCATGCAGGTACCGTCGAATCCGACAGTGGCATCCAAGGTGCCGGCAATCACTATAAGAACCCCGTGTTTTTTTTTATGTCTACCCAAAACATGCAATGTCCAAGGCTTAACATACTATGTCTGTTGAGACATCAAGACATTAAAGAAGAGGATTGTAGTTTAGGATAAATTTCCAAGGATGTTCCAGATGACTGCGGAAAATTTGAATGGAACTAGTTGGTGTTCCCGAGGACATTGAGATTTTGATGACATTTTTAAGGACTCACTAATGTCCAACAAGGCGTCCGCAAAAATATGGATGGCTATGTCAGCTTTGGGGGAAAAATTTCAAGGAGGGTAATTTTTGAAAATCACTTTTTTCTTGGATAGAAGTCTAACCAAGGTTAAAAAAAAGGGATTGGACAGCCTCCGGGCAGCTTTTGGAGAAAATAAGATGACATGGCATATGACGTGGCATGCCATGTATAAATTAATTGACGTGGCATAAAATTATGCTGATGTGGCATGCCACGTCAACATAGCGGGGCTATTTCTTTGCATTTTCTACACTTATTTTGGAGATGTCTAAGTAGACATAGAGATGTCACTGGAGACATCTTATAAAACGTTGAGATGTTTTCTTGGACATTTTTGTAGACTTCTAGGTGTTTTAGGAAATATAGTCACAATTGGTATAACGTCTATGGAGACATCATCAGAGCGGCCTTTGAGACATACAAAAAACATCCTATTGGACATCTATATGCTGCTCTACCAAAATTTAAATCTAGTGTTTTCAATATCCCATATAGTTTGTCTTCCCCTCTACCACTCCACTTGTATAAAGAGCTCATCTTTTCCTCTCCATAAACTCGCATCAAGTGGCTTTTGAAGCCATGTGTCATAATTGCCAATTATGATGTATTTTGTACGGCATATTATGTATGGTATATGATGTATGGTATATGATGTATAACATATAATGTATGGTATATAATGTATGATGTATGGTGTATTGTGTATGACATGTTATATTGGACATTATGACATGCATGAGGGACATCATATGAGACATGTGAGACTGTCCATATTAACATCATGCTGAATAGTCCATTTCATTCCAAGAATGTTTAATGTGACATCATTTTGTTCTCCTAGATTATACCAAACATTGCCAGAAATATTCATGATGAAAAATAGATGTTTACATTGATGTCACAAGAAATTTGGACGTCTAAAGTGATGTTTCAAAATACTTCTGTGAAAACGTTTGGATGTTTGAGTTGATGTCTCAGAAAACGTACAGATGTCTATGTTGACATCTTCAAAGATAGTAAAAAAATTCTTAGACAACAAATAATATGATGACGTGGCATGCCACATCATTTTTGCTGGATGCCACGTCACTTTTTCCACTGCCACATCACATGCCACCTCAGATGCCACCTCATGGTCAAAATGGATGAAAAAGTTTCCTACGTGGCTGTCCGTGCACATGTGGCGCTTAGGTGGCAGCCATATGGCGGCCTTTAAGGACCCTGTTGACCCATTTTTTTGGACATCAAGTCCCCCAACATGCTGATGTCCGACGTCAAATATAATGTCAAATCCGAGTCTTGAGCAACACAATTTTTTGGGCGTCCACGTAGACATTTCAAGACACCAGTCACGACATCAGCACGCAAAATCTAGGGATAAAAAAAAACACGGGTTTCTTATAGTGAATTACCCCTAATTCTGGTACCCGGAATGTCTTTGAAAAATCCTTAAGACCGGATTCTAATTTTACATTTCTGACTCAGAGAACAAGTGAGGGATAACCTTTGTCACTAAATTCAAATTTAGTTTAAAATCTAAATTGGGGAAAGCATTTTCTGATAAGGAATCACCTACAAGCGGATTCATGCAAATTCTTTGGTAGAAGATTCAAGTGAGTAATAAAGAAGGCTAGATTAGGTGAGAGCACTGGAAGTTAGAGACAATTAGAAAAAACTGATACACCAGTTCCAAATTAGAAATTGGAAAGCCCACTTAATACAAGCGACCGTATCTATTCTCAATCGCATCTCTGCATAGCATAGCAGCTCTATACACTGAAACAATAAGGCCCACCGGAAGGCGCAAGCCTTGAGGGAAGTGAAATCAAGAGATCAAGCAATGATTTCATAGTAGAATTTTCTAGGAGACCAAGGTCAAGCAGCAACATCAAGCCCCGAGAGTGAACACCTTTCGAGAAAGAATAAAATCCACAAATCATACCAGCACGGTACCAGTTCCAAAGGTAGTAGCACCCCTCCAAAAAAAGACCGTCGGATCCGCAAAGATTTTCCTCGTTGCCTGCCGCTACCCCCCAAAGCGGTCCTTACAAAATTTATATTACATTTTGCTCTAACCCAAAACTATTGATCCGCATCTATCTCCTCCTAATCAATACATGAGATTTAGCCGAACTTAATCAAACTTTCTAAGTGCCTAAGGTCAGGCAACGACGCCCAAGCCTCGAGAGTGCATGTCATTTGAGAAACACACCAAAAATCCAAGTCGGACCCGCATGGTACCGGTTCCAAGGGTAGCGGCACCTCCCTCCAAAATGGACTGTCGGATCCAAAGGGGGTTTCCTCGTTGCCTGCCGCTACCTTCCAAATTGGTCCATTTAGAATTTCAAATCTCTTTTGCTCGAAGTCGGAGTTACTGATCCATGTCTATCTCCTCTCAGTCACTCCAAGATTCTGCTATACTGATGCTTCGACACGACCACCACGTGATTGCAGCGTCATTATTCAAAATCCAAATGACATCACTCTTGTTTCCATTTTTTTGGAAGAGTCAAACAAAACAAAAGCAGAAATACTGATTTTTAATTCCATGACTATCGTATCTGTTGCTCGCCGATTCTTATGCACTCTTGTCATTGCCAGCTTAAAAGAATGTACTGACGGTGCTGAAATTGGAACTAGACTATCGAGTAGTAGTCAATAAGCCCTGACAACAAAAAATGTTGATAAAATATCAAAAATGATAGACGCAAACCTGTGCTCCGGTGGACGTGTTTGAGACAACTTTAGCTGCAGCCGTTCTAGCCTCTTCCCTCCTGCAACTTCGTGAGCTTTGCGTGGTTGTCATTGGAGCTGATTGCTCCTGGAGATTCAATGAAGAACAACTTTTTAAATACTGGACCTCACGAGTTGGCAAGAATGACTTGAGAAGGAAGAAGAGAGAGTTCTATTTTGAGGGACCAAGCTAGTTATGGTTCACTAAACGCGCAACAAAAAGAACTTCACTAAATCGGCTTGGCAGCGAGAGAAGCAGGTAAAAAGATTGAGAATTTGAAATGCAGAGTTCATGCGGAGCCACGTAGAATGGTTTGTGTCTTCACGAATTTGGGAGAGTTGACACTGGTGTCCTGACTATCGAGTCTCTCAGGAATTCGATGCCACAATCCAAAAATCAATTAAAGAGTGGGTGGTTTCAATTGGGATCAAATCAAAGTAGCCCAGGGTTGACGAGAAGCTACGTCCCAAGCAAAACTACGTCCATTTTTGGGACGTTCAGACGTCCAGACGTTGCGTCTGCTGTCGGATAATTTTAACGGGTAGGCGGCTTATTGTAGCAAATGACGATATACAGCCACCTCGTTTGCTTCAATTGCTCCATCCAATGGTCCTTCTGCCTTGATTGACGCCTCGACCAACGCCCCATCTGACCCGACCGATGGTCTGACTACCCAATCCTCTATCCACCCGCCAGGCCGTCTGCCTTATCCAACGCCCTGTCCGCCGTCCATCCGCTGGTGCATATCTTATAATATACCATTAGAAAGGTATTGTCAAGAGCTTTCTAATGGTATATTATGCGTCCGATTTGGCCAAAAACTCCGACGGTAGGACCCTTCCAAAGATTGGGATCCGCCCAGCCGTCCGCATGTCTGCCCGTCCGTCCGCTATTATATGCTTTATAATATACCATTAGAAAGGTGTTGTCAAAAGCTTTCCAATGGTATATTAAGCGTCCAATTTGGCCAAAAGCTTGGACGGTGGGACCCTTCCAAAGATTGGGGTCCTCCAAGCCGTCTGCTAGTATGTAGTTCGCCCAGCCGTTTGATTATCTTCCTGTTCGTTGTCCGTCTAATGTTGTGTGCTTTATAATATACCATTGGAAAGGTATCGTTGAGAGCTTTCCAATGGTATATCATGCGTTCAATTTGGCCAAAAACTCCAACGGTGGGATCCTTTCAAAGATTGGAGTCCGTTACTCGTCCGCCAGCCGTTCGCCCCGTCCGCTCAATAACTACTTGCTTCTCCACCTAGCCATCCGCTTCTACTAAAACATTGGATTCTAAAAAGCATATATTTGCCTCTAAAGATTGCTATTCAATGCTACAAGCATCCAATGCAACATTAACCCCTAACGGACCAAGGTGATTTTCCTATCAAAAAACACTCAAAATTATCATTTCTATTGCAAAGAGAAAAGAGCTTTAAAAGTTGTTTTTTCTTGCATATTCAACCGTAAATTCTTATACTTAACTAGTATATGAACATGTAGAAGAAATTTCAGAAACTTTCACAATGTAGATTGCAAGATATATGCATTTAAAGTGAAGAATACAAGTTTCTTTTGCACCTTGCTTGACTAGATTTTTTGGCTTTGAGTCTTTTTAGTTCAAATTTTTTGCACTATAGACTTTGATTTTCTATTTTTTATGTTAAGCAATTGAGTCAGGAATCTCTTAAAAAAATTTAGGATAAAAAGCACTTAATTTTCACTCATTAAAAAATTGTTGAGTAGAAGTGGGTTCAAGATTTGATAAAATAATTAAATTGTTAATAGCTTTTTGATGGAATTGAATCACAATAATCCCAACAGTGAGATTGTTCTAGCAAGAAAATCTAACCTTGTCTAACAATTTTTTTTGAAAAATTCTAAAATTGCATTGAAAAACAAATTCTACAAGTTATTTTTTCAAGAAGATGCTTAAATTGCCCAAAAAACTAAGATTGTCCATAATTTTCTCATTACTAGTCCACATTGAATGAAACCAAGCTTCACATGTAGACAAAAATATAATCTTTGAGAAAAAATTTGGAAAAAACTTAGTTTGACTTTCTGTGATTTTTTTTGTGCTGCCCGGCAAACTCCAATTTTGCTTATTGTGCCATAACTTTTTCTCTCAAGCATCAATTAAATTAAAAATTATATATTCACAAAGCTCTTGCAAAAATACACAACCTCAAAAAATCCACAAAAAATATTGTTAAAAATTGAGACAATAAGAACCTACCCCAACCCAAGTTGTCTTCCAAGGGGACAAATGGTCCTTTAGGGGTTAATGTAAGCAAGAAAGGGTCATTGAATTTATTTTTCAACAAATTAAAACCTACACAAAATAGTGAAATTAGATTACCTTGTTAATTAGGTTGCCTTATCTGAGATAATTTACCTCATTGATTAATGCTTGTTCCATATGGAGGTGCATGCCACTCTCTAAACTAAATCTTGAACTGGTGCACAAATCTATGCCATACACATGGGCTTTAAATTGAATGCATCATTGCACAAAAGCTGTGAATATTTTTATAATATGAATTGTCAAGAAATTGGTATGGGACAACCTAATTTCACTATTTTGTGTACAATCTAAATCCTATTCCCTAAACTCTATACCCTAAACCCTATATCCTAAACCAAAATTTTGAATCTTACAATAGTGACCAAAAACATTGGTGCAATGTGCGGAATATGTTTGACCTTCAATAGTTCAATCCTTTTAAAATGTCATTATCAAAATATACTACATATAAACCTCACAAATTTATTCATTTATGTTTTCAATGTGGTCCTTGTTTTCTTTATCAATTATTATGTGCCAATGTACAATGTGGAACATGCAACAATAAGTTCAAGTATTCCTTTAAGTTTTATTGTAAAATACATTGATAGTTTGAAACACCAAGGTATATATAGTACAAGCAATTGTATTAACTTATTATTCTATTAGAAGATGCTATTAATATGCTTTAAGCACTTCAATGAAATTTAATGTAGTTTAATGTAGCTCAAGATTAAATTTTGCATTCACACGACAAAAAAATAATTAATGTTATTTTCCTATACCCTTTATATATATATATATATATATATATATATATATATATATATTTGCATCCTAATTTACAAACCATCAACAATGTATCCCATACCAAAAATATTGGTGCTTCGGTAGTCAAGAAGGTAATTGGTCTCAAATATGATGACCCCTCATATACGACAATTATGGACCTCATTTATGTACTTCTACATCATAAACGATATCATTAATTCATATTGTAATATACAAATGCGAAACTGTAAAACGTGCAATCCTGATTTGAAGAGGATTTGAACTTTGGCCTTAGGGTGCATGCCGAATTCAAGGAATTAGTATTATTATATTACAACTATACAAGCAAGTTTATAATTTTCTTAGATGGTGTTGTGTTGGAGAAATGGATAATCACCCATGTCCACGTGAACTCGTTAATCTTTTCAAGACCAAACATGTATATTATGTAATATTCATTGATTTTTCAAAACAATTGTATTTTAGAGCTTCAATGGGAAATATGGATTTCATTGGAGTAAATCAATAGATTTTCATTGAACAAAGAAAAATGCTTACATGCTTGTGATCTAAATATGATGGCATTGAATTTAAATAAACAATCAATACTTGTATTTTAAGATATGTTATTCTAGTGAATCTTATGAATCTATTCAAAGTTCTGGATAGAACATTAGATTTGTAATGACTCTTAGAAATATTGGGTGATTCTTGGTCCTAAACTAGTTTACAACTTATTTGATTGTAAATCATTCTAAGAATCAAGGGTGGGTATGCCGGCCATATATTACCCACCACAATAAAGGATTCACTCTACCTTAGGCAATGAGTATGAATTGTGGATTTTTTCAAAACTTTACAGCATATGCTTTAACATGTATTAATGTCATCACACCTAATTTTACACAATATTACTTTGTAGTATAGGTACCTTAAAACTAACAATTGTACTTTAATGATTACAAGTAGATATAATCTCAAAAAATAGTTTTATTAACTTCACAAGAAAATTTCAATACTACTATAAATATCAACTAATATGACCAAAGGCATTAGCATAAAGAGAATTATAAATGTATGCCACAAACTTATAAATTAAGAAATGTGGTAACGATAGGAAATTGTGTATATACAAATCGTTTTACAAAAAGTTACATAATCAATCTACAATCTTGGAGATTACAATATTGATTGAATTGAAAGAAGGAAAACTATATGGTTAGACTCTTAGTAATATTTACTAATCAAGCATGCTAAGACTTTAATACTACAATTGCAAGCAAGCCACTTGTGTTTTTTGAATAATGACCAATTCAATCTTTTTAGGTGAAGATAAGAACTCCAAGAGTGTTGAAGATTACAATAATTAAAATAATGGCTAGCACCCAATCTTTGGAGTGGTCCCCTTGCTGAAATTTTTGTCCGAATTGGACGCATGATATACCATTGGAAAGCTCTCAACAATACCTTTCTAATAGTATATTATAAAGCATACAATAGTAGGCGGACGGCTAAACGGACAGGTAGATAGGCGGACTGCTTAGTGGACCCCAATCTTTGGAAGGGTCCCACCGTCGAAGTTTTTGGCCAAATTAGATGCATAATATACCATTGAAAAGCTCTTGACAACACCTTTCTAATGGTATATTATTAAACACATAATAGTGGACAAGCGGGCAGACAGGCGGACAGCTAGTTGGACGGCTAGTTGGACTACAAACTAGCGGACGGCTTAGCAAACCCCAATCTTTGGAAGGGTCCCACCATCGGAGTTTTTGACCAAATCGGACGTATAATATACCATTGGAAAGCTCTTGACAACAGCTTTCCAATGGTATATTATAAGATATACATTAGCGAACGGATGGCGGACGAACGGCTGACGGGGCGTCGGTCAAGGCGGACGGGACGGTCGGACTATTGGTCGGGTCAAATAGGGTGGCGGTCGGGCATCGATCAAGGTGGATGGGGCTTTGGTTGGGGGCGGAAACCCAGGACTGACGAGCTAGGTGGCCACTGGTGATGCGCGGAATTTACTATTCACTCGGTAAATATAAAAGCCAGATGTTACGGGACGTCCGAGGGGTAGGAGACGCAGGACGTTGGACGTTCGGACGCAGCTGCGGACGCTCAGACGTCCAGACAGCCCTGAAGTAGCCAACTGGTGCTTCAGAGATTTGTGGAAGAAAATTAAGTGGAACTTAGGCCACCCTAAGTTGGGCATCTTCAACTGATTGGAGGTTTGGCTCCCTAGGTGTGCATTGGTCTCATTAGGGTCAAAAAGAATTGCTTGTTTGATAGTTGGTTGCTCTGAGTTTGAGAAAAATTAAAAATAAGAAGACTTTGTCTAACTATAATTATTATATAAGTCCCTTGCTTATTTGTAGAGGATTTGTGGTTTATCTACTACTCCAGGGCACAAATTTGAACAAAAACTAAATTCCAGTGAAAAGTTTATCAATTACTCTAGCTCTTGCAAAAGTTTCAAAAAAATTTCCACAATTAAACAAAGATTATTGTATCATTGCATAAAAATTCATTTTGCCCCCCAATTGAAGAATCTTATCTCTGGGATTAAATGCAAGAGACACCACTAGAATCTACAATATGGAATGGATTCTTGCTATTTGACAATGGTCACCAGTGGAAATATTAAAAGGAAGTAAAGTTTTATACTTCAGCATTACAATTCAGTAGTTTGTGAATTTGGCAAGTTCAAAACTCTCCTACTCTATTGAAAATTAAGGATTTAATTACCATTCAAAGGTGGGTACAATCTATTTTGTAGAGAATAAGCATTGATTGCTTTACAACTAAGGTTGTCCAAATCTTTTTAATGACTAATGTAAAATTAATGAATAAATGCCTCAAATCTAAAGAAAAAATGAAATATTCTAGACAAACCAAACTTCCAAAGAGTCATGTTCCTTGGTGTCTGAGTAAACAAAAAAACTACTTCTTGCCCTCACCAATTTAAACAAGGTGCACCAAACTCATATGTTCCTAATTCTTCATACTCAAATAGTACAGCACGGCACTTCATTTGTTTGAAGTCCATGGATTTCAAATTCTACAATGGACGTCATTAAAGTGTATATTCAGTATTGAATCCTATCTCTTTCACCCACACTAAACACCACATTGAAATTTCAGTAGAGCTGTTCAATAACAATGACGACAGAAAGCCTTTTAAAGAATGAAAATATGATAGTGACTAGCTTACAATGAAGGCATTGTGCTCTCCCACAACATTTTGACCGCCAGCATCCTCAGTCACTTTGTGTTGTGAATCTGCACATTGGCCATCGCTGCTGTCTTCTTTGCAAGAACCTCCTCCTTCAAAGCAAAGAGACTTCCAAAGTTTGCCGGCTGTCGCTTCACTGGTTTTGGACATTGCTTTCTTCTCTTGAGTCATTCTAGCTCTTCTAAGTGCCTTAGAAGACAAAAAGTAAAGAGAACTACGTTTCTTCCTATTCTTTGTATGCTCAAATACTGAAAATACGGAGTTTCGGTGCTCTAGAAGCATGAGAAAGCACTCAAAGCAGAAGACTACATGAACACTCCTGCACGAGGAAAACAAAGGCTTTACTCCTGTGACCAATCTCATATGATCATTTGCATCAGGTAGGGACAAATATAGTCGCTCAAGAGTCGGGTTTAGCAAACTGAATTAATGTACCCCAAAAGCCTTTGTCCGACAGCGGGTTGCCTTGAAATGGACAAGTGGAACTCTTGTCAGGTAATAAAAAGCAACGTCAATTTTTGAAGCTTTGTAGTTGCCAGTACTTAAGTGAAACTGACAAAGCCCCTTCCCTTGATGTTGTAGTTAAAGTAGTGGATCTGTTCTTCATGTTTGCTTCAGATTTGTGGAGTCCTCAATCTATGTTGAAGAAGAAAAGAAATTAGAGTCCGGGAGGTTACTGCAATCTACCCTTGTTGTCAAGTCCATAGAAGAAGAAGGTCATTGCTGGTATTTGTCTTCGAGGAATTATAGAGCATATGGACTTCCCTTGTCCTTGTTAGCTGCTTCCACTGAGATACTAAGTTGGCAATCAGATAACGCCACAGTGAATATGCCGTATATATCTCAAACCGTTCATCCTAGTCCGCCTCGTCAATTGTTCTTAGTCCCTCCTAGCAAGGCCATTTTCCAAAAAGTGAAGGTCGAGAAATTAGATACTTGTGAGCTCCCAAATCGTCACTTGGGATTTTGGATTTCTTTTTTTTGAAATTTGCAATTTAGAATAAGTAAAATTATACAAAAAGACATAAAAAGAGTGTAAGACCAAAATAGGATTGTACCATACCCATTATAGTATTTGGTCTAGTTTTGATGTTATACCTAAAACGTCCCTAAATCTTGCCGAGAAATAGAGCCTAAACCACAAGATAGCGGGTTTTAGAGGATTTTAGTCACATAGCTCCAGCAACGCTAAATCCCACTGGAAGGTGGCAATGCATGTCTAGATTGGTTCTAGGGATTCACAGTGATCCATATGTCACGTCCTAAGTTAGGTTTTGAATTCCCCATTAGATCGACAAATTCCCGGAAATCCCAGTTGTTAGCATACAGGAGCCACTAAACTCAAGACTGGGCTGTGGAGGAATCTACAGCCCAAGGATGGTGTTCTAGGGTTAATCCCATGCCAGGAGTTCAACGGCGAACTTGATTCGCCAAAATTTCCTCATCTGCAAAAGATTCCCGCGCCATCGACAATTTGAGGGGACGGCCAATTTAAGTCTCCACTAACCAATTGTGCCAGGTACGGAAACGCACCTCCCTGAGAGGTCCTACGAAAAATCCTAGCATCTTCCGACTTGCAGAAGAACCTTTTCCAGATTGTCAACAGTTCTAACCTCCAGTGGGAATTTTTTGTAAATTACCTATGTTACAGTAAAATCTCACTAAAAATTAGGATAGCTTATTTTATACTAACAATGCGTTCCGATAAGTTTTGCGGCATTCAGATAGCATCCGATACTCAAACCAATAAGATTCCTCGAGAATTAATTACATCACAACATCCCCGCGGCGTTGACCGGTATTCGGAGGGCACACAACGGCAAAACAACGTCAACTAAGAGTCTTTTCCTACTCCCTTTCACCTTCCGGAGACCCCAGGCTAGTTACCTTTCTCAAAATAGGAAACTCCTAAGAGTTGGAAATTTACTGCAATTGGGATTTTAATCTAGGCTAGCCTATGTTGGGTTTTTGATCCCGGTACAGGGTCTTGGAGGGTGTTGGACTAGAAGTGGTGTTCTGGATCCAACGGTGCAGTCCGTTTGACATTTGGAGTTAATCTCCAAATGTTAGGAGGTTGGTCCAGCATAGGTAGTAGAAAGTGAAAATCTAGGATTAGGATGAAAATCCAAGTTGATAAGGTTACTAGTAGGAATTTAGGGGGGGGGAGTGAGCCCTTGGAAACCTATAAAAGGGCTCCACTTCCCTCTCTAAAATCACCCTCATACTTGTTTTTGGGTCCGTGGGTCCAAGTCATTTTGGATATTTTGGCGTTTGAAGCCAAAAACCTCTATGGTGTTTTTAGAGCACTTTTGGCTCCTTTTGTTGTTGTATTTCAAGCTTTGAAGGTCCTTGGAGGTCCTTCTATCTTGCCTTGTGTACTCCTTATACGGTTTCTCTTGTGTTTTAGGTGCCCTTGAGAACTAACCCTTGTGTCTTGAGGGGTTTTTTTGTGTTTTCTACTAATCCTAAAGCCACCCCCTTCCGTGCCTTGGCGTATGCCGCCATTGGGGGCCTTTAGAGTGAGAGTCATTTGCTTTACCTTGTGTCCTAACGTGTTGTTCCCTTATTTACGTGTTTCCACCTTCATCTAACATCCCTCTTGTTGTGTGAACCCCCTCCGTTGATGGGAAGCTTTGACTTCGTCACGTGCATTCTCTACATGTGTTTCATTTTCTCCTTTGTCTAACCCTCGCTTGGCCATGTATACCCCCTTCGGGAACGGGGTTGCTTTGACTGTATAATCAAGGAAAGTTTGGCATTTTTTATGGTTACACTTGGAACGGCGAAGCTTTGATTATAAGGTCTAGAAAAGTTTGGCATTTTTTACAAAATCCAAACCTGTCTCTCTACCTTAGTGTCCAAATATCCAAGCGTTTTAGAAATCATCAAATTAGTATAACCATCTAGTGGTGGGGGTACTAGAATCCAGTATATTCCTAAGCTAATCACAAAAGTTTGGATGTTTGTTTTTTTTAGTCAAAAGGCACTTGGCCATCCTACCTAGTTCAAGTTCGTTTTAGTCCTCTACCAAAAATTCCAGATCAAGAGCAAGACGATAAGTCCATCAAGGTCTAGATAAAAAATAAGACGACTGGCCCAAGAGGGGTCCAGCCCGGAGAGCAAGACGACCAGCCACCGGCCCAGTCACGGCCCAGATCAAGAGCAAGAAGAGAAGCCATTGGCCAATTGGGGTCTGAATCAAGAACAAGACGACCAGCCCATTCAAGGGGTCCAGCAGTCCAGGGCTCGGGGGGTCCAGCAATCCAAGGGCTTAAGGTCTAGCAGTCTAGGGCTCGGGGGGTCCAGTAGTCCAAGGGCTTGGGGGGGGTCTGGTTACAAATACAAAAAAAAATCAGATTCTAACTACTTGAAGTCCAGGGTGGGGAGTTGGGCTTGTTTTTAAGACAAAAAATTTGACAAGGGAACTATTGACAAAAAAAGGAATGAGGAGAATTTGTGAAGGAAAGAAAGGAAGCGAAAATGGGGTCCAATCCTGGTTGAAGCTCCACATAAGATAATTGTCCGTCCAACACTTGCAAAACCACTCAAAAATAGAAGGAGAAGGAAAGGAGAGGATGGCTATATGGGCAACTTAGACAAGAGAGACAATAAATAGTGTGCTAGCAAGTAGGCTAGGAAGAATAAGAAGAAATCTAAAAAGAAGCCTTGGTAGCCGTTAGAGGAGGATGGGGGGTATGACAATGTAAGAACTTTGTAAGAGGCAAGTTGGCACATTTATGCCTATTAGTTGTCAAAGTTGGTGGTGTAAGGCCCCCATCAAAACATTTGGTGGAATAGTTCCAAGGTAGAAGGAAGGAAGGAAAAGAAAAGGAGGCCAAAGGTGGAAAGAAGGAAATTAGCTTAAAAATCAATTATAAGTTTCCAATCCTTAAGCCGTCGGCATAATTGAAAAGAAAATAAAGAATTGCAATGGAACACAAGGATGTGTACGTGGACATGGACGAGATCATCTCTAACACGGGCAGTGATGAGGTAAGCCATTTAGACTAATCCTTGTTACCCTTTTTTCTAATTCCCTCTTGATTTTCTTGATTAATCTTTAAATCCCAATTAACAAGTAGAAACTAGTGACAATTAGCAATTAGATTCAAAAGCAAAGATTAAAGAAAAAATTAGGAAGTAACCAATCTAGTTAGGGCAACTTGAAAGAAATTAAATTAGGAATTAAACCTTGGAATTAGAGTTAATTGGTTAATTTTAAGGGTTAATGTAGAAGGGAAAAAAACCCCATAATTAGGACATAAAACATAGAGGTTTAGTTTAGAGGCAAAATTTAGAATTAGATTTAGGAAGTAAACCTAGAATTAAATTAGAAGCTAAAAGCTTAGAGTAAGAATTTAGGAGTTAAAACTTAGAAGTAATTTCAAAGTAAATAGTTAGAGTAACATTGGGACATTGGAAAATTAGGGTAATATTTAGGAGTGAAAATTTAGAGATAATTTAGAAGTAAATTCTTACGATAAAGTTTAGGGGTTAAAACCTAGAAGTAACTTAGAAGTCAAGAATCTAGAGTAAAAACTTAGAGGTTAAAATTTAGAATTAATTTTAAAAGTAAAAACCTAGAGTTAATTTGGGAGCTAGAAATTTGGAGTAAAATTTAGATGGTAGAAATTTCGAGTAATATTTTGAAGTAAGAAAGTTAGAGTAGAAATTTAGAAGTAAATTTTGGAAGGGATAATCAAAATTTAGGTTAAAGAAGAAGGATAAAAGATTAAGGTTAAAAGTCAAAAGCTAGAAGTAGAAATAAAGTAGAAGTAAAAAACCTAAGGTCAAAGAAGAGTAGTAGAACAATTCAAAAGTTAAAACATAGAAGTTCATATAGAAGGTTAAAAGGCACAAATCCATTGGGACAATCAACGTGTGGGAAATAAGAAGGAACCACCATGGAAGGGACATAGGATAGAAGAAGCGTCCAATTAGGCTGTTTTTGCCCTTTATTTACCTAGACTGTCCTTTGAATTAACAACTAATTAGTAAACACTCGCACAACTAATCATAGCTACAACTATTGCCATCCACGAAACTAGGAAACTTAGCAAAGCTCCATTGCTTGGAAGGCACAGTGGACCGCACTTGCAGAAACACCCGTACATCTGAACATAGTGGATAAAAGGCTAGAACCAGGACGGTGTCTGTGTTATTACCAAGGCTGGGTAATAAAGCACCCACAATACTGTCATAGAGTTGACTAGTGAATCAAAAAGAGAGTCCCCCGACCTCACACAGAAGAAGCAATTTGGCAGAAGTCCATCTGTCACAAGTGAGAAGACACTCGTGAACTGCTTATCAAAAACCCCGTCAAATAGTCCAGCACAGTTTTGTTTCTCACGTCCGCCACTACATCAAACTCCCGTTGACCATGTAAGTATCATAGAATGTTTGAAGAGACTTGCTAGTATGCATCGGTCTCGAAATGAATTGTCAACAATGGATCTCAACAACGTCAAGTATTACTGTGTCCAATTTCTTCCGCCAGTATTCAATGGGAATGTCATCTTTGAATTGCCTCCATGTCGGTCATTGTCGTCTTCGTTGTTAGCAAAGAATTTGGAAGGAATGGACAAACGATATGATGGGCATCCGTGGTGCAAGTTGGTGACCAAGAACATTTACAATTCTAACAATCTTAAGTTTTGTAAGTCATTTTGTGCTGGTCATCTTGTTTGTGAAAATCCAGAGTGTGATTACTTGAAGAGAGCTTCCAAGAAGAACAAAACAGAGTGGAGTGACTATACAATGTTCCCTTTTGCAGTAGGTCAGTTGCCTCCCAAGGATTCTTCTCTAGTTTGCAAACTTTGCAAGACATCACCTACGTGCTTGAGCACATGCGATGCTAGAATGTATTACAGCTATAGTGATAATTCTAAAATGCATAGGGTTGCCATTCACTTTGGACGTTATAATCACCATGTTGCAAAAGGCATGTATCCGGATTCTACAGAAGAAATTTGTGGTCTCATTGCAGAGCAGGTGGCCAAAACACCAACGACCACCAACTCTGCAATTGCTCTGTCCGCTAGCAAGGAATTCCTAACAAACTACCTCTTTTATAATGGAGAGGGAGAGAAACAGATGTTAAAGGGGGAGGAATTGGAAGAGGTGATGGATCGTTTTCAATATTTGAGTAGTCCAAACATACGGAATGTGATATCTTCATTTTGCTCACACAATCAGGGAGGTGTCTTAGATAGTATTATGACCATGAAGAAGGAGTGTAGGTTTGAGTACATTCACGATAGCATCTTCCCTGGCCAAAGGAACAAAAAGGTTGATATTTTCAGAATGCTCACCGGAGGACCAAGAAGTGGAGTGGACCTGGTGAGGCGCATGCAACCAGGAGGGAATCTACAGAATGCATGAATGATGTTTGACTACGTGAAACGTGTGAAAGAGTGGACCACGATGGCTTGCCACATGTATGATCCAGATTACAAAAAGGTCAAGACTATTTCAACATGTGACATGCAATCTGAAGATACGGAGATCCAGGTTCAATTTTGGAGGTCTTTGAATGCTGTAATATTACAACACGGAGTAGATTATCCAAACTTCAAGGAGTTCATGGCAAACAGCGTTATGGCTAATTGGAATGCTGTCCGTATTGTCTATGAATCTAGTTTTGCCAATGATAAAATGGAGAACCGTGAGCGGACATGTTCATTGCATTGGAGTACATCTCTATAGAAACACACTCAGAAGCTCATCAAGGAGGCATTTCAGCAACAACACAATACACTATATAAACAATACAAAGATGCTAAAACTATGGAGGAGGCAGAAACACATTACCTTGCGATTCGGTCATGGTGGTTTTCCTCTGGAGCTGCCACTGAAGATGCGCTTCATCACTTGGATCATTGGCTTGCATTTTGGTATTTCAGATACCGACAATCGAGAGGCTTCATGCAAATGGTAAGTCCACATAGAATTTAAAATAGTATGTGTGATTTTCATGTTTTTTAAATACTAAAGTGTATGTTAGTTTTGTTCATATTTGATTTGAATAATGTTAAAACAAACAACCTTTTTATTTTAATTTTTCAAAATTTTTTTTTTCCTGGAGTGACCAGAAACAAGGGTACCTTAAGGAAGCCAGAATACTACCGTTGGATCCGACGATAGTATTAGGATATCCTCCAGGTACTCTTTTTTTTGGTCTAGCATTGGAAAAGAAAAAAGAAAGGATGGACATTGTGTACTAATTGTTTGATAGAATGTTTCTTTTAAAAAGAAAAATATTTATATATTAATTTTTTTGGAATAATTGGAATGTTGTTTAATGGTATTGACATCTATATGGACTAAGTTTTTTGAGTTCATAGTGATTACTAAGCTTTTATTTGTGAAGTTTTACTGATGGATTTCATTTTTGGAGATGGCTTTCTAGGATTTGAGTTTAGAAGAGCTAGCAGATATGCCATCTTGCAACTTGTCTGAAACAATTCATAACAAGTGGCTTCAAATGTCCGGCAACCAAGGCAACAATTTGTTTGACGCCACTTGCGATGATAGTATCCATGCTTGGACCCAAATGACAAACTACCGTGGTTACTTAAAAGGATATACATCTAGATCAAGTCCATCGAAGAGGGAATTAAAGTTGAGAGCTGCAAGGCAAAGTGGAGACCCCAAGAAAAGAAATTTTTGGAAGCACAAAGAGGAAGTTGGATGTTCCCATTGGCAATGCAAGAGACTCACATCGACCTGACAAAGTGAATTTCTCTCAACCTTGTGTTTGAACAAGGTCTAGTACAGCTTTCACAAAGACCTCTTTGGACAAAGGAAAGCAGCCTGAGGTTCATCCATCCAGGCATGTTACGATTGCATTTGAAAGTGACTGCGATACATCAAAGTGGCACATTGCAAGGATCAGACACAAATCAAACCCAAGATGTCAAGCTCAACAACAAACATTAAATATCAAGTGCGTTGCAAAAATTGCAAGAGGACGTTCAGGAACTCCAGCTTCCACCTATTATGGTAGGAAGGAAGATTACGGGACAAAGCGAGAGGTTGTGGCAAACTTCTGGTTTTGTTGGGATGACATTGAAAGATGTGTGAAAGGTACAAAGTGCAAGTACGTTATAGATAGGCCCGAGGTGCCGGAGGTTTGGCCTGTTTTAACTGGGACTAACCTCAGTCGAGAGGAGACATTGTATCTCCAACATGTTGGTTTCCTATTCCAAGAGCGCCCTACATTGTCGCCAAGACGACTCTTCAACATGTCAAACATATTCAAGAGTGTCTTCCATGATCAACTGGCTCCACAGGATGCAAGTGTGTATCCAATAGTTAGGAACAATCAAACCATACGTCAAAATGCAAGCGCACCGACTATAGAGCAGCGGAACAAGTGGGAGAGTACTGGAAATGTTAAAGGAGAAATTGTGGGAGTGACTTTACTTCCTTTTCCAGGTCTAGGTGCCATAGTTACACTAGAGACCAGGATAGATCCAAATCAAAATGTATACAAAATCACAACTGGTATGTTTCCCTCGTGCACATGCCCGGACTTTGTTTACATGTCCGTTTTTGCTATTGGAGGGCGTCAAGCATACGTGAATTGCAAGCACTTGTACTACCTGTACCGATACTTCTGCAAAATGGACATCCATAATGACCAATTCATTCATGCACCCAGTTATAGCTTCAACAAGTTGAAGCTTTTTTATTTTGAGCAGGGATCATCAATGTGCCAATGTGGGAGGACAACTGACGTTCTTCTTTGTATTTCATTTGTACCGTATTAATATATTTTTGGCACGATTGAAATGATTTGAAGCATATGGAATAGATCGATTTTTTGTATAATGTATAAAAATATGTGTGTTTATCAAATGTTTGGTAATATGAAGGTGTGAATGGCCAAGAACTACAATGATTATTCCTTATCTAGTATTGGATATATGATATTCATTTCTGTGAATGTGTTTTGTGTTCTCTTTTCCTTTTTTTTCCCTTTTTTGTTCTTTTATTCCTTTTGTTTTCCCTTCCATTTCTATTTTTTTCCCTTCCCTTTCTATCCCATTTTTTGTTCTTTTATCCCATTTTTTTTTCATAAATTTTTGTTTTCCACATTACTTTCCAAATGTTTTTTTTTAATCTTATTTCTTCTTCCCATATATTGTCCTCTTTCTTTTAAATTTTTTGGAGAGATTAAAGGCAATTTAGACCAGAAATTTACCCAATCAATGGTCATTCTTTTAGATTGGAATGTATTTGCGAGATGCCCAAGAGACTTCAAGCTAATGGCTTAGGTTTCAATCCCGTTTGACCCCAAATTACGCCCGTAGGCACGTACTGTACAATCAAGTATAGGAACCTTATGAACGTTTTAGGCAGTTTTCACTAGAAATAACATCAACTTCAAGAAGCTCTAGCATGCTAAAAAATGATCCAATTTTGAAATTGCAAATTGCATTGGAATTGCAATGAAGTGCACTTCAACTTCACAACAAGTGAGAAATGAATCATTTAAAATTATACAACAAATTGGATGTCTTTCATACACTATGTACCATTTCAGAAAGAACCTTTAGAAGATAATCAAAGATATTTTGCAATGGGGTGAAGGAGAAGCAAAAAATCATACAAGAAATTCAAGTAGTATGAGATTAAGTATCTCAAAAACAATTATGAAGACTCATTTCTAGTGTGGACCATTAAATACTAGTTGTAATTTTCACAAATGCTAGCAACACTAGATGGTAGATAGTGTATAGAAAACATCAAACTTTTTGTATGATTTTCAGTTACATATGTATATTTGCAATGATGATAAAGTAGACTTAAGTGTAATTCCAATGCAATTGACGATTGAAATTCCATTCATTTTGAGCATACACCGACCTCCCAAAGTTCACCAAATATCAACAGGATGCAAAAATTCGTAAGGTTCCTGTCCTCGACTATACACTAAGGTAAGTCTTTAGACTTGATGTTGAGCAGCTCTAATGGAGTCTAGGTAATACGCAGATTTCTTTTTGTGAGTAATAGTTGCTCAATAGTTTGTAATATGTTTTAGAAATAATCTTTTATTGTTTACAAAGTAGAATGAAATGGATGAGCAATAGAGCATAGTTTAAAACTATGCATTGAAGTATTAAGGTCTCATTTCATAGGATTTGGCAAATTGCAAAGTATATTAGTTTCCTAAATCCTAAATCTATGGTCATAGGGGTAGCAGTCATAGGTCCTAAATTTTACTATAAATAATAAACTATCCTCAATTTTTGAGAAAAAATCCTAACCAAAAAAAAAATTGGAAAAAGATCTTCACAAATAAGTTGTCCAAGCTCCACGCTTGCTGCTCACAAGCTCGTCGCTTCAAGCTCGCATGCTAGTGTCGTTGATTATATCACATGGCTTGAAAAGCCACTTAATGTAATTATATAGAGAAGAGAAGACAAGCTCTTTATACAAATGGGGTGGTAGGAAGGAAGACAAACCATATGGGATAATTAAAACTCAAAAATCATGTTTTAGGAAGGCAACATGCAGATGTCTTGCAGAACGTCACGAGAATAGAGTGGGTTGTCCACCTCTATGTCTCCTTGAAGAGTACCAGTGTCTTCTAAACAATCATTGGAGGATAAAGGTAGTGGTTCATGGTGTTGAGCTTGACATCACTGCCATATTTAGAATTGCTTATGTGAAATGCATGCACATTTTTTTAGAGTGCCTAGTGAATTGCCATGTCCAGAGCTTTCTTATTAGTATTTAAAAGACAAATTTTTTTGCATTGGTAATTCTAGAGAATGCAATAACTACCTTATTTGAACCTTTCATCTATTGCCCCTTGTTCATGTGTCAATCCACATCTATGTCTATTCTCTAAAAGCCATAGGGAGATGTTGTCTACTTAGATTGAAAAAAAGAATGGTAGTAACTTTGTACATCTATGGTATTGGTCGTCATGTATGACGTAACATAGAAGTTGTAAGTAGTGGACATTGATGTCATTGTAAATATGGCATAAAGTCATGTCCTAGGTTGCTAGACATGTAAGAATACGTTCTGCATTATTTACAAAACATCTTAACTCCTTGTGAATGTAAGGAAATGCATATCAGAGAGCATAAAATACAAGTTTGCATTTGAATGGAGATTAAGACAATCTTACTCCAAGTTATGTATCTTAAAACGTCTTGAAGTCTCCATAGATGTCTCTACAGATGTCATAACATCTCATACTATGTCTCCAAACACGTCATAAAGTCTCAGACTGTCTTGTATGCATGCAATGCTAACATTGAATCCAGCACTTTGCCGTTCTATGACTATCACATTCTGATGCAACAAGTAAGTCGTACAGTATGATGATGGTTATAGGGGTGGATGTGTTATGATAGAAGGTGGAGGAAATAACAAATGTTAGCATTTGAACTATCTTTGTAGACATGATAGGTGCATGACAATGTCGTGAAGGACATGACTTTATTTCATAAAATGCAGCACAGAATGCCATATTGGAGACTTTGCTATTCTTTGTGACATTGATGCGCTCGCATTTCCCCTTCAAGTTCTGTACAACAATACTTTAGGTGGCGCATAGAATCACCAACTTTGGGGATCTTCCATACATGTTCTAGATAATTGTCTCATAAGTATTTCACTTGCATGTGATTGATTTAGCTTCCATTACTGTTATGTAGATTCTACTAGTGGCTGTTTGGAACATCTTAGATGAAAACGTGCGCTTGGCTGTTATAAAAATGAATAGAGTCTTCCAAAGACTATGCAAGAAGGAAATTAGGAAGGCCAACCAAGATGACCTAATGCAAAATGTTATCATGATAACGTGTCTAGCTCATTGAGAAGGAATTTCCAACGACATTTTTGACTATCATAATACTTACATTTGCCTATACACCGTGTTGAGCAATTACTCTTATGCAACCTTGTGCATTGCAAGTGGATGTATCCTATTGAGCAATACTTAAAGACATAAAAGGACTATGTCAGAACATTGGCACATCCAAAAAGAAGCATAGCGGAGGGATATTGAATCAAAGATGCACTCAAATTCCGCACAGAGTACATCAAAGGATACAAAGGCCTAGCACAGCATGTTTGGGATCTAAAGTAAGCCACCCAAAAGTATGTGGGATATATAGAAAAAATCTTGATTTTGGATTATTGAAACTACTACAATATAGTGTTGTGTGCTATTAGATGAGGGGGACACCCTTAACATTGTTCAATTGCAGAACGACAAGGACTTTGACGGACTACAACCAATGCAACAGGTCATGGACCTGGTCCGACATCCCATGGACAAAGGAGGTAATTAAATTGTTGTAATAGGAAACCACGCAGTTGCTAAGGATGAAGCTCAGGACATGCATGTCCTTCACATATATGAGTGATGCCTTCCAGACATCACGGAAGACGTCTGCAACATAGAGTGATTTGTCTAGCTTTATGTCTTGTCAAAGGAACCATTGTCTTGTAGACATTCTTTGATTGACAGAAGTTGTGCTTGTAGACACCGGCTATGACATGCATCTGCCATCATCTGAAGGCAGAGTGATGGTTCTTAGTAAACTAGACCATTGTTTTATAAATTGCTTGAGGTGGGCTTTGCGGAAGACCTTTTCATTAGTAGTCAGAATGCAATGAATCCACATTTGTTTGTTATAAAAAAATGCACAATGTACCTTGTTCGAACATGTCAACCACCTCCATGTTTATTTTATGTTGCCCATTGCTGTCCATTTTTATACATTCTAAAAGAATCTGCTTCTACAAAACCCACGCAAGACACTTTTGCTTGAGGATGTTTGTTTGGTAGTCGTCAGACCCAATGACATGCATGGAAGCATTCAATGATGGATGTTGAAGTTGCCTTCAACATGACAAAAGGTCATATTATAGTTTACCAGACATTACTGAAGACACCTTTGGTCTTCAGCTAGATGTTACAGTGTCCAATAAAACATAAGTAATTACACACTGCACAACATGCACTAGGATGTCCCAATCACAGGGAGCTTCTGATGATGCTACCAAAAGTAATGTCTACAAAATCATCTGTATGTCTTAAATGATGTCTTCAAGAACATCCATGAATGCGATGCAAGCGGACCCCCTATGTTGATGTGTCATGCCACGTCAACTTTTTGGTATCCACGTCACTAAATTTCCACGTCATCTGACACATCAGCTTTTTGGATGTCCACGTCACCAAATTTCCACATCACCAAACATGTTAGGTGCCATGTCAGCTTCTTTTTTTGTACCCACTTGCCCATCCTCTTTTTTTTCACCTAGGGCAACCTGTTTACCCCAGACCGCAGTAACTTCCACTGACTTATCCAAAGTTAAATTGACCCAGGATGTTGACGTGGCTATGACTATTTTTTTGGACGATTTTTAAAACATTTCTGCAGTAATGTCTTCAAAAACATGGTTGTTTTTGGTAGCACCCAATTGTTGTAACAGTAGTTTTCTTTTGTTTTCCACAACATCCACAAAAATTTACAATTTTGCGGCTTTTGTCTATTAGACATCTCAACATTCTCTTGAAAATATCATGTCCATCTTAAACATGCTACGTTTTTTGTTGGACATAAAAAAAACAATTTTCTTATTGTGTCATGCAACTTCAATTCTATACAAAAAATATGAATTAAGAACATTAATTAAATAAGCCATCTTCTCTAGAGATGATTATAAAATTTACCCTACAACATATAAAGCTAGAATACATATTGAACAAAGAAATATATCCATCTATGCAAAAAAGACTGCAAATCTATCCATGATCATTGGCTTTGATAGAGACCAACTTGCCTATTTTTGGTTGATATAGAAAAGTTCTACAAACTTCATCTACTTCACTTGTTATCGAGGATTGATCATTAAAGCAAGGAACTATTACTTGTCCAAAGTCAACTCACTAGAAGAAAAACATCCTTTGTTTATATTTGTTAAGCAAAAACTTTTGCTAACCCATCAGAGGCCCCTTGAAGGTTTAGGCAAAGTCTTGTGGTCTCAATTTTGGATGTGATTTTTGAATTTAGATAGAAAAACTTATTAGCTTTTTAGGAATATATATTTTTTAAATTTCAATGAGCGCATGGAAGCAAATGTTATGCCCTCTAAGCTCAAAAAGCAATTCAGCTTACAATCGCTACATCTTCTAGAAAAAATAACATATTGAATTTGCTTTAGAATTTTCAAAAAAGAAGATATTTTCTACAAGGATTAGTTTGCATGCTAGAATAGTCTTACCATTGTAATTAGTATGTTTTAATTCCATCTTAGAGCTTATAACAATTTAGATTTTCATTCTATCTTATATTTACATTTAATTAATAATTTTTTAAGAATAAAAAACAAATAATTGTTTTCTGAATTTTTTTTGTAGACTCTCAAGTCAATTTTTCCATATAAAAAAAAAGAATTGCAAAATTTTAACTTATGAGGATTCAAAATCTAGTAATCTAATCAGGCAAAGAGCGAAAAATTTGTTTTCTTCCCTATAAATACAAATATCTTGGTATCTTTGAAAGTAAATGTTTTGAATTTCTTTAACACAATTTTCATACTATTTTTGTGCAAGAATTTGCAATCAAATATACAAATTTTATTTTATTTTTTTATTTTTGCAATAGAAATGGCAATTTTGAATAAGTTTTGATTAAAAAAAAAGACCTTGGAAGTTGGGACTTTAGGGATTAAATTTTTGTGAAACTTTGCAAAAAAATCTTTCAAAATGTCAATAAGGGATGGATTTTATTTGTAAATCCAGAGTAGAATTGAAGCTTCAATGCCTCTTAATCAATATAGAGGAACAATGTTAGTTATTTAGACATAGTTGAATAAGTTTGGAGGAGGAAAAGAATTTGAATGCATTATCACAAAGATTTTCAGATAGGTCTAGAATAGCACGGGGCCTTTGCTGTAAAAATACTTTGTATAATATCTCTTAATGTCTTTAAATACCCTAAATAATCCTAACCTATTTCCAAGTTCCCTTTCCCCCAAATCCCTATTCCTAATTCTCACAATTAACTAGAATTGCCATTGCTAGCTTTGATTTAGCATAAAATGGACGGTCTTTCCAAATGCCTTGCAACTTCACCACAACTTAGACCAACTATTCAAATACCTACCTATCAATTTCTATCCAAAGCTAAGAGATTGTTCAACTTTAGTGAACATCTCTCTACTATTGACCTACTAATCCTTCCCACAATAACCTAGAAACTCCCATTTCTAGGTTTGATCTAACATAAAGATGGAAAGTCTCTTCAAACACTACAAGAATTTGGGGGTATAAAGGACTACAAAAAATGATTGCAAAATTACTTACAGCAGTTGTTTTGGACAAAAATGACAGATAAATTACTCGGGGCCCCTGCATTCATTTTGGACAAGTCGTTTATAAATGATTACAGTGTTTATTATCACCATCCATTTTTCCCTTGGATGGGCGTTGGATGAAAAAGTTTGAGGTGGCAAGTGCTTTCAGCTTGCCACATCAGCAATCATTTGCAAGTCATTTTGTAGTCATTTGCAAGTCATTTTGTAGTCATTTGCAAGTCATTTCAAATCTACCTTTTTTCCAGATATTTGAATTTCAAATCTATCTTTTTTTTAGATTTCATAATTGCAGATCTACCATTCTTTTATATTTTAGAATTTCAAATCTACCTTTTTCTAGATTTCAAAATTCTAAATCTATTTTATCTTTAGATTTCAAAAATTCAAAAATTTATATATAATAGATTTCATTAGTTTAGGAAACCTTACAATTTCATAGATTTAAAAATTTCTTGGATTTTGAATATTTTTTTATTTCTATAAATTATAGAAATCTACAAATTGTAGAGATCTATACTCTACAAAAATCTACAAATCTATACTCTATAGAAATCTGGAAATCATAGAAATCTTAGAATTAAATAAATAAAAAATCACTGTATAAGACTACAACAACTTACAAGTCTTATATGTCCAACTACATGGTACTCTCTACAATTGATATGGGACAATTGATCCAAGACAAATGGGAATAAACTTTGGAAGCAACTAGGAAACAACTAGAAAACGACTTGAAAACAACTAGTATATGACTTAAAAGTGACTAGGATATGACTAGCTTCACAATTAGAATTTTTCTTTCTTTTTTTGATTTGGTTGCATTCATTTGGTTTACTTTTCTATTGATTTCTATCCAAATCAACAAACTACTCTCCAAATCATTAGAAAAGTGAATCAAATCTATGCAACCAAACCAACCAAAAAGCTAAATTTTCTAGTAGTGTAGGAAATCATTGAGAAAGAACTAGTGTACATCTAGAAAATGACTCACTCCTAAACCGTGGACACGTTAGCATAGCAAAACCCACAAAGGCAACGCCAAATCCCTTCAAAGGCGCCTTTAGTGAAAAAATAAGTCATTTGTAAGTCTTAGATCATTCATTTGCAAGTCACAGATCAGTGAGGCCAAGTTGCAAAAAATAACCGTGACCTCCACAACAGGAAAACAAATGAACCTTGACTAAAAACTTGCAAAGAAAGTCTGATTTCATTGCGTCTTCATACATCATTGCAACCGTGATTGGTAATTGACTTGGACATTGTCAAAGAAGGCCAGAGGGTGCAATTAGAGAGGTTCAGTTGAGATGCAATTATTCCAGACATGCACAAATGACTCTATAGTCATTTATATACCCATTTTCTTGTAGTGAAATGACTTGAAACTTCACCACCATGTAGGTCAACTACTTGAATGCTCACATATCAATTTTCATCTTGATTTAAGATATTGTTCAACTTGGTGGACATTTTTCCACTACTAAGTTATAAATTGCTACTCCTACTTCACAACTTCTCTCTCAGTTGTTGTTTTGCCCATAACTAAGTGAGATTAAAGTTTAAACCTCATGAAATATTTACAAAATGCTAATAAAGGGATAAGCCATGTGCTCACCAAATTTTATAATTATGTAATGAAAAGGCTTTGAGAAAGGTTCTTTCAAATTTTGTTGCTTTAAATTCAATAGATATTAAACATCCTCCACTTCAACACTTTATAACCACCAATCCATAAAAGATATTGCTTCCAAATTTTTTGTAGGATAGTTGCAAGAAACACCTGCCGGTTTTGGCTCAAAACAACCTTAGTACTAGAGTACTGTGACTTTTGGAATAAAATTTTTAAAAATAAAATAAAATATGGATAATTTGTAAAGCACTCAAATAAGTATGTATGTTAAAGTGCAACCTAAAGAAATTTATCTCTAAAAGTTATGCACATTCTAAAAGTGATGAAAGATGCAAGAAAATACATAGTATGGGATTCTATTTTCAAAAAATATTGTGTACAAATCAATTAAAGAAAAAAATTAAAGGAGAAAAAACCATTTTTTCTAACTTTGAGGTGCTTCTCCTCAACAATTTTCACTTCTGGGAAAAAAAAATTGTATTCTCTGCACATGCGCAAAGGTAGTACACTTTGAACATATGTGGAAGGTGGATACTTTATTGTTTTTGAAAATTTCTTTGTAGGCTTGTGTAATTCTAGTAGAACTCCTTGCATACCAATTTTCACCTCCAAATTTGCATTTTTGAGTTGAATATAGTACTGAAAACCTCCAAAAAGGCCAAAGTAGACATCCAATCAGGGGCAGTTTCAAAACGGTAAACTAATTGGAAAAAATTGGAAAAAATTACACAATGTTTGAAACTACCATATGTACCTTCCTTTCAAATTTCATGAAAAAAAGACATACAACGCAAAAGTTATAAGTGAAAATGTATGTGTCTAAGGCCAAGGGGACACCAAAAAAGACAAGTGTTTCTTGCAACGACCCTGTACCAATAGTGTCTCTTAGACAAATCAAACTTTTAAAATCTCAGTTCAAATGGAAACAACAATAGTACACAATAGCCAGAAACTCATGTCAAATATTGCCTTCTTCATAATGGAAGTCACCTACAATAGTATGTACAAAGTGCCATCCTCACCTTTACTACTTACCAAATTTTGTCCAGATCCTCTTAAGGATCAAGAAAGAGACAAAGGACCAATCCTTGCCTCTAAGTAACCTTAAACAAACCCTAAACCTTAGCAGCTAGCCACTGCCTAAGTTTTAGCTTAATTTCACATTAAGTCTACCCACCAACTCATTCATTCAATTGATGATCAATTTACATTCAAGTAACCAACTAGAACATGGATAATAACCAACTAGAATATGGATAATACTAACACAAATAAAACAACACCTACTACTATATTTGAACTCAAACAAAAATTATTGTCTATTTAAATAGTAAATGGCCACATTATGAGAGTGTTTGAATGCATCTGTACTTCTTTTTGCCAACTACTTTCTTGATTGGATTTTATGGATGAATCTTGTATAAATAGGTAGCTAATTGAACTTTTCTACTTGCAAGGCGGTGTATATTAGAATTTGGTATAAAGTATAAAAAATACATATCAAAAAAACACAATGATTGCTATCATACCAAAATCAATATGAAATGGGCATAGCTAAACATGAATCAAATGCAAATTTATCCCCTAAAGTTTCATGACTATGTTTTCACCGAAAACGCTTGAAAACAACCATTTTTAGTAAAAGTACCAAAATTTTGGAAAAATGGATTCTTTTTTACACATAAAACCATAGGATCTTGGATTTTGCTGACTTGAAAACATGTGGTAAAAATTTCAAAAATTTCTACAACATAGATTGCAAGATATAAGCATTCAAATTCATTGCAATCATTTTGGCCCTGCAAAAAAAGGGTAATTGCACTTCACAAGCTCCCTTTCTATGAGAAAATGTCCAAAATGGTGGTGCTTCTTTGGGGTTTTTTTGCTAGACAAGTTGGCCACATGCTATAAAAGCTTTACATCATTTAGATTTGTACAACACATAGGGAAAAAATAATAAGTAGATAGTAGTAGAGAATAATTCAAAATATTAAATTATTAAGAATTTAATCATGGAATTGAAAATGCCAATTCCAATGGTTGCAATGTTGTAATAAAGAATCTATATCCTATGATTTATTTTTTCAAAAAATATTGAAAATTGAGTAAGATAAAGGACTTTAAAATTTACTTTAGAGTAAAGAATCCATACCTGCCCACAAACAAAAAATCCTCATAACTTTTGACTCATTGATCAAAATGGAACAATTCAAAGCTTTTCACTTGTATATAATTTTAGAAAATAAATTTCAAATTTTTGTTTTTGAAAAAAATGATTTTTTTTTATCTGCCTGTATTGCTTATTTATGAAAAAAAAGAACATATTAGGCCATAACTTTTGAGTCATATTTCCAAATGTCATGAAACTTAGTGCATATGAAAGATATTCCTTGTATCCACCTTCTATTAAAATGTGGACCAGAAATAAAGAAATTTCTAGTCACACATACTTGCCTAAAATTTCTATATTGCCAAAAAATGCATGTTGATCCTTTAGGGATTAAAGATTATGAAATTTCAAAATAGATATATGAGAGGTTGATATTAGTTTACTAGTAAATGTCATGTATAACCTACATATTGTAATGCTAATACTTTAATTAGTCTTTAGAATGCCAATTATTAATAAAGATGTGCTAAGAGTTGCTATTGTGTAGCTGTGACTGGAGGATGTAGTTCATCCAACCAATAACATTGATTGCCATTACAAACAAAGAATTTTTAAATTTTTGAAGTTGAATTCAATGCAAAGTGAAGCTATCGTTCATTTTGGTTCACAATATTCCTTACTTCATCTTGCCCTCACTAATATTTCTTCCATGCTGCTTTGCTTGTTCATTGTTGGGCCATAAAACACACAAGCCCCGTTACATTGTCTGTGAGTAAAATTTTGCTCTAATTTTGTTAGTTCATTGGAGAGGGTGGGCCTCATTTTGGGCACAACAACAAGAATGTATGACGGATTTGCATGTATGACAAACTATTGGGTTTCAAACATAAGTTAACAATGGCCACTAGGGACAATCATGGACTCATAGTTGGCAAATGAAAATAAGTAGAACAGCTAACAAAGTGTTTGAATCATTCATCCAATCTTTTTATGAAACTTTGGTTATAGTGGGTGATGGGGAAGTTGAGATTGAAAGCCAGTCATGTTTTTAAAGATAAAATGACATTGTAAGATGAATAATACTATGATATATTGTAATATATATTTATAATGAAAATTTCATATTTCTTAAGCATATTTTGTATTAATACAAACTCCTTCACATTGTTGCTACTTAGCATAATTTTAAGTCTCCACCAAAAAAATTGGATTTTTTATTAACTTCTAGAAGACATTGCATTTTAGTTTTGAAGAATAAGATAAGAAATAATTCATTCATAAAATAGCAAAAAAATTGAGGATTCGAATTGAAGGATTTTGAAGTTCTATTTGATACCTATAGGTTTGTCTTTTTTTAAGTGTAGCCTTGATATGCCAAAAGAGCCAAAAGTAGTTAATGAATGGTCAAGCATAGTTAATTTTATCTTAAAAATAGAAGAATTTGATGCATTTTTCTTAAAGACTTCTTTGAAGCATTTGGTTGTGGAAAGTGCCTCAATGAAAATGTACAAAATTTGTTACATAGAAGACACTAAACCCGCGAATTACAAAAGGTGCCTTTTTAGTATCTTCGGCAATTTTTACCTCTTTATTTTTGATATGAATTTTAGCCATTAAAATATTCTTCTTTACATTTGAGTTCATTTAATGAAATGAAGCTCACTAAGTCTAGTTTCTACAGCCCAATTTGAATTTTTAGAATATTCCTTACATTCAATCATTTGTTGCCATTTCAACTTTAACCCCTAAAGTACCGACATGCTTTGTTGAGAACATAGCATTTTTGGGCAGCTCACTATGACCGAGTTTTATTTTTTTTCTTTGAAATTTTCATACAACATTTTTCTAAGGACTAGCTTTAAGGCCCAACAATTTTCATAACTTTTGATTGCATGGTTAAAAAGTTGTTGTATGATATGTGATTTTCAATGCTTAGCGGATAGCTCAAAAAATTGTTAAAAAGTCACTTCTTACAAAAATAAAAATTTGAAATTGGTTCTCCAGATTTATATATACATGGAAAGCTTTGAATCATTCCATTTTGATTAATGAGATGAAAATTACGAGGAGTTTTGATTTACGGATAGTTATGAAATCTCTATTCTAAAAAAACTTTGAAATCCTTTATTTAACTCAATTTTCAATATTTTTGAAAAAAAATAAAAACATTGGGTGTAGATTGTTCATTACAGCATTTCAACCATTGGGATTGGCATTTTTCAATTCTATAATTAAATTTTAACAATTTTGTGTTTTAAATCATTCTCTACTTCTTTCTACTTACTATTTTTTTCCTATATGTTGTACACTTCCAAATGATCTTAAATTTTTCAAGCATATAGCCAACGTGACTTCAAAAATGAATTTAAAGAGTAACCACCATTTTGGACAATTTTTCATACAAATGTGACCTTGTGAAGTGCAGCTGTCCGTTTTTTTGTAGGGACAAAAAAGGATTTTTCTCCATTCAAACACTAATATCTTACAATCTGTACAGTGGAAAATTCTGAAATTTTTTCCACATCTTCTCAAACCAGTGCACTACAAGATCTTACGGCTACATGTGTCCAAAACTGTTTTTTTTGTAAAGTTTGATACTTGTATTAGGAATGGAAATTTTGGAACCCTTTTAGGTGAAAACATAGTCAAAATCCTTTAGGGATTAAGTTTGAATTTCTAACTATAGAATGACATAACATAGAAAGTTGGTTTACACCATGGTGTTCTACACTAGTATTAGTTGCTATGGTGACATTTTCTAAGTTTTTAAGCTAGCTTTGATTCAAATTTCTATCACCTTTTTCTTAAAAGATTCACAATAATTTCAAAATTTCAGAAACAAATTCAAACTTTCTATGACTTACAGAAGCCATGCGACTTCATCCCTGGAAACTAAAATTAAAATTTTTCCTTCCCGTTTCGTTGCAAAATGGACCGTAGAGATGGAGCACCTAAAGTGGAGCACCTAGTCCTAGGCTCCGTCCTTTCAGGGTTAAGTTACATCCTGGAGCTCCAGCCTGCAGCACCCTTCACTGAGTTCCGTGTGCCCATCTTTCTTTCTTCCTCCTTCCTTCCTTTCTTTCGTGTCAGCGGTGAAGCCGAGCGCGTGTTTCTACACACAGAAAGCAGAAAGCTGGAGTGCGAGCCTTTGCGTCGTTCAGTGGAGTTGCCTGTCTGTCTGTCTGCCAGATTCCGCACGGCGTTCCATTCCAGTGGATTTCTTTCCCGGCGGGCGCTTTCGGTTTCGCCGACCGAGCTGCAGTGGATTCGCTACTCCCAACCGGGCCAGGCCTCGACGCGAACTCCGGCCATGATGCGGAGCAGGGTTGGGCAGGGGTCTCTCGTTGCTCGGATTTGACCAGACGACGACCGCACCGCGTGCAGGCTCGAGCTCGGGCGGGCGAGGCTGGGAGGAGGGAGGGCAGCAGGGGAAGGTTTCGTTAGGGTTTCCAGGCCAAACCGATTAGCGTGCGCAAGCGCCGCACAAGGAAGTGCATGCTTGCGTGCGAGACGGGAGTGGGCAGGATCCAGTCCGTGGAGGACGGGAGGGAGGGCGAGAGCAGCGCGTTGGGTGGATCGCCCATTATGAGGATGGAGCGGATGTTGGCTGGGGATGTGGCCGTGACCTCGGGGGAGGTGGCGGCGAACTTGGTGAATGCTCAGTACGATGGCATCACCAACTTCCCCATCGTGGCCGCGTTTCTCTCGTTTTTTGTTGCGCAGTCGCTCAAAGTGTTGACCACCTGGTATTTTCGCTTGCGCCACTTTCTCGCACCTCCACCCGACCTGTCGTCCCTGTCTCGTGTCGCTTGCTCTACATCCGAGCCCCCTGCAACGCTGCCGTTGTATGCGTCTCTCTTTTTCCTTCCGGCATGGCCTTCCTCCTCGCATTCGCTAATTGGGGTTCAAATTCTCAGTTCTGAATAGATAGATGGGCAGGCCACGACGATTTGTATGTGTACTTGGCTGATTTCCCCATCGGCGTATATTTTCCTAGCTGCTGTCGGTGTCTCTTATGTCTTTGCCCTATTGAACTAGGGTTTACTTACTATTCTGTAACCCGCGTATTACAGCAGGTTCTGTTAGCTTAGAAGATGCTTCCCGTATCTATTCCTTCACTTCCTTCCATTTCAACTCAAATCCAGGGTTAATTTCTCGTTCTCGGTATCCTGTTGAACTGAATCCATTCAAAGAATTTCCTCTCATATGAGCATGAGCTGACCCAATTAGAAGCGCAACCCGTAGCATTCCTTACACTTGGGCAAGGTGGCATTGTTCTTTTAGGTCACAATGGGGTTATTGCGTTTTAGATCTGGAATCTAGTATTTGAAATCAGGATGCACATACATGAATGTAGATAGGCTATTCATTTGTAGGACTAGCTTCATTTGTAAATCTAATCAGTTGGTAGCAGACTGGGTTTTCCTTTTAGCACGTGGACCTTACAGCGGGGTATATTATCAAAGTGTGCTTGCAAAGTCCCTAGTCGGTTTCTTCATTGTTTCTAGAATCTGCTCTGAAGTTGAAGAATGTCCTCGGAGTGATGACCGTACCCGTAATGTTGTTGAGAGAATCACTGGGATGAGGTGTTTTGAAACATATGTAAGCTCTATTTTGTCTGTTTTTTCACGTTTTTTCGGCTAAGGTGTTCCATCAGAACTTTTGTGGAATTTGTAAAAAGTAGTCTTCTCAGAACCTGTTCAATATATCTAATTGAATGGGCGTGTTGCATCTCACATAAGGATTTTCTTTTTTACTTACAAATCTACCTTAGGGGTAGTTGAGCAGGTATAAGGAGAACAGATGGGATGTGAAGCGCTTGTATGGATCAGGCGGCATGCCTTCTTCTCATTCTGCCACGGTGACGGGACTCGCATGCGCTATTGGCCTTCGTGAGGGCCTTGGTGGACCTCTTTTTGCTATTGCGTTTGTGCTGGCCTGCATTGTACGTATTCCTATCTTTGAATGAGCACTCTGTCACTGAATATCTGAGCTGAATAGTACCCTTGAAGCGAGTGTGTATGGATCTGGAAAACTTTAAATCAATCTATTTGATGCTCTACATGTTCTTTCTAGTACTCCACAAATTCGCTCCATTTTTTTGATGGCAAATGAGTAAACATGGAGTGAATTATGCTGCATATGGCAAATCATCCTTACATGGAGCAAATAGCAGACTTTTTTATATGTATCAGCAACGAGTTGATCATAGGGTTGTGGTATGCGTTTCTTAACTACTTTTCTCTCTGTGTTTCAGGTTATGTATGATGCATCAGGTGTTAGATTGCAAGCTGGCCGACAGGCTGAAGTGGGTGCTTGTCTTTTTTCTTTATGATTTTATTGCAATTAAAATAGTTGTATAGTATTAAACAACCGAGCTGTCTCAATTCCTAGCCATTGTCCTCAGTTTCAGATTGTTTGATTAACAGAATTTCTAGATCGACATCTTGAAATTAACACTGACTATGTGGAGATGCTCGACATTTAGAAACCATTCTAGGTGCAATACTGGTTTCTTTTTTAAGAAATCTTGTGACTTAGAAGGCTCGTGTGCTTAGATGGAGCTTAGTTTTGTCTAGCAAAGAATTGCATCCAAGTGGTAATGAATGCTGCTTTGTGTTGTCTAAGTCATGAGGTCTGCTTTTACAAGTAGATTGCCCTCAACCTTATTGGGCCTCATGATTGACTTCTCCACAAATTTGGCCATCTTGCAGGTGCTGAATCAAATTGTTTTTGAGCTCCCTCCTGAGCATCCTCTCTCTGACTCAAGACCTCTTAAAGAGTTTCTTGGGCATACCCCTCCACAGGTATGGCGTGCTTGAATTTGAATCAAAGACTTGTCCTTATTATTTGAATTTCTGTTCACCTCAGATCTTCTTGTTGATTGATGTCGAGAAGTACAATATAGGTACTGTTCGATATCGATATTTCTTATGTTACAATTGCTGAATCTTGAGCTGCAGTAATTTGTTAAAATCCTTAGCCTTAATGTTTTTTTGAATCTTGAGCATGCAGGCTTGCACCCTCAGCTCTGCTTGTTTGTTTGCTACATGTATAACACTTTTGTTGGTTCTCAGGTTGCTGCGGGGGCCATGCTTGGATGCTTGATTGCTTACACGCTACACCTACTTTCATTAGTAGGACCCTCAACCTAGCTCCCTTTGTAGATAGTCATAGGATTGTTGGAATATTCTTTGTGTTGGTGTAAGCTTTAGTATATGTTGCATTAGTAATTTACCTAGTTTTTAGAGGTGCCTCCTTGCTCGTCAATGCAGTAGGAAACGCCAGTCAAGTGTCACCGTGTAGGTGCAAGTAACCCAGGCTATTTCTAATTTGTGAATAGCATGCGTGGATTCTGTACATTCTGGTCAAGAATCGAGAATATTTTAATGGGTTTGTTGTTTGCTGTTTTTCCTCTGGCCGTGACCGGGCATTGTGAAATATAATATGTGTCTATTCTTTGAATGGTTGTGAGCTCAATTGTTCCCTTCAGTGAGTGTTGGAGATCGGATTAAATATTTCCGTACTGCTGTATTGTGAACGAGTACAGCCTTCTGTAAAGGTGGACTATGTTTTTCAAGACCATTCTTTCGTCAAAGAGTCACGCGTTCTTTAGATACCGTAAATGGTCAGATAGAAGCACGTGTACATGTTGTTTGTGGTTCTTCGAGAAGCCGAGTGCCTGGACGATCGTCACGATCTGTGGAACTCCTGCACAATGTACTGTATGTGCAAGAATTGGACCTATCCAGGCCACTGTTGAATTTCCGTATATTGGGTGTCGTCAAGGAATTTTAGAGTTTGAGGGAATTGTCCTGCTTTGACAACAAGTTTACTTCTGACAAAGTTATCTGGTACTGACAGATTCTAGCTGGTGGCGGTAAATGAAGAGCTACATTCCAAGCGCACTCTAGTCTAGAATAAGATTACCTTGGTAGGTAACACATTTATGTCGAATTTAGTAAGTAGGTATGACAAGCTACCTGGAAACTTCTGTACTTTCTGAGATCTCCAATTTGAAGAGCGCAGTGTGTCGTGATAAAGTTTGATGTAAGCTTACACCAAGCATGACTCTGAATTGATCCGTGGTACCAATCTCTTGCGTTGGAATCAAATCTATCGTAATAGTGTCCCTTGATCGACCTGAGCTCTGTTGTCAGTGTTCTGCTTAAGTCATAAGGACTCATAAGGCTTGTATTTGGTCCGTGGAAATAGATTTGAAAGCTTGGTGTCATATTTTATGAACCTTACATGGACTTGTTGTCATTCCTAAAGTCATTGAAATAGAGTAAGCCTTTTGTTGCCAAAAGAAATTAAAATAGAGTAAGCTTTGTTGTCATTTTCTAAAAACATTCAAGTAGTGTAAGAATTCAAATGCATTCTAGAGTATGTATTGAAAGAGGAGTCACACTAATCCTTAAAAAATACCTCCCCCCATGACTAAGATATTCACCAAAATGTTCCAATTATTGGATCAATAGGCTATAAAGTGATTGATGGATGACTTCCTTGTTTATTGTAAGAAACAAATAATGCATGTATTGGTCTAAAAATTGAAGCAGTTTTGGTAACTACCTAAGTCATGGGGTTGTATCTTTCAAGGGCTAAAAGCCAAATTCAAAACCAAAATCAAAATGATGATTGAGATCTTATACCCAGAAGACAATAGATTTGTATCTTTCAAGGGCTAAAAGCCAAATTCAAAACCAAAATCAAAATGATGATTGAGATCTTATACCCAGAAGAAAATAGATTTATTAACCCTGGAAAGATGGCCCATGCCCATTGTCAAAAACAAGAGCGTAGACTAGACTCATGGCTGAGGGAGCTAAATTATTAACCCTGGAAAGATGGCCCATGGCCATTGTCAAAAACAAGAGCGCAGACTAGACTCATGGTTGAGGGATTTGAATTGTTAACCTTGGAAAGATGGCCCATGGCCATTGTCAAGAACAAGTGCACATACTAGACTCATGGCTGAGGGAGCTGAATTGGAAACTAAATTCCTTGAGGCCCAAATGAACCTTGATTGGAATGGAAATGGTTGATGATGTAGTTAGACTAGCTTGAAGGCTGGTTTACTCCAGAGCCAAACTAAAGGCCCACTTGAATTATCAAAGCAAAAATTGGTGGAGAGATTGGCATGGTCTATATAAGGTTTACACTTTGGCCATGGTCCTTGCCATTTTTTCATAGATAAGAAGTCTACTTGGAATCCTATATGGCAGATGGAGCAGATAATGTTTTGTCAGTTTCTAGTTCTTTCTTGATTACCTCTTTGAGGTAGGCCTATTGGATTTCTAAAGGACTATGGCAAGCTAGAACCTCACAACCATAGATTTTGTCTATTTAATTGATCTTGCAGTTGACAATGTTAGATTTTATGATAAATAGACATGGCCTAGCTATGGCCTCTTTTGGGTTTATACAGAGACCATGCAAAGTGCTGTTACTATTTTTTTTTTAATCTTGGGCTCTTGCTTTGCATGGTCACATGACTTGCATGTAACAAAGTAGGGTACTTTGGAATACTTCTGATCCTTAGTTTGGTCTAGGTATAAACCAGCCTTGAGATGATGTGAGTCTCATGGACCATGGGTTGCTAGATTCCGTGGGTGAGATGATCGAGTGAAAAACATCTTCTATTTTCATGTGAGGGTAGAGGAATAAGGAAACTACACCTAATTTCGACTGCTTTCTAAAACTTTCTAATTGCTACAAATTCTTGTCTAAAAGATATTCCCACTATTCCTGAGAATCTATGCTCAATTATAGAAATACCTATTTTCCATTCTTTGAAAGTTTGTAATTTATTCATACAATGTCCAAAAAATGTATTCTAAGAGAATCTAGGATCTCCTTTTTGACTACCAACAAGACCCCACTAAAGATTTATAATATTGGAACTACTGCTGAATTGCTTCATTTGTGTGATTTCAGGTGTAATTACCTTATAAATTGCAAATCCTGATTATGACTAGCCTGACACAGAACTCTGAGATTCATAAAAAGCAAGAAATGATAAGGTAGGAGGTGCGACTTCAAGCCCCCTGTCATGAGCCTTCAAGTTCGAAAGCACCACCCGTGCACTGCTCTGTCTGTTCCGGTATTGCATTCCCAAAAATAAACTTTCAGTTCAGTTAACTCTCTCTTCTCTATGATCTTATCAACAATATATATATATATATATATATATATATATATATATATATATATATATATATATATATATATATATATATATATATATATATATATATATCTTACCAATTCTCTCTTCAGGAACTGAGGGGTTGATTCGCAAATGCTTGGAAATTCGGCCCACTTTCAGGGAGTTCCTTTGGCTTGCAGTGCTTGATTTGAATCTCTACACAATCTCTAAAAGTTAAGCATCGTATGATCCAGATAGATGGAATGGACGTACCCAACTGTATATATGTAGGATGAGGGCAGCAGCTGGATGCTTTGTGACCTACTCCAGTCTGACGTGTATTCCTGGGGTGTATTCATCTGTGAACTTGTATAATTTTGATGACACAAAATCCAATTCAACTTGGCAAAGGAGTAATGGCTTTCTGCAGCTGACGGGAGTCAAGGAGGATAATTCAGTGTTACTGTTATGGTCCAAAGTCACTCACTTAGAAATGCCACACTCGATTGATCCCTCACATGCATGCAAGTAGTCAGAAATGCCTGGCTTACTTTCTATGTATGAGAATGATATGAATCCAGAAATTCATGGGTAAAACCACGCATGTAATTTTTACAAGAATGCAGGTTGCAATGACGATAATTTTCCTATTCAGACTGCTTAATTTGCATCTATGAGGATTGGGACTGCGATCGACAGTGTCAACTGTTCCGGCATACCGCCATGGCAAATGCCGAATTGGGGGGAGAGTTCCAACTAAGGTCAATTCAATTGCTACGATGCATTTGAATAGTAGTTGAATCGTGTACTTTGTCCATGAGGAGGACCGATGGGCTCTGTACTGCTTGAAAAATGTGTTTGATCGCACAAAATCTAAGTTAACTACAAGAGAATGCGGTGTTTTAAGTGAGTTTTTAATATAGTCCTAAACACAAGATTTTAAGTCATGACCTTTAAGGCAATTTTCAACAACATTAAATACATGTATTTCTAGTAAAATGTTGTTGAAAATTGCCTTAAAGGTCATGACTTAAAATCTTGTGTTTAGGACTATACTTAAAATCTTGTGTTTAGGACTATACTTAAAAACTCACTTAAAACATCCCATTCTCTTGTAGTGGTTATTCCCTGCAATTAATACTTGGTACCATTGTGTTCATTTGATTCCTCAATTTTATCTGCACGTACTGATGGTTTCCGGTTAGTTTTGTAATTGTGACCTTTTTCTATTGAACTTGCATCATTCTTTTAGTATTAGATGATGATTTTGACAGTCAGATCTTTGGATGGACAGATTCAAGCTCATTATCAGACAGAGTGGGGAGAGCACATTCAAGAGAAATCTACTTCTTACTGCTAGCTGGTAATCAACCCCCATCAGGGCTTTTTTTTCCACTTTTTTATGAAGTGCCAAAGTGGCTAGATAAAGTGCTATAGTGGTGCTCTAAACTTCAACATTCATCCACATGTTGGATAGAAAATATAGAATTACCACTTATCACATACACGTAATTCTATTTTCACTCACAAAGTGGCGATTTCATCCAAGACTTTTTTTATTTGAAGTTTTTGGCAAAAAACTACATGGTTTGTCATCGCTTTTTTGCCAGTTCTTTTTCCTGGTGCAATTTGGCACTGAATCCCAGGTCTAGTGCCAACTTTGTTGAAAGTTTTTTCAATCCTGCAGTCTGCCATTACAACAATAATATTTGCAAGTTCCAGTTTTATCCACACATTCCCCTGCCATACCGAGTCCAGGTGCATTACATTTAGTAGCAATCACTGCGACTTCCTTCCTTGGACGGAATGATGTGGAATATACCACATCATTTCATCCGAGGGATGAAATGGTGTGGTATATTCCACTCCAAATCAATAACTACAGGGACACTTGCCAAAACTTGTCAAAATCCAAGAAGGGGCTTGAGTTAATTACAAGGTCGCAGATGCACATTGGTATTAACAACAAATTAAGTACTTTGAATTAAAGTTCTAAATAAAATAGCAAACTTATTCAAAATGGCAATCAAAATAGAGATCAATTATCTCAATGCTTGAATTACATCACTTTGACGTGATTGCCATTCATCTTTTGTGTTTTCAATTGAATGGACAACTCTATATATACACATGGGGTGGTAGGAGGTAAAACAACCCATGTGGGATAAATAAATTTGAATTTGTAGTTTCTCAAGCACTCATAGCTGAGTCAAAAAAAAATAATTGTGTTAAAAGTAGAATTTCAGACCTCATTTAGTCATAGTAAAATAACTTTTTTCAAGAAACTTTGAACTAAAAAAAGTTTTTAAATGAACATAAGTTTCACCTTCAAAAATATTTTTGGCATTTTGAATCTCCAATCAAAAGTTATGGACAAATCTAGAGAGAGGATTTTTAAAAATGTTAAAGAAAATGTCCATTCCCACGCCCTCTCTCAAATTTGTCCATAACTTTTGACTGGAGATTCAAAATGCCAAACGGATTTTTGAAGGTGAAACCTATCTTCATTCCCCAACTTTTTTTAGTTCAAAGTTTTCTAAGAAAAGTTACTTTACTATGACTAAATGAGGTCTGAAATTCTACTTTTAACACAAATCTTTGTTTCTACTTTTAACACAAATCTTTGTTTTTGACTAAACCACGAGTGCTTGAGAAACTACAAATTGAAGTTTATTTCTCCCACATGGGTTGTTCTACCTCCTACCACCCCATGTGTATATATAGAATTGTCTTTTCACTTGAAAACCCAAAATATGTTATTGATGACAAATGGTTGTAATGCATTATTTATTGGATCCTTTGCCAACATCTTTTTCTACAACTATTTCATGATTTGTATATTTGGTCCAAAAAGGAACAAAGAAATTGAAATAAAACATAATATACTGCCACTATCCTTGCACCTAAGCTGACATTAATTATTTGAGGATGAATTTTGTGGATGAGGATTCCAGGGAAGAAAAGGCAACCTGTTTGAAGGCTACTGAATGTTATGTGGGACTTGCAACACATATCCATTATGCTGCAGAGATTGTTGCTGGAGCTTATCAGCTCTCTTCAAGCATGTAAAATAAAAGACCCCATTGCAGTCAGAATGAGGAGTGTGCCCTCATGCCATTGCTGAAATTTTTCAAATTTTTCCCCACACAAAGATAAGTGCAAGAGACAGTGAAAACATTTAAAATTATATTTTTTGAACCAAGTATGAATTAGTTCAGAATTTTTGAAGTGATCAACCCATAAAAGTCTGTAGGCTACTTCATGACCAACAAAATTTGAATCCAATATGGTCATCTTCCTACCCAATGCAATCACAACATTTTTCAAACAGCGAAGGACTAAAAAATTAGTTTTTATAAAGAATTTTACACTGAAAAGTTGGAAGTACCTGTTGAGGTCACTAATTACTCCAAAACTACCATGTAAGGCATTGATTGTGGTCTAAAAAACCACTAGGGTCATTAGGTGTCCATCATGGACCATTTGACCGCAATGGGGTCTTTTTCCTTAAGTGCACCTCTCTGCAACCCTTACATAAGCTATGTGCACATACAATCGACAATCATTACTACTAACCATAGTTACTATTACTAAATATATAATCATTTTTTAGATCTTATTGGCAACTGGAAGAGGATTCCAACACACTTTAGTATACATTATTGGACACCTTTGTTGATAAAACTTTAGATGCCTTGGATATTCAGTCTCTATATGTCTTTTGGCTCTTGAAATCCTTCAATAGTATGATTTTTATTGGTGGTGCAGGCAATGCCTTATTTCTTAGGGTTGTCTATAGCAGCAACAACTTTGGCAATGCCGTCAGAAGAATTGTTGAGCAACCCTTTCCAAGCGAGATGTATTGGGATAACAAGGCAACAAATAAGGTTGTAGCATCTAAATCCTACATAGCAAAGTGCCATTAGGCGCGTAGCTACAGTAACTAGGCGCATAGCGCTGTGTAGATAAAAATATGAAGGAATTTAGAGGTTTATTGGTCATATTCTTTTGATTTTATAAAATAAACAAAAAATGTTGAACATTGGGCAGGCGGGTGGGATGGATGTCCTTTGTTTGTTGGACAGAGAAATGGGGCAAGAAGGACAGTCACTCATCCATTCTTCCAGCAATGGGGAACAAGGTTGCCACTGCTACAGGTGTCCTTTACTTATCTATTATTATCTTAATTGTTCTACTGATTGACCGAGCAAACTATGACAAACACTTTACAGAATCAAATACTTTAGGTACTGGGAAGCCTACAATAAGAAATTCCTCTCCGAAATCCTTCCCAAAGTCTTCTGAGTCTAGAAATTCAAGGACGGGCTATGCAACATATATCTATCTCTACATTGAGCATGCACATGAATTGTTTGCGCACCTCAATAATTGGACTGTGCAGTATATCTGGGTACATAACATTTAGTAGCCAGTGTGCCTCCCGCCTCTTGTTTGACAGAATGATGTGGTATATTCCACACACCCATTAGTAGTTACGAATACCGGTGTCAATATTTGTCAGAGAATGGAAATGCTCTTGGTTGGGTCTAGTGTACGCCACCCACCTGGAAATTTGTTTCCAACATTGGATGAACTTCAAGGATGACGACTGTGGAGTGCAAAAGGCAGCCACTTAGAAGGCTACATAACATTCAAAGAAAGAAAAATGGATGCAAAAAATAACTCAAGTGGTTTCTTTTTTTGAAGTATTTATGAATCACTTATGAATTTTCAAAGATTAACATTGTAGGCACCTATTTGTAACCCTAGGTCTCCCAAAATGTGTCCATTTGCAACTTCTAAAAGGATTTGACAAAATCAAGGGCAATGATTGGCTCCTGCAATAAATAATATTTTTCTCTCAATTCTTTGAATGGCTAAAGTGGTCCATTTAAGACCCCATGTCCATTAAAGACCTAAATATAGGATCCATTTGAAGAGGTCGGTCACTTTTACAGTAGACTACCTTAGGCCTTTGTGATGTCTAGGTTTGGAAAGCAAACCTCCCAAAGTTGAATGTACTTGAGTTTACTTAAGTTTTAAATGTTATTGTTCAATTCTTCTATTCTTGTATTGCACTCTTCTTTTTTCATTAACCCCTGAAGGACCAAGGTGATTTTCCTACCAAAAATCACTCAAAATTGTCATTTCTGTTGCAAAGAGAAAAGAGTTTAAGAGATTGTTTTTTTTTTGCATATCCAACCGTAAGATCTTATACTTGACTAGTATATGAATATGTGGAAGAAATTTCAGAAACTTTGACCACGTAGATTGCAAGATATATGCATTTAAAGTGAAGAAAACAAGTTTTTTTCCACCTTGCTTGACTAGATTTTTTGGCTTTGAATCTTTTTAGTTCAAATTTTTTGCACTAATGATTTTGATTTTCTAATTATTTATGTTAACTAGTTGAGTTGAGAATCTACCAAAAAAATTTAGAAAAAAAAGCACTTAATTTTCACTCATTAAAAAATTGTTAAGTAGAGGTGGGTTCAAGATTGAAGAAAAAACTAAATTGTTAATAACGTTTAAATGGAATTGAATCACAATAATTCCAATGGTAAGATTGTTCTAGCAAAAAAATCTAACCCTGTCTAATAGTTTTTTTTGAAAAATTCTAAAAATTGCATTAAAAAATGAATTCTATAAGTTATTTTTTCAAGAAGATGCTTAGATTGCCCGAAAAACTAAGATTGTCCGTACCTTTCTCATTATTAGTCCAAATTGAATGAAACAAAGCTTCACATGTAGACAAAAATATAGTCTTTGAGTCAAAAATTGAAAAAAAATTATTTTGACTTTTTGTGATTTTTGTTGTGTTCCCCACCAGACTCCATTTTTACTTATTGTGCCATAATTTTTGCTCCCGGGCATCAATTAAAATAAAAATTATATATTCACAAAGCTCTTTCAAAAATATACAACTTCAAAAAATTCCAAAAAATATTACTAAAAACTGAGACAGTAGGAACCTGCCCGGACCCAAATTATCCCCCGAGGGGACAACCGGTGCTTTAGGGGTTAATCCCATAAATGGAGAAGTGTTCATAACATTCTTTACCATATACACTTTGTGCCCTCATTACTTGTTGATGGAAAATGGCATTAATATAACATCGTAACATGAAGAGATCCTTAAAATATACGAGAGTATTAATAATCACTCGATAGCTTGCCAGCTTGCTAGCTTGCCAGCTTGACTAGCATCATTGGTGAACTATTGTAAGTTAGAGCTCATATTTTGTCCTCATATATAGAAGGAAGTTCACACTGTTTAGATAATCCTTGAAAGAAAACTAAAATCTAGTATCTAAATTTTGAGAGGAAATTTTGATTTGGGGTCCTAACATATGTTGTAGGTTCAAGGGTCTTCAAGGGTCTTCATGAGTTAAGTAGCTTTAGATGGCTATAATCTAAAGGTTATACTCTTGAATCAATAACACCTACGAGTGTTTTTTGGTTAGTTTGTTTTTGAACTCATATAAGTGACTAATACATAAGAAATGAAAAGATAATATTAATTTGATGGTATACAAGTATCAATATGGATATGGATGCATGTAGCATCAATTTAGAGCGTTATGGAAAAATATTTGATTCTTCAAAATTGACGTGTTGTGTGTTTTTGATATTGATTGGTCATTTATATTCTCTATGTAGAACAGACAATTATGTATTAATGACAAATAAGTTATTTATAAAACAATAGCCTATCATCTAGGTAGTCAACAAAAAAGATGATCATATGACAAGATGAATATGAACATTTCACAATTCTACACCAACCTTGAAGGTCATTAGACACTCTCAATAAAACAACGGTCTATCATCTAGGAAGTCAGCGAAAGAAATGATCATATAACAAGATGAATATGAGCATTTCACATTTTTATACCAACCTTGAAGGTCATTCATTAGACACTTTCAATCCTACATGGCATTATTGGGCTCAGCATCAATTCTTTACAACTAATGGATCATCTAGAGCAAGCTTTTCAATCTGGTTAAATTAGTTTTCCAAACAAGGTATCACAGAAAACCGCTTTTTTAGTCATATACACAATGTCCCAAATTAATTAGAGTTAATCGTATAGTGGGAGAAAATTGGGGCTTCTTCCCCTTTGAATAGTAAAAAACAAACAGAGAACTAGGAATCAAACTCCTTTTGGGTTCAAAATGCAGCTCTTTTGAGTTTTATCTTTAATTTTGCTTCCACCAATGAGCATGCAACATGTGGGACTAGAGATTGTAATTCAAGGCAAGAACCATGAGTTTACAGCTGAACTCAAGATGAACTGGTGGATCACAATCATTTTATCGGGGACAACAGCTAAAACTTAGCTTGCAACTTTCCACAAGTCCAGAGTGCTTCGCGATTAACTCTAATGCGTCCTGAATGCTGCACTTACACAGCTGCCCAACCTCATTGATCCTGGCTTAGTTAGCCTAGTCAATTAACTATCTGAATCCTGGATTGGATCAAATAAAACGGATATGTAGACTCACTTATCTCATGAAAAACGATACCCATGTTCTACACTTGAAGCAAATTAAAAATGAACGACCAGAATGTGTGACTACAATGAGTACCGGTATACCCTGAAGAAATTTCTAAAAGATCAATTATTTTGAATTTCATGAGCCCGAAAAGGACGACTGTTTCTACCCCTCCACACACCGGCTCAGGCAAAACAAACAACTACTGGTATACGAAAGCAGCAACGGCAACCGTCTCCTGCTAACTCAGCTAGCGGGATATGCACGCTCTCCGGCAACATAAGTAGCCAATACCGCTGGGTTCGTGGAAGCAGGGTGTGTTAAAAGATTGTCTGAGAACACTACGAAGTCTGCAAATTTGGAGGGCCACAAGGTTCCCAATTGCGCATCACGAAAACATGCATGCGCACCGCCCCATGTGTACCTGAGCCATTCAAGTTGCCCTGTCAGCTTCCACCCCACAAAAATATTCTTGTCCGTTGAGTGGCTATTAGAAAATGTGGACAATTGCATTGGGATTACCTTAAATTGTGTTTGGTGCTACAATAAGAAAAAACAATATGAACAATAAGTAGCGCAGTGTCAACGCAAGAGGCTTGAAACTTACCCTATGAGTGCAGCCTCCCTAGATATTGATTCCTCTGCATTCCAGGATTCAGTTTGACCATGTGGAATTCGTGTGGTCGCCGCATGCACTCCTAACATCGGTTCAAGCGGGGCTACCTGTCATCAGATTAACAAGCATACTGTGAATGAGAGATTTGAGTTTAGTTACATTTGTAATTATGGCAATTAAAACAGTTAAGACCCCAGCAACAGAACTCAGGTTGCAGCTACAGTGGTGCATATTATGAACAGTAACTTTAGCAAAAATACAATTACAATCATGAATACTGACAATTGTTCAAATGTTCCGACAATTGACTTCCTGCATGCTTGTCCTTTTCAAAGCAATAGCAACATCAACAGAGGCATGTTGAACTTACTATCCAGTCTGAACCAAGCGCAAGAACTGTTCCATTGTTCAAGAGGGATTTCATGAGGAAGGAACCCTGCGCTGCTCTTTCCTCTCCCAACTTTCTCGCAACATACAGTGCGTCATCCCGCAGGTGATCAGGCTGTCATAAACAGTGTATATGCAGTGTCATAAATTGCGATGGTGCCTCAAGTAATATGAGCAAAATTTCGTATGAGTCAACTATGAAAAAAGCTACCGCGGGCTGCCAAATGCATGAACTCTTCTTAAAGAAGCCCCAGCAGGCTCACACAGTAACTCGACTAATCTACGTGTTATGCTCTTGCAGAACAAGCAAGACAAAGAAAAATGGATACATAATTAAGGGCAAAGAAAGTGAGTAGAAGGCGAAGAATACGCTCAGAAGTACCTGCATCGATGCAATTATGTTCTCTCTTCCGAAGCGTTCTGGAGCATTGGGTGACAGATGTTGAGCGTGTTCCACCTTCATCCCAGCCAACATGTACCAACCCAGATTCAGAGTCACCTTTTCAGACAAGATCCGACCTTTCCAAGTGCCTTAAATACTCGTAGACAGTCCACATCATCAACGGCATAATTTGAGATCTTGTCGGAACACCTTGACTCACAGGTTTGGGAGAGCTTGTGAAGAACATGTTAGATGTCAAAGTGACAGGAGGTACAAGGACTCCATCACAAGCTGCGGTCTCAAAATCTAGCAGTCAAAAGGACTTTGCATAAATCAAGAGTTACCCTAAGTCGTCGATCACGGGGCCCATTTTTGGATTTCACTGCCTCAAAAACTGAAAGAATTTGGTCGTTTGCAGCATCCCCGATAGCATGCACTGCAATCTACACTCAAAAAACTTATTGCTGTCACATCACCAATATTGCGATCTAATGATTTTGCATAATCAATTGAACAAAGCATACAGGGTAGAAGCTATAATATTTGCTTTGCAAAGATTTGATGCAATTGAACCTGAAGATTAGCCTTATCAGCGCTTAAGGAAGCCTCAAGTAACCAGTCGGGATCAGCCACTATTAAACCGAAGTTGTCCTTGTTATCCGCATAGGCCTGCAAGCCCCGAACTCATAAGTCAGATATGCAACCAGGAACACACTAGATCGTAGGTTATGAGCCTTAAATAAAGAATCCTGATGACGAAAATCTCGGAAGCGTTTTGTCAGACTTATGAAGACATTGAGTAACGCTGTAAGATGAGTCATACTCTCGGGGGTCGAGAGTCCAAACTTAGGGTGCCATTTTTACTTGGCAACTAATAATTTAAAACATTATAAATAAAAAAGGGGGTTCAAGAATTACGAGAGAATATTCTTCAAAATTTCTAAATTCATTTTGGAATATATACACAAAGCGCAACACCCCGAGGTGGTACGTTTATTTACCTGGTGGAAAAGAGCAGTTCCTGAGCCCAAACTACCATCAGCATAGGCTTTCACACCACCGACCCGCAGCCACTGACTTACATCGTGACCCCTCTGCTTCACAAAAGCCTGCATATCTAGCCCACAGCCACACTGAGTGGCTTCCACATCCCTCTCAACAACAAATGTCTCTTCGTAGGCAACTCAAAACCAGGATAACACTTATTCTGCGACCATCACATGTTGGCAGGTAAGGTTACGTATAGGCACGTGAAAGTAGCATGCTCCGTTCAGGATACATACCGCAACTGTGGGCCAGATCTCAAGGGGATAGAAGGCAGTCACTCTCACTCTCATAAGCCCAGCCGCATCAGCCCACAAGTAGACATCTGAGAAAGATAAAAAGAGTTTTTAGCTACGAAGCCCACGTGAACATGATGATGTCGGTGGAGAAAACATTAACTTCCAATAAGTCAATCAGGATTGCAGATTTCAAACTGACAGTTCTAACCACCATTACTCCCCTGGAAGCAGTTAACAACACTCTGAAATGTAAACATCTTGCTATTAATAAGGAACTGCTAGCTGAATCTAAACCTAAATAAGTAGATTACTGACAACCATAGCTCAGGCTTGATCAAATTATACGACAAAATGATCGGGCAATACAACAATAGCAACGATGACAATCGGACGAGACTTGGTACCCTTAAGATCGTCCCAAGGCTGCTGAGGTGGTCCCATCGGTGTGAGTCTTCCAAAGTCAACTACAGAGGTTACCCCATTCCTTAATGCCAGTTCACTCGCCCTCATATATGCAGCCCTCCTCTGTTCTACAGACGGTTGCGGAATACACTTTTGCACGTACGTCAATGCCGAATCGATCAACAGCCCCGTTGGATCTGCAGACGACAAAACATTACTGAGGAGGTGTGTCAAGTCGAGCAGGACTACTGTATGAGAAACCCAAAGACTCAGAGAAAAGGTTACAAAATTTGGTGGATTTCGTATAATCTGGACAACACACGTCTGATTCAATTTGAGACTATACCTCCAGTATGACCCTTCACAATGATGCCTCCTGGAGGTTCTGGTGTGTCACGATGAATGCCTGCTAAAGCCAAAGCAATCGGATTGACAACACACGTATGCCCGTCTAGTCGACATGCAACGACCTGCCATACCAGATGTTCAGCATCTCGAGATTTTGTGGGCTACCCCGTGCTCGTCAGTATGCAGTGAGTATTACTAGTGATGCCTTGAGCAAAACTCTGAAACTTAGGTCCGAAGCGATACATCATTACAATGGTAACGGAGAGTATATGACTTCAAAGTAATGCGATTCTGCCCGATTGATATGCATCCAAACAGCAGCTGACAGCAGGACTTCGATATCCGGCGAGGGATTAGTACCGCCGTCATTAATGCATTACAGTAGAAAGCACCTCAAATCACTCTAGGAGCAGAATGCAGAGTCTACCCTAATTCAACCACCCAAATCATGGTGAATTGGTTTAAAACTCACAGGGTGATTAGGAGCATCAATCCAAGCAGCTTCGGGCATCTCACCGCCCCAATTTTCATGATTCCAATTAACTCCGATTATCCATTTTCCTTTCTTCATCCCTGTCAGAAAACCGTAGCATCCGGAATGAGCCCGGATCCGCCAATGTTTGACATTTGGTCAGAACAATATAAATAATATTCTCTTCCATTACCATTACTTTAAATCTGGTCGCTCAATTGGGCTTGTGCTGCTCTGAAGCTGCCACTACCACCAGACTATATACAAGGTCAACTTATCACGTCCAAGATTGAGACAAGCCAAACGTACAACGAAGTGATCACCTTGAGCAGCAAGCTTGAGTCTATTTGTAAATTCAGCACGGCTGTGAGCAGTTCCAAGCTGAACATAAGTCATCTATCCTTTGCACCCCACACACACACACACACACACACACAAATTAGGCTCTACACTACGTTAGAACTCAACTTCATGTGCCAGAGATTCGAGGGCCTTCTAATAGTGCAGATATAGTATGTAAACTTCATAAAGGCGAGCTTAAAGTAAACTGAATGCGTTTAAGTTCGTTATGAATATTGAGATTGCATTGTTTAGTCCAATGAGAGAGACACAACAATTAGCATCTAGGAGGAAACTGCGGCCAAGAAACAGACCGACACAGATATCTAGAATGGAAAATGAAACGTAATCAGACCGGAAAAAGTGAACCATCCCAATTTGCAATCCTCAACAACCATACCCAACATGCGTGTTTATGAAGCTGAAACCAAAAGATCATCAAATCGCACCTCCAAATAGTGTAGACCGCATACATACCTGGAGGCCTCCACTGATAAAGTGGACATGCGAATCAATGAGCCCGGGGGTGACAAACTTGCCCTCCAGGTCCACAACCTTTGTATGAAGACCAATGGCCGCCACCAGTGCTGTCTGGAAGAAGAACCACTCACAAGTACTTTTCTTGTTATACACTATATTACCAAGTTACAAAACTCTGCGCACGCAACCCCACAACACATGCTGACGGAGAAGAGCCCAATGCCATTACACAAAATATGCTACGGCATGCACCTGCATCTCGGAAGAATTGCCAAGGCTCAAGATTCGGCCCTTGGCAACGGCCATCGACTGCGCCCATGGCTGCCTCGCATCCCCCGTCCAGATGGTCGCATTCACAAACAGAACATCAGCAGTCTCCACGGCCGCCCCATTCCCCCGTCTCAGAAAGAATCTGGCGAGCTCTCGGTACGTCTCTGATCGCAGGCCCGCCATGCCCCCATGTCAGTGCAACCCCACCATCACCATCAGGGCCACATCATTCATTATCAAGCAATAGGTCCACGAGTAAAGTCATCCATCCAGGCTTGCGATGCACCACTTCTTCGAATCAGTCAAAATCCTTTCCCATTTTCAGCAACTCTAGGCGAAAGTCAGCGAAAGTCAGCGAAAGTCAGCGAAACTCTATCCTAGAAAGAAGAACACTGACCCGTGGGAACCCTAATTGGGGAGACAATGGCAGCTTGGACTCCTCGTCACTAACCTGGAACGAATAAGCACGACGGCAGGAAAACGATGAGCACGCCTACGGTGACCATGAGCTTCATTTGGCAACACAGTCGGCGCTGTTTCTGCCCCATCGGAATGGGCCACCTTCAGCGGCCCGCAGCAGCTCCGCCCTGGCTCGACTGGATCTGTCTGGCCTAGACTAACGGAGCTTGCTCCGAAAAGGACGAAGGCCGGGGACCCAGAACTGAAGGCAGGAAGGGATGGATAACAGAAGCGCTGGGCTGGAGTGGCCCTCAGTCCTCTCAGTCCTCTCCGCCCTGCAGCAAAGGTACGCCCGCAGGCCCGCAGACGTGCTCCACAAACAGCTTAAACTTCACTAATTAGTCTTCGTGAACTTCGTTCAAAGCTGGTTTGAAATTCGGAATGGTCTGCCTCGCTCTCACTGTCCATCTCAAAGTGATGGCATGATCATTCCCCTGCCTGCCTGCCTGCCTCCCTCCCTAAGAACCCGCCGCGACCAATCTCCCATTTCCCCCGTCCATTTCCTCATCAGACTGCCAGAGGACGCCCGGCACTCGCACTGAACTTCCGTTATGGACACCCAATGGACAGACCACCTTCCGTTCTCCCAAATGCAAGGGACTGCACTGAACAGTAGGGGCTGTCACACATCATCCTTCAATCTGCAAAAATTCTCGGAGAATTGGCACGCGGCACTGATATCGTATCAGTGGCTGCACGGGGCAGGTGGGGTCTCATTCTCCAAGAATTGTGGGCAACCTTTCTCCTCCGCAGGTGAAGAATTGGGCTTGAAGAATTTTCTCCGAGAATTTTTGATCTTGCGCTATGTAGTTTCACCCTTCCGCTGCCAGAATTTCATCCCGTTGCCGGTATCTTGTCCACTTCATCGTTGTGCTAGGATTGGATCCGTGAAAGTAGCGTGAGTTATTCCATTCTCGCATTTTCATTCTCCACGCTCTGAACTCCAGAAAGGGGTGTCACACATCCTCCAAGCAGAACGGCTCGTCATTGGCTCCTCCTTTCTCTCACAAATTTCTCTAACTTCATAGAAATCCCATTCTCCAAGGATGCGTGACAACCGCTAGTAAGTTACACCACTGCAACTCAAAAACTGCCACAAGTTTTCAAAGCAATCTTGGGATATTTAAAGCAATCAAATGTGGCTCCCTCTGAATTAGAAGTAAGTTAAGTAAGTTAAAACAAGTTATCACACACAAGAGAAAAAACCAAGAAAGCAACTTCAATGCCCCTTTATTGCTTGATGAAAACTACCAAGAACATGAGCAATTTATTTGCTCATTTTTCCTGAGATCAGATAGAATGTAACCATAGGATCTTGTAGTTCACATTGAGAATGAGCACCTAAAAAAATTCAGATTATTTGACCACACAAATTGAAGATTTATTTAGGCCAATAGAAAAAAAAGGCATCGCACTTTGAAAAAGAAGATTTTAAAAAGAAGATTTTGAAATGAAGCCCTTTTTGTACTCAGTGAAAGACAAGAGAGTTGAAAATAACTCATTTAACCCCTAAAAAACCATTTGTCCCCTCGGAGGATAATTTGGGTCCGGGCAGGTTCCTACTGTCTCAATTATTTAGTGATATTTTTTGGAATTTTTTGAGGTTCTGTATTTTTGCAAGAGTTTTGTGAATATATAATTTTTATTTTAATTGATGCTTGGGAGCAAAAGTTATGGCACAATAAGCAAAAATGGAGTTTGGCGAGCAACACAAAAAAAATCACAGAAAGTCAAAATATTACTTTAAAATTCAAAAATTAGTTTTTAGTTTTAAGAAAAATTATGACTAATTTACACACCTTTATGATGAAGGTAACCACCAAAGGAAATGCATAAAAGAATTCTCTAAATAGAAGAACTAGAAAAGTGCCAAATCTCAAGAAAATAGATATTATAATGTTTTAATTAGTTAAAAATAGGAAAATAAATTAATAAAATAAAAATTGGTCATTTGTAACAACTCTATAGAGATGGTCATTCTCCAAAAAAACCACCAAAATAATATATTATATGTTTTACAGTGCAAGCAAAAAGAAGCACACTTTGTGGACTTCCACACCACGTATAATTAACTATTTTTAGAACACCTTTAGGCAATAGCTACAAGTATACTAAAAGACCATTCCCTCTAAATTTCAGCTTGAAATTAATTCTTTTTTGGGGTACTAAATAGTACTAAAACCTCCAAATTGGAAAGTGTGACATAGTATCGGGGGCTATTCTTCAATAGTAAAACATTTTCTAAAAGTTTCAAGAAAATCATGCAAGGAGTAAAATAGTCATCAATACCTTGCTTATGAATTTTGAATCATTTGGAACCAGGTTGTAAAAGTTATGGCCAAAAAAATAATCAGCCCGCAATGTGTGACAAAAAATAGTACAAGTGTTTTCTTGCAAGTACCCATTAAAACTTTCTATTACTAGTAAGTTTGATTGAATTTATAAAAAATTCAAAAAATGTTTTAAAACTTTGAAATTTTATTTTATGCAAATGTATCACTTGTACCTAAAAATATTTAAAAAAAAATTAAAATCTTTGATTCCTCAATTAGCTTTGGCAATTTTTGTAAGTGTACAAAGTATCTTGAGAATTCTATAAATTATAAGTTTGTAAGTTTTCCTTGGAAAATCCCAAAAAGTCTTGCTACCTATATATTTGCACATGATTCCTCATCCAAGCATAAAATTAACACCATTGGAAACGGGATTGGAAAAACATTCGAGCTGTATTCTTGTAAGCAAGGAAAACACGGATAATTTCCCTTTGATTTCCTTCAGACTTTAGGGGAGATGCCCTCAATTGGAAGATGCTAAATGTGTCTTAGGTAGTCTCCTTTAAAAGCGACCAACTTCTTCAAAATGGTACAGAATGGATGTGAGGTGGTCATTTAAAAGGACCACTTTAGTCATTGATTGAATCCATAAAAAAATGTGGTATTTATTGCAAGAGCCAATCACTAGCCTTGATTTCCTCAAATCACTTTAGAAATTGTAAGTGGACGCATTTTGGAAGACCTAGGGTCACAAATAGGTACCTACAATAGAATTCTTAGGAAATTCATAACTAATTCAAAAATGCTTCAAAATAGATGAAACCACTTGTATTACATTTGGCATCCATTCTTCTTTTTCTGAAAAATGAGTGAAAAATATTTATATTCATGCAAACCTACGAAAAAAGGCAGACCAACCCTTAAATAGTTGTTTTTAGAGCATCTTACCTTAGTAACTGCACAAGGTGGGACAAGTGTAGAGCATTTTTGAATGTTAGAGCTTTTCCGTGTTCAATTGTCCTAATGCCAAGCCGTTATATAATATCCTATTTTCAACTTCAAAAAAAAAAATTGAATTGTTGTGTCTCTCTAGGTCATGGAAGAAGAGCATGTTGTCTATTGGAATTGATGAGGCACTAACTACAAGACTTTTTCAATGAATCTTGAAGTAGCAACCCCTTCTTTGGGAGTTGTAAATTGTGCTCAAGGACCAGTCAACCAACAATGCTAGTGCACGGTTGCATAGACATGTCTACAAGCCTTGAACCTAGTTGTAGGTATATACCTATACGTATGCTTCTTCTTTTTTTACATTTGCATCTTATATCATGTAAAATTACATGCATGGCAAATTTCAAGAGTTGATGAGCTTTTTTGCAAAAGATTCTCCAAATACTCCCACACTGCCCGAGCTGCCAAAAAAGTTTAGGGCAGCATAATTTTTTATTCGAGTACCCAATTGGGAAAAAAAATTAGACTTTAGCAAGGGGGTACATATACACACCTTATGTCAAAATTCTGCAAACATCCGACCAAAATTGACTTCATAGGAACCTACCCAAAATTTCCATTGTCTATTCAACAGACAACTGTCCATTAGGGATTAACGGTCACATTAGGTCCTTGCTCAGTTCAATTCCTGTACATGACCGTACCCAACTGTGACGTTGCTAGGCAATAGTCCTCAATGGCTCTCAAATGGGGGCTTTCGGTATGTGGTTAAGGTAGAAGCACCCATTGTTGATTTTTTAAGGGATTTTCCAGTAGATCATGAACAATTTATGACGAAGAAAATTTTTTCGCATGTAAAAAGATAGGAAATATGGGGATTGAAATCTTTTCATAATTTTATTCCCAAAGTTGAAATTACTATGAATTTTGGGAATCAAAAAGTACTCATGACCCATTGCCAATCTTTAGACTCTTTCAATTTCAATCTATCAAGAATTGCTCTTTTGCTCACTATTTTGGAACATGTGTCATAACCTTATTGTTCCCAACCTTGAAAAAACAAATTCTAAGCTTTTATTTAGATTTGTTCCAGCTAAGATTGGAAACAGCACCCCAAGTTGCTATGTGCAGGCAGGACACTAAATTTGTCCCACAAAGGTGGGACCAGCAAGCTGGATCTACCCTGGGGGAAAACTCTAGAATTTTTTATTTGCCACAAAAAAAAAATTGCAAATTTTGAATTCATATTTGCAATCAAAGGGTCCAAATTAGCGGGGGGGGGGGGGGGGGGGGGGGGGGGGGGGGCTAGAAAGAATCCCTAGACACGGCTCAATCATAGGGTTTTTTTTTTACTTTTACCCCCAAGAATTCCTAATTTACCCTGCTAGTTCCACCTTTGTGGGACGGATTTAGCGAAATTCTATGTATAGTTGACAAGCTTTCTAGTGAATAAGGTAACTACAACTAAAATTGCACGGTTCCTAAAATCGTACAGTGGATATTCTTGCCTAAAATGTACTCCCACTATTCATATGACTTTATGATCGCTTTTGGGTATACCTATTCTCAACACTTTGGAAATTCGCAGTTTATTCACACGGTGTCCAAAAAATACATTCTTACAAAATCTAGAATCCTCTTTTGACTACCAATGGGACCCCACAAAAGAGAATTCAATATAATAGTGAAAACCATGCTGAATCAGGCTAAATTGCTTAACCCCTAAAGGACCAAGGCCTTTTTTCTGCCAAAATAATCTCAAAATTGCCATTTCTAGAGCAAAGAGTAAAAAAAATCTAAAAATTGATTTTTTTTCACATAAGACTATAAGATCTTATACCTAACTAGTATGAAAATATGTAGAAAAAATTTCAAAATTTTTGACCAGACAGATTGCAAGATATCTGCGTTTAAAGTGAAAAAAACAAGATTTTCAGCACATTGTGGGACTAGATTTTTTGACTTTGAACATTTTTAACTTAAAGTTTTTGCACTACAGAGTTTTGAGCTTTAAATATTTATAGTGGAGAATTGAGTTGAGAGTCTAGGGAAAAAAAAGAAACTCAAAAAAACTTAATTATTATTCTTAAGAAAATTGTTAAGTAGAAGATAGTACAAGATAGAAGGAAAATCTAATATCTCTTAGATGGAATTAAAATGCACTAATCCCAATGGTGAGATCGTTCTAGCAAGAAAACTAGACCATGTGGCACTTTTTTTTATGAAAAATTGCAAAAATTGCATTCCAAAAGGAATCCTACAAGTTATTTTTTTCAAGAAGATGCTCTAATTGCCCGAAAAACAAGATTGTTCATAACTTTCTCATAAAACATCCAAATGAAGTGAATCAAAGCTTCCCAAGTAGGCAAAACTATAATCTATAAGGAAAAAAAATTTAAAAAAATAAATAAACTTTTTGCAAATTTTTTTTGCTGCCCCTTCTCCCCTGTTTTGAGCTTATTTGGGCATAACTTTTTCTCCCGACACCAATTGAAAAAAAATTATATTCCCACAAAGCTTATCAGTTTATCTATCTTCAAAAGAAGTTTCAAAAAATCACAACAAAAATTCAGCCCATAGGTACCTGCCCAAAATCCCATTTGTCCCCCGAAGGGACAATGGTCCTTTAGGGGTTAATTGTGCAATTTAAGGTGCAGTTACCTTAGTAGTCAACAAAAACAAAGGAAAATGTGGAGTGCAAGGCCATATTTGCTGCGTTGCAGTTCCAAATAACCTGGTGGCGTGCCTGCATTGGATCCGACATCCCAGTCTCCACCAATTTTGTTTTGTTTGGCGATCTATTGCAAAAAAATTGACCTACCTCAAGCCAATATGGACCCTTCTTTAACCCCTAACTGCCTGAGCGACCACATATGGTCGCTCCAAAATTTCAGGCTCATTTGGTACGGGCAGTTAAATTCCTTTGACCGGTTAAAATTTTGTCACGGACAGTATTGAAGGTTAACTATTGAAAACTTTCTTTCTTCACTAAAAAAGGTAAATATTTGATTTTTAAGAGGTCTTCAAAAGCATATATGTCTCATTGAGGAAGAGTAAAGCTTACAAATTTTATTTGATTTCTTGGCTTTAAGCAAAGCTTGCCAATTTTACTTGAATTGAGATCTAAAAAGTTCTACCTATTCATTTGCTTTGAAAATGGTTCCAATGGAAAGAGTAAAGTGTTTTCATGATTTTCACCATTGAAAATTTAAACATGCAAGTGTTGATTTGGAGTTATTTGCAATTCTACTTATAAAAAAAATTGCATTTCAACAATTGCAAGGTGGATTGTGTAATGAGTTTGATAGCTTTTCATGTGAAATCAAGTTTTTTGAATGTGTATTTTAGTGTGCTAACATAATTTGTAGTTGTTCATTGTCACCTCCAATTTCCAAAAAAATTTATATGCAAATTTCTCAAACATTGTGGGGAGGGGCAGCATACTAAAAATAGAAAACATACATTTCTCTTGTTATGATCTCACAACTCCTATGCAATTTTGCACTCAAATCTGGTATATATACTAATAAGCTAGCTCTTTAAACATCTATAAGGTTAGATTTTGAAAAAAAAACAATTTGCGTCATTGGGGATAACTATAAGTCCATGCTCTTTTTTCATAGAAAGAACACACTTGGAAAGGCTTAAGCACTTAGGGGTTAAGTGCATTTTCTCAAATCCATTCAAGTGAGGGCTAAGGATTTGTCAAATGTTTTCTGTTATAGTGAAGTATGAATCATAATTACAAAAATATAGATAAAAATAGTCTAAAATTGCCATCTTTACCTTACAAACTATTGCCACATCAACTACATGCATAATATTGTATGACCAGGCAATGGTCCTCCTTCATGTTTGGAAGGTACTATGCTTTGTTAAATGAGGAGTAACTGGGAGGGATTTATTAGTTAATTCAAAGATTGGAGTTGGTTGAGGAGGCATATAAGTCAATTTTGTTCACTACAGAAGTCCCTTTTTAACCCCAAAATGACCCTAGAATTTTTTGAGCTTCTAGGAATGTGACTCTAAGTTGAACAAAAAGCCAAATTTTTTATAAGTTGTATCAATTCTTTCTGAATTGTAACCATATAAATCAAACTAGAAATATTAGAGATCACATTAAAAAAGAAAACACAACAATATATCTTACGGATTGAAAGATTATAATGTTTGATCATGAGGGTGTTAAAACTATGAAAGTGATTTGAAGTCTTTTAATCCTCTTTTCACATATCAAATCTAAAAAGTTGGTCACCAAAAAATACAAGGTTAAAGGGCGTAACATGCATAACCCCAATCAATTTATGACTTCTCAAAATCTACTTTACAATTTTTTTAAATGAATTTCTAATGTGATTTTTTTTCAAAGATCTAGTGTATTTGAGGCTCATTCCCAAGAGCCCTCAACACTACAAAAAGTCAAGATTGCAATGGACCCCATGCACAAAATCTTGAATAGAAAATTCATAATCAATCATTTTCAAAATCCGTTTTTTGAAACTAAAACGAAACTTAAAAAAAAAAAAAAATCCAAAAAAATATATACTATTAAAAAGAGTATAATAATTTGGTAAGGTTTTATTTAACTTCAAAAATTGGTCAAAGACACTCGTTCTCTCCTCAGGGTCCTGTTGGGGTTAAGGATGACAAAGGGACCCGTGTCTCTCCTAGCTAAACACCCACTCCCAAACTTCCCGTTGCCTGCAGCCTCTGATTCGGTGACGGACTGATTGCCGATGCGCATCCAGAACCCCATAGTAAGTTACTTCCATTCGTAACTTCGACTTGCCTGCCCTCCTTTGGGGAGCACGTTTGGCTGTCACTGGAACCAACCTCACTGCAGCACCATATTCAGCCATGCCGAGTAATTTAAGGTCCATTCATTCTCACTTGGCTGTATGGAGCAGTGTTGGGAAAGGATAAAAATTTCTCATCTGCGGATTCTAAGAATCACATCTAAAATTCATACATTCATATCCATTATCTCTTTACAGCACTTCACTTGACTGTGGCTGCTGCTATTGAGAACCCCCCGTCCTGTCAATATTGATCTTGTCTCTCCACTTCGTCAGTCCCCTCCATCATTTCCATGTGGAAAGAAGCAGTAGTAGAGCGAGCACCAAGTGGGGTGCACAACGGAGATTCTTGCCTAAAAGGTAAGGACTCCCACTATTCATATGACTCTATGATCGCTTGGAGGTACACCTATTTTCAGCACTTTGGAAATTCGTAGTTGATTCACACAGTGCCCAAAAAATACATTCTAAGAGAATCTAGAATCCCCTTTTGACTACCAATGGGACCCCACAATTTTTTTCCAATATAATAGTGAAAACCATGTTGAATCATGCTAAATTGCTTAAATGTGCGATTTAATGTCAGTTTCCTTACAGTAAATTACACAATGGCAGAACGGCTGCTTAAATTGTTCTGTGCACCGCCCATTGGTGATTGGACAATTGAAAAACAAGTCAAAGGAGAAACCTAAAGCAATAGATGGACATCATAGGCTCACTAAAGGAGACGGCTCAAAAACTGACCATCTAAGGGTTTTGGCTAAATTTTGGGGAGGTGAAGCATCATGAAATATTTTTCAATGAATTTTCCTTGAAAGGCAGGTAGAATAGACATGTAATCCAAATTGTTTCATATTTTTTGAAGCTTTTTGGAATTAGTTATCCAACTTTGAAGTTGAAAGGGTATAGGACTCTTAAATGGTGCCCTAGCTATAATCTACACTGATTGAACATAGCTGCAGGCTTTGCAAAACAAAATGTACATACATTGTACATTTAACTTAGGGCTCCATTTTAGAACCTGGTCAATTTTAGAGCCTCCTCTCGTAGGAGCACAAGACAAAGCACAAACTGAGCTTAACTTACTATAAGTATCGGTACTTAAATTTAATTAACCCCTAAAGGACGTTTGTCCCCTCAGGGGACAATTTGGATCGAGCAAGTTCCTACTGCTTCAATTTTTAGTAATGTCTTTTGGGATTTTTTGAGGTTGCGTATTTTTGCGAGAGCTTTGTGAATATACAGTTTTTATTTTAATTGATGCCCAGGAGCAAAAGTTATGGCACAATAAGCAAAATTGGAGTTTGACGGGCAGCCCAAAAAAAATCACAAAAAGTCAAAATAAATTTTTTTCAAATTTTTTTCTCAAAGATTATATTTTTGTCTACATGTGAAGTTTTGTTTCATTCAATTTGGACTAATAAAAAGAAAGTTATGGACAATCTTAGTTTTTCGGGCAATCTAAGCATCTTCTTGAAAAAATAACTTATAGAATTCGTTTTTCAATGCAATCTTTAAAAATTTTCAAAAAAAATTGTTAGACAAGTGTGAGTGTTATGAATCCCACCCTAGATTCTAACATGCACAACCAGGTTCTATGAGTAAATCTAAGTCTATGGGTAATTGGCTGTAGTAAATGAGTTGCCTTCCAAGCAATGGAGCTTTTTTATCACAAACGTGAGTAACTAAGTAGAAGTTGAGGAAGGATTAATTTAATTCTAAGGGTTTTTTCCTATTTTGAAATCCTATCTTATCCTAAGCGTTCAATTGTCGCCTAATTAAATTAATTCGATGTGAGTTCTAATCTAAAGTACGTTTTGTTGTAATTCTAACCTTATTTTTCTTATCAAATCTTTTTTTTCCTAATTTTTCCCTGTTAATCAACCTCTATCTAGTTTCTACTAATATTCTTCTACTTTGATTGAAGAATTAAGGATTGGTTTAGATTTGCAAAATCTTTGGTGAATTTTGACCGATTCAACGGTTCATCAAAATTTACCCTAGATTTTATCTTTTCCTAATGGTTTTACCTTCTTTTACTAAATTATCTAACTTCCTATTAAGATTTTCTACCTTACAAACTAAAATTCATAATTTACCAAGGTTCTAGGTAAATTTTGACCGACTATCGGTTCATCTAAATTTACCTTGAGTTTTTACTCCTCTTGGTAAATTATTCTAACTTCCTTTCTAAATTTTCTACCTTCGTTAAAAATTCAATGACCTAAAGTTAAAAGGATCTTCTAGTGAATTTTGACCGATTAACAATTCATCTAAATTTACCTTGAGTTTTTACTCCTCTTGGTAAATTATTTTAACTTCTCTTCTAAATTTTCTACCTTCGTTTAAAAGCTCAATTACTTTAGGTTAAAAAGTTTTAGTATATTTTGACCGATTTACGGTTCTTCAAAATTTACTTTAACTTTTAACTCTTTTTAATGTAAATGGGAATTACTAATTATTTTTAACTTTCGTCCTAATAGCTCCTTTCGTTAAATTCTAAGTTAGATTATCGATCAATTTTACGACAAACTGTGGTAAAATTCCTATGGTTAATTTCTTGTTGATTTTTACTAGGTTGGTTAAACTAAATTGACGTGGTTATTATTTTTCTATTGCAAAGGTCAAAACCAAAATTAACTTTTTAATCCAAAGTAAAGGTTGTTTAGGTGAAATTAGGTTTCACCTAATTCTTATTTACTTTGGAAGAAAACTTAACTTGAGTTTAATCTCTTTGGGTTTCTACTTTAAATTCTTAAGGTCGTAATTTTCTACTCAATTTTCTACTCTAATTTAGATCCTAAATTCCCTTAGGATATCCTTTGGATGATCTCCTAATTTTTTATTCGTTTCTTATGTGGACTTCATTCTCTCACTATTTTCTCAATTTTTATCGGATTTTTATGTTTAATATATTTTCGGAAAGCTAAAAGAAATTTCTACTTAATTTTAAATTCTAATTTTGCTAATTAAATCTTTCCAAGGTCTGATTCTAAGTCCTAATTTCGGCTCTAGGTTTTTAAAATGAATCAACTTAATTAAAAATTAAAACACAATTAGAGAGTGAAGATTAAGTATATACCTTGAAATCATCGATGGTCTTGTGCCCCATCTGGATCGTGAAGTCCATCCCTTGTCGATGCGCTCCCTCCACGTCTTGTTTATTTTCAATCTTTGATATTTAGAAGTAAATTGGTCAATTAGTGGTTATTCCACAACTACCTTCTTTTTTCCAATCTTTTGATATTTGGTTTCTCTTATTATTCTTGATTTGATTTTTTATTGTTATCCAAGGCAAATCCTAAAAAATTCCAATCTCTAATGGTCTAAAATGTTTTATAAGTCAAATTTATCAAATTACCTTATTTTAAATTTCCTATGGTCTAAATAATTCTAGGCGTATTTTTAATTATCTTTTATCGGTTCTTATAGTAGTATTTTTTCCTCCACTAAAGTCTTTATTTTTTCCAAAGACAATTCTTTGGAAAAAATCTAATATTCTAGAATGTTGCTAATTTATCCGTGAAGCCAATTATAATTCAACCAAGCAAATGCAAATTTTAGCTAAATTCTAGAATCTCGTAAAGTCTTCTTTCACTCCTTTTTAAGGTCCTTCCTTCTTGTCTTTTAAGGTTGTATTTTTCAAAGGCAAATCTTCGAAAATCTTACCTTTTTAAACTTGATCTAATCTAATTGTAGGTCAAATTCAAGCCACTAAGGTTTCCTTAACTTTTTCCCAATTTAACTAATTCTAGAACTAATCTAAGTCAATTGATTCTTTATTTTGTTTTTTATGTATTGACTTTGAAATCTATACTAAATTATGTCAAAGTCCTTGGGTTTAATTTCAAAGAGCGTACCTTGATTTTTTGTCCGCCTTCTCTTCCCTCCTATACTGATATGAATTCCAAGTTATAGTTGCATTTGAATTCTTTCGTTCCAGTTGTCGGGTTATTGATAGTATGCTACTGAATGGAGCAAACTTCAATCTGCCTTGCGAACCTGGAGTGCAATTCCGAATTCTGATTTGTCTGAAGCTTGGCTGGAGCGTAATTGAGACTCTGGTTTCGGTAGTCATTGTACTGGACCAGTTCTGAGGGGTCCGAGTTTTACTACTTTACTTTTGTCCTCACTAAGTGGCCCTCGAAGGGATTGATTTGGCTCTGGGGTTCGATGTAGGCCCTTGTTTTCTCTTAGCTGGGATCTGAGTTTATTAATTGGGAATTTGGCTCACTAATGTGCCTCGGGTTTGATGCTTTAACTACTGGCTTCGCTAATTGGGCCTTGGATGAACTGATTTGGCTCTGGGTTCGGTCTAGGCACTTGGTTTTACTCTTAACTAGAATTTGAGTTTACTAATTGGGAATTTGGTTCACTAATGTGCCTCGGTTTTGATGCTTTAACTACTGGCTTCGCTAATTGGGCCTTGGATGAACTGATTTGGCTCTGGGGTTCGGTCTAGGCACCTGGTTTTACTAGTTAAAGATCTGAAGTTACTAATGGGCTTCTGATGTTGCTTATATCGACTCTAAGGTCACTAATCAACCTTGATTTTTGAACGGGAACTTTGATTTTCAACTTGATAAACCTGAGGTCACTAACATGAACTCTGACTGCTAATTGGTGACTCCGAATCACTAACTGAACTCTAATTTCTAGCTTGGGACGTTGAGATCACTAATCAGGCCTTGATCTTCGAACCGGTCTTGATGACTGGTCAGTATCGGTGGGCCAGTTTCTTCTCCTGACTGGTTCTCTCCGGCCTTGGATGGTTCTCTCCGGCCTCTGGCTGTTTATTATAACTCTGTATTTATCAATTCAGAACCTCGGCTGTTGTTTTGCCACTAAATGGGGTCCCTCAGGGGACCCTTTTAACCAAAACTAACTTGAAAATTTTTTAGGCTTGAGGCCGTATTCTAAAGGAAAACTAACACATTTTTTTTATGGTTTTTTGGGAACTTCTAAAATTTCTCTCAAGGGCGAAGCTTTGCCGTCTTGGAGGGTATTTCCTCCAAAGGCTGACAAAAACTACTTTAAATTTGAAATATTAGTGACTAAAAATTGTAACTAAGGGCGAAGTTTCGCCGTATTGGGGGATATGGCCCCAAATTTTGGACAAAATACCACTTAGCGGTTAGTATGAGGGTTGGATCTCACCCAACTCACTCTAAAATATTATAACCGACTCTTGGACCACTTCTTCCAACGTCTAGGCTTCAAGGGGAATTTGCAACACTCAAAAGGTGTGAAATTCCTAACCAAAATAGCTCGGTAGGAAGTTGGTTAGTAGACAACGGACTCAAAACACAAATCCAAGGGTTCCAACTACCGGCTACGCCGAGATCTGGTTGGAATATCCCTGGCATTAATACAAAAACCAAAGCAAAGAAAGAAAACCCAAAATATGCGTTAGCAGTGATTCAAAGGGACCCCAACGTCCTTTGAATGGCACCAAAAATCAAACAAAGAATGGAATTCAAGACTCTAATGCAATAAAAGCAAGGTTTTTGGTTCTAGACCAAAAACTCAACAATTGCCAACAATTTTGGCAGAATAACAAAGCGAGAATCCAAAGCCTCGTGTCGGCTCAATTAACATAAAATGAAGAAAAGGGGTGCAAAGGGAGTCGGTGGGAGCCCTTTTATACTTTTCCGGGGCTCCCATTAACCTCCTTTTACTCTAAATAATATCTACGTAAACTAAAATAATATCTAAGTAAATTAAAATGACTAACTACTATGCCTAATTCTACCCTACAGCTGAATGGGCTATATCTTTTGGAGAAAAGCTCCAAATAGAAAACGGTCTGCTGCGTTGGCTTCAGAAGACCCTTTTTAGTCTAAAGACCCCCTAACCCCCTACTCCTAAGTCGATTTTCTTCATAAAAGATAGTGTTTTTCAACCTAGTGAAAAAGGTGGAAAATCCAACTCTTGGAGTGTGTAACTTTTGCTGATTATAACTAGCCAGGGTTGTCTGGAAGGTCCAAGAATGTCAAAAAAGAGTTGCTGTTGACTTAATTCAGACTTTGTCAGCTTGTGATTCGCCGGTCCATCCGCGGAATGTTTTAGAATTCCGTTAAATTTTGTTAAATTCCATTAGCGCCGCCGGTTTGGGTAGTTACCGATGTCGAAATGTCGTGAAACTTGATTAGAATCTTATTCAAACTAAAATACACTACCCTAATTTTTAGTGGGATTTTACCATCACCAGATTAATTTCTATGAATTTCTTAATCCGTGGTAATTTTGGTTGACTTCCCAGGGAGTCATCTTCTGCAATTTGGAAAATTACGAAATAATTTGGGTAGCTTTTAGGAAGTTCCCAAATCCTTTTTGCAAAATTCCAACCCAAACTGGTATTTATTCAAGGAGAAATAAATTCCTATCTCCTGATTTTAATTCCTTTACAAAGGAATCTTCCTCGTATGAGGGAATCTTGGCAATCCGTCTTCGCCATTACGCTCCTGGCATGTTTCTAAGTCAGAAACACCTCTCTCCATGTCGCGGTCGCCTCCTCGTGATTTTCTATGAATTTTGGCTTAAAAAGTCCTGCGGGGCAACTATTTACCAATGTTTTCTTTCAAGTTCGGTTTTCATCCAAACTCCTCTCATGGGCTTTCTAAGTTACTGGTAAACTATAATGACCTACATTTACTATTTTTAGCCAATTCACTATTTGTATGCATCTTCGTGGTAAAAACTCTTTGTAAATTCTATCAATATTCTAATATTTGGGTGTAGGTTGGAATTAGAACTCTCCCATTTCCTATTTGGGCTCTCATGTACCCATTTCTACTGCTAGAACTTAAGAAAGAGCACATATTCGAATGGATTTGATGCTTTTTGGGTTTTCATCTCAACAGGTATCATTCTATCTCAATTATTCACAAAGTAGTATAACTGGTCAATTTGATAACAATTTACTCATTAAAATGAGTAAAAAGCAAAAAAATTTAGACTCTGAGTTCCAGGTGACAACCTTGGGACTCACAACAAGGTCAGATTTTCTTGCTAGAACAATCTCACCATTGGAATTATTGTTATTCAATTCTATCTAAAAGCTATTAACAATTTAGTTTTTTCTTCAATCTTGAACCCACCTCTACTTAACAATTTTTTAATGAGTGAAAATGAAGTGCTTTTTATCCTAAATTTTTTAGGGAGATTCTCAATTCAACTGCTTCACATAAATAAGTAGAAAATCAAAGTCCATAGTGTAAAAAATTTGAACTAAAAAGACTCAAAGCCAAAAAATCTAGTCAAGCAAGGTGGAAAAAAATTTGTTTTCTTCACTTTTAATGCGTATATCTTGCAATCTACATGGTCAAAGTTTCTGAATATTGTTAACTGGGGGGATTCCCTCCTTGTCAAAGGAGGGATAATCCCCCCGGATGCCTGGGAGGGCATTACATTATAATCCCAGGCATCTCATTGGTTTGGTGAAGGTAACTGGAGTTTGCCTCAAATGTCTAGGATTGGACAAACTTTCCGTTCTCCTGGTCACAGCTCATTGTTAGCCTTATCATATCATTTTTCTCTACTAACTTGGTAACTTCCTTCGCTAGGGGGCTCTAGCTTTGGAGGGGAGGGACCTCCAGCACTGGTATATAATGTTATGCTGAGAGTCTGTCCAAGCCAATTAGGCAAGGTAACTAGGGCTACTGAACTTATGATAAGTTCAATATGTACCATCTTGCTTCAGTTGCTGTAGTTATAGTTGCACCAGGGAGGCCGGGCCGAGAGCCTAGGGGCACCAACTCAGTCAGGTGGGACAGGAGCTCAATAATGGATGAAGGATGCTTTTTCTTCTTCTTAAATTTAGTTGTCATGTTGCCCCGGAGTGGCTCTTGAAAGGTTGGCTCACTAGTTGCTTGCCAGCCCAATTTTCAAGATAGACGCACTATAAGAAACTTGTGTTTTCTGTGATGTCTAAAAAAATGAGGCCTAGCGTTTGTTTTGACGAGCAAAAAGGTCAACATAGATGTCACCTAAAATCTGTTATACTGGACATGCAAAAAACATGCCAAAATTCTAGAAAACATGCCTTTTTTGACCTCATTTTTTTTTTACATCCCGAAAGACATGGTCGTCTAAGGTTCCCAAAATGTGCCATTTGGCAAACACATCATGTCCACACAAGCAAGCAGTGCTACATGGGAAAAAATTTCATCCATTTTTATGCTTAAGTGGTTTGTGACATGGACCCCTTTAAATCTGACGTGGCACCTAGCTAAAATGTTGTTCCAGTAGACATTTCTTTTGACGTGCCACATTCTTAATATTTTTTTAAACATCAATTTTGATGTCTAGATAGACGTTTTTTGAAACATCACTTGCTGCATATTGTACCTTTAAGTCAAGGTTAGTAGAAAACAATTATTTAAAAATAAATAAAGAATAAAAGAACGAACAAAACAATTGTTGAATTCAACATCTATTAAAAAAAACTTACCATCTAACATCAAGAGGATTTTTGATGGCCAAATGAAGGAATTACTTCATTGAAAACTTATGAGAAGGAAGAGTTGAGAGGTCCTATTTATATTGATTGTCCGTCCATAGTGAGACAAAAGATATGGAATAACTATAATATGGGAACTTGACCATTGTAAATTTGTAACTCTTGATGTTGTTTCAGACGTCTACATGTTGTTGCAGACATCAACTTAGATTTACAGTAAATAGCCAATGTTCTCTGCAACGTCTACAAAAATCTATCTTGTTGGGCCAAATGTCCTTTGAAATCTTCATGGTTTTTTGGACATTGCACGTTAGACAAGTGGTAAAACATCACCAAAAATTTGCTTTTCTAATAGTGACGGCCTCAGTGAATTTCCATTCCCAAATACACTTGTCATCTTCAATGGGAGACTCTATAGCTGCCCTGCAAAGCGCACTCCATTCATCCATTAGTGAGGGTCATCTTCTTTGTCTTAGATATCAACCATTCCAAATCACACGCTTGAACCCCTAAAGTTTTTTGACTATTTTTCACAAAAAGCATACAAAAATGACTCTTTCTAGAGCAGTGAATAGAATTGAAATAATATTAAAAAAAATTGAAATTTAAACTTGACAAATTTGAATTAGGCTATTGTAGGAATTTGTGATTTAAAAAAAAATTCCATTTGAAAGGGAAGATTACAAGATTATAGTTTGACTCAACTTTGTGTTGGAAGAATCACCATTCAACTTTGGGAACTTGGACCATTTGGATAGGTAGTTAATATTAATTAGCATTCTAATTTTCAAAGATAATCAAGTTGTCTAATATACCTGAAATCATCTTGCATTAAGAGGATGTCCCCCTCTCTAAATTATATGAGCATGATTTCAAAATAATTTTTGGAAAACTCATGCGTAATATTTTAGAAGAATCAAAATCTCATTAGTCAACACAAAGCTTTTCTTCTCTTAATCAAACAAAAAAAATTAATGAAAAAAAAATCTCCTAAATTTAGACTATAATTTATAGTGCTAATGGTAGTAAAATATTCAAAAATTGTCATTTTAGTACACTGAGTGAAAATTGAAAAAATATATTTTTTTCATTTCCAACTATACATTATTTCTCTATACTACAAAGAGAATTTGTATAAAAGAATTAAGTTCATTCAACTTCATAGATTGCAAGATATAAACATTCAAAGTGCTGAAAATAATTCACAATTTGGCCAATTGCTTATTCTACTGCTTGCCCTTTCTAATAACAAATCAAAAGAAAATTTCAATTGCAAAGAAAGATTATCTTACACTGCAAAAATACAAGCCCCCTAGCTATTCAATCTTTTGTGTTTTGATTTGCATACCATGGCCATCTACTTTTTTAATCTAAATTCAATTGTATCTATTTTTAAGTGACTTTGGTGAATTTCCAATCACTTTTAAGTTATAATTCTATATCAATCAAAATTTAGTTATATATTTTGTAGACCATTTTGCCTTATAGATTGCTTTTCTTCTCTTATACCAATGCAAGATTGCTTACCACTATTACAATTTAGTTACTTTTACCATGGCATCTCAATTTGTCCTTTGAAGGATGGAGCCCAATCTTTACACTATAATATTTTAGATGAAAAATTGGATGAAGACTATCCATTCTTCAATATGCATTAATCCCTAAAGGACCATTTGTCCCCTCGGGGGACAATTTGGGTCCGAGCAGGTTCCTACTGTCTCAGTTTTTAGTGATATATTTTGGAATTTTTTGAGGTTGTGTATTTTTGCAAGAGCTTTGTGAATATATAGTTTTTATTTTAATTGATGCTTGGGAGCAAAAGTTATAGCACAATAAGCAAAAATTGAATTTGGTGGGCAGCACAAAAAAAATCACAAGAAATTAAAATAATTTTTTTTCAAATTTTTTTCTAAAAGATTATATTTTTGTCTATATGTGAAGCTTTGTTTCATTCAATTTGGACTAATAAAAAGAAAGTTATGGACAATCTTAGTTTTTCGGGCAATCTAAGCATCTTCTTGAAAAAATAACATATAGAATTCATTTTTGAATGCAGTTTTTAGAATTTTTCAAGAAAAATTGTTAAACAATGTTAGATTTTTTTGCTAGAAAAATCTCACCGTCGGAATTATTGTGATTCAATTACATTAAAAAACTACTAACAATTTAGTTTTTTCTTCAATCTTGAACCCACTTCTATTTAACAATTTTTTAATGAATGAAAATTAAGTATTTTTTTTCCTAAATTTTTTTGGTAGATTTTCAACTCAACTACTTATCATAAATAAGTAGAAAATCAAAATCAATAGTGCAAAAATTTTGAACTAAAAGATTCAAAGCCAAAAAATCTAGCTAAGCAAGGTGCAAAAAAACTTGTTTTCTTCACTTTAAATACATATATCTTACAATCTACATGGTCAAAGTTTCTGAAATTTCTTCCACATATTCATATACTAGTCAAGTATAAGATTTTATGGTTGGATATAAAAAAAAAACAATTTTTAAAATTCTTTTCTCTTTGCAATAGAAATGACAGTTTTGAGTGGTTTTTGATAGTAAAATCACCTTGGTCCTTTAGGGGTTAAGCATGTTTGACCATCCAAAGGACCTTTTTATTACTGAGCGTTGCTAGCGCGTGAGCTTGGAGCAGTGAGCGGCGAGCAAGAAGCGGGGATTGGTGAGCGGGGAGCAGTGATTGGGGTTTGAAAAAAGAAAACTTTGATGAAATAAAGTGAAAATTTTGATTAAATGTAGGGTTAGGGTGAATGATAATTTAAGGATATTGGATGACTGCTGATGGCAAAAATGGATGAAAGCAGATGAAAAGAATTGGATGAAAATGGCAATGAAGAGGGATGAAAGTGGATGAAAATAATGGATGAAAAGGACGATGAAAGTAGATCAAAGTGGATGAAAAAATGGATGTAAAGGACACGGAATGTAGATGAAAGTTGATAAAAATGAATGATGCATTGTGGAAAATTTCATTGACCGTGCATGAAAAGTTGGATGGCAAACAAGGTTTAGGGTGTAGATGCAAGAAATCTATAACATATTTGAATGAAAAAGCTTGATGATGCTAGATTATAATTAAAATCTGCGACATGATGCGTAAACGTTCAAGGAAACAGAGAATCTAATATAAACATACTTTCTGATTGGGTGACTTCATCAATATAGAGCCTACGATAGATGTTTAGGGATGCCCCTAGATCATGAAGGGTCACGGGGTATGGGTTCAGGGACAAAATATTGCTACTCAAAATTCTACCTTCTAGTATGCTTGTGCTGATATAGTCATTTTCACGTTGATTTCTACCTTCCCTTTTCATTACAACATCCATCTCTTAGGCAATCATATTTATGTTTGAAGGATATGATTAAGCATGAAATTATCTGGGGCTACAGGATTCAAAAGTAGAAAGTTTTAACACATCATGACATAAATGGCATAGCCTATATAGTAGAAGCAAGTATATAAATATTTGGGGAAGACAAAGCATCTTGTACTTTTAGGAATGTAAAATAATAATGGTAGTAGTGGCCTTTTTAGTCTCACTACTACTTCATTGATGAATAAAATAGATCACATGAAGAGCTGGTTCATTGGAGAACCAACACCTAGTTCAAATCTAAATGATTCACTATCCCGCTCAGAAGTACTCGTTTCACTTCATTAAAACTAAAACTCGGAGAATGAATGAAGACATCATCTGCACACTGCAGGTTGCAAATGACTGTGAAAACAAAATATAAATGCTTGCAATTTGTCCATTGTCCTCGCCTCCCCAAAGCTTTCATTGTCATTTCGTTGAAGTAAGGGCAACTACAGCTCGGGAACGATGAAATTGTAATCATATATTGCTGACTCCTTGGCTCCGCTCCAGAACTGAGACAAACTGTGCACCCAAAACCCGGGTAAGGCACCATGGTCACACGGGTAATGCGTGCAGTTAAGGTCATGGCAGAAGCACAATTGTTTGCTTGTTTGGTGGAGGGGGCCTTCATATTACGTCGAATCAATTTCCCTCCTCGGATTTTAGGATGGTCATCTGCTGATGAAGGAATAGGATAAGAAGAAACTAAATCTATACCTGCTTCACCGCCAAATAGTCTTCGTGGTGAAATGACTTCACGCTGTGGAAGTTGAAAACTAGCAGCTTCAAATGCTAAAATTTCAGCTTCCGATAATGCAGTGCCCCTCTTCACTGGCCAAATGGAAGGAATAGGTGGACGGGACAACACCCATTTCCGTTTTGTACCCTTCACGCAGCGTTCAATGTCATCATTGCAAAAGAAGAACTGCATCCTGTCATTCCGATTCTTCTTGTAATTCTCCATCATACCTATATATGTTGGGGCTGCTGTAGCAACATTGTTCTGTACAATCTTTGCAGTGCACTTCTTCTTAGATATTGCTTGCAAAGCAAAGCAAGCCTTCGCTGATGTTTTGGGTAGCCTTGCTATGTGCCACTGCATTTCGTCGCAGTCACTCTCCTGAATTGCTGTTGCATGAGAGAATAGATGCGTACTCTGTTGTCCAGAATTCTCTTCAATTTCCATTGCCTCCGCCAAGATTGCATCTTCTGTTGGCAACAAGTCTTTAGTAATTGTATTCAACTGAGAAACACTTGAAGAGGCTCTATAGGATCTGGTTTGGATGCGAGGATACGAGAAATTCACCTTATCAGGTCTATGTGAATCATGCTCACATCCCAATGGCATGTCTGCCTTCCTCTTCTGGGATCCAAACACTTCTTCACCTTCCAGATGGGGCTCCCTTCTAACAAATTCTTCAACCCCTGGAACACTTGATATAGCTTGAGCGAGCACTTTAGGATTTCCGGTCCGCCCAGCCGAATGTTGAGCAACTCGGAGTAACAACTCTTCCTTGCCGGGGCCTATCCCAGGTACGTTGCCTTTAAGGTACTGGTGGTACCTAACCATTTGCATAAAAGCTCTTACAAAGTCATCAACAGTGGCTATGTACAAATCGTTACCCTGATTTCCAGACTATTGAAGCCACTTATTATGCACTGTCTCCGCAAGGTTACACGATGGCATTTTTGCCAACTCGGATTCGCTCAAATTCTGTAGAAAGATTGAACAATTACCTTGATTTAGAGAAAGAAGGAAAAAAATATGATGCTACCAAGTGCAGGTAGATGCGTACAAATCAAACGATTGGTAATTTACTATGATGAATTTGGATTAACAATGAGCAATCCAAAGCAATCTAGCCAAGGATTCCAAAAGAAGAGAAAAAACAAGTCCATTTATTGTTGTATTGTTAGTGCTATATATTATGCATAGGGCTCCCAATGTCATAGTGCAGTCTACCACATTCCCATGATGTCAAGAGAATAAATTCCATAAAGTAGCCTTGGAGAGATGCCTCTCGGGCCCGAGAGACACTTTTGAGGTGCCTAACCATGCATAGCTTCATCTAACAATGATCAATAAGAGAGAAGACCTATGAAATTTTTTTTGGAAGATTTGACACCTAAGCATCCATAGCATACGCTTCTAGCCATATGACACTCCTTGAGCCAAAATTTTGTGCACCAATAGCTATGAGGATACTCATTTATACTTCAAATAATCAAGAACATATAATTATAAAGAAGACGAATAGATAGACAGACGCTTACCCATTACCCACACGATAATCATTTGGAATAGACACTTACAAGTTGCATGAAGCCGCCCCACTGCCGATATCAAAAATGCCAGAATGATAGCCGCAACTCCAGTCAATGCAAGCCTTCTTCAGTTGTAGCACCAGATGTTAGCCACCAAGCCTGGATTGCCAAATATCGGGTTTCTGATTCCTCCGACAAAACAACATTTTTGTATTGTTTGCAGAGCAGTCGATGCTAATCTTGAAGGTCCCCACGGATTTCAGCTTTGGTGTGCTTTTCCATGGATTGAGTCCAATGAAAGAGGCATGTCTGTTCCCTGTTTTCTATTGGAACAGCAATGTCTCCCAATCCATAAATAGTCCTGACAGCATTCCAGTTTGTCTAAGCACTATCAGCCATAAATCCTTTGAACTGAGTATGTGGTACACCGTGTCGTTCAAGAACAGAGTTCAAATTCCTCCAAAACAAAATCTGGACTGCGCAATCCTCTGATTGCATGTCGCAAATCGCAATTGTCATAATCCGACAATATGAAGAGTCATAGACATGGCAGGCCATCGTAGTCCAGCCTTTAACACGTTTCACATGATCAAACATGATCCACGCATCCTCTAGGTCACCTCCCACTTGCATGCGCTTCACTAAGTCCACTCTACTTCCCGGACCTACTTTGGCCATCTTGAAGACAAAAACTTTATCATCATCGGTTCCCTATCTTGGAAATTTGCTCTCTTGAACAAATGCCCAAGTACTGGCTCCCCTCAACTGTGTAATACTGTCCATCACTCCAAATCTCCTCAAGTATTTAAAAGAAGTTACCTTGTTTCGAATACCTGGAGAGCTGAAGTACTTGCACTTGTCTAAAACCGGAAGTAGTTCAGCAAAGTCCATGGTCTTTGGCACCGCCCCATTCGGACGCAAGAGAAGCTCGCCAAGTAGTTCCTTCATAGCTTCCAGTACGATGGACGAATTTGTCGCGGTTGGTGTCTTCTCCATCTGCTGGCCAATTAGGGATCGGGTAATGTCTTTCACGTCTCTCAATTCTCCCTCCTTGACGGGATGCTTGTGAATGCCCAAGTGTACAAATGCACGGGTCGTCTTGTAGTTGCCAACGACGTAGTATACTTTGATAGGACAATTCTGAATACAAGTTGGAGGCTCCTTACAAATTTTACAAACCAAAGTTGACCCAGGAGGATGCGACCCTGTAGGATCAAGCGTCATGGGACATAGACCTTCCCATTCCAACTCATTGATGGTCGCAGTTCGGTGAACACGACTTAGGAACTCACAATTCTGGTTTGTGCATCTAAGGTGCCCTATATAAGCGGAAGTGTGAAATGACAACCCCATACGATTAGTGATGTTCGTCGTGATTGTCTTAGACCAAACATGACCATCGTATCTCTTATCCATCCCAATCATTTGCTTGGCATAAGAGGAAGCGGAACCACTCTCTAATGCTAGCAGCTCAAAAATGATGTCTCTATTAAAAGTAGGAGGCAAGGTGGTTACTCTCTGAATGCTAATCTTGTCATAGTCTATTTTGGACAACACATTCCTACATCCCTTGAGGGTCCTTAATCCTCTCAAGCAATCAATGACAGATGTTATAGATCCTTCACCAAAGATCTCATCCACGGGGACCTTCACCTTAGAATGACTAGGATAAGTCGTCTTCGAAGAAGGAGTCCCCGAGTTCAATGGTGGATGAGGAGAAGTCACGTCTGAGTCAAAACTTAGGACTGTGACATTGTCTACTCGAGGTTCTATCTTGACTTGAATTGGAGGCGGAATTATAAACGAGGACGAAGAGGACCGATAAGGTGTTACTACGTCCGTAGAAGGTTGAAGCCCTGAAATTGGTATCCCGTATGCTCTATAATTCCCTGGCTTCAATTGCCAAGAGGTGTTGTCTCCAATCCATGCTGGTACTTCACCTATAGTATGCGTAAGCTCTCCTGAGATGGGATCAAAGATATCTTCGTCAATGTGAATCGAGTTCGCTATAAACTGAAAACGAAGACTTAATCTAAAAGCGGACACACTTGCCAATCCATCTTGTCCTACCTCGAAAATCAAGGGGACTCCACCATTGGCCCTTACGACTACCATACCCTGGAAGTCGGGCATCTCTATGGAATTGGACTACTAATATTGCAAAACTGAATACTAATTATCTACGCTACCACAAGAGAGAACATCATAGCATCAGATCGTTAGACACAACATATAATGTTCATAGCCTGAGCCTGTAATGAAAAATGGGATCAAGTGCAAACAGCACTACGAAGCGGTACCAGGCATTATGAACTTCACGCCTAAGACATTCAACATATTGACAAGAGATTGATGCACATCAAGTAGCGAGGAGTACAAAAATATTGGAAGGACCACAGAGAACTAGTCTGTTCACTGATAATAGCAATATAAGAACAAGTTTACCGTTCAGTGATGAACATCATTTTTGCTGTGTAGTTAATGCAAAGGATAATATAAATCAAAACTAGAGATATAGACCTTGTTTGAAGCCGCCATGAATCCTAGCATAATAAAGTAAAGTATGTCAGTGTCCAGGTATACTTAACCATTAAATGCATATCACTACTCGCCTGCAATATAAAGGGCAAAGGGGATACAGAATTCTGGGAAACGGGACACACAGTTATCATCCGTGGCTGCATACCGCCGTACCCTACCACCACCCCGTAGATGTGGTTCTGTACGCTAGAAACTGATGACAAGGAATTGAATATTATCATAACGTTCCTGGTTTGCCGCATAATATTGATCATAGATCATGCAAATGATCCTCGATAAATAAGTTGTAAATCCCATATATAAATTTCATGTAAATCATAATCAGAAGCAGTTGAACGCTAGATTGAAATGTATATGAACTTTGCATGCCAGATACTATCCTCGGATTAGGGTTGTGGTCTGTCTCTTGGTGGTCCATTATTGTAACCAGTGGATTTCACTTATTAGACGAGGGGAAGGAGCGAGTCACCTAGGAAACAAATTAATTCCTGAATTTGAACTGGGACCCGCAGGATGAAAACGCAGAAATTGGTGGGGATAAAAGAATAATCGTGCCCTTATTTTAAGCCAAGTATAGGGTTAGATGTTAACCTCACCTAGCTCATATGGGGCCTTTGATTGCAAATACGAATTCAGAATTCAAAACAATTATAATACGTAAATAATAAAAAATTATTGTAGTTCTTTCGGGGGATAAAATTCTTGTGATTTCACACTGCGGGTCCCTATACGAATGCAGCATTTAACGTCCTCCATCATCTAGACAATCATGTTTTGCAAAAGAGTAGGCCCTAGCCATGCAATCCATGCGGAATTCCAGCGTGGAAACAACAGCCCAGTACAGGCCTGGTACCAGCCCAGGATGCCAGCCTGGTACTGACCCTAGCCCGCCAGCCCAGGATGCCGACCTTGAGTACAACCAATGAGGTTACACCTCCAACCTTAATACGCGTCCCCGAGTTCAGGAGAACCACGCCGACTCTCATCGCTAGACGCTTTCGCGATTTGGTTTGTGAATGCGTGGTGAAGGTCGACAACCGGCTTCTACGAGGTCTCTGCATTGTGTTACGGAGTGCGTATTGGGTGGTTCGCTAGTGCTTGGAGATGGCAACAAACTTGCGTTCGCGGCGAGGTCAACAGGGGGAAGTGCTTTTGGAGACACCTTCAGGAAACAATGAGAACATTGTATTTGAGGTACGCAAGATCGCCAGACTTGGATGCGATAGGCTTTGCTGTATACAATGCTCGTGCCTCACAGATTGAGTTTAGGGTTTAGGTCGGACTTGGCCGCCTGATGAATCCAGCCGCGCGGCTATCAATAGAAGATGGCAATTCCTAGGCTTTGCAGAGCTCTGCAAATTACGTGACATGAGTGACCGGTAGTTAGAACCAACTAATTCATTGCGATTCTCTTGGGAGTGTTCCACATGACCGAAATTAGTAACATTTCCTAGAGCAATGCTGCACTGGAGAGCCATTGCCCCAGACCGGAACTACACCGGCGTCAGGAGTGAAATTCAAGGTCTTAAAATATAGAATTTTTATTAGGTATTTCTGCTCATTAGGTGAGCATGAATAGGTTGCCTCTAGAGTGTTAACTTCTTCAACAATTTTGTTTTTTCGGGGATGCACAGCAGTATCTCTGATTTACAGTAGACTGAGGTATGATTGCTCCAGGTTGCGGTGCCCAGACGTCTCTCGGGCCCGAGAGACCAATTCTCGAGCCCCGGGGGAGAGGATTAGTTTCTTGTTACTGGGTACTCCTAACCAGAACATCCGAAACATCGTTGCTGTTGTTAAACGCTAATACATCAGAACATCACATTATGTTGACTTGATTCTAGTAATAACGATCACTGGACGAATGTTTTATGATTGTGTCGATTTTTATTTCAATTACATTTCGTTCTATTCAAAGACATTATTGTATTATAGAACACTGCAGTTGAATGCGATTTCATACTTTTGCGGTGTCCTAAATAACTGGACGTTGGACATGTAGTTTTTGTTGCATTAGGTGACAGATTCCAGAGTCCTCTCGGGCTCAAGAGACCAATTCTTGGGTCCCAAGAGAGGGTGATTTTGTTTGTTAACTGTTATAAGGAACCGAAATTCCAATGCTCCTTCCAGTGATCATCCTCACTGTAGGATTATTTTGATTGTATTGATTTTGATTGTGATCATGGTTCTTTTCGTACAGAGCAATACTTAACTGGATCAAAATTTCAAATGACTTAGAACTCTAGATTTTGCGTTGTTTTGGTTTTGGATTATGGCGACGATTGTTTTTGTTGCAACAGCATGGAGCTCCTGGATGTCTCTCGGGCTTGAGAGACCAATTCTCGGGCCCCGGGAGAGGATTAGTTTAATAACATTTGATACTCTATGAAAAAACTGCCAAGCCTTTTTTTGCTGCTGTTACACCCTAAACAACCAAACAATCACAATACGTTGACTTGATTCTAGTGATAGCAATCACTAGACGAATGTTTTATGATTGTGTCGATTTTGATTTCGGTTATATTTCGTTTTATTCAAAGACATTATCGTACTATAGAACATTGCAGTTGAATGCGATTTCATACTTTTGCGGTGTCCTGAATAATTGGGTGTTGGACAGGTAGTTTTTGTTGCATCAGGTGACAGATCCCAGAGTCCTCTTGGGCCTGAGAGACCAATTCTCGGGTCCCAAGAGAGGGTGATTTTGTTTGTTAACTGTTATAAAGAACCAAAATTCCAATGCTCCTTCCAGTGATCATCCTCACTATAGGATTATTTTGATTGTATTGATTTTGATTGCGGTCATGGTTCTTTTCGTACAGAGTGATGCTTAACTAGATCATAATTTCAAATGACTTAGAACTCTAGATTTTGCGTTGTTTTGGTTTCGGATAATGGCGAGATTGTTATTGTTGCAACAGCATGGAGCTCCCGATGTCTCTCGGGCCCGAGAGACCAATTCTCGGGCCAAAGGAGAGGGTTTTTTTCTTGTTACTAGATACTCGTATCCATAACTTCCGAAACATTGCTGCTACTGGTTTTGGCCAATGCATCAGAACGATCACACTTCGTAAACCTGATTTAAGTGATAATGATCCCCGGACGCATGATTTAAGATTGAATTTATTCTGATCTCAGTTACATTTTGTTTCCTTCAAAGAGATTGTCATATATTATAACTTGGCAGTTGAATGCGATTTCTTTATTTTCCGTTGTCTTGAATAATTGGACGGTGGCGAGGTAGTTTTTGGTGCATCAGGTGAGAGATTCCAGAGTCCTTTCAATCCCGAGAGACCAATTCTCGGGTCTCAAGAGAGGAAGTTTTTGTTTGTTAAAGAATATAAGGAACCAAAATCCCGATGCTGCTTCCAGTGATGATCTTCACCGTCGAATATTTTTGATTGTATTGGTTTTGACAAACATTCTTTGATTCTTTTTGTACACAGTGATGCTTGGTTTGAGCAATATTCCAGATGGCTATGAACTGTTGATTTTGCGTGGTTTTGGTCTTCTTATGTTGGCGAGGAATGATATTGTTGCAACAGCATGCAGCTCCCAGATGTCTCTCGGGCCTGAGAGACCAATTCTCGGGCCTTGAGAGAGGATTTTTTTAATAATATTGGATACTCTAAACCAAAACTTCCAAGACTTTATTTGCTGCTGTTAAATGCCAATACATCAGAATAATCACATTACGTAGAATTGATTCTAGTGATAACGATCCCCGGACAAATGTTTTATGATTCTTTTGATATTGATCTCGGTTACATTTCGTTTTCTTCAAAGAGATAATCTTATTATAAAACTTTTCAATTAAATGCAATTTCTTTCTTCTGCGATGGCCTTGGTAATTGGACATTGGCGAGGTAGTTTTGGTTGCAACAGGTGACAGATCCCAAAGTACTCTCGGGCCCGAGAGACCAAATCTTATGGCCTCGGAGAGGGTGTTTTTGTTTTTTAAATGATTTAATGAACCAAATTCCCAATGCTTCTTCCAGTCATCATCCTCCCCGATGAACTTTTGTGACTGCATTGATTTTGGTCGCAGGAATGTTTTGATGCAACAGCATGCAGCTCCCGGAGTCCTCTTGGGCCCGAGAGACCAATTCTCGGGTCCCGGAAGAGGGTCTTTTTTTTCATTTAAGGAGTCGGACTTTGAAATCACAGTGACTAATTACAACAAATCAACCAAATCAGTCAAAATTATCTCAAACGATTTCTCTCTTCAGAACAAGATGCGTCAGATTGTCTGAATCTCTGTTGGTTCCCATTATGATTTCCATTTGGGAGCTGTTCCATTTAAACAATGTTTCTTATTAACGGTAGTAGTAATTTCCAAACCAGGCTCGTTTTGGCTAATTCGTTGGCTAATCTGTTGATATTTTGAACAGGGACAGGGTGTCAATAGGCAACCTAATTGTACCCCAACGCGAGGTGCAGTGGAGGTTCTTGAAGACAATACTCCATCTAGGGCCATGCCGACAGCCGCTACAGACCTCCCTGTCCACCCACTTAGGGTAAGTCTTGTGGGATCCGTCTTTTGTTTCATTGTTAGGTGTCACTTTTGCTCTCTAACTATATTTGTGAAGAGAGGATTTTCCAGTTCTAAGTATTTAAGAAATTCTTGCCTTCTTACAGAATAGTGTGGAGTCCGATTTGATGGCAAACCATTCTGGGACAACCCTGACAGCAATGGAAGATACCAGACTCCAGTCGGAAGTTGGCACTGATGTGGAGATGGATGAAATATCTTAAGACCAACTTTCCAAAATTCGCAAGGATTTCGTGGAGGACGACATCTGGAGGACCCAAACCTTGGATACTGTTTCAATCCTCCAAGGTCTACGATTAACTTTGAACGAGTTTTCTAGAATGAAAATTCCACTATGCAGGATGGTGCCTATGCCAATTGTTCGCCCGACATTCACTTGTGACCTCACTATGCTAGAGAATCAATTCACTTGAGGATACGAGGAGGGGGCTCGTGTCTTTTATGTATCAATTTGTGATGAGGCTGGACGGACTGCAGTATTCTCTGATGCTGAGAAACTTGAATGGGGACCGATTTGGAATTCGGCAAATGATGAGTTCAACAAGTATTTGGTGTCCCAGCCTGCGCTAAAGCACTTGGTCAATTTCAAACTATATGTCTGCGAAGGAAATCACAGACGCATGGCTTGGATGAATCATATCAAGCGGCTTCATTCGACAGAACGAGATTGGCATATTGCTGTAGATTCCATCATTTTGGACACGCGGAATCGGATTGGAGTGGCAATGCAAGCCATGCACGACATAAACAAGTATGATTTTGCAACATTCCATTTGTTGTCTTCTCCAATGTGTTTCTAATTTCTTGATTGAATCCCCTCCTCACTAGCATGTGCTTTGCTAACGCTCAAGCTATTTTGAATGATATGTGTATGGCAGGCACACCGAGAACTATCACGTCAAGACAAACCTGGTGCACACCCTCTATCGAGTTCAAAAATACGGTGTTATGGAAATTGACAAGTTCAAAGAGCTTCTTAGCCCCGAAGAGGTTAAGACCTGCTTACAGACGACAAGAACCAAGTGGTACACTATGCCCCTTGAGGTGTTCATGTCTTTCATCTTCAATGTATATTGTTTAACCTTTATCAGTTCATGAACTTCATTTAATTGATGATTGAATCAATGAATCTATTCTTAGCTAATTCCGTGATACACCTTGGATGTCAGCAAGAAATTTCTACAGCTGCTGATCAAGCAGTTCGTAAGTATAACGAGGATACGCCTGCCGCCGAAGTTACAAAAGAAGGAGTAGCCGATGCAATGAAGACTTCTATCAAAGATTCCATGAGACTATTGTATCAGAAACTGTCAAAAATTGTGTCAGTGGCCGCCCCGAGTCTAGGCCCGGAGTGGCTACAAGAGGTGAGTACCATATTCTATTCAACCATTGCAATTACTCAATTGTCCATGTAAATTGTTCTCTCATCTATATTTGTTTCATTGCTACAGATCGAGAGGCACTGGAACCTTTTTGCAGTGTTAGAGTTGACACTAGAGAAGTTGAATATGATTTCAACATCCAATGTCAATCCCGCACACAAGATTAAGTGGCTAAAGTGGATGAACTCCTCCAATCCGACTCAGGAAGCCAGGCGGTTTCCTCCTCGTCCAGTTAACGAGGATAGACTGTTGACATTCCTTGCAAAGGCATGTTGGTATGCCGGGGTATGTATTATAATAATAAGACATTCTATATACTTCAGCTTAATGTGTTTACATTCTACATACATTGTTGCGTTTGCCTTTCACTCCTAGCATTGGTAGACTAGTACAAGCTAACATTTCATCCACCATTTGCATGCCAATTTCCCTGTAGTTGGAAGAGGCAGCCACAGAGATGTTCAATAGCATCAGCCTTTTGGATAACATTCCAATCGACATGTCCGTTCAAACGGAGCCACAAACCCTTCACGAATACATTAAGTGTTGGAGAATGAAGTTGTGGGACATGGCGTACACAGGTAGCTTTAAGGGATCGGACTCCTTCAAGAAGTCTGAGTCATTCAAGGACTTTAGAGGGGCCATGTTGGCTGTGAAGCGGTTGATATACAGGTATTGTAGAATCTGCGTGAATTTGACTGCAATCAATAGTAGTTGATAGTCCTAGTGTTTGTTTACCATAGGACTTTTTCCATGCTTTGCATTGTACATATTCTTTAGTGGTTCTAAACTTCATTTCATTTTCTGTTGTTTGTATTGGTCATCTCTTGATTTAATTTGCAATTTCTGGAACTTGTCATGGTTGCATGACGTGGTCCGTCGGCCCCTGTAAATCAATTTCTAATCCTCAGGAGAATACCCATTGCCCTATGTATAACCGGGATCATGATTAGCCACTTCTCTCCCCATTGTCTCCCAATTTTTTGGCAAGAATCTTAGGACCTCTTTCCAATTTCAGATCGTCAACCAACTAATGCAGGTCCTCTCGGGCCCAAAAGATAATTTCTAGGGATCTGAGAGACGCTTTCATCTCTATTTTTTTCATTTCTAGTTTGTCTGAGTCTGTGGTGCATGTAGCAAGTATTTAGGATCTAGAGCCACCTATGCCATGGTTGTTGCATCAGTTGAGAGGTCCAAATGTCCTCTCGGGCCCGAGAGAATAATTCTTGGGCTTACAGAGAGGGCCTATACCATCATTCTATTATATTGTTGGACGACATAAACAAGTAGCCATGTCATAAATTCAATGTCCATCTTCGTTTTGATCCTTGTTGTGAGTCTGGTTCTATATATTTCATTGAAGGTCATGACTGAAATATTGATTCAAAAATATTGTTTTTCGGGTTCTAGATTGAAATTTGACTCTCTTGACCGCTAGTTAAATTCCCAGGTCTTGGTGGAGCTTCCATTCTTCATTTTTTCCCCTATAATCTGATTGGATACAACACTCCTCAAATTGCTTTTAATGTAGGTATTCCAAGTTTGAGTTGTACGCAAAGAAAGCCATCCAGAAGACGGACCTGCCTCCATTTCTGACTACCTGGTTAGATAGGACCTCCCTAGATTGCATGTTCTCTGCCTCGCAGATTAAGAATTGGACCACACCGCATTTGCAGGCATGCCCATGGTACCTCGAGTGTGTTTTTTGAACCACGCCACCAGAGGAGGAGACTCTCTTTAACACAATTCAATCCGCCGCATCCAAAGAGCCAAAGTTTGACAAGTTCGCTAGACTAGATCCAGAGGCTAGAGCTAAGGCTGTTGCGCAAAGGGGGGCAGCCGACAAGAAAAAGGAGGGGAGATGGGAAGATGCGAAGAAGAAAACGGAAGAAACCAAGAAGAAGGGGATGGCATCTAAAGCTGAGAAGGAGGAGGAAAAGGCCAAGAAGAAGGGCACAAAGAGGAAGGCTGAGATACCTATTCATGAACCTCAGACAAGCGCAGCGGACATGAAGGACACATCTTCAGGTTTCTCTCTCACTCAGGAGCGCTTAGTACATGAGCTTACACCTACATTGATGAACTTGGCACCCATGGCTGACATTAATGAATGCATCCTCAACTTGTCCTTGGGTAATTTGCCCAATAATTCAAAAGCCATGGCTGATGTGGAGGCCTTCTTGGAAATGGTAAGAAATTTTATTGATCAGGCCTCCGTATTTATGAATTCTTGGTTTATGACATCACACATGTTCTCAGTCAAAAACTATATAAATTTTTTAATCAAATTTGATTTCATTTTGATGTCTCATACAGCATACCTATGATAAGGACCGATCTTTCAAAGGAAAAATGATCGCAAAGTCAACGGTGGACCTCATCATTGTAGATGTTCCCAAAGGACTCCATGTGCCTTCGATTTTGGCTCCACCAGAACCAATTCCGAAGTGGAATGACTTCAATCCCACTGAGTACCTGCAGCCCGTGTTTGACTTCGCTCAAGAGTACCTTCATGACGGCGCGCCCCTACTGGTGATGTATCCCTTCCAATCTCGACAGCACAGAGGCCACCTCCTTGGATGCTGCGCGGAATACAAATTCAAACTCTTTGTCACTTGGACTGGCATGAATCATCTCCATTTGACAAAATCGGCAAATCCAACAAAGACAGTAACAAGCACTCTACCCCCATTTAAGTCTCCATTTAATTATCACCTATGCTATAGTGACAGTGTTAACTTCATTTGTATTGCAGACTATGCACTTCACCATTGCTCTTGTGGTCAAGGAATCTGGACCTAAGACCGATCTGGAATTTCCAATTTGTCGCATGGGGGTCGCATGTAGCTGAAGTTGCAGCTGAAGATTTGGATGAAGAAGAAGTACCAATCCAACGTATTGTGAAGACCAACCGATTCATTAAGTAAGTTTCCCTTTAAAATCTTCTTTTGATGGTACACAATGAACATGAAATTCATGTGATCTAATATGTGATTAATTAGTGTGTAGGCAAATCCAAGAAGTGACCAAAGTCACACACGTTCCATTTTTTGCTAGAGCTGGATTTTTTCCAAGCCCACCAAAATCATTTCAGCTCCCTGTATACGCAGACGTAGTGGATAGGGATTTGGTTGCCTTAAACCCTAAACCAGCTCCTAGAGCAGGTGTAGATGCGTTGGAACCCAATTAGGAATTATCCAACTTATAGTTTATGTTCGATCCAAGGAGGTCTATCTAATAGGTTCGTTTCTAATTAATCAATTATAGCCTAATAGGACACTACAAACACCAAGCATAGAAGAAAACCAACTCATTACCCATATTTTAATATATATATATATAGTTTCCTCTCAATTTAAATTTTAATATTTAAATTTTTAATTAATTTTTTTTTAACATCCAAAGAGGTTAAGCCAATCTCCCAAATGCCAAGTCGGTCTTCATCTTTTTTCCACCAACTCGGATCTGCATTGGTACAGGGACACCACCAAGTCGGGCTGTCCGTCTTCCAACTCGGCTCTTCTAGGTGCTCATTGTGCTGAGCACTTCATCTTTCCTCCGAATTGGAATTATCCCACCATCAACTGAATCTTCTTCTCTCCTATTTGGTAATTTTCTTCACTCTTAACTTCTGGTTTACTCCATTCTCAACCACCAAATCTTCCTCTACTGCTTTAATTGCTCCCTTGTCATTTCACACTCCACTTAACATAATTCCATTCATTGAAAAATTGACATTGCTTAGATCCCAATTTGGAATTACTCACTTTACTCACAGGATATCCATAACCAACTTGGGATTTCAATCACCCATTGTCAAATTAATTTCTCACTGATGCAAACATAACACATAATCAAATTCAGAAAACCAGACAGACAACATTCAAGCTTTAATTCTCCAATTTGGACTCCACTCACATCAACTACAACCACTCTGATTACAAACAAATTGTAATTTCACCAACTGGAATCAACAAGAACACAATCGTTCACTTCCCGGATAATGCATTCCTCACAGCACAATCATTTGGCATAAAGCTTCCGATTCACATTAAACCAACTCGATGACAAATCACCGTTAAAACATGTAACAAGCTCAACAGCTTAATAAAATTCTCAACGTTCTAAACTCTGTTGTAAGCTCTAATTCCAAGTCCTTTCTTCTAATCTCCAACTTGGACTCGATACAAAATCATTTTCCATTACTAACTCAAGATTTCAATTTAACTTGCAATCTCTTCAACTTCCTCACACACTGGCACTCATCTCCGCCAAATAGGAATTTCCTCCACTGATTAACATTCACTACTCTCCGGCAAACCACACCTTCACAACTTGGATTGTCACTTCAACTTCCTGCACTTTCTTAAACACCCATCTCCATGTTCATACATCACACGACAAATCTCCAATTAGCACCTGTATCACATCACACTGATACCACCAAACATCTCCAACTCGGACATAGACACAAACATTCACACTCACAATCACAAAATAACCTTCACATGCATACAAACAAGAAACATACACAGCTCTCTCGCTGGGACACGCACTGGCTCTCTCTCACAGTGGGTGAAAATGACCACAAAACCATCAACCAAATAGGAACCAAAACTGGCAGTTACCAATTCGGACTGCCAACCAACTAACCGCTCAACCCAGACTCAGAACTGCCACAAATAACCAAATAGGAACAGAACGAAAAATCCAATTTCGCAATTCCCACATTCATCATTCAACTTGGCCACAACACACCCATTTGGAATTACAGCACACCTCAGACTCAACACAAGCCGCAACCAACTTGGACAAAAACAACCCACCAACTTGCCACCAACCATTCCGACTTGGACTCCTCAATTGACCCTCACATCACCAATAATAACACCAATTCAGCTTTTTACAAGTCAAAACTCCCAAATTAGCAAACAAATACACATACAGCCAGTCAAAAACTTCAAAAATACATCCCCAAAAGACTAACAAAAATTGAAGAAACACCTATCTACATAGCCCCACACCAATTCGTTTGCATCCCCGCCAAACTCTATTTCCTCAGCTTGAACGTCCGAGCCACCCCACGCTTAAGAGGAAGCAATTGCCTAGTCTTAGGATTCCCCGCCGCCTCTCACAACCTCTTTGCCAAAGCAGCACGCTCTTTCCAAATTGGCACCTGATTGTCATAAAACTGAAACACCGGACCACGACGAGTCCTCAACCCCACACAGGCATCAACTATCATCACGTTATGAGCCCTTGGCAAAAATTGAGTCACACACATCAGTTCCAATAACCTCATCCTCTTAGCCGAATGATAATGGATCTTGGAAAAGATCTCTATGTCCGTACTAAGATGCGCTTCAACTGGGTAATCCACCACAAATTGGTACTCTTTGCACCAACTCGCCAATACTGCTGCGAAAATACTAGCCTTGAAACACACTAAATCTTTATGGCACCTATGCTGGGCTGCAAACTCCAAATAGGAATCCACACACTCTTGGTAGGTTGTGAACTTGCCTTGAATAATAGGCCAGTTGTACCACAATGAATCCAACTTGGCATCTGTCCTCTAGAAATAACAACGTGGACAAGGACAAAACCTCGGGTCAGCAGCAATCAAATCGGGAGGATGATCCACTCGAGAGGCACGCTCCATATGATCCAATTTGTCCAACGCCACAAGTGGAGCCCTGTGCACATCACTGTGATCACGCCCTAGCCAAAACACAACACTCCAACTTGGAAAAGGAACATCTGAAAGCTTATCAAACAGGGCTTCATAACAGCCCAAGAATTGGTCCTCCAACTCCGAATAGGAATACTCAGGTAACTTCCACGTAATGAGAGTACTTGACAGGCCTGGCAAGTCTACCCATGCATCACCAATTTGGGGCCGCCTATACCTCAACTCAGCCTCCATATTCCAAATCGGTACCTTTCTTAACCCTCCAACCTTGAGTTTAGCTGCTAAACTCTCACGCACTGACCCAAATTTGGCAACATAAGTGGCAGGGTGCACATCCACCACATTGCTCTGCACACATCAATCTTGCACATTTGTAAGCAACTCGTGCTGCCAATCTGGGGCCTGAAACACCTCCTCTAACGTCATAACTGACTTCAACCACTCGGCATCGACCACTTGCAAGGCTAGCCCTGGAACAGATAAGGCCTAGGTCACTCCGTTTAACAATTTGGAACCAATGCACTCCCTCTTCTTTGCTGAATAGGTGGCCACCATACGACGCCTCTGGGCCAATGCTGCTTCCAAATTGGCATAAAAGAGCAAACTTCGGGCCCCATAATCCCCCACCATTGCCAACGCTGCCAATTTGTCCTTAGGAACCATCTCCCCTCGTGCCACGATCTCGGCCACCAAATTTTCACACTTCAGCTGAACAGCCCGACTCCAAATTGTTTTAAACTTTGCCTTCGGAAGGACCTCATTCAGCTGCAGCCCTGTATGAAGGAAAAACACCTCTCGCTCCCACGCATAAGCGAACTCCAAATTGGAAGTAGGCGGAATTCGAAAATTCAACGCGACCAAGTCTTCCACGTGAAGTACTCGCTGGCGTTTCCGAATTGGAGTGGACTTCTCCTGGGCACAGCTACTCGATGCATAAAAACCTTTGTAGTACTCCCGAACCCGCTACTCTTCCGCCTCAAGTCCCACCAATTCGGGTTGCTTTAGCAAAATAAGCTCCTCCTCCTCTTCAGATTCCGACTTGGCCAGAGCTTGCTTCACCTTCACCTCCCAATTTTCCAACTGGCGCTCCATAGAATGCATTTGCTGCTGCAACTCCAACTTGGCATTTTGCTCGGCCTCCACCTTCCTTTCCAGTCGCCCAGTTTTTTCTTTTAACTCACCAATTTGGTCCAGAAAATCCTGCTGCTCGCTTGCGACTTGGATCTCATATTGGACCCGCTCTTCTTGAGATTCAGCCAACTCGGTTTTCAGCTTTGAGACCTCCTGCAACAATGCAGCGTTCTCCTTTTGAACGCGCTCCAACTCGGCAGGGTCAAATTGCTCCAAATTGGTCATCATCTGCTCCAACTGGGACTTAAATTGCCCCACCGTCTGCGGAGGCCTCTCCCTACTCGGCTGCTCTGCCTCTGGTTTGGGAACCGCTTGAGACTCAGGCAGGTTCTTACAACTCGCCTGTACCAAATAGGACAACAATTTGGCTCCCTTCAAAGCTTCACTTGGCAACCTCTTGAAATTTACCACCGCTGCGTGCAACTTCCTTGAAAGAAACAACGCCCAGTTGATCTTCACGCCTTTCCTCACGGCCATTACAACTCGAAGGCTACCTCTGGAAACCGCTCCCTCTGTCGGCTCCAATAACAAATTGGTCTTCACCCACTCAATCCATGGATGCCAACTTGGTTCTATTAACTGCAACTTCCACGCATCCTGAGAAGACTACTCCTCCGTTACGTTTTCAATGAAGCATTCCAACACCGAATTGGTACCATCTTCTTCCACAGCTCGCACGGACAACCCCGATTTGGGTAATAGAAACACTTCCGCTATCCGACTGGGATTCAAATCCACCGGCTCACCATGAAACATTCCCTGTCGCTGCGGAACTATATACGACATTGTGAAAACCTCCAGCTTGTTGAGGTCTCCCTCCTCCAAACTCTGCACCAGTTGGAAAAAATCCCACAACCCGGCTTCACAAATCTTCAACTGCTCCTCCTCGTTCCAATCCACCACCTCAACTGCCCCAGCTTGCTCCACAGCAAACTCCACATTGGACAGGGCAATTGGTGCTTGCTGGTCATCCCCCAATCTTGGTTTCTTCTCTTTGTGCACCTCTGGCTCCACCAATTCGGTTTCTAACTCCATTGGGTCTTTCCCTTTGTCAGCGGAATCCGTCATTGTACCTGCAATCCACAACCTTACATTCTCTTGGCGAATGCTCCCAATTCAGAACGAAAACCTCACTTTCTCTCGGAAAAATTGCTTCTCTCAGTCCCTAATTGGTTGTATTTCCCCACAGTGCGTCCAACTCAGATCACAACTACAACGACACCCCACACCGAAACACTACACTCAATGTCGCACACAAAACCCTAATTGGCCTCCAAATCTGTAACTCAAAATTCTCAACCTCTCAGCCCTCGTAATGAACACCAATACCAGCCTGAATCACTCCAACTTGGACTCAGACGACAATCCTCACTCCCTCAAAACAAAAATCAACTCAACAACGTCCAATTCGGTCTCACCAACACTCAAGCACACGACAACTCTCTCAATTTATGCGCACAACACACCAAATTGCCAAAGGTTTCACAACACACAAGCTGCTTTCATCTTCCAATTTGGTTTTGCTCTTCGCCTCGTAACAAACCAACTCGGTTTGATGATGACAATCCCACCGATTTGGAACTTGGCGGCTTACCATGATGCCTATTTGAAATTATACCCGTCTTTCAGTGAGTGGCCCTTGCCACCTCCTCCAATTTGGTATGTCACCTCCGAATTGGTACTCCGACTTGGCATTTCTCATCATTTAATTTTTCATTTTTTTTTTTTTTTTTTTTTAATTAATATTATTATGTTCTCTCTCTCTCTCTCTCTATATATATATATATATATATTTTTTTTTTCTTATTTAACTCTCTTTCTCATTTTTCTTTTCTTTTCTCTCCATTTATTAAAACTATGTCATATGTAATTAAAATATATTATCATACTACTTTAAAATTTAAATTTGATGTGTATATCTTTTTATTTTTTTATTTTTATTTTTATTTTTTCCTTTTTAAACACAAATAGGCCCCTGATAAAAATTAATGCCGCCCTCGGCATTTAAACAAAATATGGCTTAAGCCGATAACCATTAGTCCTAGTTGGAAGCAAATTGCCTTCAAAATCTTTTAATTGCAAGGACCCATTAGGATTAACATCAACCACTTCATATGGGCCTAACCAATGCATTTTTAATTTCCCCGGAAATTTAAAGAATCGGCTATCATATAAAAGAACCAAACTTCCAACTTTAAATTCTTTAGGCCTCAACTTAGAATCATAATAGGATTTACGCCTATTTTGGGTGGCTAAAGTATTCAAATAGGCCTCACACCGCTTTTCATCTAAAGCTTCCAAATTTGTGAGTTGTGCCCTTAAACTCTCTTCATTCCCCAATTTATTTTCTATGGCAATCCTATGACTAGGAATTTCAAATTCAATGGGAAGAATGGCCTCTTGGCCGTATTCCAGTTGGAATGGGGAAAACCCCGTTGTACCCTTGTAGGCAATTCGGTATGCCCACAAGGCACCTCATAATTTTTTATCCCAATTAGTAGCAGCCCCACTTATAGTCTTAGTTAAAATCTTACACAAGATCCCATTTGTTTTCTCGGTCTGCCCATTAGCCCTGGGATGATAAGGGGCCGTTTTCCTATGCTTAATTAAAAACCTAGTAGTTAATTCCTCAATAGTAGTATTTAAAAAATGTGTACCCCAGTCACTAATTAATTCTCGAGGGCACCCAAAGCAAGAAATTATATTTTCATATAAAAAACGTGCCACCGTTTTGGCATCATCATTACGGGCTGCCATAGCCTCAGCCCATTTGGTAGCGTAATCAGTCGCCACTAAAATATATTGTTTGCGGCCATGTTTTGTAGCTGGGGCAATGGGGCCTACAAAATCAATTCCCCATTTTTCAAATGGGGCTAAAGCCATCAATGGAACTAACGGCATTGCTGTAGAAGGTGAGGGTTTACCCACCCTCTGACACGGATCACAGCGCCTTGCAAATTTGTGAGCATCCCGAAATAGGGACGACCACCAATAGCCAACAAGCAAAACTTTTTGTGCTGTAGATATACCTGCAAAGTGGCCACCGCACGCATCCGAATGGCAACTTGTAGGATATCATTAACCTCACTCCTATAAATGCACCTCCTAAGCACACCATCATGACCTAACTTATACAAAGTTTTATCTATCAATGTATAAGGAGCAACTTTCCTAATTAGGGCAGACTTTTGCCTGGCACTATAAGTACTAGGAAACAAATTAGTACTTAAATAACTTAAAATATCCGCATATTCGGTATGAATAATATCTACCTCAAAGAGGGCAGCATCGGGAATATCATCCTCAATCGGTGACCCATTTGAATCTACTTTGTCCTCTAACCGGGAAAGAAAATCTGCGTTAGAGTGTTGTTTACCTGGGCGAACCACTATGTCAAAATTAAACTCTTGTAAAAGTAACACCCACCTAGCCAAACGCTCACTTAATTGTGGCTTATTTATAACATATTTAAGCGCATCATGATCAACATAAAACGTAAATTTATACCCAAGTAGGTAATGACGAAATTTTTGTACCGCATAAATCATATCTAGGGCCACCCGTCCAATTAGCACCTGTATCACATCACACTGATACCACCAAACATCTCCAACTCGGACATAGACACAAACATTCACACTCACAATCACAAAATAACCTTCACATGCATACAAACAAGAAACATACACAGCTCTCTCGCTGGGACATGCACTGGCTCTCTCTCACAGTGGGTGAAAATGACCACAAAACCATCAACCAAATAGGAACCAAAACTGGCAGTTACCAATTCGGACTGCCAACCAACTAACCGCTCAACCCAGACTCAGAACTGCCACAAATAACCAAATAGGAACAGAACGAAAAATCCAATTTCGCAATTTCCACATTCATCATTCAACTTGGCCACAACACACCCATTTGGAATTACAGCACGCCTCAGACTCAACACAAGCTGCAACCAACTTGGACAATAACAACCCACCAACTTGCCACCAACCATTCCGACTTGGACTCCTCAATTGACCCTCACATCACCAATAATAACACCAATTCAGCTTTTTACAAGTCAAAACTCCCAAATTGGCAAACAAATACACATACAGCCAGTCAAAAACTTCAAAAATACATCCCCAAAAGACTAACAAAAATTGAAGAAACACCTATCTACAGCAGATTTGGTACATCCTCGCATTCTGAAGTATGTAGATGATTGTGCTATAGATTCAGACTCAACAGCAGCAGACAGTGAGGATAGTTCGTTATGAACCCAATGTCTTTGTAGTATTACCGTGCTTTACTATGACTGTTATCAGTACATTTTTGTGATTGCCATGCAGATGCTAAATTATGTTATTTGTATTTGAATTATTTGTATTCTTGACTTGGATGATGCAATCTCAGTAATGGATTTTTCCTTCGGCATGCTTTGTATCTGAATGTTTATGTACCTTCCTCATAATAGTATTGCTTCCGCATGAGCTTCCTTTCAGGTACTTTGATTTTCACGAGCCAATTTATAAAAATATGATTTTCCTTTTTATTAAGAGTATATCACCATTTTCTCCCTGTGCCTGCTTACATGGAGTAGACCATATATTGTCCCCAAATCTGTCCATAAGCATTCATTAATGTGCCCTAACATTTTTATATTCCAACTGTAAAATCGCATCTGAATCATAGACATTACATAGTACCACCTAAGCTTTTATTTATTTTTTTAATATTCATGAGTTTCACTCACTAGTACGTCAAAAAATACTATTTGAAAGAAGAGTTCCCCCACCAACGTTGAATTCCTTATTTTTACGGTCCTAAACCCTAATGCCTATGCTAAATTCCTTATTTTGACGATTTTAGGTGCCTCTTCAGTTGTAGCTGAGTCTTCTTATTTACGCCAATGGTCTCTTCAACATGCACCAAATACTGATAATGTTGTCTTGGATATGGATTTCCAATTCGTATTACTACATATCGTCTTGGAACTGGCTTCTGAAGAGGGGAACCTATCTTGGATGCCAAGTGTCATCTCATTCTTAGGATATGATGCCGCGTGGTGCATCTTTCTAAGGATTTTATACCGCGTGTCCTGTTGTTCTAGCTTTTCAAGAGGATTAGGCAATCTATGACAACCTTATCGCTCCATGCCACATGTCGGGCATTCCTGTCAGTTTCAGAGGATGAGGCTATCTTCGACGCCCTTATGAGTTATAGCATGCATGTAGTTGTCATAATGTTTGTGTTGTAGTGCTTGGGTCTTAGATATCTCATAGTGGGGATTTTGCTTCAAAATCCCACTTCTATTGACGTATTGTTGATACAGGTATAGTAATTTGAGTGCCTCTAGTTGATAGCACTCTCGGAGAGTACATTTTACATTGGTTTTAGAGACTGTCTCTTCTACTCATCCGCAATGTTCAATATCATCTCTGCTTAGTTGTTTTTCCTCCTCATGAGTACTACAATCATTATCCAACCCGCTCAACACCTTACTGACATTCATTGTGCATTTTCTTCAACCAGACAACAAACTCTTCGATTAATAATTCTGAATTTGTGAATTGTTTGCTCTCTTGACCACCAGAACAAGCGCTTGTGAGATTCTGGTCCATTGAACATGCAGTTCATTAAGTTTTTGGTTTTAGTGGATGAGTTCGTCGTCTGCTGCAGGGGATGCACGATGAATGTCAAGAAGATGGTGAGCTAGTGGGCATATAATGATAATGCAGCAAATAATGATTCTTTAAGATTGAACGCCATAGTTTTGCCAAAATTTCATTAAGTCACTATGACAAAAAGTGGAGGTGTAACAGCCTTACCGTCAGCCTAAAGATTGTCATTGTACTAAGCACAACATTGATGCACAAACCGCAAAAGACGACCATATTCCAAAACCGAATTCCTCAAATTGTTAGCTTTATTTCAGGCTACATTAACAATGCACATCCAATTTCTTACAAATTTCAATGTTCTCACTATATTCATTCAATTCAATTTTGTTTGCTTGTCTCACCCTCTTATGGATGAAGTAGTACTCGGATGATTCTCTTATGCCATGGCCAAAGTCTCCTCTTGTAGCACCAAAACATCACCCATCTCATGTTTTGTCCTTACAAGTTGCAGTGTCAAAATTGATTGTGAATTTGAAAATGTGTCCTGATTCCTAAATGCACGGTTGTAGGAACTCTCCATGGTCATACAAGCAAATTAACTCCTTGTAAACGGGCTCTGAAGAAAAGTTGCTATTTAATGTTTTTTGGGGGAATCCTTCCTCTTTCATGTCCTCTCTCTTTTCATTTAGTTATGCCCATTTTCACCTACTTTCATCAAAACCGCTCAAGCAAGTTTCATCCATTTCTTGAATGACTTCCATCCATTTTTAAGGATACATTCATCCATTATTCCCACGACTTTCATCCATTTCCTCCATCCATTTTCAACAAATTTTTTCCCAGACTTTCATCCTACTCCTCCATCCACTTTTCTTTATTTCTTCAGCCCAATTTCTAGATTTTATTCTAGCAAAAATTGCCCACATTTCCATCAACTTCCATCCAATTTTTCATCAATTTTTCTCTTTTTTTTTTCCTTCCAAATTTCAGACACTCCCCGCTCACCAATCCCCGCTTCCCACTCACCACTCACCGCTCCATGCTCACATGCCAGCATTCCCCTATAATTACTCAACGTCCTTCTAAGATTAGTTGCACAAAACGTTGCACACTAGGCAATCAGAGTCCTTTTAATTACTTTCATGTGTCCCAACAACTAAATTTCATTTAGTATTGTCATTATAGCTTTTTGCAAGGTGATTGTACCTTGCTTTTAAGGCTTTATTTAGGGATCTACAAATTTTTAAAGCTTTGGTAGAATGTTATATTTTTGTAGAAATTACTTGGCAATTGCATATGAAAATATTTGCCTAGTAACTAAAAATTGAATATCCATCAATAATGAACTCCTTTTAACCCTTAAACACCAAACGTTCAAAGTTGAAACAACGTAAATATATTCCAAGCACATTAAAATGCATTTTTTCATCCTTTGATGTTTTTGAAGATCCTTTCTTAGTTTGTTAACATTTGTGCAGTATAAATTCAGAATATTTGCTTTGCAAATGTTTTACAATTCAAAAGATATTAGTAGGTTTGACCTCAAAAAATAACTTTTCAAATTTGGAAATGACTTGAATCAGAAAATAAAATTAAATCTTCAAAAAATACCCTGATTAAAAACTAATGATTTAAAGGAAAAAGATTCTTGTGAAAATCACAAATACTCAATCTACAGTGCAATCAATTTTAGTAAGGATTTTTAACTTCTGGCTTCAAATTTTATTGAAAAATATATGTTTAGATACTATTCAATCTATAGGTCATCATTATATTTTTCTTTTAAGTTGCATATATAATACTTCTTCACAATTTTGGGAAATCTAAACTACCACTTAATCCTTAAAGGGTTAAATTGTATTCCTTCATCTTTCACAATTACTAAATATGAATAGATGAAATATTGAACTACTTTAAATCCTTATACAAAATTTTAGATCTTAAAACTCTTTTTCTAATTATGGTAGTATTAGTATGAACAGTCTACTCAGCTAAGAGTTTCACCATACTCATATGAATTTCTTTTTTGCTTTAAGTAATCTAATAACAATATCCTAGCTTGAAGCAAGCAATGTCCAATTAATTAATTCCATTGAATCATTCTATATCTGGAAAATGTCTTTCTAAGCAAGTAAGCATTGATCCTGGTTTTCAAATGAATTGCTCAATTCAAAACATGTTTTCGGCAATTTTCTGAAGTCAAATAGAAGCTACATGTAATTAATTTAGCCCACATTGATTTATAGAATTAAAATAAAGTGTTGTATATCGTAAGATGACCATGATTGGACTTCCCAAACTTTAAAGGATTATTGTTGTTGAATTGTTCACACTTCAAGGCCAAAATTTATTTGGACATCAGTAGCCTACACACAACTTCTACATGAGTAATGCATTCAAAATTGCTCTCAATTTGGACTTCGGACCTACAACTACAGTCTATTGAATTTCTACTTGTAGAATAATACAAAAGTTTGATGTATACTAAGATTCCCTATATTGCAATACATAGCATTATTCACCAATTGTAGGAAGGGCCATATTAAATCAAATAGAGCCTAGGTATATCTAAGAAAAATATTTTTGTCCAAAAGATGAAAGGGCCTTATTTCCTTAACCCCTAAAGTTTCATGACTATGTTCTCACCAAAAACGCTCCAAAACTGCCATTTCTAATACAACTACCAAATTTTTGGAAAAAAACAATTTTTGACACATGTAACTGTAGGATCTTGTAGTATGATATTTTGAAAACATGTGGTAAAAATTTCAGAAAATTCCGCCGTGTGGATCATAAGATGTAAGCATTCAAAGTCTTGAAAACCATTTTTTCAATCCTGCGGAAAACCGGGCAGCTGCACTTTGCAAGCTCACTTTTCAATGAAAAAATGCCGAAAAAGGTGGTGCTTCTTTGAATTCAGTTTCCTAAACAAGTTGGCTATATGCTTGAAAAATTTCACATCATTTGGAATTGTACAACATATAGGAAAAAAATAGTAAGTAGAAAGAAGTAGAAAATGATTCAAAATACTAAATTGTTAAAATTTTAATCATGGAATTTAAAAATACCAATCCCAATGGTTGTAATGTTGTAATAATCAATTTACATCCTAGGATTTTTTTTTTTCCAAAAATATTGAAAATTGAGTTAAATAAACGACTTTAAAGTTTTTTTTAGAGTAGACAATCCATAACTGCCCGCAAACCAAAAACCCTCATAACTTTTGACTCATTGATTGAAATGGAATGACTCAAAGCTTTTTGAGTATATATAAATGTAGAGAACCAATTTCAAAAAAAAATTCCGGAAAAAATGGTTTTTTCTGATCTGCCCAAACTGCCCAGTTACGAAAAAAAGCAACATATTAGGTCACAACTTTTGACTCGTATTTCGAAATGTCATGAAACTTGGTATACATGGAGATATTCCTCGCCCCCACCTTCTACTAAAATTTCAGCCTCAAATATGGATATCTCTAGTCACAGGTACCTGCCCAAAATTTCTATACGGCCAAAAAACGCATGTTGGTCCTTTAGGGGTTAAATCATGTAGAAGAGTATTTTCTAATATTCTTAAGTAACTTAAAATGTTTTGGAGACCCATGTTCCTTGGTTTACAATGCTATGTATACATATATGGTGCCCGATATGGTGTAAATTTCAGAATTTTAAAGCTTATTTTGCATATTGTATAGAATTTTTAAGGCCTTTTCTTCAATAATTCATTGTAATTTCAAATTTCCACCCAAAAAAATTGAAACTCTAGTGGCTTATTGAAATATGTGTGCTTTTATTTCAAATAGAAAAACAAATTAAAATATACGTTAACATATAGCCACAAAATTAGAGCATATAGACTGAAGAATTTGAAGTTTGATTATCTGTGAGACTGTGTATTTAGAGGCCACTCCTTCAAGGATAAGCATGATTAATATTAAGAAAATCAAAGAGCAAAAAGTGACTAATGAATAGTTAAACCAATATTTTACATATTGAATAATCAATGATTTGCATCCTGTTATTGTATACAACTTTGCTCATGTGTCTCGAATAATTGAATTAAATTCAAGTCATTTTAGTTGTTCCCTCTGTTTCCAAATAATACCAAGATTCAGATACAATTTTTGTTTCAAATTAATATTTGGATGTCGTTTTTTGCATGGTTGTAACCATGGCATGGTTTTATTTTTATTGGTGTTAAATCTCATGCAAGGTGTGTTTCATAACCTCCTAAAGACAATCCAGCACCTTCGCGAGTTGTCCTTTTCATTGAATACTACTACCTCTGTCCCACTAAAAAGCTCCTTATTTTATCTCATGTTTTTCTTATACTAATTTCATTGAGCATGTTATAAAATGTATAATTCAAAATTGTCTAAATTTTATATCACCACAATCCATAAAGAACATTGTATCTATTCAATGCAACCAAAATAAAAATTGGACCCAAACAAGCTTCCAATATGCGTACTCAAAACTACTAAAAAAACAGGAGGTAAAATCAAGAGCTTTTTAGTGGGACTGAGGGAGTACTTGCTAGATTACTTTTAAGGTAGGAGGCTGTAAAACGGATAGGGCATTAAACCCTAAAAGACCAGCCTGCTATTTTTAGCAACATAGCGATTTTGGACAAGTACCTGGGACTAGATATTTTCATATTTTAAGCTGAAATTTTAGTACGAGGTGGTGACAAGGAATATCTTTCATGTGCACTAAATTTCATGACATTTCAAAATAGGAATCAAAAGTTATGGCCTAATATGTTATTTTTTTCACCAAGCCGGCAGTCTGGGCAGGTCTGAAAAATTCACTTTTTTCAAAAATAAAAACTTGAAATTGGTTTTCTAGAGTAACATATACGTGGGAAGCTTTAAATCATTCCATTTTGACGAATGAGTAAAAAGTTATGAGGTTTTTTAGTTTGCGGGCAGTTACAGATTCTTTACTCTGAAATAAACTTTGAAGTTGTTTATTTAACTCAATTTTTAATATTTAAAAAATAAATAAATCATAGGATTTAGGTTGTTTATTAAAACATTACAACCATTGGGATTGACATTTTTCAATTACATAATTAAATTCTTAACAATTTAGTAGTTTGGATCATTCACTACTTCCTTCTACTTACTATTTTTTTGTATATGTTGTACAATTTCAAATGATTTGAAAATTTTTAAGCATGTAGCCAACTTGTTTAGGAAAAATAATTCAAAGAAGCACCACCATTTTGGACATTTTTTCATACAAATGTGACCTTGTGAAGTGCAGCTGCCCTGTTTTTCGCAGGAACAAAAAAAGGACTTTTGCCAATTTAAATGCTAATATCTTCCAATCCGCATGGTGGAAAATTCTGAATTTTTTTCCACATCTTCTAAAACTAGTTTACTATAAGATCCTACGGTTACATGTGTCAAAAAAGTTCTTTTTCAAAAATTTGATACTTGTACTAAAGATGGCAATTTTTGAGTGTTTTCGGTGAAAACATAGTCATAGAACTTTAGGGGGTTAAGAACTGCCCCTATAAATGGTTGTGAAATGGAGATGAAGTGGCTCTAAAATTGACCACTATAGTCATTGAATGAAACAAGGAAAAAAGCAATATTAATTACAAGAGCCAACTATTCTCTTTGCTTTCCCCATTTTTATTTAGAATTGCAAGGGAACCGTTTAGGAAAGACCTAAGGCTCACAAATAGGGACCTACTACCCAACTTGTTTGAAAATTCATAAGTAATTCAAAAATGCTTGGAAAAATACAAAACCACTTGGGTTAGATTCCTCACCAATTTTTCTTTGTCTGGAAAATGAGCCAAAAATATTCCCGTCCAAGAAAATACATGGAAAAGGGGGATCAGCCCTTAAAGGATCCATTTCTGAGCCTCCTACCTTACAAGGAGTTACAAAAATCATTTCGTGATGATGCAAGGGTAAAAAGAACTTAAAATTTTGACATGTTTTGTAGATTCACTGGACCTTTCTAAGTGTATTACAACTGCATGAGCCCCATGATTAGCCTTAAGTTCACACATTTTTTGAAAGACTAATATTATTTAGAAGAGTATTTCATCCTGAAGAGTATTTTATTGCTTTGGACTTTTTTTCCTAAAACTTTAATTTATTCAATAGATTGCTCTTGAATAAAACTAAAAACACAAAGCTTTCCAAGTAGTTTCTTCTTCACTTAAAAACTTTCAAAATTTCCTTAAAAGTGAATGTTCCTTGTCATTTGAAGTTGAGAGTCTATAACAATGTTTCTCAATACAAAATGACAAGAATTTTTGCTTATACTATAACCCCTAAAGTTCTATGACTATATTTTCACTGAAAACGCTCAAAAACTGCCATTTTAAAAACAAGTACTAAATTTTTGGAAGTAAACATATTTTGACATATATTACCATAAGATCTTGTAGTACACTAGTTTGAGAAGATGTGAAAAAAATTTCAGAAATTTCCACCTTGTAGATTGCAAAATATAAGAATTTGAATTGACAAATCCCCTTTTTTTTTTTTGCGAAAAATCAGGCAGCTACACTTTACAAGGTCACATTTATATGAAAAATGTCCAAAATGATGGGATTCATAATACAAGACAAGTTGGCTACATGCTTGGAAAATTTCACATCATTTGGAATTGTACAACATATAGGAAAAAAAACAATAAGTTGACAATAGTAGAAAATGATTTAAAATACTAAATTGTTAAGACTTTAATTATAGAATTGAAAAATGCCAGTCCCAATGGTTGCAATGTTGTAATAAACAATCTTCATCTTCTGATTTTATTTATTTTTTTAAATATTGAAAATTGAGTAAGATAAAGGACTTCAAAGTTTATTTTAGAGTAGAGAATCCACGTGCGCACAACTACCCGCAAACAAAATATCTTCATAACTTTTGACTCATTGGTCAAAATGGAATGATTCAAAGCTTTCCATTGATATGTGACTCTAGAAAATTAATTTCAAATTTTTCGTTTTTGAAAAAAGTGAATTCTTTTTTTTTCTCCCTGGATTGCCCAGTTACAAAAAAAAATAATCTATTAGGCCATAACTTTTGACTCATATTTCCAAATGTCATGAAATTTAGTGAATATGAAAATATTCCTATGCAGTGGGTTCTCCCCATTTGTTCAAAAAAAAAAAAAAAAAAAAAAAAAAAATTCCTCGCTCCTCCTTCCATTAAAACTTGGGCCAAAAATATGGAAATCTCTAGTCACACGTACTTGCCCAAAATTTCTATGTAGCCAAAAAACACATGTTGGTCCTTTAGGGGATAATATTCTAGTATATTGACAATGAAAATTTCACATTTTTTAACTGCATTTTGTTATTGATAAGAATTTATTGAACTTTCTCTTCAAGAATTCACAAAAATTCCAACATCCATTAAAAAATCTCAAAATTATATGACATATAGAAGACATGTGAATTCCAGAACATTATAAACCACTTGGATTTTCTCCCTCCTCAGGCCCCAATGAGACACAGCAAAGAATTTCTGTGAAGTCATAGGCTCTGATCTTATAGGGTGAGCTAATTCACTCAAAATACAATACACAAATGCCAAATGTGCTTAAAATGCAAAAGTGTCATCGGTGCCTCTGTACAACTTATGCAACAGTTTCCGAGAACTTGATCTTCATTAGTGAATAAAATTATTGGAATAATATACAGGAACTGAGGCTCCATGGAACTATTTTCTTTCTAAAATTCCTGTGACTATGCCAACAGCTATAGTTTTTCCCCCTTCTCTCAAAGCCACACGACCAAGGGCTCGAAAATCCGTGTATTTTTCGATACACACCCCTTCATCTGGTACTATCTGCAGAAACAGAAGAAATGTCAGTCAGTTTCAACCGGAAAATAACCACACGACTCTCCTAGAAGTCACTGAGCACTGGTTAACATTTATCTGTCCAAACAGTCTAGTGAAGCCTCCCAGGTCTTGCAAATCTACAAGACTGGGATTTCCCAACACAGTGCTTGGGAAACAGATGGCATACCTCTACAATGGCACTTTGATTGGCAGTCAGATGACGAGGACGCTGTCTCAACACTGTGCCTTTCTTGGGGTCTAACAAAGACACAAGCTGATCCACCCTTGCAGGCTGCCGTGCATGGTGGACATGTAAAACCACCTGCACACAACTACAAAGTATTAAGTGGAAGGTCTCATAGAGGACGGATGAAAATATCAAGACAAAAATCACTTCTCAATATAGTACTCGAATATGAACACATGCACTTGCACTCACTGTGGAGAGACAATTAATCACATCACCAAGACAAGGATGACGGTGAATGAGGAAGTTAGTCATTATTAGAAGCGAAGAGTCCCATGAAGAACAAACCTGTGAGCCCTTGAGAATTGGGGTCCTAATGTCTAGGGTGAGAAGCCGGATCTCAAAGCGGGTAGCAACAGGCACCGGATAGTCAGGGTGACAAACCACCCCACCTGGAGCCAACATCCCCGGGTCTATGCCATTGAGTCCAACATCCACACCCTCCCCCGCCCTTGCAATTTTCAAAGTTTGACTCTGCTGCTCAATACTCTTCACAGTCGCAATTTCACCGCTCGGCATCACGCGAACCTGCCATATCGATATAAACTTTAGTCAAAGGGACCCCCTACTGCCGATATAGTGGATTTGAAGTAAAGAAGAATGTTACTTTAAAACAGAACGAATGTTATCACAATAGACAGCATCTCAGTCCCAGTTCTCCTGTGGAATGCAAGAAAGATCTGCATGTGAAATAAATACCAATCAAAGAGTCAAACGATCACCAACCTTGGTGCCAATTTGGATTGCACCACTTTCAAGCTTGCCACCAAACGCACTGGCTCCTAGAGTTCGAGTCCTCATCACTTCGGCAATTACAAGACGCAAAGGCTTGGCAACAAGCCTCGAAGGAGGCTCCAATGAGTCTACGAGCTCTACTAGACAAGGACCGTCATACCTGTCAAATATATATTGGTTTCATTACTTCAGTACAAGCACTTAATGGACCAGTACAAAACAAAGAAAGACAAATACATTCTAGAATGATCACATCATCACCAAACACTAGCTAGTTTCAAACTTTTCATGTGAAGGCATATCTAATCATAGTAAGGGCAATGGTAGGTTGACCAACCATGCTTTCAATGCTGGCTCTGTTGTTGCAGTTGTGAGATTCTGACCATCACCCGCACTCACAGGGACCCACTGAACAAATCCATCCTTGAATCCACATTGCTTTAGAAAAGGCTGAAGTGTGCTCTTGATAAAATCGAACCTTTCCATGGAATAATCAACCGCGTCCAACTTGTTAACAGCCACAATCAACTGCTCTACCCCCAAACTCCTCACCAACTGTGCATGCTCCCTGGTTTGGCCTCTGCCTTGCCCCTCGCCCTCCAGACCTGCTTCATATGCACCAATGGAGGCATCCACCACCAGAATGGCAGCATCTGCTTGCGATGCTCCAGATATCATGTTGGGCACAAAGTCCTTGTGCCCGGGAGCATCCAAAAGCACTACACGCAATTTGGACGTTTCAAAGTGAGCTACAGCAACAGTCATTGTTACCCCGCGTGCACGTTCTTCTGCTCCCTCATCCAGAACAAATGCGTATGCAAATGAGCCTTTACCCTGATATGCATTCAAACTACGCAATCAGAATTGCATTCGATCTCAGAGTCGATATTATCTTGGTGAAATAGATTGACCATATGCCAGCACTGGCAGTTATAGGAAATGAATTAAACATTTTCAAAATACCGGTAAACAAAAACGAAATAGCAAGAATGCATATCATGTTAGAGAGTAGGTGCTGGACCTCAGAATGTCAACAACCAGCCACAAACTTCCTTGACCACAACCAGTGGTCAAAATGTGACATATTCATATTCCAACCATGTATGTTCAAAAATAGAGTACCAAGTACGAATGTGGTAGGATTGATTGTGTACCTGTTGTTTAGACTCTTTTTCATTTTTGTGCATCTCCTTTTGGGTAACTCGACCTAGGAGATGGAGAATACGGCCCATGAGTGTAGATTTTCCGGCATCAACGTGTCCAACCTGCAAAGAAGAAAGAATACTTAAGCTACAGGTATGAAAATGGCATGCACGAATGATACACAGGTTCATGGAAGTGTAAAAAAAAAAAGAAACAAACTTTTTATGTTAAATAAGAACCTACCACAATGAGATGTAGAAGCTGTTTAGAATCACTGTTGGAATCCTGCAACATCCAAGATTCTGGAACGTAAGATTCAAGCGTCATGTGTCTCAAAATATCAGCCAGTTCACTTGGTGTGGAAGACACTTGAACAGAGCTTCCATTTGCCACTTGACTATCGTGAACAGGGACTTGAACTTGATTTCTGCTTGTGCTAGATCCTGTGCCCTGAGCTGATCCCCGTATGTTTGGATTAGGCAACGCGGAGCTGGCTGATTTTATGACTCCAACTCTACCAATGCTACTTCTGGCGCCCTTCAATATATCGTCAGGACTTTGGGCAACTCCTGCGTGAATGCAATTAAACAAGTTCGATAAGCATATAGTTAGAGAATACGATAAATGGCATCAAAGGCAAAACAAAAAAATGCGCTATAACTACTTGTATTCGAAAGAGACAGGAATCAGAATATAACTGGGCGACATATTCATGGCAATAACATTGATGAATGAATATAAAAGGGGTACACAGCATTCTGAATACTTACATGATGGAACAAGCAGAATTCAAACCAGCACCAAGAAGGAAGAAGACAACAGGAGAGAAAGCACCACTTACTAGTAGGTGGTTTTTTAAGCCCGCGAGCTGCAATATTCTTCTCATCTGGAGAAGGAGTGTCAAATTTAAATGGCACTGCAAACGCAAGTAATCCAACAGTTCACAATTCTAGAATAGTAAAAGGTTGTCTTCAAGCAGAAAGAACCGCCAGAATGAAAAGCAGAACAGATATTCAGATATTGATAACCTATTCTGAGCAAATGTAGGGCACACTGCGAGGACACTTCTAAGAGATATAGGGAAAACAAAGTTGTAACCATAACATCGTGAACAGAAGTGATCGGTAACCCCTTGAAATGGATGTGATAAAGAAATCCAAAATATACGGTCAGAAAACAACACCAAAATCAACTCAAAAACAAATAAATAGATAAATAAATATAGTAATATATCTCTAAATAAAGAGGGAATAACTACAAGGAAATCGTCATAAACTGGACCTCAATGTTAACAACCACCAAAAAGTATACTGTGAATTCTGGTTTTAACGGTTTCACATTTTCATGAAGCAATCAAACGTAACAGCGTGTTTACCAGCATGCGGTGTACAACCTACTTCACTCCAGGGCACTGAATCGGAATATACTAGAAACATGTCATTCACTCTCACCTATTTTGGAACTAAGTGATGAGGAGGCCGACACTTGGTCTCGAGGTTTCTGATATAAAATCGGTGTACCACTTCTAAGAGAAGCCGAGGCCATTGGTTTATTGGGTTTTGTTCCTGGCAGTGGTTTAAAAAGAGCTTTTGCAAGAGAAGAAACACGCTTCGTATTAGGTACATCATTAGCTGCAGACAGCAAGAGCATTCGGTTATTACTTCATCTAATATTAAAATCTTCTAACACCTGAGATTATAAAAAACAACAATTTAACTCGACTCAACTTGTGTTACGAAATATCGTCTAGCAAAAGGAGAGTAGCAAAGCAACAATTTCATAAGTGCCGAAGCCATTTTCTAATTGAGTGACAATTAAGAGTGCACATAGTTGAGATCAGAAACAAGAAAATATTAGACTACTTCGAACTACTTGAGTGAAAAATATGCTGGACAGGTGGCCAAAGCTATGCACCAGTTTTGACCCAACGTTTTCGTGTTATCAATCGAAAAGGCACAGAAACCGCAGCTAAATCTCGACTCAAATTTCACCACTTGGACACAGAAAACCATAATTTCTATCCACTAAAAACCTGCAGTAACATTATATTCTGAAAGTCCTACTACATCGACCTTATTACGAACGTACTTCCAAGCAGTCAGTGTTTGGTTTTCCATTGACTACTTTGTTGCAATGGTTCCACAATTGTTGACAAAAAAACAAGAGAACCACCGAAGCTAAGACAGAAGCATATGACACAATACCTGTTTCTTTCAAGGACGATGCTGTGTCGCTGGCTACTGCACTGAATTCTTCACGTGGGGTATCACAAATGTCGCAAGTCAAACTATCAGGCGGATTGTCAAAAGTGCACACCTGGCAACCCCAAAACCCTTCCTCCACCCCAGGCTCTTCAGTTTGAGATACGATTGGCTGTTGTAATGGTATGGAGCTTTGAGAATGCCCTAATAAATCCCAGCAAACAATGAATCAGAAAACTAATGATGCAGTGCAGATAGAGTTTCCGCAATGATGCAAACTAGACAAAAACTTGTTAAGCAGAGCTCATGCGCCACCATCAAAGATTTAATCCAAAGAGTCAGTATTGCACAATCGCTTCCTGCCTTCATGATTGGAAGTTAGAAGATGCAAGAAGAACAACTTCCAGTAACTCCAGATGCGGAATCACTGAATGTGCAAAAATCTGCTGAAACGAATCGCATGGCCGATATCGCATGCAATCAGAAGAAAGAGAAACAGCTGAACTACTGAAATCCGGAGAAGTCTTCCCCACCACTAGTGTCCTGAGACAGGTATGGGAAGGGAGAAAAAGCAGCAAGAGAGTCGTCCAAACCCCAAGAATTTCATCACCTACTTGATCCCACAGAATCCCACTGAACCTAACGATGTGCAGAGAAGCTAGAGATCTCACCTCCTGCCGCCGACAAGGAAGAAGACGGATTCTGCTCAGCGTATTCCTCATCCTCATCATAGTAGTCCTCGTCATCGTAGTCACCATAACCATCGTCGTCGAAATCCGACTGCCTCCATTTCCGAGGCATTGCTCCTGGCTTCCTGCTGTCACTCCAACTCTAACCTAACGCTACTAAAGCTAGAGAGCTCCTAAAACAGGGAAAGAGACATGATCCGGTCACCGGAATTCACGTCTGTTTTGCAGTTCAATACGATACGGACGCCATTACCACTTCCACCTAACTATTCTCAAACACAATCACTCGTTGGAAGCTAAAACTCCATGGCCGATTTCAATGCCGCAAGCTGATCACGAGCTTGGAAACGCTGACGGAATGCACTGGCGAGCTACCAGATCAACAAACAGAAGGAAATTCGGAGGAGATTATTCTGCGACAGAGTCGGAAACAAGAGTAGAGGGAACCCTAACCCTAAAATTGTGGATTCGGGTCGGTGGAGATGCCGGATCCCAGCGGGCCGGGACCTACTCTAAGATAAAAAGGTAAAAAGAAAAAAAGGAAGGAAAAAAAGAGGATTGAGTTTTTAAATCAATTAAAAATAAAACTTTAACATCGATACCTCAAAGAAGAGAGTTTGACCTCTTGATTAAGAGAACTTGACCTCTTGATCAATTGAGAATGTAGACTATGGAAGCTTTGCACCTTTTATTTACTTATGCATGCAAAATAAAAGTTGAATAAAAATAAAAATTCAATGGTAACATTTGTTCTGCTTTGTTTTATATGTAACGGCGAGATATCCCTAGTTGTGCACTCACCAATTATTCTCTTCATATCTTTGGAGAGCTTGACTTGATGAGGATTATACTAAAGTCGTATCATTGTTTTTTGAACATATGATGGATTTGTGAGCACTTTTTAAAAGCATAAATTGAATTAAATTATGGAAAATGGAATATAGGAGTTTGGCATCGCCAAAAAATTTCAATGAGTTTGTTACGACCAGGGGGGGATTGCAAGAAGTGGTTGAATTCCAAGAGCGTGATAATCAGATTAGAGCCTTAATTTATCAGCATGAATCCTAACATTGTGCTACGTCTAACTATCTACGCTTACTTAGCATGCCGCAGTGATCGAGATGATTTTTTCACTCATTAGTATGTCAAAGGATTAATGTGCACGATGAAGCCCTACGGAGATTGCAATTTTGTGAAGGCATTCACTTGGAAGCATATAGGTATTTCTAAGGTTTTATAATTGTAATGATATTGAAAAACTTACTAAAACTATACGTGACCCTGCAATATTGATATAGCCTTGGAGGGTGCATGAAGTTCATCAACTGAGTCAACTGTAAAAATTAAAGAGTGAAACAAACAAAAAAATACAATTTTGTTCAGTTCACATTCACAATCTTATAAAAGAGACAATTGGAAGAAATTGCATAGCTAGGGTGGCCCAAAGACTCTTGGAAGTCTGCTTCAGTTTATTGCTTGAAGATGAAACATTCAAAGATGAAATAGTCCTTGAAATTCAAAAAAAATATGCAAAGATCCAAAAGTAAGTTATGATTGGAGAGTGTGTTATTAGAGAGTTATGATCGAAGAATTAGGAACTAGTATTGATCATTGCTTTCCATTTTTCAAGGGTGCCAACCAAGATGTTCTAGATCCGATTCAATTCAGACATTCATAGCTTCGGTTTTGATATACATAGCAACTGCGCCACCTTGCTCTAAAGCATTCATTCGGTAGATAATAAATTACTGCAGTTGATAATTTGTGCATTTGGGTTTTGATTCTAGTCTTATTCCGCATGTTGCTGGCAACGGCTTCCATGGCCTAATGGTATGACCCATAGTCCACAAATACCTGCCAAATAAGGTGTATTGATGTTTTTGAGAAGCAACATTGTGGCGTGTTTTGGACTAAAAATTGAAATTATGAATTATGACCTTATTGTAATAAGCTAGTGTGGGTCCAATTGAAGCTCTTGGAATATTGCCAAAATCATTGATCAGATACTCATATGGATTGAGATAGTCACCACAACAACAAAATTTGAAGTCCAAATCTGTTCTTTTGCCGATTTGGATTTGGGCTGATTAGTATAGAGATTTTCGTAAGATACTAGTATATGATGAGCAATCATATGTGAAGAGCTAGTCAAGTCCATCATCAAGTTGGCAAAAGCAGGCAAATTATGAGCAACCTCTTGCTCCTCTTGTATAAGTAGTAAGTTTATTCAAATCCTCTCACTCCCCAGTGCTCATGCTTTAGCTTGCTCTCATCCTCGCACTTGCGCTGACCCTCTCACTCCTTGCCACTTGTGCTTCAGCCTGCTCTCACCCTTGCATTCATGCTGTGTTTCATAATTTTCACCCTCGCACTCGTGTTGTTTCAAGCCTTCTCACACATTGACAGGCTAGCGATTTGTAGAGCATATTGAGTAGAAGCTGTTTCTCTCACGCATAGTAGAAGCTGTTTCTCTCACGCACAGTAGAAGCATAAGTTCTTCATGCACTCCCGGAAATTTTGTAGTTTGCTCACGGCTCTCACGGCTCTAGGTGCTCCAGCAAGGCGGGCATTGCAATGATGAAGGCAAAAGCAAATGGCGTGGAGACTGCAAAGAGCCTGCCAAAGAACAAAAAACAGCCGACAAGGAAATACAAGTGAAGTGGCCGCCCTCACAGAATTGTTATGAAATAGCTGAATGCTTGGACAACAATTAAGCTACATCTTTTGCAAATCATTGGTCAAAAATGCATATATGGGAAGAGTCTTGACAACAACTATTTCTCAATGTGATTCTTGCGGGGGTAGCTATGCAACATATGTGCACAATATTGATGTCAATTAGGCCTAGGAGGCACTAGATCGACGGTTTAATCGTAAAAAGAAGTGGAAAAAAACCCCCAGAAAGTTGGGACCCATGGCATTGAGACAACAAATTGAGGCGATTTGCAAGCTTGTGGCCGGAATTGAAAAAAATCCTCACTCTGGTAGCCTGAAGGGTTTGGCGGTAGCAAAAGGCAACTTATAGCAATGCAAAGAGCATGTGGTCAAGACCAAAAATCTAAAGTACTCGCTGCTGAAGGAGTTAGAAGATGCAAACAAGGGCCTACAGAAATGCTATGCCACTGAAGAATACGACAACCTCCACAAACGCTTGTCATAGCATAAGGAAGCACAAGTTCTTCTTTAAGTATTTAAAAGTGACTTGAACATCATAAAGTGACTCATATATCGTTCCTAAGAAATATAGTTTATAGTTCTTAAGAAGCGATGACCAAACCGGGATGTGGAAATCAACTCAAATCCAAACACACAAAACGCAACACCTAGAATTGGACACTTATTTCAAAATTGCTTCCAACTCTTACTCAAAACTATTCATTACATGAGATTCGGGGGTCTTAGAAGACTGTGAGTTCCCCTGCTGTCTGCTGCGTTCCCGCAGTCTGGGAACGCGCAGTAGCAGCTGGCTGACGTGGTCGAGCGACTGCCACGTCACTTTTTTGAAAAAAAAAAAATTGCTTAAAATGATATTTTGGTAAAAAAAAAAATTTATTTTTTTTGAAAAAAAAATTTTCTGACACACCCGTACCGGCATTCACTGGATCTGGGCAGATCAGGGAACAGGCCTGAAACGGCCCTCCGTGGACCCCAAATATCATCTAATGATATTGTATGACGACCCACCAACCAGAAAGGAGTATTCGAACACTGTACCTCTTCCGATTCCGGATTACAGGTCTCGTAACTAAGTAATCGATTAGAAGTTTAGCCTCTATATAAGAAGGGTCCACTATTGGAGTTAAGGAAGGATGCGTTGAATCATACCCTTCTAGAGATTAAAATGACTAAAGTTCCACTTCAAAGAAAATAATAAAAGACAGGAAAAACAAGATTCAAGTTACTTCCTCACAATTCATCCAAAGGCCAACCCAAACAAGCAGGTCACGCAGGAAACCCCTACCATCTAAACTTCATTACAACGACAGATTTATCCAATCCGGATCCCTTGGCATCAAGGCTGTCCGGACGTCCAACATCCCACGTCCGCTATCCCTCAGACGTCCCGTAACATCTGAATTTTATATTTATCGAGTGAATGATAAATTTTGCGCATCACCAACGGCCATCCGTCTCGACAATCGCGGTTGTCCGCCTCGATTGATGCCCGACCGCCACCGCATCTGACCCGACCAACAATCCGACCATCCCGTCCAACGGCCCGTCCGTCTTGACCGGCGCCTCGTCCGCTAATATATATTTTATAATACACCACTGGAAAGGTATTGTCAAGAGCTTTCCAATGGTATATTATGCATCCAATTTGATCAAAAACTCCAACAGTGGGACCTTTCCAAAGATTGGGATCCGCGAAGCCGTCCGCCAATTTGTAGTCCGCCCAGCCGTCCGCCTATCTGCCCATTTGTTTGCTATTATGTGCTTCATAATATACCATTAGAAAGATAGTGTCAAGAGCTATCCAATGATATATTATGCGTTCGATTTGGCCAAAAACTCCGACGGTGGGACCCTTCCAAAGATTGGGGTCCGCCAAGCCGTCCAACTATCCGTCCGCTTGTCTGCCCTTTCATCCGCTATTATGTGCTTTATAATATACCATTAGAAAGGTGATGTCAAGACCTTTTTAATGGTATATTATGTGTCCAATTTAGCCAAAAACTCCGATAGTAGGACCCTTCCAAAGATTGGAGTCCGCCAAGCGGTCCGCTAGTCTGCCCGTCCATCCGCTATTATATGCTTTATTATATACCATTAGAAAGGTGTTGTCAAGAGCTTTCCAATGGTATATATTATGCGTCTAATTTGGCCAAAAACTCCGACGATGGGACCCTTCCAAAGATTGGAGTTTACTAAGTTGTCCGCCTATCTACCTGTCCGCCTATCTACCTGTCTGCCTAGCCGTCCGTCTGCTATTGTATGCTTCATAATACACCATTAGAAAGGTACCATTGAGAGCTTTCCAATGGTATATTATGCGTCTAATTTAGACAAAAACTTCAGCAAGGGAACCACTCCAAAGATTGAGTGCTAGCCATTATTTTAATTCTTGTAATCTTTACATTCTTGGAGTTCTTATCTTCACCTAAAAAGATTGAATTGGTCATTATTCAAAAAACACAAGTGGCTTGCTTGCAATTGTATTATTAAAGTCTTAGTATGTTTGATTAGTAAATATTACTAAGAGTCTAACCATATAGTTTTCCTTCTTTCAATTCAATCAATATTGTAATCTCCAAGATTGTAGATTGATTATGTAACTTTCTGTAAAACAATTTGTATATTTACAATTTCTTATTGTTACCACATTTCTTAATTTATAAGCTTGTGGCATATATTTATAATTCTCTTTAAGCTAATGCCTATGGTCATATTAGTTGATATTTATAATAGTATTGAAATTTTCTTGTGAAGTTAATAAAACTATTTTTTGAGATTATATCTACTTGTAATCATTAAAGTACAATTGTTAGTTTTAAGTTACCTATACTACAAAGTGATATTGTGTAAAATTAGGTGTGATGACATTAATACATGTTAAAACATATGCCGTAAAATTTTGAAAAAATCCACAATGCATATTCATTTCCTAATGTAGAGTGAGTCCTTTATTGTGGTGGATAATATATGGCCGGCATACCCACCCTTGATTCTTAGAATGATTCACAATCAAATAAGTTGTAAACTAGTTTAGGACCAAGAATCACCCAATATTTCTAAGAGTCTTCATTACAAATCTAATGTTCTATCCATAACTTTGAATAGATTCATAAGATTCACTAGAATAACATATTTTAAAATACAAGTATTGATTATTTATTTAAATGATATTCAATGCCATCATATTTAGATTACAAACATGCAAGCATTTTTCTTTGTTCAATGAAAATCTATTGATTTAATCCAATCCACATAAGCTTTAAAACGCAATTGTTTTGAAAAATCAATGAATATTACATAATATACATGTTTGGTCTTAAAAAGATTAACGAGCTCACGTGGACATAGATCATTATTCATTTCTCCAATATAGCACCATCTAAGAAAATTATAAACTTGCTTGTATAGTTGTAATATAATAATAATAATCCCTTGAATTTGGCATGCACCCTAAGGCCTAAGTTCAAATCCTCTTCAAATCAAGATTGCAAGTCTCACACTTTTGCATTTGCATATTACAACAATATGAATTAATGATATCATTCATGATGTAGAAGTACATAAATGAGGTCCACAATTGTTGTATATGAGGGGTCATCATATTTGAGATCAATCACCTTCTTGACTACTGAAGCACCAATATCTTTGGTATGGGAAACATTGTTGATGGTTTGTAAATTAGGATGCAAATATATATATATATATATATATAAAGGATATAGGAAAATAACATTAATTATTTTTTTGTTGTGTGAATGCAATATTTAATCTTGAGCTACATTAAACTACAATAGAATAATAAGTTAATACAATTGCTTGTACTATGTATACTTTGGTGTTTCAAACTATCAATGTATTTTACAATAAAACTTAAAGGAATACTTGAAGTTATAGTTGCATGTTCCACATTGTACATTGGCACATAATAATTGATAAAGAAAACAAGGACCACATTGAAAACATAAATGAATAAATTTGTGAGGTTTATATGTAGTATATTTTAATAATGACATTTTAAAAGGACTGAAGGTCAAACATATTCTGCACATTGCACCAATGTTTTTGGTCACTATTGTAAGATTCAAAATTTTGGTTTTAGGATATAGGGTTTAGGGTATAGAGTTTAGGATATAGGATTAGATTGTACACAAAATAGTGAAATTAGGTTGTTCCATACCAATTTCTTGACAACCCACATTGTAGAAATATTCACAGCTTTTGTGAAACGATGCATTCAATTTAAAGCCATATGTATGGCATAGATTTGTGCACCAATTCAAGATTTTAGTTCAGAGAGTGGCATGCACCTCCATGTGGAACAAGCATTGATCATTGAGGTAAATTATCTCAGATAAGGCAACCTAATTAACAAGGCAACCTAGTTTCACTATTTTGTGTACAACCTAATTAACCTAGCAACCTAGTTCGGTTGGTAGTACAAAAAAATTACAGAAAGTCAAACTAAATTTTTTCCAAATTTCATCTCAAAGATTATATTTTTGTCTACATGTGAAGCTTCATTTCATTCAATTTGGACTAGTAATGAGAAAGTTATGGACAATCTTAGTTTTTTGGGCAATTTAAGCATTTTCTTGAAAAAATAACTTGTAGAATTTGTTTTTCAATTCAATCTTTAGAATTTTTCCAAAAAATTGTTAGACAAGGTTAAATTTTCTTGCTAAAACAATCTCATCGTTGGGACTATTGTGATTCAATTCCATCAAAAAGCTATTAACAATTTAGTTATTTTATCAATCTTGAACCCACTTCTATTCAATAATTTTTTAATGAGTGAAAATTAAGTGCTTTTTATCCTAAATTTTTTTAAGAGATTCCTGACTCAACTGCTTAATAGAAAAAAATAGGAAATCAAAGTCCATAGTGCAAAAAATTTGAACTAAAAAGATTCAAAGCCAAAAAATCTAGTCAAGCAAGGTGCAAAAAAGACTTGTATTCTTTACTTTGAATGCATATATCTTGCAATCTACATGGTGAAAATTTCTGAAATTTCTTTTATGATTATATACTAGTTAAGTATAAGATCTCACGGTTGAATATGCAAGAAAAAACAACTATTAAAGCTCTTTTCTCTTTGCAATAGAAATGACAATTTTGAGTGGTTTTTGATAGGAAAATCACCTTGGTCCTTTAGGGGTTAATGTTGCATTGGATGCTTGTAACATTGAATAGCAAAATCTTTGGAAGCAAATATATGCTTTTTAGAATCCAAGGTTTTGGTAGAAGGGGACGGCTGGGTGGACAAACAAGTAGTCGTTGAGTGGATGGGGCGAACGGGGCGGATGGCTGGTGGATAGCTGACGTACTCCAATTTTTAAAAAAGTCCCACTGTCAGAGTTTTTGGCCAAATTGGACGCATAATATATCATAGGAAAGCTCTCAACAATACCTTTCCAATGGTATATTATGAAGCATACAACAACGGACGGACAACGGACAGGCAGATAGTCGGACGGCTGGGCGAACTACATACTGGCGAACAGCTTAGCAGACCCCAATTTTTGGAAGGGTCCCACTGTCAGAGTTTTTATCCAAATTGGACACATAATATATCATTAGAAAGCTCTTGACAATACCTTTCTAATGGTATACTATAAAGCACAGAATAGGGAACAAATGGGCAGACAGGCGAACAGCTAGTCGAACAGCTGGGCGGACTACATACTGGCGGACGGCTTGGCGGACTCCAATCTTTGGAAGGGTCTCACTATCAGAGTTTTTGGCCAAATCAGACGCATAATATACCATTGGAAAGCTCTTGACAATACCTTTCTAATGGTATATCATAAAATATACACCAGCGAACAGACGGCGGATGGGGCGTCGGATAAGGCAGACGGACGGCGGACAGGGCGGTCGGACCATTAGTTGAGTCAGATGGGGAGTCGGTCGGCGAGTTGATCAAGGCGGACGGAGCAGTCGGGGTAGACAGAGTGACTGTATATTGCCGTCCGCTACAATAAGCCATCCATTTGTTAAAATTATCCAACGGCGGACGCAACGTCTGGACGTCCGAACTTCCAGACGTCCCAAAAATGGACGTAATTTTGCTTAGGTCATAGCATTTTATTAACCCTGCTTAGCATTCACTGATAACCAGATAACTAGACAAACCCTGGCCTTTTTCATATCATCCCTTCCGGTTGTAGTGGAACCTGTTCGACACTTTAACCCCTAAAGGACCATTGTCCCTTTGGGGGACAAACAAGATTTCGGGCAAGTACCTACAGACTGAATTTTTGTCGTGATTTTTTTAAACTATTTTGGAAGATAGAAAAACTGCTAAGCTTCTTGGGAATATAAATTTTTTTCAATTGGTCCTTGAGAAAAAAAGTTATGCCCAAATGAACTCAAAACAAGAAACATGGAGCAGCAAAAAAAAACTTTAATTTTTAAAATTTAAAATTTTTAAAACTTAATTTTTTTTTTTTTTTCTTATAGACTATATTTTTGTGTATCTGGAAAGCTGATTGATTTCATTCGGATTTGTTTTGAGAAAATTATGGAAAATCTTGTTTTTTGGGCACTTAGAGCATCTTCCTGAAAAAAATCACTTGTAGGATTCATTTCTAAATGCATTTTTTACAATTTTTGAAAAAAAAAGGTTCCACAAGGTTGAGTTTTTTTGCTAAAACAATCTCATCATTGGGATCAGTGCTTTTTAATTCCATGTAAAAGATATTTTAGATTTTCCTTTTATCTCGTACCTACTTCTATTTAACAATTTTTTTAATAATGAAACTTAAGTTTTTTTGGATTTTTTTTTTCCCAAGACTCTCACTCAATTCTCCACCACAAAGATTTAAAGCTCAAAACTTTGTAGTGCAAAAGATTTAAGTTAAAAATGTTCAGAGTCATGAAATCTAGTCCCGCAATGTGCTGAAAAATTTGTTCTTTTTACTTTAACCCCTATAGGACCGAGGCCCTTTTTTTGCCAAAAAACACTCAAAACTACCATTTTTTTAGCAAAAAGTAAAAGATTTGAAAAATGTCTTTTTTTCACATCTAACTGTAGGATCTTACACCTAACTAGTATGAGAATGTGCGGAAAAAATTTCAGAATTTTTGACCACACAGATTGCAAGATATCTGCTTTTAAAGTGAAAATAACAAGATTTTCAGCACATTGAGGGACTGGATTTTTGACTTTGAACATTTTTAACTTAAAATTCTTGCACTACAGAGTTTTGAGCTTTAAATCTTTGTAGTAGAGAATTGAGTTGAGAGTCTAGGAAAAAAAAATTTCCCCAAAAAACTTAATTATCATTCTTTAAAAAATTGTTAAGTAGAAGTAGATACAAGATAGAAGGAAAATCCAAAATATTCATATACTTTAGATGGAATTAAAATGCACGAATCCCAATGGTGAGATTGTTCTAGCAAGTAACATAAACCATGAAAAAAAAAATGAAAAATTTGAAAAATTGCATTAAAAAATGCATCCTATAAGTTATTTTTTTCAAGAAGATGCTCTAATTGCCCGAAAAACAAGAATGTCCATAACTTTCTCATAACAAATCTAAATGAAATGAATCAAAGCTTTTAAGATTAGACAAAAATATAATCTATGAAGAAAAAAATATAAAATAAAAGAATTCAAATTTTTGTCCATTTTTTTTTGGCTGCTTGGGCTAGTTTGAGCTTATTTGGTCATAAATTTTATTCCCGGGCACCAAATCTGAAAATAATTATGCTCCCATAAAGCTAATCTACCTCCAAAAGAAGTTTCAAAAAATCAAGAGAAAATTTCAGCCCATAGGTACCTGCCCAAAAACGCATTTGTCCCCCAAAGGAACAATGAATCTTTAGGGGTTAAACCCAGATATCTTGCAATCTGTGCGGTCAAAAATTCTGAAGTTTTTTCCACAAATTGTCATACTAGTTAGGTATAAGATCCTATGGTTAGATTTGGAAAAAAAAACAGTTTTCAATTTTTTTACCTCTTTGAGTGTTTTTTGGCAAAAAAATGGCCTTGGTTCATTAGGGGTTAACTAGCATACATCCGGGTATCTAAGGTTTGTATTCAATATCAGAGCGGCTATCCCACACAAAAGTCCTCAAGCAACAAATCAAAACAAAGCTTTCCGTCTAGTAGTAGACTAGTACACACAGTTTTCCGACCAGCTCACTTCAACTCCCGTAACCAGATCTAGACAGAATCCGGGGGCTACTCCCCTTCCCTAGTTCTGCCAAACACAGCTACTTGCACTAAACAATGGTTTTAGCATTGTCAGCATACCAACACAAGGCCAAGGGATCAACTCAACACTATGAAGTGGAAATTTTGAAATATTTGCTTAATGAAGGAAAACAAGAGTCTTAAATCACACCTTGGGGCATCAATCTAACTTCAGCTCCTTAAATAACTAACCTCAAGGCCACCCTAAGAATCCCAAAAGGAATAAACTGCAAAGGATTAAAGAATGACACGTCATATTCTTTTATCTTGAATGAGTTGACTATATACCACGCAACAACCCCCCCCAAAAGTGGATCTCAGATCCAAAAAATCCAGATCCAGGAAGTCCAGGTTCATTACAACCCAAAAGCAACTAGCGAGTAACTTTCTATCTCTTTAATTATGCCACATTTAATTACTTTTGGACTTTTGAAAGTCCAGAATTAATAATGGTCTTCAACAAAAAAGAAATTGATCATCAAGAGATAATGCAAAACATCAGGAGATCTATCCAAAACATCCAAGATCTATACAAATATCAAGAGAACTGTACAAGCATCGTGGGATCCTAAGATGTTGTCCAGAATTCATTGAATAGTCCAAAAGTAGTTAAATTTGGCATAATTGTAAAAGTCACTTAAAGGTGGGTACACCCAAAAGCGTGCCATGTCTAAAGTTGCCATATCATAGTGTGCACATCAGATTCTCCAAAACCAATATGTACCTATGTTGAAGAAATGATTTTATAACATCTACTAAGAGAAATTTTGACCCTTTATAACTTTTGCATATGATGTCAAAATAAACTACCCCAGATGATGGAATATGTAGTAGGGACTTCTAGTTGAATTCTCAAAGTTCCTAGTTCAATTCCATATGCTGACTTTGCTCACTTGATGGGCTTGTTAAATCTTCCACTTGTGTCCTGATGGAAATGCCTACAATATGCAGAATTTGCTCACTTAGTGGGATTATTCACTCTTCTATTTGTATTCTAATAGGAATACCCATGGTGTGCAGACTTTGTTCACTCATTTAGAGGGCTTGTTTGATCTCCCGCTTATGTCTTGATGGGGATGCCCATGGTGTGCAAACTTTGTTCACTCAAATGGCTTGTTTGCTCTTATACTTGTATTCTATTGGAGATACCCATGGTGTGCTCACCTAGTGGGCTTATTTGTTCTTCCACTTGTATTCAATCAAGGATACCCATGGTGTGTAGGTCTTGTTTTTTCTTCTACTTGTGTACTATCGAGGATACCTATAATGTGCAGGATTTGTTTGCTCTTCCACTTTAATTCAGGGCTTGTTTGTTCTTCTACTTGTGTTCTAATGAGGATACCTATAATGTGTAGGATTTGTTTGCTCTTCCACTTGTATTCAAGGCTTGTTTGTTCCTCTACTTGTGTTCTATCAAGAATACCTATAATGTGTAGGGCTTGTTTGTTCTTCTACTTGTATTCTATCAAGGATACCCATGGTGTGTAATGTTTTGGAATTTTTCAAGCCAAGTTGCCATAAATGTTGTGTAGTGTCAATCCTTGTTGTAGCTCTTGAAGGCCATATGTTTCAAAAAAATAAAATATACCTATAATAGTGTAATAATAGTAACTATGCCTAGTTTAAAAAATTGGTGCTTTTGAGTGTCCCTACCTTACAGGCATTCAGTTCTATAATATGGATTTTCATTCTCTACTATCATCCTTTCCTGTGTCATGTTTTTTCACATTGTATTGTTGTAGAGTAGCACAGTAGGTCCACCAAAAGTTTAAAAGTTCTTGCAAGTAAAGCTGGCTTGAGCAGATCTCAAAAGCCCCATGTGTTTAGACATAACGAGCCTCTGAACTTCTGAAGTAGCTTTGTTTTTCTTTGCGTCTATTGAAGTTGAGTAGTGTGTAAAAAATTATAATGTCCGTCACTACTGCTGCTACAGAATCGACTGCTCTCATGATTAAATCTATTGTCTTTTGAATACTCCCTAGCACGTCATCTAATTTCCTCTATCTAGCTCTCCTTGTTTCCTAGTGATTGCCTACGGTGCATTACTGAAGATACAGAAGAATTTCGTGAGTGTATACACAAAAGGCAAAAAATCGATTACAGCCGAATGAAGATAAGACAGCTCTCCTGAGGTTTCTCACAAAGCTTGCTCAAGTACAACATGATTGTACATTTGTGGAATGTCGCAAATGCTCTTCTTGACGTTAATCCATCGCCATCGTCTTCGACATCAAAGGAAAATATCAGAATTCCTTGATCTTGACTCCAAGAAGTTTCAACTTCTGAGCAGCTGGAAAAGATAATAGGAAAGTACCAGAATGAAATGCTAAATGTTTTCCAAACTGGAATGCTTTTCTCAGCCCTTGCCAGATGACCCAAGCAATTGCCACCCAACCTGTGAAGCAGAACTTAGTCAGCTACGAACAGTAACCATGAGCTATCAGAAGAACACAAGGAGGCGGTTCCCATCGTAGATTTAACGCCCATGAGGTTGAAATTCAATTCGAAGTGATTTATACCAGAATGAAAACGAAACATTGTATTTCGCTTTTCAGTTCGACATGTTTAAGCAGTAGAATGCAACAGAAGGATTCATAGAAGGGTCATTCAATATCGATATCTGAGAACCGTAACCTGAGAGACCGATAGCTCACCCGAAAGAATAATGACTGCCCACACGCTAAAAAACGCAATGGAGCCGATCGTGAGACCTCCAAAGCCCAGCGCTCCCACATACACCACAGTCACCGACGAGAAAAAAAATGCCATGATAAAGCAGACCGTCGAAAAGGCCACGAAAAAACTCGCAAATGCAGCATTTAGAGTCGAGAAGACGAAAAGGAGTGCAAGCGCTATCACCGACGTTACAGCTACAAGAGCAGCAAAGCCCACCTGCACAGCAAAATGTGCACGTCCAAGTTCCCGTTCAGAAACAGGGGAGGGCTTAGCAGGGAAGTGACTTGGAAATCTGAGAAAGAACTCGTACAGCTTAATCGACGTGTTACCAAAACAAACGTAGAAATTCATGTCATCTTAATAGATAACTAATAAATTTCTTGACACTGTGCACAAAGAAAATTCACAGGACTCCACCACCAATCTCTTGCAGCATTTATAGTATCAAAATCCTACCTGTTTTGAGATACGCTCAGCATTGAGCTCATAAGCTCCACGAAAAATAGTTGCACACCAAAAATGGCAGAGAGGGAGGAGGATGAAATTTGAGGCGATGTACTTACTGCAGCGATTAGGAATCCTCTCCCAGGTCCTCCATGGCGTATCCAATTGACAGTGTCAGAATTTGTGAAGCTCTTGACCATTGGAGAGAACCGGTAACGCTGTACTACAGTATGCCATTTGGCCAAAATGCAGATAGGTTTTCCGTCGTTCTCTCTTATACAATCTTGTTCAACTTTCCGAACTGCATCCTTCGATCCTTTACGAGGCTCTCTGGATTGCATTGGGCAAGCTAAAATATTGATCTCTTCCTGCTCAACCATGGTCACCTGTTGGTGCTTTCTGACGGCTAGGGTGCGCTTGATTTCGATGCGGATATACAAAATTCCAGACTCAATCGATAACTCTGATCAAAGAGTCCAAAACTATGCTGATGTCCGTCTTTCAGGCTGTGGCGATTAGAAATCCCGGGTGCCCGCTGAGGGTGTCAGATTGGAAGTACATTTTGTGCTCAAGTGAAATTTATTGTGGTTACGTTAATCTCAATTAGCCCAAGATGTACAAATCATAAGCTCGATGCTCTAAAGAGCCACAGACCGCTTCTAGCAGCGACCATCACTTCACCCTGGACGAAAGAATACCGCGCGATGGCTGGTGCGCGTCTGCTTCCCAGAGAAGCTAGATATCAACAACGCCACCCCCCTCAAACCCACAACAGGTTGCTCCCGCTATCCCCACAACTGCGACAGACATGGATCTGAAGGAGAGATCGCCACATATTCTCTCTCCAACCCACAGCTCCCCAATCCCCGGCTACCGTACTTAGCTACCAAGGATTTCAACATGAACCAGTGATACAGCCCAATCAAACGTGTCTCCCCTCCACGTTCCAAGCTCAAATTACATACATACTGCTCGTCAAAAAATCGCGCGATCCCAAAGAACTACCCCCGCAGTTCCAACTCTCTCTCTTCTTGTACTCCTCAATTGCACCCGCCCACCCACCTTAGCGTCCCACCCACCCCTTAACTTCCTCCCTCCGTCCCTCTGTCTGTCCGCAACTCCGCATCCACGCAGCAGCGAAAGTGACAAGAAAATACCCGTCCTGCACAATAATACAATAATGAAGACTACTGTGCGCGAAGCCTGCCTCCGCGGGCCAAATGGACCACTTCCGATACCCACGTCACCCAAGCAGGGACCGAGGCCAACAATGCCAGTCAAAGCCCGGGCGAGCTCTAAGTGACTTCGTCTTCCAACAGTATGTATGTCGGGAATGAGTCAAGTCGTCAGCATCGCTCGATCTTTTCTTTTCTTACGACGCAATATCGAAACAGAAGCGAACCTCGCCTCGCCTCGCCTCGCCTCGATCGCTACATTAGTTCGCCCTCCGCAGCCTCGCTGGCATTCCCTTCTTGCGCTTGGAGCCCTTCCCTTCCTTCCGCCAGAGGAGAGCAGGAAGAGAAGGAAACCGGAAACCAGGTTGGCCATCTCCAGACGGAACTGACCAGAAATTGAGAGCAGGCAGGCAGTCATGAACTGGGGACGCGTGCGCTGTGCTGCCTGAGGAGCTTACACTATTAACTTCCCTGCCTGTCTGCCTGCCTGGCGGAGGGGCTAGCTTCAGGCGTTTCCTTACCGTTTCCTGCTTGGCCGCCGCCGCCGCGGGCCGCCGCGGAGGGACGGGAACTCCTCTGCAGGGAAAGGACTGCGACCATCGCTTGTGAGTTGGGGCGGACATGGAGGGGACCTCAGCTGCTCCGCTGGCCAATCAAGACGGGGACTGTGGGCCCGGGGACGGACGGATGGACGGGACCCACTGCAGGCCTGCAGGGCGATGTTGAAACCAATTGAGGTAGATCACCCATTTCCGACCACGTAACCCCTAAACGCCCAAGGCCTTTTTGGACCTTCTTGGAATTTGCTCTAACTTGAACAAAAAGCCAACATTTCAAAAAAAATTTATCAAAAAATTTGAATTATAATGGTACAAATTCAAACCAAATAGGTCACATGGAAAAAGAAAACATAACAATATCATTTGTAAATTGAAAGATTATAATGTTTTAACTCCTAAAGGTCAAAGACTATGTTTTCACCAAAAACGCTCAAAAACTGCCATTTCTAGTACAAGTACCAAATTTTAGAAAAAAAAAAAATTTTAGACACATGTAACCGCAGGATCATGTAGTAACCTTGTTTGAGATTATGTAGAAAAAATTTCAAAATTTCCACCTTGTAGATTGCAAGATATTGGCATTTGAATTGATAAAATCCCTTTTTTTGGCCCTGCGAAAAAAATCAGGCAGCTACACTTCACAAGGTCACATTTGTATGAAAAAATGTCCAAAAGGGTGTTTACTCCTTGGATTCATTCTTCAAAGCAAGTTGGCTATGTGCTTGAAAAATTTCAGATCATTTAGAATTGTATAAAATATAGGGAAAAAATAGTAAGTAGAAAGAAGTAGAGAATGATTCAAAACACTGAATTGTTAAGAATTTAATTATGGAATTGATAAATGTCAATCCCAATGGATGTAATGTTGTACAAAGTAATAAACAATCTACATCCTATGCTTTTATTTTTTCAACAAAAAAAAAATTTTGAGTTAAATAGAGGACTTTAAAGTTTATTTTAGACGGTAGAGAATCTATAACTGCCCACAAACTAAAACACCTCATAATTTTTATCTCATAAATCAAAATAGAATAACTCAAAGCATTACATGTATATATAAATATAAAAAACCAATTTCAAGTTTTTATTTTTCTTAAAAGTGATTTTTCAGAAAAAATTTGAGCTACCCACAAACTATTGAAAATGACATATCATCCAATAAACTTTTTTAATCATGTAGTCAAAAGTTGTTGGGCCTCAGAGCTATTCCTTGGGCACATGTTCTATGAAATTTAAAAAAAAAAAAAATTCCATTTATAGTGAGCTGCCCAAAATCGCTCTGTTGCCAAAAAAAACGCCGTTTGGTCCTTTAGAAGTTAACTATAAGGGTGTTAAAACTATAAAAGTGATTTGAAGTCTTTCAATCCTCTTTCCACATGTCAAATCTAAAAAAAACACCATCACTAAAGAGATCGTCTCTAAAAAATATGAGGTTAAAAGGACATAACATAGACATGTACAATCAATTTACAGCTTCTCAAAAGCTACCCTAAATTTTTTCTTAAATGAATTTCTAATGTGCTTTTTGGTCTAGGATGTAGTATATTCAAAGCTCATTTCCAAGAGCCTTCAACACTAGAAAATCAAGATTTGCCATGGCGCCCCTTGCATAAAATCTTGAAGAGAAAAATCAAAATCAAATTTTTTATTCTAAAACTAGACTTCCAAAAGGATTTTTCAAAAATATAGAATTTTAAAAATAGTAACTTGATCAGGTTTTATTTAACTTCATGTATTATTGACATTTGAATTTGATGCCTTAGGCATTTTGAGGTTAAGCAATTGATTATATCTGGACCATGGATATGTTGAGTGGAAGTTTTTCACATGTACAAAAATAGATTTTAGAAGGATTCTTTAATTTTTTATAATTTTACTTCCTAAAACAAAATTACCATGAATTTTCTAGGTGAAGATTCTATTTGTCCAATACTGATCATATAGATCATCTTAATTCTGACCAAGGATTGGTTGCAAAATTGAGAGTCTTGATAGCCAATTACAATGCACCATAATTGCACCATAACTAATTGTGTACTCATATCTACTTGTACAGAAACGCATCCCTCGCTTTCCTCCCCGTCCAATGCAAAAATGAGAAGCTTGTAAAAAATTCATGATAAATCTCTCATTTTTTACACGCCAACTTGCAAGCTATAATAATAAGCTTAACTCCTAAGTATCCCGGGGAACCAAAAGTATCATCACATAGTCTAAGAGTCCAATTTGAAGTGCTATAACGTTTGCATTTGATGGTTGAATTCAATTTGAAGTGCTGTAACATTTGCATCTGATGTTTGAATTCAGTAAAACTTATTGGAAAATCTACTGCTTTCTTCTAGTTTGTGTGAAAAAATTTTCACATCAATCTAAGATGTAATTATTTTTTGGAAGCCATTCAAAGTTCACTAGTTCAATTTGAGTTCATCAAACCACATTTTCATAGCTGCAACTATGGGAGCTTGTATCTCCTTCACCCAATGTTTGTTTCAATAAAATTTGTTGAATTATCTTTCCCTTGAGGTATGGTTATTGCTTTAAATTTTCATATCAATCCAAGTTGTTTTGAATGTTTGGGAGCAATTCCAAGTTTAGAATTTGGATATTTTTGGAATTGCAATGGATTTTGGTGGCTTGTTTCTTCTTCATATAGTATTTGTTTCCAAATTTTTTTTTGAAAAGTTGTGCATACTAGTATAGTTTTTATAATTAAAATTTCATATCAATTCAGAAGTTATAAGTAAATGAGAAGCATTTTAGAAGAAGCTTTAACCTTAGCTATGTTTTTTGTAACTTTCTTTTGCTAATTTAGACATTTCAAAGCCATTTTGCAGACACAATGAGTCAATTGAATGATATTTTCTTACATCAATGTGTTTGTATTCTAGTTTGAAGCACTTTAATTGTAGTTTAAAGTTTTTCATTAGAATAGATTTAGAAATAAAATTTCACCTCCAAATGTGTTGTTAGGAAAATTCAACGTCCTTTTTCAAAACTACAACATTACAATCTTGTAATCTATGTGGCCAAATGACTCCAAATTTGATTCACGTCATCTAGAACACATATACTATAAGATTGTATGGTAGAAATTTCTATACCTTAGTGACATTTAGATCTATAACATTTTAAAAGCAATGATACTTTTAAACCCCAAAAGGCCTTGAGCCATTAGGAGTTAATCCCTACAGGACCAAGGTGACTTTCCTATCAAAAAACACTCAAAACGTTCATTTCTATTGCAGAGAGAAAAAAACTTTAAATTTTATTTTTTTGCAAATCCAACCGTAAGGTCTTATACTTGACTAGTGTATAAATACGTGGAAGAAATTTCAGAAACTTTGACAATATAGGTTGCAAGATATATGCATTTAACCCCTAAAGTACCGAGGCCCTTCTTCTGCCAAAAAACACTCAAAACTGCCATTTCTATAGCAAAAAGTAAAAAAATTTGAATTATGTCTTTTTTACACATCTAACTATAGGATCTTACACCTAACTAGTATAAGAGTGTGCGGAAAAAATTTCAGAATTTTTGACCACACAGATTGCAAGATATCTGTGTTTAAGGTGAAAAAAACAAGATTTTCAGCACATTGAGGGACTAGATTTTTTGACTTTGAACATTTTTAACCTAAAATTTTTGCACTACAAAGTTTTGAGCTTTAAATCTTTGTAGTAGAGAATTGAGTTGAGAGTCTAGGAAAAAAAAAACCAAAAAAACTTAATTATCATTCTTAAAAAAATTGTTAAGTAGAAGTAGATACAAGATAGAAGGAAAATCCAAAATATTCATATATTTTAGATGGAACTAAAATGCACCAATCCCAATGGTGAGATTGTTCTAGCCAGTAATATAAATCATGCAAAGAAAAAAAACTGAAAAATTTGAAAAATTGCAATCAGAAATGCATCCTAGAAGTTACTTTTTTCAAGAAGATGCTCTAATTGTCCGAAAAACGAGAGTATCCATAACTTTCTCATAACAAATCCAAATGAAATGAATCAAAGCTTTCCACCTCAAAAGAGGACGCAATTCTTCTTTTAGATTAGAACCTCCTTAAAGCGATATTCTATAAACAAATAAATTTCTAAAAAGAAATATTGTCAGATAGGTCCAAATTTATCCCATACAAAAGTTATGATTAAAAATGACCCTCCGTAATTTAATAACCTCTCTAATGTAATGTTGTCACACTAGCTCCAAATCTACTGATTTAAAGAGAGGTTCTACTATATACGGAGTAATTTATTTGTATGCTCCCAATGTTTGACTTTTGAGGTCAACAAAGAATTTAGATCAATCACATTATAGGCTAAAGGGGATTTCCCAAAATGAACTCTATATTGTAAGTTGGGATCAAATTCATTAGGCCCTATTCAAAATCGTTTTTTTTTTATAATATTAACTTGAGTTAGAACTTTTGGCAGACATTTAATAGGATTTGAATATTTCATGATCCATTTGAAGAGAGTTGAAGGCAAGGGAGGGCTGCAAGTTATCTTGAGTTCTTGGACTATGGGAACTCGCCACATGAACAATTTGATGTGGTCAAGAGAGTGCCACGTTAGATTTTTTGGGGAAAAAAAAATTTGAAAAAAAATCTTTGTACCTTTTAATAATTTTTTTTTTACTTTTTATTTTTCATAACAACAGTGTTGTTGGTCCAGAATAGGGGGAACAAGAAAGGAAAACAAGCTTGAAATGGCCCTTTTTTGCCCTCAAATCTCCTCTAATGCTTTAGCATGGTTCAAAATATTCCTTGACCTTTAGCAATGCTCATAGCTTTACCAATATCCAAGGCTTTGACAGTATTCACAGCTTTATTGGATTTACGGCTTTACCAATATTCATGGCTATACTGGTACTCATGGCTTTGACTTTTTGACTTTTTTGAGGATTAAGATTATTTTCATTAATATTTTCTACACTGTTCAATTATGGCCATTATAATTTCTGAAAATTTCATCAAATGCTACATTTAGTTATATTTTGAATTATTTTTCAACAAATCTGGTAAAGATTATAATATAGAACATTATTGGTATCATAGCATTCCAAACCAATGAAACATTGGCTCTAGAACACTCAAGCTCTGAAGAATATAGGTTCAAAGAAAGTATCATCTTCAATGCAAATGTCCATACAAAGTTTCAAGTTCCAATTTTTAAAGTCCCAGTTCAAGGCCAAATTCCACCTTCCTTGGGTTGTAGAAGGTAAATAAAAAAATATCAAATTTAGAACTTGGAATTTATAATGTGAAGTTCAAAGTTCCAAAATGTTCCTTGTATAGTTTTTTCTTAGCAAATAAGTGCCTCCAAAATGAATCAAAAAGTCATAATCTCATTTTGAATGCATCCTTGGCATCAAATCTAAATTAGATATATTTGGAAATTTTAGACCAATAGGATGCTTTATATAGTATATCTCTTTTCATTTTGTATTCAAAAAAATTGTTGGGACTTGTAGACCAAGTTGGATTTTTATTTTCACTAAACTCAATTTGGCCTCCAAGTCCCACTTCTTTGGCGCCAAAACTTCCAAAAGGTATTGCCATATAGGCATTTTAGAATGATATGGGACTTGAAATGTGTAATGGACCGTGAGGCAAAAATCACGAAGATTACTTCATTCTTGTGAAGGCACATTTATATGATAATCGGATTCTTTCTTACACACTTTGCTTTTTCATAATATTAAAAGGAAGGCTCTTCATTCAGCTAAAAATATTATGGCAATTCCATAATCTATGTCATTCTATAATTAAAATATTCAATACTATTTTTTATTTTTTTTCAAGGGGATCCCTAGTGATTTGTACCCTGGAAGATTAATAATTTTTTGGAGAAAATTTCTGAAATCTATTGTTTTAGAAGAGTGATGTTACCATTTTTGGATGAATGTATCAGTATATTTGAATGATTGTATATGATTTTAGATAAATAAAAATGTTATATCATCCACTTTCACATATTCCATCCACATGTATAGTTGCAAATGCTTCATCTCTCTAAGCAAGGATTGCTATGCCAGTGTTTTATCCTATCAGTGTATACAACACTAATTCATCTAAGTCATACTACTTTAAATACAATCAAATTAGTATAATTTGAAATATTATTACATTGTATTCATTTTCCAAAAAATAAAACCATGTAGTTGAAGTGATTCTAAATGTGTACATGACACTAATTTGCACCCTCACTATTAATACAAATCAATTTGTTGCTATATTAAAATAATTTATAAAAATAAAATCTTTGGTAACCAAAGTGGAAGTATGTGAGACAATGTAGTACCATAGTTTCTTGTTATAAAACATAAGATAAAACAACCCATTGTGGTCAAAATTAGAAGTTTGACTTCACGTAGTTGTTGAAATTTTTCAATTTTTTTCCTACAGTAGTGCAAGTGTGAGAAACAGTGAATGCAATTGAAATTATGTTTTTTTGACAAAGTATGAAATAGCTATGAATTTTTGAAGTGTTCAATGCATGCCCAAGAAAATCTATAGACTACCTTAGAACTAACAAAACTGAATCCATCATGCTCACTTTGCTCATCTAAAGTAGTCATAGTATTTTCTAATATGGAAGGCCTAAAAAGTCACACTGTGAACTTTGAATCGGATAGCCCCCCAGGCTACACGGGAGGGGGTGGTGGTGGTGGTGAAATCACAATATCAAGCCCCTATGAACCTGCGTGAATTGAATTTGAATTGCATATAGCCTCCACCGAACTACGTATAGCCTCCGCTAGTGGTACAAAAATGGGGCTACAATGCTACATCGTTTAGCCCTCCCCATTTTTGAACTAGTGCTATAGGGGGCTAGAATATAGGCTAAAACATCCCCGCGTAGCCCCTGCTATCCAATTCAAAGTTCCCAATGTCAATCCTTGCAATGAACTCCCATTGAAAAAGTGGAAGTTCCTAATGAAGTTACTAATCACTCCATTACTATCATGTAAGACATACATTGAAGTCAAACTCTTACAAATTGAAAACCCCGTAATGGGGTCATTTCCTAGGTGACCACTATGGGTCATCAGACTACAATGCAGGTTCTTTTTTTTAGGCCTTACGAGGCCCAAATGCCTCCAAAAAAATGGGTTGCATCAAGCCTGTATGAAAAATTTGAAGAAAAATTGGATGATAATTCCAAATTGCTCCAGTAAAACCATGTAGTTGAAGTGATTCTAAATGTGTACATGACACTAATTTGCACCCTCACTATTAATACAAATCAATTTGTTGCTATCTTAAATAATTTATAAAAATAAAATCTTTGGTAACCAAAGTGGAAGTATGTGAGACAATTTAGTACCATAGATTCTTGTTATAAAACATAAGATAAAACAACCCATTGTGGTCAAAATTAGAAGTTTGACTTCACGTAGTTGTTGAAATTTTTCAATTTTTTTCCTACAGTAGTGCAAGTGTGAGAAACAGTGAATGCAATTGAAATTATGTTTTTTTGACAAAGTATGAAATAGCTATGAATTTTTGAAGTGTTCAATGCATGCCCAAGAAAATCTATAGACTACCTTAGAACTAACAAAACTGAATCCATCATGCTCACTTTGCTCATCTAAAGTAGTCATAGTATTTTCTAATATGGAAGGCCTAAAAAGTCACACTGTGAACTTTGAATCGGATAGCCCCCCAGGCTACACGGGAGGGTGTGTGGTGAAATCACAATATCAAGCCCCTATGAACCTGCGTGAATTGAATTTGAATTGCATATAGCCTCCACTGAACTGCGTATAGCCTCCGCTAGTGGTACAAAAATGGGGCTACAATGCTACATCGTTTAGCCCTCCCCATTTTTGAACTAGTGCTATAGGGGGCTGGAATATAGGCTAAAACATCCCCGCGTAGCCCCTGCTATCCGATTCAAAGTTCCCAATGTCAATCCTTGCAATGAACTCCCATTGAAAAAGTGGAAGTTCCTAATGAAGTCACTAATCACTCCATTACTATCATGTAAGACATACATTGAAGTCAAACTCTTACAAATTGAAACCCCCGTAATGGGGTCATTTCCTAGGTGACCACTATGGGTCATCAGACTACAATGCAGGGTTTTTTTTTTTTAGGCCTTACGAGGCCCAAATGCCTCCAAAAAAATGGGTTGCATCAAGCCTGTATGAAAAATTTGAAGAAAAATTGGATGATAATTCCAAATTGCTCCAGTTTTTTTAAATTTTGGATGAAATTGTCAAATTTAAATGAAATCCATCCAATTATGAGGATGATAAGATGATTCTATCCAAAATATAGATGAATACTAAAATATTTGGCTACATCATTTTCTCGTATGTTGCCACTTCAGCACTTCTCCAATAACCAAAAACCCCCCCCGCCACAATAGGTTGTTTTACCTTATAGGAAAGTAGGAATGGAATAAATGTTGCAAACGGATCGTCTAGGGATTTGTTTTTGTTTTCACTTGTTGCGGCAATTTATACAGCCATCTGGCCTGCCTCTTTCTTCGTCCGCAGACATGGATGAACCACACAATCGTGGATGATGCCTCCTTTACTCCTCCAAATTGGAGCGATCATACTCTCCGAAGACGTTTTCGTCCCTTGCGAATGGTGGACAAAACATTTCGAAGCGCTCCAGAAAAATTCCGGCTGTGGACGACAGGGGTGTCAGTCAGGAAGCTCGGCGGATGTTTTCTCTGCAAGGGGACCGAAAGAAGAAAGAAGCCGAAACAAACAAAGGAAACCAACGAACCGACAGACAAGGAAGGTGAACTTCTGGGGAAGCCCGTCCGACCTTCCCTTGCAGAACTCACGCAGACAACCATGGACTCTGCTGTGTAAGTCCCAATCCCCGCTTTCTCGCCACGCCCGAAGTTTGGAGCAGGTTCTGGTTCAGGGCTTGTTCGGAGGGTCCGGCCATGGAGTGTGTGTATGTGTTTGTGGTGGGAGTGGGAGTAGGGGGAAGAGTCCTGAGAGGTGGTTGGTTGGATCGGATGCGGTGAGTGCAGAGTGGTTTCGGCGCCAGGAAAGGTGTTGATCACGGGGGCGTATTTGATTCTGGAGCAGCCGCATGCTGGGCTGGTGCTTTCCACATCGGCTCGCTTTTATGCGATCGTCAAGCCCATCCACCAAGGACGGGCTTCCGACAGCTGGTCCTGGGTGAGTGCTCTCATCGCAGACTGGGTTTCTTGGGATCCGGGGGGGGAACTGTCTGCGATGGGTGGATCGGGGACTGATCCTAACTAGTCAGTTGCTTCCACGGAACAGTTCGTTGTGGAGTTCTTAATCTCGGATGGAATGATTTCAGGAACGCTGTAATCCCGAAATTCGGCTCATGGAGTTCATTGCTAACACCAGAGATGGTAGAACATCCGTTATTGGAGACCCTGACGTCATCGATGTCTACGAGGGTTTCTCGAGTTTTTCTGTGTGTAGGGTTTAGGTTGACCTAACCTGCTCATGACAAAATGATAATGCCGAGCGGATCTGCAAACAGGCTTGTTTGCTATTAGCCAAATGCATAGGAATGTGGATATATAGACGATTAGTTGTTCCCGTGACTCTTTTCGTGACGTGAAATGGGGTTTTGTTAGTCATGGACAGACGTGAGGGTGATCTCACCGCAGCTTGGAAAGGAGACCGATTACAAGCTTTCTCATCGTGATGCCAGCCTCCGGAGGGTTTCGAGGTACTGGAATCTTCGCTTTTTAACACTTCGATGCATGTGGAAATCATAGAACAGGGGAATCAAATTCTTGATCAGGTGCTGAATCATTTCTAGGATGGTTCAACAGAGTTTAGCATTATTCATTTTTTCTAATTTGCATTAAAACCAAAATAAAAAAGATGCACCAGTACTGGATCGGATTTCGTGGAGTTGAGTATTCGTTTTAAGCATGTTAGCTCTGACGGTGTCTCCTGCGTAGGGCTGGGCGGACCAGGGTTTTGGAAAGAATGATAGAAGAGAGGAAGATACGTCCGATTAAAATTAGAAAGAGCACAATGTAATAGCAGTCTGCGCACACGTTGCTCTGAATGGTGCAGGGTTTGTTTTTCCTAGGCAATGAATAAAACGTGAAGCAACATATCATTCTGGCGACTGTGCAGTGAAAGTGGCAGTTCCTTTGTGGAACAAGCAGTGCAGCTTGCTGTAGCAGCTGCAAAGGCTGGGCTCGCCGGAGCCTCCAGTGATGAGCGTGACCTATTCCGGGACCAATTGCTGCAAGGTAAAGAGTCGAAATTCGCATCATGGAGATTTTCTTTCTATCGGTATCATATCTTTCACACAGTTTTTGCAGCCTGTAAAAGCTGCACCAATTTCAAGTTGGAGATTTTATGCTCGTGATAGCTATTTTGTGGTCGGATTTGGGAATTTAATCCTCACAATTTGTCTCTCAATACTTGGTTTTGGTACAGGGCTGGAAATCACAATCTTGGGCAGCAATGACTTCTACTCTTTCCGCAAGCAGGTAGGGTATGACTGAGTATTTCAGTGTATCCAATCAAGATGTCATAATATCTCACGTATGACAGATTTGCGAGCGGGTTTTGCGGTTTAAAACCTAAGACTATAAACGTCCTTCAGGGGCTGGCTTGAGATATTGCCTCTTATGCTGAAGACTGTCCGCAGCTTTCGTTAGAGAAGATGCTCAGATATTTGTGATCATGTGCATCTATTTGTGATCATTTGTGTAGCTTGAAGCACGAGGACTTCCAACTGCGCAAGCGAGTCTTGCCTCTCTTCCTGCTTTCTCACCTATCACAAGCAACACTCAGCCTGGAGAAGGCGAGATCGCCTTACCGGAAGTTGCCAAGACTGGGTTGGGTTCGTCAGCAGCAATGACCACCGCCGTAGTGGCGGGCCTCCTGCAATATTTTGGGCGGGTGGATTTACCGCTGCATGGGGTGATCAAGGAAGACGCGGAGGCAGACCTTGAGCTTGTACATAGCGTGGCCCAAGCAGCACATTGTGCAGCTCAGGGGAAGATAGGCAGTGGATTTGATGTGGGCTGTGCTGTTTATGGCAGCCAACGTTATGTCCGGTTCTCTCCTGCTGTTCTTTCATCCGCGCAGGTACTTGTTTGAATTGTCAGCATCCATGACTACTCACAGTCCTTCTCCATCTCTGACGTGTTTGAAAGAGTCCTGAAGTCATCACCTTGGATGTTCAGGCTAGTGTCAGATTGATGACGCCTTTGGAGGTTATGAAGCAAGTTTTAGCTGAGAGCTGGGATGGTGAGAGATTACCTTACGCACTTCCTCCTGGACTTCTGCTGGTAGATACATACTCTCCAAGCTCGTTGCACTCCTTTGAAACTGGCTGGCTGGCCCCTCTGTTGTGTTTTGACTGAATCTACTTGGCCCGCTCTTGACCCGTCACGCTTTTTTCCCATTCAGTGATTTCAGTTCCCCCTTTGATTTGTGTATCTTTTACTCAAATGTATGAAGAGCAATAAGAGCTCTACCGTAGACTTTGTACTTCCCGTTAACAAATCTTCAGATTTGTATTTTCAGTGTCTAATGGCTTTCACTTCGGCAGGTTGTAGGAGAGCCAGGATTTGGGGGCTCACATACTCCTTCAATGGTAGGGGCAGTACAAGCGTGGCGCAAACGGGATCTCGAGAAGGCCAAGCCTGTATGGGCTGCGCTTGCTGACGCAAATTTAAGTGTAGAAAAGGGTCTCCTGCACCTTAAGGATGCGGCTCAGTCGGTAGAAACCTACAAGAGCACCCTACAAGCTTGTAGCACCTGCGCTGCTGACAAGGTGCGAAAAGTTGCCACCTCATGTTTGGCAGTGATTTCTGAAATTGACAATTACGGTTCCCTAGTCTGGACGAGATTATGTTATTTTCTTTATCTGCAATTGGGGCTAGGTACTGCGTCATTTCCGGTCAATTAGTGTTAGTACCCGTTTCGGGTAATTGTCAGTGAAAATAATTCTCTGGATGCCCTTGATATATCTTGTCGCGTGAGTAATTTGCCCTTTTATCCCATCAAGTACCCTCAACGTTGGTGTTAATTATTTCCAGTGGAAAATCCTATGTGGTGACACGCCGGAAGGGTTGCAAGTCGTGACGGCTTTGCTGGAGACAAGAGAGACCTTTCTTTTGGTGCGTTCGCTTTTGAGGCATGTGGGAGAAGCAGCAGGTGTACCTGTAAGTTTATTTTTTCATGTCCTTCAATCACATACGGAGTAACTAGTTTGGTTGTGTGCATTGCCGTCTATGTATGTTGACTGTGTTTCAATTGTGTGAGTACTCGTGTGGGAACCATTCTGGTTCAAATCACTTGTTTTGGACCGCGGTATTTCTTGGACATTCAATGCATAATTTTTCACCCTTTAGCATTGGTAATCCTCTTTTTAAATCATGTTGGTTTACATTAAAAGATTCAGAGATTGGTTACTGAAGAAACTAGTATTACTGACTTGCACTTTACCTACAGATTGAACCCGCTTCTCAGACAGCTCTATTGGATGCAACCATGGAGATGGACGGTGTACTACTAGCTGGAGTTCCTGGCGCAGGCGGCTTCGATGCTGTCTTCGCTATTACAATTGGGAGCACTGTGAGAGAGAAAGTCGAGTCGGAATGGAGCAGCAGAGGGGTGTCAAGCTTATCTGTGCAAGAGGATCCAAACGGAGTGAGTTCAGAAAAAGTTGATCCCAGGAAAACAAGTGTTTGAGTTTCGTTTTCCAAATTTTTAATATGATGAAGATCAAAAAGAACAACCTTCAAAATGTCGTAGGCTGATGTGGCGGTTGACATGGCTAGATGATCAGCTCATTTTTATTCTTATCTATGATTATTGTCCTTGTTTTAAATATACTGATGATCGATTTCCAGATTCCTACCCGATCAGTATTCTGGTAAACGAATTTTTGATTTTAATGTATTAATAGTATCAGATGATGAACAACGGACTGGTAAAGATGAAGCTGGACATGTGAAAATATTAGTAAGGGGTGATTTTCACTCGTACGAAAACAGGAAAATTAAAATAAGGGGTACAAAGCAAACGTTCGTACCTTGTTCATGTGTATATTACAATGGCATAGAAATTCATAGCATGATCCCAATTTTGATAAATATGACCACTGGCTTAATCCCTACGATTTCTTCTTTATGGATGAACTGGATTTTAGGCAGGCTCCTACCGACTCAATATTTGTTTTGATTTACTGAAATTTTTAGCTTTTTGGGAATATAATTTTTAATACAATCAATGTCTGGTTGCAAAAGTTATGGCATAGGAAGTCCAAATTCTAGTTCAATGGGCAAGAAAAAAAACCCCACAAAGACTTCATTTCTAAATTCAATTTTCACAATTTAAGAGAAAAAAGTTTTACAAGGTTAGGATTTCTTACTAGAACAATCTCACTATTGACTAAAACTTGTTTTCTTTATTTTAAGTACGAATATCTTGCAATCTATGCTATTAAAGTTTTAAAATTTTTTCCACACATTTTATACACTAGTTTAGTGCAAGATCCTACGGTTAGATATGTGAAAACAAAAAAGCAATTTTTAAAGTTTTTTGCTCTTTAGAATAGAAATGGTAGTTTTGGGACTTTAGAGGTCGCTAAGATTAACTCCTAAATGCCCAATTTTTAAATTTTTTGGCTCTTTAGAATAAAAATGGTAGTTTTGGGACTTTACAGGTTGCTAAGATTGCCCTATTTTGGGCTTCCTGGAATTTGCTCTAAATTGAACAAAATGCCAATTTTTTGAATTGTGACTATACAAATTCAAACTGGACATGTTAGAGATCTCATATGAAAAGAAAACACAACAATATCACTTCTAGAGTGAAAGATTATAATGTTTGACCATGAGGGTGCTAAGGAAAAGAAAACACCCAAAAAATATGAAGCTAAAGGGCGTAACTTGTATAACCTCGATCAATTTATGGCTTCTTAACCCCTCATTGCCTCAACCTTGACACCGTATGAAGCACGTTACAGGAATAGTTTGCTACTTCGATTGACCTAGCTGCAGATCAGCTCAAGTGTATCAAGGCTCATCATTGATTTTGCCAGTCAACTTCAATGCGGTCTGACAAGTTTTGTCTGATTAGCGAATGATGTAGAGGTGATAGAGATCATAATGTTTGATCATCGGATGTTTCGAGGGAAACAACGGTGCGTATCCTATTCCTCTCAATTTGCGACCATAGTACATGCAAATGCGATTACACATTTGGGTCCCACTTTGACCAAGTGGACAAATCTGCATCCTCAAGTGGGATATGAAATTGCTAAGGCTTTAGACATAAATTCAAGAAGAAGCATAGGAAAATGTCTAGGCAATAGACGTAGCAGAACAATGCTGTCATCGGCAATGATTGGCTTCGTATGCAATGTGTAAGGATAATTGTCGATCAAGTTCACCGTATGCAAATTAGTGTGGGTACGGGGTCAAGGTTCCAGAGCTTCATTAGAGAAAGGCTATCTGAACAACTTCCATCCTTTGCAACAAGAAGACACAAAGCATTAGTCGACCACAACAAACACCGCAGTCTGTACAATCAACTAAAGCATAGTAGCATTCATTGGAAAGACATAGTCACATGGAGCAACTGCTATCGAAGATTCACAAAAAAAAGCCAATCCTCTTTATTGCCGATATGAGTGACCACAAGAATGGTCTACTACACTGTCTGTGTCCATACTTAGACAAGTGACGAGTACAGGAAAATCTAATGACTGGCACCTAAAGCCCGCATAGTCCATCTGTCAAACAAAATTGAGACCATTCAACACATGCAAGTCCCAAATAAACCTACACACCTAGAAAAAAAACCTTGTCACTACAACCAGCACTACGACCACCCACGAACTCCAACGCCACCACCGCAGCAAAGAATCAGACATTATCGCCGGTGGGAGCCATTGTCCAAGGAACTCCGACCATGCAAACTGCCGGATTGGGTGCGTCCCGCCACCTGCGGATTTCTCGCAAACATTTCCTTCCGCTGTGGCTCGCCGACGTCAAAATTAGCCACACTACACAAAGCACACACAGTGTCAGATCATTGTGAAAGGCGGAGAGCCCACTTCCTACCCGTGTGTGTTTTCAAAAAAGACGGTTCATCACACAAAAAAACGCCGCACATCCTACAATGCCGGTTTTGCCTTTGTCGACAAATTCTACAGCGTCGTCGTACTGTTGGATGGGCTACACTGTAGTGGAGAAGGTTAGCTTTGGAATTAGCAACTGTGCAAGTCCTTGCAAAGCGAATTACGAGAAACACTAGCTCCTGCGCAATTCAATAGAAAAAATTGCGACGAGTGAATTGCCACCCACCCTCTCCACGAGCCTCCTGATCAGCCTTGTACAATACTCAGGCGTTCTGCAAAGAAGAGTCTATAGTGAAAAACAAAAGCTTGTGCCACCACTTTGTAGAATGGAATTGCATAGTGTAGTGGCGTCTCATTTGATTGATGAGGTCTACTTCCCGTATGTGCTGCTGGTATTCAGCTTGCTGTGGCGTTGTACTCATTTCCTCACAAATACCATTTATCCAGCGTTACGCAATTGCAGGACCAAACATCATATTCATTACTTTGGGAGATAGGGGACCTCCCAAAATAACAATGTCCTATTTTGTGCCTCAAAAATTAAACTCAAGTTGAAATAAATATAAGTTTAGGGGAACTAAATTCTTTAGTTTATATCTGCAATTTCCATTAAAATGGGAGTCTTAGGCAATTTGTGTGTGTTGGGCTAATTACTGATCAGAGTGACAATAGTCATTTTCATATAAATATGTTGTATGGTCGTCTTTGGACACCAAATCATGAGCTAAATGGTTGGTTGTAAGAGGCTATTTATCTCATCCAGGTGGTCCGAGTTTGACTCCCATTGAATTTGTATGAGCGGCTATGAGATACACATGACTTGGTGTTGCTCAATTAACGTTAGAGGCAGGAAAGTTAACCACTAAAGGTCAGAGACTATGTTTTCACCATAAGCATTCCAAAACTGTCATTTCTAATACAAATATTAAATTTCAGAAAAAAAACATTTTTGGACCTATGTAACTGTAGGATCTTGTAGTAAACGTATTTGAGAATATGTAGAAAAATTTTAAGAATTTTCCACCTTGTAGATTGCAAGATATTAGCATTTGAATTGACAAAAACCCTTTTTTTGACCCTGCGGAAATCCGGGCAGCTGCACTTCACAAGGTCACATTTAAATGAAAAAATGTCCGAAATGGTGGTTACTCCTTGGATTCACTCTTCAAAGCAAGTTGTATACATGCTTGAAAAAATTCAAATCAATTGGAATTGTACAACATATAAGAAAAAAATAGGTTGTAGAAAGAAGTAGAGAATGATTTAAAACACAAAACTGTTAAGAATTTAATTATGGAATAAAAAAATTTCAATCCCAACGGTTGAAATGTTGCAATAAACAATATACATCATATTTTTTTATTTTTTTCAAAAAATATTAAAAATTGATTTAAATAAAGGACTTCTAAGTTTATTTTAGAGAAGGGAATCCATAATTGCGTGCAAACTAGAACACCTTATAATTTTTATCTCATATACCAAAATGGAATAATTCAAAGCTTTACGCGTATATATAAATCTAAAGAACCAATTTCAAATGTTTATTTTTTTAAAAGTGATTTTTCAGAATTTTTTTGAGCTGCTCGTAAACCGTTGAAAATGACATATCATCCAATAACTTTTTAACCATGTAGTCAAAAGTTTTGAAAATTGTTGGGCCTTAAAGCTACTCCTCGAGCACACGTTGTGTAAAATTTTCAAAGAATAAAAATAAAATTTCCATTCGTAGTGAACTGCCCAAAGTCGCTATATTGCCAAAAAACGCCATTTGGTCCTTTAGAGGTTAAAACAACCAATCATCGTCCTATCCAAAATCGTGACAAGTTGTCTTAGCCACTACCAATTTTTTCAACTTGTATTGTATTTTTAAAAGACATAACTTAGTTACATAATCTAATAGTCAAATGATGCCAACATACACAATAACACAAATATCATTGAATGAAAAATTTATTAAATAATATAAAAAAGTGCATTTGCTACGCAAATGACTACACACAAAATATAGAAATACTTCCAAAACAACTTTATAAAATCCAATCACTTTACTTCAATCCACACCACCTACTCTACAACATACGGTATAAAATCATATAAAACTGCCTTTACTTATGCCAAAACATACGGATCATGGAATACTAACTACCAAATTTAGCTTGAAATACTACAAAGTATCTCCACAATATGCGGTGCATGCTCAATCGGAATCATACAATCACAAGCTCCTGCTAATGACATCAACTTGAGCTGCAGGGATTCGAAGGACACATTCCACTGTGTCTTTCTTAATCTTAGACCTCCATGCGGTGATGAGAGCATTTGTGTCCTCCCAAACAGGTTCTTGGGCCTCATCCACTTTCCAACACAATCCCTTAACAGAGTCCCAACCACTGTAAAATTCTTAAACATTTCTCCTTCGTGCCGTTGGCTTAAAGTACTGAATCAAGATACAATTCGGATGTTCCGAGTTCGTGAAAGGAATAGATAAAGCTCTGGCAATCCATACGGGTTTTGTATCACCATTAGTAGGTCGAAGAGCGACAAAAAAATCTTTCTCAACATCACGACCCACTCGGAAAGATGGCAAAGGACGATCTCGACGTTGTCCCACAAAGACATCATCCTCAGCAAATTCCTCACGAACCTCACCATTGTCATCAAGTTTGTCCTCCTCGATTGCTTCCAATTGGATAGAAGGCCAGAAGCCCTCTTTCAGCAATTCAAATGGTTCAATAGGCTCCAGCAAACATGCTTTTATTGCCCGCCAATAGAACATCAAATTCTCGAAGCATCTCCTATACTTTCCACTCCCGTCTTCATTGCATAATGCCTCCCAATATTTGATGAATCCAAAAATCCCCTTGGAAATGTCATCCATATCCCTCATTGGAAGGTGGGCGACAAGCACGGGCTCTCCGCGAGGCTATAGATTCCACCCTTCTGAGTCTTCTTTCTACAATTTGATCCCCCCTTTCTTCTGGGAGCCAATCACTATCCGTGCAATACCTCTTGTACTTCATGATCAAAACACCCACTGAGTTCAAATAGAACTTGTATTGTTGTGTTTTGGTGTGGCCAACGAGTGCTTCATCCCCTTCCAAAAAGGAGCCTTCTATAAAGGCTTTGAAATTTGGTATCTCCTCAATCAAGTGAGGAATGGTAGGCATAGAACTCACATCCATGAAGGACTTCATGAGGGCTGGGATAGTGGGGAAGCTTTTTTTCTTCAACTGCATGCTCCATCTGCCAAATAAAGCATCGATGTCGTCGTGCGTATGACCGACCAACATGAAACTCACATAAACTTCTCGGAATTTCTTCTTTGCAATGAGGAGAGACCAAAATGCGAACACATATTGGTTTTTGTTGTCTCCTGTAGCGTTGTCCATTTGAACATTGAGAACCGGAGGAAGGAGAGTTGCTGCAATCGGGACTTCTGGCGGTGGCCGAAGTGATGAGTTGTATATTTTAATACTTTTCAGCACCGCTTCAATTGGAGGAATAGAGCCCGACCCAACAAACAATTCCCTGGAGGAGTATTTTGGGGGGAGTTCAAGATCTTGTAAGAGCTTAGCTAGTGAACCCACTGTATAGTTGGAGTCATGCAGGAAGATATCTAGACCTTTAATGAGCATAATGCATGTTGCCGTGCCCGTGAGCAATCATTCCAGTGACCAAGATCGGCAACTTTGTGAGTCCGTCAAGTTGCTTGCTTTTGTGGGAGAACACAGGAGACGCTGTTTTTGTATGATTAATTTTGTCATGCATGATCGTCAAGCATTCATGAAGGTACGCAGTTGACCTGTACCGATTTGCATAATAATTATCTCGATGAGCTCGAGCACATGTATTATGCTTCTCCAACAGATGGTCCCACTTCCGTCGCAATCCAATAGGGGTGGTCCTTCTCTGCGCTTGAAATCTATCACAGTCCGCGCAGCCAGCAAAATTATCTCCGGGTTTCTTTACGGAGTACTCAAGAAAATTCAATTTCCTAATTTTGCTGATGCTTGAGGTGGAGACGTCCTTCAGCCCAAACATAGCATTTGCTGCGTTGACGTCAGGGAGTAAACTCTTCCATGCAAAGGTGGCCGGCAAAACCTTGGACACGATCTTTTTTCCAGAAGGAAGAGTGTGCATACGATGCAATATGTGGTCAACGGACTTCTCAAGCAAAAACTTCAATGTTGCAGCAGCCTGCAACAAATGCTTCTGAGATTTTTGTATGCCCAAATTCCTATATGATTGAACTTGATCACCTCTAGCAGCATATTCTTGAAAACAATGGAAGTTTGTTTCCGAGACACCTGCAATATGCCTCCATGCCGCCATACAGACCTCGGTCCTTTCAAGAGTGACCACTTTCTTTCCTTGACTATCACGGTGGATCTGTTGATGCACATCCAACTTCATGTGGTAATGGAATTTGAGGGTCGTCTTATGGTATATACGCTCACGGAAGGCACGAATCTTTTCTCTAGGAAAAGATTGGACACAGTTGCTCGAACAACACATCTTGCTTGACACGGAATTGATAGATTCTTGAGTGAGTAGATTGTCAGCTTTCACACAAATTTGAGGAGGTGGAGCATTCCTAACAACGCTCGTATATGGTCTCGCACTCAACTGATGATGGCTGCAATAGTCTTGCCTATCGACGATTGTACTTGTCGCGAACCTCGTGATTGCTCAAACTTGCCCCATTCAAAAAGACACGAGTAATTGGCCATGTACAAAGTGAATACTTCCAGTCTTCAGAAACATCCTTGACCTGTAGCAATTTCGAAATCTGAACTGTGACAAGTGAATCTCCTAGAGGACCATCGCTACCAACAACTTGATTAGAATTCATGTTGTGACAAATTCCCTCAGCCACAGGCTGACTATTGGCATTGTGCAGAAGAACAATCTTTGTGCTCCAAAGTCAATGAGGGACACCATCACAATCAGGAACGATGATGTCTTTAAATTCTGTATTCTCCACCTCACCTTCATCCGAAGAATACTCCCTGACAAGGCCGCCGGAAAGCATCCATAATCCCTGCGCACAAAAAGATGATGTTCAATGAAGGAATAAGATTCACAATATAGACCCCAAGCTGTCAATACAATCAACTCGAGGCGAGTTAAGTCACTACCTAAACCTAAGCTATTGCAGCATTTTGAAATCACCAAATACAGGAGTCTGAGTCCTCGATATACTGGACATAGCAGAGAAAAATATCCAGAGGCAGATTACGTCCGACAGAGATCATTTAACTCAAATCGAGTTGAAAACAGCAGCGGCAGAACATAGGACAGATAATAAAATATTCTTAGTTCCAAATCATTTGCAGACATCAGGCCAATTAGACATGAGACAAAATTGGAGACAAAATTGGTAACAAATAGACTGAATCCGGTTTCTTGGACGTGACATCCATCACCGGTGAATTTGTTGACATGATCTCAAACATGTCAACTAATTCCGGCACACAAGCTAGCACAAGTCCAGTAAATTCTAAAGGTATTTAACTTGGGTCGAGTTAACCCTGACGACAACTAATATGTATCCAAATAACTGTTACATCATGACTGTTTAACTCATGTTGAGTTAATTCTGGTGAGACCTAGACCGTATCTAGATAGTTGATATTCCATGACAATTTAACTCGGGTCATGTTGAATCTGTCCATTTACAGAGTACCCAAATCTGTATACGCCATTTAATTTGGTTCGAGTTGAAGCTCGTGTTACGATGTAGATATTGTTAGGTTCACCAGTTAACTCGACTCGAGTTGAAGCTTGTGTTACGATGTAGATATTGTTAGGTTCACCAGTTAACTCGACTCGAGTTAAATGTCCATTCCGCATTTCACAGGGCATCATACTTTATAGTTGTTAAGTTTCAATCTCGGGAATTTCGGCGACAATATTGGATTGTCTCACTTGCTCAGGATACCAGAAGCAACCCAATTGCCTGCAAATGTTGGCGCAAGGATTATCACAAGTAACAACAAAAAATCCGAACCAGTCTGAAACATTGCAAACATTAAACGCAATGCAGACAAAAACATAAAATTCCTACGTTCCAACGACATGGTAACTTCATGATTTGTGGCATCAAATACTGCAAATGCATAGAAGAGATTGGAAGAAGGACCCATTTCAACACAAGCACGAGGTGTACACTGTGCAGAAGTAAATGTGTAATGCAAGAGAGGGACCCCTCTGATTGAGAATACAACAAGAACTACTGCATATCCAAAATCTCGTGAATCGAAGCAGCGACAAAGCAGACCTTGAATTCTTGAAGTGACACTGCGGCAACAGCTCTTACAAAAACAAAATGCAGATGAGCTAGAGCCTGAGAAACTATAAGCATTCAATGCTGATGACTTAGAATCTTCCAATTTCAGTTTTTGTTGAATAATTATGTCATTCTTTACAGCTTTTCAACCGCACTAAGCAGGTCCTAATTCCCAGAAACTATTGTCAGTAAAGGTTAAATCCATTGGTGGCTACAAAAAAAGTAACGGAAGGATCCGAATGCTGTACGATAGTACATGGTTAGGTCAGGTTTCTGAGGTATAGCAAAAAGGTTCAGGGTTTGCTTAGGATATAGGATTCAGTATTAGGATAGGATTCAGGGTCGGGGTTTTTAGGGCAAGGCATGAAAGCTCTTGGGAAACAGAAATTGCTGACCAGTCTTTGAACCCCTCAAGTTCGATGAATATGTTTTCACCAAAATGTTGAACACCTATTAGTTTTAGTACAAGTATCCAATTCTTGGGGACTTTTTTTTTTTTCTCGCATATACCGGAAAGTTTTCTACTATGTTGAATTGAAAACATGTGGTAAATTTTTTAGAATTATCGATTGCTTGGAGCCGTGGACTACAAGTTCCAACATTGAAATTCAATGAAAGCATTTTTTTGGCCCTCTAGAAAACAAGGGTGCTACACTTCAGATGCCCACTTTCCTATGAAAAAATGTCCAAAATGATGGTGCTTCTCTAGAATTTCTTTCCTCGACAAGTTCAATACATGCTTAAAATTTTTTGGCTTCATCTGGAATTAAGCAGCGCAAAGGAAAAAATAGCAATTGGACTGTACCACATAAATTGCTACTCATTTTTGCAAAAAAGGTTCATGTAATTAACCCCTAAAGTTCCATGACTATGTTGTCACCGAAAATGTTCAAAAACTGCCAATTTGAGTACAAGTATCCAATTTCGAAAAAATAAATTTTTTGGCACATGTAACCATAGGATCTCGCGGTATGGTGACTTGAGAATATATGTTAAAAATTTCAGGAATTTCCACCGCCTGGATTGCAAGATATAAACATTCAAAGTTACTGAAACCATTTTTTTGGAATTGCAAAAAACAGGACAGCAGCACTTCACAACCTCACTTTTTGATGAAAAAAATTCCAAAATGGTGGTGCTTCTTTGGATTCTTTTTCCTGGACCAGTTGGCTATATGCTTGAAAATTTTCACTTCATTTGAAATTGTACAACATATAGGAAAAAAATAGTAAGTAGAGAATGATTCAATGTAGGTTAACTAATACACCACATTTTGATGTTTTATTAGGGTGATGGTATAAGGCTAGACAAGGGCATTCAATGAGGATTGCCAGAGATTTGGGGATTGTACTATGTACATGTACAACTTTGAATGTTGTGCAATTCATTAAATCAAAGAATACTATCTTGACTCATCTAAATATGTAATTGTTGAAAACACAGTGATGGATACAGTTGATACTTTTCCGTTTTTGCATTTGTGATCATGGTTACAAATTACTTTAGAATTACATCAATGCATAGTGATGGTTGCATAGTGTTAGCACAAGTATCCCATGTTCCATACATGTTCTTTTTTTTAAAGGACAATTTGATACGGAAATCTTTTCTTGTCATGTATAAAAAATCACTTATTTAAAATGTTGACAACCATGTCATCATAAGGTCTGTATGGTATATTCACAGTTCTCTTGCTTGTGAAATCCAAAAAGTGATTAAATTCATTGTAAATCATGAAAAGTAATGATGCCATGAGAAATCACTATAAGATAGTCAGCCAATGTCATTAGAAGTCCCGACAAGTCTTGAAATTTAAAAAAAAGATACAACCATATCAATACTTCTAAATAACCTAAATTAATCCCAAAAGTCATGAAATTGGTATAATACAATATTTGAAAAGAAATGTAGAAGTAAATATTTCAAATATTTAGATTTTATAAAGCAAGCAAGTATAAGCTATTAAGGAGAGGCAATTGAAACAAAGTAAGTGAACTTAGTCGTTTATCAATACGTCCCAGTTCCTAACCTTGAATGGTAGGCAAAGCAAATAATTTCTCGTCCTACCTGTGTCAAATCACACTCAAATGGAGCAAAAAAGGGGTCAGATGCACTAAAATTTGCAATGTAATTTCTTTGTATCTATTGTTTTTTAATATTAATTTATTAATTATAAGTAATTTAGTCCTATTTGATTAGAACTTCAAGTCTTGTTAATGCTCATATTTTTGAACTCACCCAAAAAATATAAATTCTTTACTAAACTTACAATTGCAATTTAAATGTCAACGTGTCAGTTTTTTAATGGGCAAAAAGGAGTCTAATTTCTAATGAATCATAATGTGATTGAATCCAAAAAAACCATGCTTGTATATAATCATATAAAAGAATAGAAAAGGACTCTTCTAATACAATCTAAATATTTGTTTACTTCCTATATTATTCAGAAGTAAAAACATGTGAACGCCCTTTTCAATATAAAAAATAATCCAAATGGTGATTGTGTCAAAACAAAATTTGTAAATACTATTCACATTAAGGGCACGATGTAAGCTATTTTTAGAATTGATTGTTTTAAGTGTGATTTTAGAACAAATCAGTAGTTTGTCAATAATTAATTTAAATACTAAAAAACTATACTATTTTGTGCTAATACTTTATGACATATAATCTTCTTAATAGTTGTATTCTTAAGAAGTACAAAAAAGTTTGGATAAAAATTTGTACTTAAAGTACTTTATTGTTTAGAATACACTAAATTTAGCCCTAAAATTGATGATTTTGATTCCTTTACAGATTTTTGGCAAAAAACTTTATCTCCAACTTATTAAAGGGATGCATTGTAATAATATTCATCTATAAAGTTTTAAAAAAATTGATAACATCAAAGTAATTTATAGCTTTGAAATTTCAGAAAAGGACTCAAGTCATGTCCTAGTAAAGTAATCCCAGTGGTCCCTTTGAGTGTGCTTTGACCCACCTCCAAATTTCTCTTCTACCTTCCTTTTCTTGTGTTTAAAAAGAATTTTCTCTCCAATATCACTTATTCAAAATGTTGACAAAAATGACATCAGTAGATGTGGTGACTTCAAATAGTTCTCACTTGTTAAATCCATAAAGTAACAAAGTTCACTTAAGTCGTGGAAAGTAACAATGTCATAACGTTTTGGGAGAAGTCATGAAAGTCATGGGTATTTAGGTATAAAATGGGTGTTAAAATATAAAGTGGTTATGTCATATTTAAGGAAGACAAATATTCTGCTCTGTATTCTTTATCAATGGAAGACTCTTTTCCCTCATATGGAAACTATAGAGACCCTTGGAGTCCTTGAAACATATAATTAGGCTTAAAACTCTGATCGAGCATCCTCTTTGAGAAGAAAAATCAGAGAATCGCCCTGCTTCCTGGTTACGTTAGAAGAAGCTTATATGTTGCCATTTGAAATTGACAATGTCTAGCATTCAGGAGGACAAGCCACAAAAATTGACATTTGAAACTACTTACATAAGCAAAAATGAAATAGAAAGAGACAGCATACCTTCACAAATGAAATTCCACACGCGAACCGAACTTATTGATTCATGCTTCATTCTTTAGAAGAAGTAACTAAGTGGCAATGAGCTCCCTCACAGTTCATACCGGATTGCCTATAAAGGTCAAGAAGGCACAATTTCTATTTTTTGATAGTAGTCTAGAGCTAGCACAATTGACAATCTAATCAAAAAAATTAAGTGAGCATGGCTCTCACTCTGAACCAAACATTTCACTTCCTCACCATTCTGCAACTAATATCTTCACAATCCTACTAACATTGACATGGAAATTCACCCAAAAAACAGAAGTTATAAGTTTAGACTGAGAATAAAGAAGTTTCATCACGCAACTTGGAGCGTACGCTGGTCGTCATCAAAATTGTGAGCCTATGAACATTGGTAGCATTTATAAGAGTGATGCTTCTTTTGCTTGTAGGAATGTATGCAACAAAAGTACCTAAATTGATAAAAAATAGCTACATAGGGAGGACATATGAAGCTTTGTTCTGGAATTCAGAAGCTCATCATAGATGTTCCACTTTTTTGCAAAGCCACCTAAACTTTTCACAACAGAAAGTATGATTATTCTATAAGTATAAATTAAAGTCAATGCTTTTTCTACAAGCCATTCAGTTGTACAAATTTGCTCCATTAAGGAGGAATGAAGTGTACCCTCAAACAATACTACAAATCTCAACGACATGTTAGTACAAAATAAGTTGGAGATTCTTCATGTATTCCTTGGAGTTTTACATAATTGTGGAGCTGATTACCGTGGGTCTTCACAAAGCTCCATGGAAAACCGTACATGTGCAAGGACAAATCAATATTCAAGAGAATTGGATGGGAAGTGAAAAAAATCTTTTAGGCAAAACGAAGGGACAAACTTGAATGAGCAATGCATCACTACCTACCCGCAATCTCATGAAATTCCATTTGCATGACTATTCTAATATTATTAGAGCTTGGGGTTTCTAGTCAGGAACTCAAAAATTGTCTTGAATTACTGTCATCGTCAAATCATCTGATTCTAGTAGCAGTCAATTGTTTGCAGAAATTAGGATACATGAAGTTCTTTTCCAAGTGTTGATTTGTATTTGTTACATCAACCTGATCGTGCTCAAGAAAAAGAAAATGGGATAGGTCGGAGTTATCTTCTTCTAAGGCATAAGAATATTTTGCTTTATCTTCTTCATCAATGGAAGAACTTTTTCCTCATTTGAAAAAAGTGAAGACCCTTGGGATCTTTGAAACATATGGACTTCAAACTCTGATCAAGCATCCTCTTTGACATGAAAAATCAAAGAATCTTATTCCTTGAGATGATTGCCAGCAACAAAAGAATACCATTTAAGACCGATATGAACTATTGCTGTTTTGGTAACTCTGAGTCTCACAAGCCATGGCCTTGAGGATTTTCCACCTGATGATTGACTTCGAAGAATGACCCATTCTTCAACCTAATCGCAATTCTCTAATACAAATTGTGCTGGCAAAGCCTGTAGGAAACAAAATGAGCTCCACGCAAGTACTTTTTAAGACCACTTAATTAGGTTATAAGGAAACAAGATTAAGATTAATGAAATTTGATAGGAATAGTGCAATAGGTCAATAGTGTACCAATTCAACATATTTTTTGCCGGTCTCTCTGTCTTCTTGTCTTTGGAAGTGACTTCACAGAATAGATGCTTCCTGAATGCTAAATTTGTACAAGAGCATCATTCATGTTGGTGACCTCTTGTTTCATGGAAGGCCACATAATTGGCTTCATTTTTTGCCTCATGATGGAGATGCTTGTGCCTATGGGTGATTCACTGAACTGCAGCTTACAAGCTGGGAAATACTTGCCCGACACAATTTAGCCATTCTGAATGTTGCAAGAATTCCAAGAGCCGTATTAGACAATCGTTGTTTCCCCTTTTTTATTAATCTTTTCTCTGTAGCAAGCCAGGATGTCAAAGTAGGACTGTTCAACTTTTAGAAATGTTTACTGACATTCATGTGCCAAAGCAAAAATGATCAGTTAGCTACTGATGCTTGCATCTTGGAACACTGTAGGTTAGAGCTATGCAAAGAAGTAGGAAAAAAATGCACAATACATATGCGTTGACCTTGTCCAGACAACATTCAATTAAGAATTTGATCATAGTTCATAAATGCAATACTCATGGTTCAAGGGTCGTGTAAGTTAATGCCTGGAACCTTACTACTTGAAACTAGAGCTCACCAAAAACATTCTTAGTTCTTTGATTGTTCTACCGTCCTCGCTATTAATCTCTTCGTGAATCATATGAATTCACATTAAGCTTATTCAGTTACTCCTCAAAATTAACGGTCTTTCAACTAAGTAAAGAATGTTCAAGGATTGTTCTATAGGTTGAAATTAATCGGACATTGCAAAGATGGTGGGTGCTGAACAATGGCTTGCGTCAAAATAAAAATAGAAAAAACTCGAATTAGACGCACGTAACTGAGTTGACGCTGCGTCTCTACTGAAGAGCCTGTTGCTGCTGCACCTTGGAAGATTGGTAGTATAGGCTTTCCAGTTTCAGTCACCGTCCAGGCACTTCACGCCTCGGAAGGTACCAATTTCCTTTTCAGTTCAACTGAACAAAAGTATCAATTGTTCATATTCTTGGCTAAAAATCCTTGCTTGCAATCATTTGAATGATTTAAAAAAGTTAGGGGAAACAACAATTGTTTTCTATACATGGCTCTTGGAATTTTGAACAAGGGTGAAGAATGGGTCATGGAATGTTGCATTGACAAACCTGTAATCAATCAACGTACGTATGGACAACTACACTCACAAATAAAAAAGCCACAAGCTAAGCCTTGCAACAGAGCTAACTTTTCTCCACAAAGGAGCGCGGTGCTACATACGATTTTGCACATTCGCAAGTGGAATAATTTGAATGTCCACAATGGAATTGATGTCAAGCTTCAAAGCAAAAGCTTCTTTGTAATGCAAAATTGTACAATGCCAAGGTTGAAATCATTCATAGGTACTGCCATATAAGCCACTAAATTTACATATATTCCCAAAATTGGGCTCATTGGAAATCAACCAATACGCATACAGCAGTGCGTACAAATGGGAAGTTGTCAACCAAAGGTCCCTTGAGTCAATTCCTAAACCTATTGACAAATTCACTAAATTGAGACAAGACATAAGAATTATCTTCAACACTCCAATTACATATTTAACATAATTATCCGATCTACAACAAATGAATGTCCCACAATCTAAATTTAAATGACACTTGAAGTCAATGTCATAAATTTTATGTACAAGTCATGAAGAGTCTTCAAAAATCATGAAAAACCATGGGTGTTAAAAAACAAGATGCTCTATATCTAGACTTGTACATTGAGGACCTAATTTTATAAAAGAAGAACTAAAATTTGAATTAAAAAAATTAGAAATCTCACATATCTATAGTCCTTTCATACATATTTTTATTGGATTTGGAAGACAGAAGTAATTAAAATTATTCATATGTGATAAGTTTTTGAAGATGATGAGGCACAAGACAATCAACAAAATTTTGTTTTTCATGCATGGCAAAGACCCCTGACTGTAGAAATGGCTAGATTTTTTGACTTTGATAGTTCTTAACTTTAGATTTTTGCGCTACAAAGTTTTGAGCTTTAAAATTTTGTTAGAAGAGAATTCAGTTTAGAATCTAGCAGAAATAAAATTTTTAAAAAAGCTTAATTATTTATGAGTGCTACTTTAACATTTCCACATATAAAGGACCATGTATATATTAATATGTTGGATCTGTTCTACAAATTAAATTTTTCTGTAATTTATCATATGTAGTACTACCTGGTCACTTTAAAATACAAAAATTTATTATCTAATTAAGCAAACAGATTCAATAAAAATATTCATGTACCTTATTCAATTTGTATTTTTGTGTATAATAATTTTGGGATTTACTACTGTAATCTTTAAACAAGTTTGTTGTGAAATTCACGTAAAGTGAGAAAATGGATTCATTTGTAGAACCCATTAAATGAGTTTCAAAATGACAATGTTCAGTCGGACATCCCTTTTTGGTACCCATATAGAAAGCGTGAACCTTTACGGAATTGAAAAATGCCAATTCTAGTGGTTGAAATGTTGGCATTAGTACAGGGTCCAATTTATTTCTATTTTTTTCTATTGACATACGGATTCATCATAGATGCGCACAAACTAAATATTTTCATGGATTCTTAATCTTCATGATATTTACAACTTCTGCATTATTTTATTTCATTAAGCCCTTTAAATTTGAATTCTAAGGCTTCTGATATTGGTTGTCATTAAATTACAGGGTTCAATTGTATAGTAGGATCCCTTTTGTAATTGCTGGAGAGGTAAATAGTCTTCTAAAGAATCTTTAGTAGATCACTGTATGTATATTCTATACCCTTTGTCGCACAGGGGTATAGAATATATATTAAGTGATCCACTCCAGATTTTGGGCTCCATTTGTATGGTACTTGATAAGCATTTATGTTGACTGTGTTTAAAATTTAAAAAAAAAATGGTTCATACTCTTCAATGCATGGCATTTCTAAAAAAAATGAAAGTGCCCAAAATTAAATGCAGTTGTGATTTTCATGAACATTCTCCATGGAATGACTTCTTTACATGTGTTTCTTGGTCCACCATTGTTTGTCATTACAATCAATGTCTTTAACCCCTAAAGTTTCATGACTATGTAATCACCAAAAACGCTCCAAAACTGCCATTTCTAATACAACTACCAAATTTTTGGAAAAAAACAATTTTTGACACATGTAACCGTAGGATCTTGTAGTATGATCTTTTGAAAACATGTGGTAAACATTTCAAAAACTTCCACCGTGTGGATCATAAGATATAAGCATTCAAAGTTTTGAAAACCATTTTCTCAATCCTGGGAAAAACTGGGCAGCTGCACTTTGCAAGCTCACTTTTCAATGAAAAAATGCCAATAAAGGTGGTGCTTCTTTGAATTCAGTTTCCTAAACAAGTTGTTTATATGCTTGAAAAATTTCACATCATTTGGAATTGTACAACATATAGGAAAAAAATAGTAAGTAGAAAGAAGTAGAAAATGATTCAAAACACTAAATTGTTAAAAATTTAATCATGGAATTTAAAAATGCCAATCCCAACGGTTGAAATGTTGTAATAATCAATCTACATCCTAGGATTTTATTTTTTTCCAAAAATATTGAAAATTGAGTTAAATAAACGACTTTAAAGTTTTTTTTAGAGTAGAGAATCCATAATTGCCCGCAATTCAAAAACCCTCATAACTTTTGACTCATTGATTGAAATGGAATGACTCAAAGCTTTTTAAGTATATATAAATGTAGAGAACCAATTTCAAAAAAAAATTCCGGAAAAAATGATTTTTTTTTTATCTGCCCAAGCTGCCTAGTTACAAAAAAAAAGTAACATATTAGGTCACAACTTTTGACTCGTATTTTGAAATGTCATGAAACTTGGTACACATGAAGATATTCCTTGCCCCCACCTTCTATTAAAATTTCAGCCTCAAATATGGATGTCTCTAGTCACACGTACCTGCCCAAAATTTCTATACGGCCAAAAAACGCATGTTGGTCCTTTAGGGGTTAATGATGCCAGCTTCGTAGCAAGCTGGTTTATCAATGCTATCATTTCAGCACGTCTAAACCTTTTTAAGAAATTCAAATTCTGTCCAAAAATTCTAATTTTAAATCCAACCGTTATTAGTACTTAGAAACATTCTTAGCATATTCAAATTGTGTCCACAAATTATAAAGTGAAGTCCAACCTGCTAGAAGTTTTGGTCACTGCTTTTTATAAATTATTGAAACACAAATTGATATATTGTTAGAAGCACAAAATAAGTTTCTTCAATTATATGATACATATTATTTCAATTTAATTATTTAAAAAATAAATTTATAGCTTTTCTTTCCATATGATTAATTGTAGATTTGTACAAGTATATTTCTTTTTGCTTTATAGTTCTGGTCAATAGTCTTCATAATTGCTGACCTTAAATTCAAACACTTTAGAGAGGGTACAAAGTTCCTATTCAACTTACCGTACATTTATTGCAATTGTCTTTTAGTTGTTAGAAAGACCCTAAACCCTAAAACCTTTTTTTTAGTTTCATTTTATACTTTCATTTCCTTACATTGACTTTCAAATTTTAGAAATTTGTATATATATGAAGTGTAAGAAAAGAAATTCTAATACTGTCTTCAAGAATGGAACAATTTTAATTTTAGCATATAATTAAATTACAAGTTTCTTTGAAGGAAAATTAGCAAAACTTTTTTAAACGGTACATTAATATCCCTATATGAACTCTTCCGATTTGTTCCACAAAACAAGATGTTCTATAATTATGGGACTTCTATCACATAAAAGATTAAATGACTTAACCTTATAATTAAGGATGGGCTACTCTCCATGAAAATCATCCAGTGTGCATACACTACTTAAAGATAACTAAAAGTACTTGATTGAGATCAAACTACTATTCGAGACCTACTTTTTCTACACAAATTTTCAAAAATGAGCAATTGCACAAATGTTTCAGAATGCTGCGAAGATTCTTTGTCTAAATTGGCAAGTTCTAAGCATCAATTTCCAAACATCTTTGGTAAAACCATTCCTAAACCTTCATAACTTTTGACTCATTGATCAGAATGGGATTGTTCAAAGTTTTTTATGTATATATAACTCTGGAAAACAAATTTCAAAGTTTTGTTTCTAGAAAAAGGTATGTTTTTTTATTTGCTCTATCTACCCAGTTACCAAAAAAACACACATATTAGGCCATAACTTTTTACTCACATTTTCAAATGTCATGAAATAAGTGCATCTGAAAAATAATCCTTGCGTGGACCTTCTATTAAAATTTCAGCATAAAATATAAATGATCTATTGTCACATGTACATGTACGTGTCCAGAATTTCTATATAACGGTACCTTTAATCCCTAAAGGACCAACATGCGTTTTTGGGTTGTATAGAAATTTTGGGCACGTATGTGTGACTAGAGATTTCAATATTATAGGCTGAAATTTTAATAGAAGGTGGGCGCAAGGAGTATCTTATATACGCACTAAATTTCATGACATTTGGAAATGTCAGTCAAAAGTTTTGGCCTAATATTTTACTTTTTTTCGTAACTAGGCAGTCCAGGCAAATAAAAGAAAATCACTTTTTTTGAAAACAAAAATTTGAAATTGATTTTCTAGAGTTATATGTACGTAAAAAGCTTTGAATCTTCCCACTTTGATCTATGAGTCAAAAGTTATGAAGATTTTAGTTTGTGGGTAGTTTTGGATTCTCTATTCTAAATTAAATTTTGAAGTCCTTCATCTTACTCATTTTTCAATATTTTGAAAAAAATAAAATCGTAGGATGTAGATTATTTATTACAACATTGCAATTGTTAGGATTAGAATTGTTCAATGCCATAATTAAATTCTTCACAATTTAGAATTTTGAATCATTCTCTACTGCTATCTACTGCTTTCTATTTTTTTCCTATATATTGTAAAATTCCAAATGAAGTGAAATTTTTTGGGCATGTAGCCAACTTATCTAGGAAAAAAAAATCTGAACAAGCTCCATTATTTGGGACATTTTTTCATCGATTAGTGAGCTTGTGAAGTGCTACTGCCCTTTTTTTTGCAAGGCCAAAAAAATGGTCTTAGTGAATTTTGCTAACACATGTAACCATAAGATTTTTTCCAAAAATTTGGTGCTTGTACTAAAAATGATACTTTTTGAGCATTTTTGGTGAAAATATAGTCATGGAACTTTAGGTATTAAAGTGACATAAGGCCACGGTGAATGGGCCATGGTCAAAGGGCCATGGTTACGGTCACGGTCAAAAGGCCACGGTTTAGGATTTGAATTGGGCGGCGCGGTGTAGGATTCTTCTCTCTTGTCTGGAAACCTTGGCCTTGATCCACCATTCTTGGCAATTCTCCTATGCGACTTAATTGCAGACTTTTTCCAAGCTTCTTCTGTTTTTTTCCGAGATTTTGTGCTTTTGCGTGATTTGTGGTGCTCTAAGCTTCCTTGATTCTTGCAACTTGGGCTGACTCGATTTGGGGGCCTTCTTCAATTTTTAAGGGTCTAGATTTGTGCTGCGTCCTTGTTGACCTCTTACTGGGCAACCTGGGCAAGCTTCGTCGTGTGTCGTCGTCGAGGCATGGAGCTCTTGCTGGGCGACTTAGGTGTATTGTTTGTGTTGCGTCCTTGTGGAGGAGTGGAGCTCTTGCTGGGTGACCTGGGCGTGCGCAATTGTGGAGGCGACTGGGTTTTTGGTGGAGCTTTACGGACTTGGTTTCTTAGTGGAGCTTGGCAGTGTTGGTACGTGCTGGACGAATTCTTGTTTGCATTCATTTTGTGCAATGTGCAATTGTAGAGGCGACTTGGTGCACTAAATGCCTTCTTGAACTTTAGTTCTTAGTGCATAGCGTGATTGCTTATGGATGTGCTGCTTCCGTAAGGTTCCCAAACATGCGGCTTAAGTTCATGTATGGCTGATAACTTGCACGTACTTGCATTGTGGTGCACTGGTTTTTGTTGCAGCTTAGAATTTTGATTTTGCTGGGCGACCTAGTTGTACAAATGGTTTTTTCAAAATTGGATTCTTGAGGTTTGGGCACTCAATTGGATTCAATAGTCTCATGGTTTTGGTTTAGGTTTTGTAGTTGAATTCTTGCATTTTATTTCTGGTTTCGTAAGTTTTTGCTGACTACATTAGTCTTGTCACTAGGATTTGCATTTGTTGCTTGTGTAAGGTACTATTTTGAATTGATTTCCAGTTCTGGTTTTCAGTTTTTGCATTTTGTTTTTGGTTCCATGAGTGAATCTAAACCCTAAACCATCTCAATTTCAAGGTTTGTTCTTGATTCCATGAGTGAATCTTCATATGAATTTCAAGGTTCAAGGTCAACTCCTTGTTATTGCATTTCTCCTAAATGTTGCTTCTGGTACTGTCCAGTTTTCTATGTTCATTGCTTGAGAACATGTGTATAAGCAATGAACATAGAAAACTGTGTTTGTAATAACCCCACCAATGTAGGTTTCAGTCGACACCAATTTAACTCGAAGGAAGTTTAACTCGATAGATGACATAATTAAGGTAGTGACCGAGAGAAATTTAACTCAAGACGAGATAAGAGGCTTGAAATACCAGAAGTCTTAACTCGACCCGAGAGCAAAACAACACCACCAAAGGCTTACTAACATCAAAAACAAATCGAAGTTGCAGAGAGAACCAACAACTTTAACTCGGCTTGAGTTAAAAAACACTTCGCAAACCTACAAACATGAAGGTAAGGCAATTGAAGCTAATTCAACAAGAGACAAGAAAGCTAAAAACTAATCAAAAACACAAAAGACATACAAAAACAAGACCATCCACAAACAGTTAAGAAGGTTTAACTCGATACGAGTTAAAAAGTGCTAAGGTATGAAATTAGAAGCAAGTACCAAGGGTATTAGCAGTTGAAATCTTAACTCGTCCCGAGTTAAAATCACCAAACTAGCGAATGTCCAAAGAGCTGGGATAGACGGTCTTCATTAGGATGACAAACAATGTCATTTATCACAGTCCAGTATAAAAGGATTCACCAATTATAATAAGTAGGACAATATTGCGATGTCTGCGGTGATCTCACTAGAAGAAAACGAAGGGTTCTGCGACTACACACAGCAACTAGTTTTGTAGTTGTATAGGACATTTGCGACTTGTGACAATTTAGAGCTGCTAGTCGCAGTGGACAAGTTGCACTAGTTGCAATGCAGTTGTAATATATCACTTATCGAACAGCACTGTCTAAAATTTCATCCACGAAGTCTTCTGACATGGTATGCACTGCCGGCTAAGACTAATAAATTTACACTGTGCCCCATGAGACCAATAAACTCAATAACTGCACCTCTTCTCATGGCGCTTCTTAGTAATTAATGTATTTGAACCAAATTTGAACTTTGCAACTAGTTTTCAACTTTTATTTTCAATTGTATGCAACTTGTACGCCACTAATATGCAACTCTTTGGATTACCTAGAACTAATATGCAACTAGTACCCAATTCATGTAGCAAATGCAGTTAGGATTATTATACAACTAATGTGCAACTAATAAACAACTAGTATGCAACTCATCTTGTTATAAGCTTTATACAACTAATAAGCCACTATCATACAATTAGTATGCAGCTACTTTTGCACCTACTTGCAACTAGCGTGCAACTCATTTTGGTTTATATTTGCAACTAGTGTGCAACTAGTTTGCAACTGATTTTTTAACCTAAATACAATTAGTATGCAACTAGTTTGCAACTGATTTTTTAACCTAAATACAACTAGTATGCAACTAGTTTGCAACTAATTTTTTAACCTAAATACAACTAGTATGCAACTAGTTTGCAACTAATTTTTTAACCTAAATACAACTAGTATGCAACTAGTATGCAACTAGTGTGCAACTAGTTGCATACTAATTTTTTAACCTAAATACAACTAGTATGCAACTAGTATGCAACTACTTTGCAACTAACTTTTTAAACTATGCAACTAATATGCAACTAGTATGCAATTAATATGCAACTAGTATGCAACTAATATGCAACTAATTTGTAAACCTAAATACAACTAGTATGCAACTAGTCTGCAACTAGTGTGCAACTAGTATGCAACTAATATGCAACTAATTTGTAAACCTAAATACAACTAGTATGCAACTAGTCTGCAACTAGTGTGCAACTAGTTTGCATACTAATTTTTTAACCAAAATACAACTAGTATGCAACTAGTATGCAACTACTTTGCAACTAATTTTTTAACCTATGCAACTAATATGCAACTACTTTGCAACTAATATGCAACTAGTATGCAATTAATATGCAACTAGTATGCAACTAATATGCAACTAATATGCAACTAATTTTTAAACCTAAATACAACTAGTATGCAACTAGTCTGCAACTAATTTCTTAATATGCAACTAGTATGCAACCATATTTTCAACTAATATACGACTAGTGTGCAACTAGTATGCAACCATATTTTCAACTAATATACAACTAGTGTGCAACTACTATGCAACTAATATACATTTAGTATGCAACTGATATGCAACTAGCATGCAACTCATTTGTAACTATGTGCACCTAGTTGCACCTAGTATGCAACTTGTGTACAACTAATATGCAACTTGCATGCAACTAGTGTGCAACCTAAATGCAACTATTATGCAACTTATTTTTTTACAAATTGATATAAAATGCAACTATTTTTTTAGTTTTATAAAAATTTCTTTGTGACATGGGCAATTTTCAACTTGTTCAAACCACATGCAACTATTATGCAACTGATTTCAACACATGATAGTTTTGCAACTTTCATGCAACTATCTTATAATGGATTTTTCAACATCAATATAACCATGTGCAACCATCTCAACTTTTCTACAAACACTATTCAACATTTATACAACTACTGTTCAACATTTATAAATATTACATGCAACTAATTTGCAACTACTTTCAACATTAATACATGACTATTTTCCAATCTCTTACTTTTGAAATAGAGGCAAACATTTTACGTAAATAAGTAGTACAATCAAAACATAACATACAGTGAACATATAGAAAATAGATTGCCTACAAAAATAGTAGTCAAACACGATTTAGAACAACTACGTATTGCCCATTCCAAATAGTATTTGCTCCAACAACATCTTTTAACTTCAATTGATCTCCTTCTGGATTTGGACGCATCAAATCCACAAAACCACCTGGTGCATGTGCAACATCAAGCCTATACCACCCTTCTGGAATAGACTTTCCATGATGTTGTTGTGGACCCTCTCCACCTCCAATAGAAGTGATACATCCAACTGCCACTACTTGGGAAGGGGCTGATGGATTGAGAAGGGAAACATGCTGTCCGATTGAGAACTGCTCCAAGTATAGAATAAAAAAAACTTGATTAGCTATTGATGAGCTATAAATTTATACAAATATATGGAACAACATTACTTTACATTGATTTGAAGATGATAATATAAAAAAATTCTAAAAATGAAGAGGTATGAATGTTACCTTTGGAAATGCCACCTTAGCTCTTTGTTTGGGTTTAGGTTTAGATTTAGGTGGAACCTTTGGTGCAACCTTGGGCTGAACTACCCTCCTCAAGATCTCCTTCCTGACAAAAGGTTTCTGCAATAACTGATCACAATCATCATAAGTAATTGATCCATATATAAAATTACAATGACATTTTGAAGATAAAAGTAATTACTTAGAAAGTTGGCCTCACCTCTTGCTCCTTTACTTGCTCCTTTACTCTAGGAGACTTTCTTGTACTATTTGGAGCCTTTGCATTCTTTGATATAGGAGTAGAGCCACCCAACATCAATAACTCATCTTCAACACTAGCTTCGCCCTCACCTGGTTCGGCAGTAGCTTCGCCTTCACCTGGTTCGGCAGTAGCTTTGCCTTCATCTGGTTCGGCACTACCTTCGCCCTCACCTGGTTGCTTGTCTGAAGGAGCCTTCTTGTTGTTGTTGTCTTCTAACACCATTGGATTTGTAGCAATGTCCTTTGTATTAGCAATGCCATTCGGCTCCAAGTTAGAGCCTACAACTAACTCATTTGTGTTAGTAGTCATATTCTTCCCCAATGGATCCAGAGCAATAGTAGCACCCAATGATGGATCAAGATCATATGGATCTACAGAAGAATTAGATGGATCTAGAAGAGGTGATGGATCAACAGAGCAATCAGATGGATTTAGAAGAGGTGATGGATCAATAGGACTTGGATCCAATGGTGGATGAGTAGGATCTGATAGAATGTCTTCCTTTCCCAAAAACTTCATCAAAGTCTTCTGCAACTTTTCAACAGCCGCAGTATTCTGCTTTGTAACTGCGAGTACTTCATCTTTGAACTTCTCAAATTCCTCTTGTTTAATTTCCAATGCAACCATTTTTGCTTGAAGTCCGGAGGACACAACCTATTGACCACAAAGAAACAATGGTTATAATCATTGACTACTCTGCAACTATTGTTCAACTATTTTACAACTATTGTCCAACTATTTTACAACTCCTAGTAATCCTTGCAACTACTATCCAACTACTTTATAACTTTAGTGATCCTTGCAACTACTGTTCAACTATTTTACAACCATTGCAACTACTATCCAACTATTTTACAACTATTAGTGATCATTGCAATTACTACCCAACTACTTTACAACTCTTAGCATAGCAATCCTTATAAATACTATTGAACTATTTCACAACTAATACTAACCCTTGCAACTACTATGCAACTTTAAACTAACATTTTTGCAACTGATATATGCAACTAAAAAATTGTTACAACTATTTTGCAACTTTCATGCAAAACCACTCACCGATGGTGATCCTCCTACGTCAGATTGCAAGCCCTCTGCAACTTCATTGAGTCCCGTCCCCGTCTTGGTCTAAGACAATTCAAAAAGACTACTATTAGAATGCCTACAAGTTTTGGTCAATGATAAATCCAAAATGATTCTTTATCAAGTCAAAAACACCTTTAAAGGCCATATTCGTTAAAATGAGAGAAACTGGTTGAATTGAGACCTTAAGGCTCTTCGTTTCAAAGATAAGTTGTTGAAGGCAAAAATAAATATAGGCACACTGGAACAATACAATAAATAGATTACACATGCAGTGGACAAAGCAAGGTGGAAGCATTTTACATTATGTAATTATAGCATGATTTGTAAGCCAATGATGACCAAATATTCCATAATGATTAAGCCAAAAAGAATGGTGCATTATAAAAGTGGGTCACTTTACATTGAAGGACATTAACTTCCTTAAAAAACCCATGTACCTATGAATGAAATTTATCTCATGTGCCTATATGAATACTTTGACTATAGAAGATGAAATGTAGTTTATTCTAAACGACCGAGTGTAAAATTGTAGAGGAAAATATACACACACGGGGCACTCTACCTTCCCAAAAGATGGTCGTTTTATGTACGGCAATGACTATTCTATTAATAGTAATGATTGTTTTGCAAAGGCAATTCCTCTGTGAATGAGAACCACTACACTAACCATCGTTCTTAGTGGAAGAACTGGTCCTCGAGGCCTCCTTCGCCTCTTTCTCTGCCTCCAACACTTTCAGTTTGGCATATCCTCTTAGAATATCCTCGCGCCGAGTTGGCTTAACGTGCTCAGATGTGTTTCGGAAGGAGCTGAATCCCCCGAGCTTCAGTACGTCCTTCACTTCTCTCCGTCGCTTGCGTTCGATCCGAAAATAAATTTCTTCACTGGAAAGAGTTGCAGAAGTTCGAGGAGGCGACTTTGGTAGCGATCTATGGACAATGTTTACATGTGGATCTACAAATCCAGCCGAACGCAAGACGTTCAAACGCTGATGCTTCACAAGGACTGGTTTGTGTAGAATAGATATAGTGGAAGGCAACGGACTGCCTCCGCTAGGTTTAGGGGATTGGGAGTCGACGATGCCTAGTCGTTGCGGACTCCGAGCCTCAGTCCAATCATTGGCTAGAGGCTTACTTTTCCGATCCCCACTGCTCGAATCTGCTTCTGGGTAGCTCTTCAGGAGCGAGTCACCTCCTACCTTGGGCGGTTTCAAGACTCCAACATCGAGGTGGACAAGTGATTTGTCACCCTTGTACAGTTTTCGGTGCGGGTGACTCGGGGTTCGGGGAGTGGGTGACTGCGAACGGAGTCGACTTGGTGCCGAGTCTTTCCACTTCATCGGCGATGGCGAGCAAATCGGGGTCCTGGGCGGTCCCCGACTTGGCGGGCTGTCCACGGCACCTTCTTCTACATTTCCCTTCGAGAAGTCTATGGCCGCAGAGGCACCATCCGTTGCAGAGCCGAAGACAGCAGGCTTCGAATACGATGAGGCCAAGAAGCTTCCCCCTTCTGAGCTGGACCTCCTCGAGAGCGACGCTTCCGATCCGGACAAGAGGCTCCTTGTCATAGGTTGTTGGTAATGGAACAAGTGCTGAAGGGGCCCTCCAAACTGAATCCACAGAGGTATCGTAACAGGTCCACACATTTATCTTCCGCCCAAAGATAATGGAAGACATGATCGCCACACAAGACAAATAACAGCAGTGCAAGAAGACGAAATAAAACACCACAGACAGTAGGACTACATAATGAAATGAAATATGAAAACTTTAATTATACATAAGAATGAAATATTACAAAAAATACCAATTCACACAATGTACAGTGCCTACTAGAGTCTAGGTTGACATGGCGAAGGTCCTTTCCTCGACATTCTTCTCGGCCTCGGGCTCTATCACTAAATTCATCCCCGGTAGGACATAACGCGATCCTAAATACGCGGCGGATTCCTTCAACCCACTCAAGAGAAGGTCAATTCTGTACGAGGTTTCCGTCATGGGGCTCTCCCCAATCTGGTGCGAGTCTACATACTCCCGCAAGCGCCCCGTTGGACAGTCCTCGTGGAGTTGCGTCAGCCATGGCATGAGCACTCCCATCAGTGCTTGGTCTTTCCACATGTGATGATTCCAGCTCTCTAGAAATATGGCGTTTCCGTTCTCATTGAGGACACTCTTTAAGGGGGAGTCGTCAATTAGAATGGTGTTCACTTTATTAAAAGCCGTTGGATCACCGGGATCCACGAACAAGTGATCATCGAGCACTTTGAGGAACAACGGCTTGAAGGGACTCCCAACGTGGTTAAGGAACTTCTTTTTCGAGGTCTCTACCATCCTGCACTTGTCCTGTCCTAGGATGTCGAAGGGAGATTTAGAACAGTTTTGGAACAGAAATCCCGCGATGGGCTCCACGCTCTTCTTCAACATGGAGCTCCAAACTACGACGCGACTAGCGATGCTGGAGACCTCATCTAGGAATTCCCTCAAGCCCGGACGAACGAAGACGGCCTTGGTGCCCACCATGGTGGGGTGCCTGTCGCTAAACTGATTATCGTGGACTTCGTATTTTATTTTGCCCGTATACTACGACTTATTTATGCACTCGCATAGCACACCGTTCAGGTCGAACACAATGTTCAACCACTTCTGTGGCGGCTTAACCACTACTGAGGACACTCTCCGCGGCACTCTCTCTGCGCGCCCCCCTTGTTCTACCTGATGCATGCATAACACAAGAGAGATGAGGTTACCTGTTGAAATGCAGAATCATGAGAGCCATAAAACGGCGACAAGCAGAGATTTCCACTAAGCGATTGCAGAACCCCTCCGTTAAGAGATTGTTTGAGAGCTTTCGGACGGAGCACACTTTTCATTATTTCGGGCTGGTCACAAGCATGGACAAAGTCAATTCATAGACACGATTCAGTTGAAAATGTGTCATTCATATTTATTTCAAAATAATATATGATACAAGCGTTTTTAGCGTTCGCTGATCACTAGCGGATTTCGCACAAGTGCCAACTACCCTCCGTTCCTATCTGTACACTATGCTACTACAAGATGTCACAAGTGGGCAGTTCGTAGACGCCCACAATCACTGACTGTTCACTCCCCCCTGAAAGGCAGAATGAACGGACATAAGTGCCTACGACTTTGTAAATGACAATTAGATGGAATGCCCACAAAACATCCATCACAAGGCAATTCACATACTCATGAATAATTGTAAGGGTCTGAAGATGGAGAAGGCTGTACCTGATCCGTCTCCATGTCCTCGCCCTCATTAAGATACACCCCGTAATCGAGAGTCTTGTCGTCGTCGTCGTCGCCAGGGTTCTCTATTTCCCATGCTCCTCGTGGAAGTGCCGGCGTCTCAGAAGGGGCACTGGGTTCGATAGGGACATTTTCCTCCTGCGTCTCTGGGATCAATGGTTGTTGGAACTCCAAGGTAGGAGACTGCCTTGAGATATCCTCGCCTCGAGGATAAACTTCAACAACAGGGAATCCTTCTGGAGCCGTTTCGGGGTGCGGCATCTCAAGCGCAGTAGTAGGCTCAATCATTAGGGGCAGGACAGATGTTACAATCGCTTCTAAAGGATTGCTAGTTTCTGCCTCTTGCGTCTAGAGGACTTGGGGCTCATTCGCACATTGGGCAGGAAGAGGAAGAGGAACAGGATTATCTTCGTGTCGAAGACAATCCTCGGAGGTGTCCTTCCTGGCTTGCTCAACGGAGGCCTGGGAGGACTCGCCCACAACATGGACATCACTGCCTCCCTGCTGAGACAATGACTGGCCCTGCGATTGGGCTGCGAGCTTATGCCTGAGCTCTTCAATTTCTTTTGCCTGCTCCTCCCGTTCTCTTGCGAGCCTCCTGTTCTCTTCTTCCTGCTCCATACGTTCTCTCTCCAGCCTTTTATTGTCCTCCTCCACCTTCTTCACCCGTTCTCTCTCAATCCTCTCTTCTTCCGCCTTCTTAATTTTATTCAAGTCTCGTTGTGCCCAGAACTCCTTGTTCTCCTTCTTCACGGGCCCCAGCGCCAAGGAGACACTTTCGCCAGCTTCAGTCTCAGTGGCCGACTTCTCGGGGTCCGTCTTGGTCCCAGTCTTCTCCCCCGAAGCCTCCGCGGAGTTATCCCCCCCGGATGGTCCAGCCTGATCCACTTCCGACCCACCATAGTCGAAAGTCTCCATGTCGGAGTAGGTATCCATGTCGTCGTCCTCTAAATCGATGACTTCATATTCTGGCTCTTTCCCCTTATCCTTCTTCCTTGCCTCCGCATCAGGCTCGTAAAGTTCCACGGTTACGTCCTCCGGCTCCCGGTTTTGCACTTGGAAGCTCTCCGCCCTGACTTCCATTTCCCCGACCCCGAGAATATCATTGTTTGTTCCGAACTCGTTAATACCGAGTTCGTTAGTTCCTTGCTGTCCAACGTCTTCCCGAATGACCTCTTCCCTCGCTTCTTCATGTACTTCCTCACGCTCTGTGCCTTCTCTTGAAGGTGTGGAGTCAGAATTCATTTCAGGGGTCCCAAGAAGTCGTGGCCGCACATAATTTGCGAGGTACGGCGAGTTGTCGTGAAGAAAGTCGTTTATGTCCGTCCTCTCGCCATGATACGCAACCACCTTGCGGTAGGATTCTGTTTCCTGTCTCCCTAGGATTGCGTAGCAAGTGAGGCCATACAACTGCCACGCAAATGTAAAGAGTTAGAAAATTCTGCTCATTTGACGAACACCAAGTTAAAGAAGACATTATCATTGACACGAAGATAAGGGACCAGCGACAGTCGGCCCACTATCTCTAATGACGTAACGCAATGTATTCTATACAATCCCACTAATTTCAGTCAGGTAGTTTATCTTCGAGTCGAGGATAAACAAGGGAACCACTGCGTATAATCTGCAGATGACTTCACTACATTGTTTATCTTCGACTCGAAGATAAACAAGGGAACCACTGCGTATAATCTACAGATGACTTCACTGCATTGTTTATCTTCGACTCGAAGATAAGGTGGGCAATCTCTCAAAAAGTTCTACCTTTGCCGCGATCATGAACTTGGACCCCGTGTAAATGCCCAAGACGTTCTCCCCTCGCACTACGAAACTCTGGAGTATGTCTATGTAGAACTCCATCCTGAGTTCGCTCTTGTGCATCCTCAGCTTGGCCTCCATGTGCTTTGCAAAATCCCGGTAGTACGAATTGTCCGACGTTGCATACTCCCTCTTCATGCTGTCCACACCTTTAGGCGCACCGTCGTCTCCCCTCTTGAAGAGGAAGAAGAGGGTAAACGGAGGCACTATCTGACGATTGCTCAGGCCGTCCAGACGCTCGGCCTTGCATGGAATGTACGTCGAACGTTTCATGGCGAAGGACTTCATTTTCTCCCTTGCGAAGGAAATGGCCGCCTCTTCGTCAAAGTCATTCCCAAGTACCCACATCCACACGTCCGGAGTGCCCATGCTCGGCCTGAGGTGATCATGCAGGAAGTTGAGGAGAGTTGGAACCGGTGTGGGGTCCCCGGATCCGGGAGCAGGCCTCGGGACCTGGCGGAAGTCTATTACCGCAAGGGGAAGCGCTCCTCTACGGATTGCCCAGGTCGAGCTCGTGCAGAATCCCTGAGGGTAGAATACGTGTCCTCAAATGAAGACCTGTCCGTCCGGCTTCTCCACGCGCTTCTTGAGCTTCACGAAGCGCTCGAACATGGGGAAGACTGTAGGAAACGGCTTCTCTTTGTAGTCTTTTGCCCTCTTCAGCTTCCCTTGATTTGTGAGCCGTCTTGTGAAGAAGCCGTTCGGTGGGGCGTTGAGAAGGAAATCCCACGACCCGAAGGTGAAGAGGTTCTTGCGCTTCCAAGCCCTCCAAACATTGTCGATGACGTCGTTGTGCTTGTCCTTGCACTTTAAGTTCTTGTCGCTGACCATGAGCTCATCTAGGATGACCTTCTTGCGCTTCCTGCGCTCCACCCAGTCCTGCCCGCTTGAATAGTCCACCTTCAAGTGAAGAACCTTGTAGACGGTAAGTTTCGGCCACGACAACTCTCGCCCGGGTGTGCGCCCAAGTAAATGAACGACGTATTCCTTGAGGTCTTTATTTGTGAAATGCCCCAGGTGCTTGAAGAACTCCCGCTTCAGAGTGAAGCTCCTCGGCTTGAATGTATCGGACTTCTTGTGCGGTTCCATTGTGACGGGATCGAGGAGCTCTCCGGCCATATGACTCGTGATGAACTCGTCCCACATACAGTACATGCCGTCCGCCAAGGTTATTATTTGGACTTCGTTGTTGACGTCCAAGGATTTCTTCACTTGACTGCCGTCCTTTTCTGGATTGATGCTCTAGAAGCGGATTATGACAGCATCGATGAATTTCTGCATCCACCGGCAATTGCACTCAACATCGTTAGAAAGGGCATATTGATGGAATGTTACGTTTATCTTTGAGCCGAGGATAATGAGGTGGGGTTCATCATCAGGGTAATCGATCCTGGCATTGAAGACACAACATTCTAGGCAATAACTATGAGCAAATGAGATGTAAACAAATTATCCTCGATCCGATGATGATCATGTGGTCACAGTCTCACCTTATACACATCTTCGGCAAATTCAGCCCTGTTATTACGGATCGCAGCCTCGCCCTTAACATATGTTGGCCTCCTGTATGATATCCAGATTTCTCTGCATGCTAAGATCTGGTTTCCCCATGTCGGCTGGCTGTGGACGATGTGGTTTGCTGCGTTGTGCCACCATGATATCTCGGTCAGCTGGGCTGGATCTCTGCTCCAGATGATTCTCACACTCCACGTCTGCAACTCAACCTTTATTGACTGTACTACGCCTCCATCTTGCAGCATTTTGGCGGCAGTGATGCTGTGCTGGCCGTTGATGATGAAGAAGTTCCCAGCTTTGATGGCATTCCAGTCTTTAGGTCGCTCCTTCAGGAGTTTCCTGGTTTCGTCCATGGGTGTCAAGCATATCGTCTGCCGCTCCCTCATGTCGGGCATGGCTATCAGCTCTTTCCGCTTGTCATCCACCACCGTTGCCTCCAGCTTCCTAATGACGTACTTCGGACGGGGCAGGAAGCACTGTTTGATATTGACTTGGAATACTTGCTCGTCGAACAGGAAGCATTTGGTGTGTTTCTCCTTGAAGTTCTTCTGATACTTCGCCGCAATTTCGTAGTCAGGGATTTTTACAAGCTCTCCCTTTGGTGTGGGTGCAATGTTGGTGAGAGCAGATCCGGAACTCCCTGCAGCTGTGGGTCGCTGTTCTGCTGCTTTCTTCCGACGCTTGCCGCTTGTTTCCCCTGCTTCAGGTTCCGCGGACTTCCTCTTCTGAGGTTCAGATCTCGCGCTTCCTCTCCCGCTGCCTCTGCTTGCGCCTTGACTGGTCCCTCTACTTCCTCCCTGGCTGCCACCACGGGTTCCTCCTCGACCGCCGCGCTGGCTCCCCGACCTTCCACGCGCGCTTGACCCCGATAAGGGTTCAATCGTTCCCGGCCGAATATGGGACCATCGTTGTGCTTGCTTCAGAAGCTCTCGAAAATTAAGTTCAGGGTCCGAGACGTTATGACGGCGTCATGTTTCCCCCACGAACCAAACGCCGTGCGTATGTCTTGCGCTATGTCTTCCTTACTGATGGCGTTGAGTTCAAGTAGAAGGGCTTCCATGTCGAACTGACCACACTCGTCCTCCTCGTGCATGACGATCGAGTGAGTGTGTTTAATTTCTTCACCATTATCGTGGAGCGCGTGCAGTGTGAGAACAGTATACTTTGTTTGGTGGTTTTCGATTAGGGTGACCTTCTCATTGAGGTTCCAGTTCAAAAACTGCTCGGTTCCCTTCACGCGGTGCCGCAGGTATATGTACTCCTTGGATGGATTCACACCAAACGTCCAGGCTTCCACCACCGGCTTGAATTGCCATAGCTTTCCGTAGATTCCTTTGTAGTGGACGATGAACGGTTCGTCCTTGATCCATTTGTTGAACGGCTCCAGGAATGGAAGTGTTGACGAGTAGTTGTAGTCTGAATTGTCTGCCATTATGCTTCTTTCCTGCAGCGGGTCATTTGGATCATTAGTCTTTGTACATTGATGTCTATCTTCGACTCGAGGATAATGGATAGGGGATCTGCATTCTAAGTTGGTTAAGAGTATATGTGTATGACGATTGTTTTGACTGACGCGATCGTTGTTGGGGTCATCTAAGTTATCTTCGCATCGAAGATGGTTTGGATTCTTAGATTTATATGGTTTTAGTTGTTTAGGATTCTTGATGCCCCAGCTGTGGCGGTTGCGATTCATGTTATTCTGGTTGCTGGGTTCTTTTTTATTGGGATTTGCTTGAGTGTTGTTTAATGTTTTTTTCTGATCATTTATTTGATCTCTTGTATTTGGACTGTTGCTCCACGCAAGGAGACAGAACTTGAGGTTTATCCTCGGGTCGAAGATAACCCAGAGGTTATGTCCCTTGCATTTCCACCATGCACTCGCCCAACAGCTCCATTTATCCTCGGGTCAAAGATAAATAGAGCTGTTGGGCGAGCGCATGGTGGAAATGCAAGGGACATAACCTCTGGGTTATCTTCGACCCGAGGATAAACCTCAAGTTCTGTCTCCTTGCGTGGTGGCAATGCGCTCATCCAGTAGCTTCATTTGTCCTCGGCTCGAAGATAAATGGAGCTATTGGGCGAGCACATTGCCACCACGCAAGGAGACAGAACTTGAGGTTTATCCTCGGGTCGAAGATAAATCTCAGGTTATGTCCCTTGCATATTGGCAATATGCCCGTCCAGCAGATCCATTTATCTTCGGTCCGAGGATAAATGGCTCTGCCGGGCGGGCATATTGCCGATATGCAAGGGACATAACCTCTGGGTTATCTTCGACCCGAGGATAAACCTGAGGGCTGGGCGAGCACATTGCTAAACAATTCTACCCTAAACCCTAATATCGACCTTCAGCACATGGACAGAGAGTGTGAACTTTCACACATGTTGTGAATTCCAGAATTTTGGGGCGGAAAAGCAATGCAATTTCAATAGAATTACTAACCTGGTATGACAAGTAGGTGCACTGTGGCTGAAGCTTCTGAATCCAAATTGTGAAAATCTACACAACAAACAGACATTGGTGACTGTGAATGCTTCCTACAAGTTAAATACACTGAATGTAGCATCATGTGAATGGAAACTAGCCTAGCTAGAAAATCAGAAAAGGCTAGCATTAAAAACATGAATCACAGCAAATTGACATTGAATATAGCATCATGTGAATTGCAACTAGCCTAGCAATAAAATCAAAAAAGGCTAGCACTAAAAACATGAATCACAGCAAATTAGTATCACAAATTGAAGAGATTCCATTGCGTCCTAAACCCCAAATCTAAAATCCAGCAGGTGCACCCCTACTGGGAAGCCAAACCCTGAACCCTACAAACTTAAAAAACAGTCTAAAGGTACAACGATCCCGCACACCAAAACAGCTCCCAAAAATTAACACAACCAACAATCGTCTCCAAGGCAACAGAAAGCCAACTTACACAAACATGGAGGTACTAGAAGCAACGGATCACATTACGCACAACAATCATCACAGGGACTGCGGATTGCGATTACTATACAGCATTAGGTCAAAACCAATAGCAGGAGATACAATGCAGGAAAATCATAAAACGAGCTTTCACGCAACTAAAATTTCTTCTCCTTGCAGAATCCCAAGAAACCCAATTCTTGAACGAAGACAATTCAGCAATGCAAGTTGAAAGCAAGCTTCAACGAAAGTTCAAGTATTTCAAGCCAAGCTTGTAAAATTTTGAACATCGAACTTCACGATGAGCTTCAAATTAAAATTACACGACGAAGTTGCGGAAAAGCTTACAGTAGTATACGTAGGAGCAAGCTGAATAGGAAGTGGTGAGGCCACAAAATCAAAAACGACTTTGAAGAAGAACACTGATGCTCCACCGCAGCAAACTGCTCTCCCGCGACAAACTGCCGGCCTGTGAGGCCACAAAATCAACAACGACGAACACTGATGCTCTACCGCGATCCAAAAATTAGGAAGAAGAATATCGTTGCTCCTCCGCAAAAAGAATAGAACAACTGAAGAGAAGAGAAGGTGGGAATGAGATAAAGAAAACGCGCTTCTCGGGGAAGCAACAGCGACAACAACAACAAAATCTTCAGCGCGCTCCTGGAAACGAAGGAGAAGAATGACGAATGCTGCTTCTCCAGCTGCGAGATGACTTCCCAAGCCTGCGCCGAGCCGCCAGTCCTGGTTTGGTAAGCCCCCAACCCTATGGTTTGGTTCCTAGTCTGCATTGTGTTTTTCTTTGTTTGTTTGTTTGTTTGTTTTGTTTGTTTGTTTGTTTATTTTGTGAGAAATATTGTAGTTTGTATGTCCTTTGTTTTGGTTCTCATTGAGCTCTTCGTTTACCTTTTTTGAAGACTAATGTACGAACATTATTCCATAGCAATTAATCCCTAAAAGACCAAGGAAGTGTCCAAATTTACAAAATTGTAAAGATCTATTTTAGAATGCTACTTACAATATTATTTTGACCCCTAAAGGACCAAACGTTGTTTTCTGGCAATATAGGAGATTCGAGTAGCTTATTGCAAACAAAATTATTTTTATCATTTGAAAATTTCAAACAATATGTGCCTAAGGAGTACCTTCATAGGCCAACAATTTTCAAAACTTCTGACTAATATATGGTTAAAAAGTTATTAGATGATATATCATTTTCTATGGTTGGAAGGCAACTTTTTTTTTTCTTTTAAATCTCTTCTAAAGAAAATAAATATTTGAAATTGCTTTTGTATTAGATGCAAAAAGTAGAAGCACAGGATGTATATTGGTTTTTTTTAATCATTATTTACAATTGTTCGGATGGATTAACATTGTTCATTTCCATAATTAAATTATTGACAATTGAATGTTTTTAAATATTTTCTATTTCTTCCTACAATCTATTTTTACCCTAAACGTTATATAATTGAAAATGATTTGAATTTTTTCAAGAATACGTCCTATACTTGCTTTCAAGAATAAATCCAAGGAGTACCTACCAAAATGAACATTGTTTCATTTAAATGTTTCATTAGAAAGTGCAGCTGTCTCATTTTCCATAAGGCCAAAAACCGGATTTCTGTCAGTTTATATGAAAATGTCTAACTTGCAATCTAAAAGGTGGAAAATTTAAATCTTTTCTACATCTTTTTAAACAAGCTTACTCAAAGATCCAAAGGTTACCTTTTTTCAAAAGTGTTTTTGCTTTAAAATGTACTTGTACTAAAAACGGTAGATTTTGAGCATTTCTGATGAAAATTAATCATGAGCTCCAACCTTTAGGGGTGAAAAATGACTGAAACAAAACTTGTAAACAAAGATCACATCCATACTTATGGTTTGGTCAGCAAATACATGAATTAATCAATATTTTTCTATAAAATAGACAACCAAAAAATAAAATTAATTCTCAAATTCATACTAGATAGAATATTTTTGATTTTTTACAAGATTGTTTTTCCCAATATCTTTTGAACTACAGAATATTTGCAAAGCAAATTTTTGTAATCCATATCGAAAAAGTGTTAAAAAATTATAATAAGAATCTCAAAACATTATTGATGAATGAAAAAATTGCATTTTTTTGAGCTTGGGTTGTGGTTGTGTTAATTAATTGTTAAATATTTGCATTCATGGTCCTTTCGGGGTCAAACCGAGAGTGAAAATGTTATAGAATTCCAATGGGAATTTTTTATGAATTTCAAAATACAAAAAAAGGACTAAACTTGGTTGTTTATTAAAAAATAACCTAAAACGTGTCTAGCACATATTTGCGCTTCGCACATATTGGTGCACCGTGTTTATTTTATTTCTAATGAAAAAACTTGCACTATAGTAAGGCACTCATTGCATCAAAATATACAAAATATTGTAATTAGATCTATATATTTACAATTTTATTAGATTCCCAGAATAAAATTGTAGGCGCTTGTCAATTACAAATGTTCATTTCATTTGCTACTTCTAATTATTTATTGGAACTGTAAAATCTATCAAAAAAAAGTGTAATTACACGAAATTGGAAAATTATTATAGTTTCTACCTTGGTGCCATGAGTGTAGTCGTGGAATTGAAAAATGCCAATTACAAGGGTTGTAACGTTGTAATAATCAATTTGCACCTAGTATTTTAGTAATTTTTCAAAAATAATAAACATTAAGTTTCATGATAGAGGTTTTGGTTTATTTGAAATGAGAGATATCTGATTTCATTTTACAATACAGATTCCTTAACTATCCTCAAACAAAAAGCGTCATGAATGTCATCAATCTCATTAATTAAATTTAAAATGATTTTAAGGTTTCCACACTTTATAAATGAAATTCACTTATATTGTAGAACTTCGACCAGCCTGTCCTTTCTAGAATGAAATTCAGAAGATAAATATTTGCATTTTTGTCCTGCCGTACACTTGGATGAAATTGGTTACAAATTAATTCAAAATACCATTATATATGGCATGTAATGCAGTTTCCAATATTTAGAATACGCCATAATTGACATTTCTACTAACTTTCTACAAATTGAACGCCCTCAAAACTTTTGCAATCGACTTTCTAATCTGAATTAAATAAAATCTTATGAAGTATATAAAAATGTAAAAAATATGAAACTATAGATTTTAAAATAATTTCAAATTTATGTTTATGGAAAAACGATTTACTCATAACTGGAGAATGATCCAAAATAACTAATTTATAAAGAAATATGTAGTTGTTGAACTAAAAGAAAGCCAACTCCAAGGATGGAAATTTTATAAAAAACAATCTACAATCAATTTTTTTATTTTTTTTGGACATATTAAAAATTAAGGTCAATGGAAAACATTCAAAAAATATTCTCTAGTGAATTTTCTCATGAGTTTCATCTTAATATTAGTAAAAATGGAATGATTTAGAAATTTTTACTTTTATGTATTAGATGTATGAACTCAATTCAGTATTTTAATTTCATTTCTTGGATTATTAGGGTACTCAATCTCTTTGGATTCTACTTGAAATCATTTCTAAATTGTTGATATTTTGGTACTTCATAAAATGCTTTATTGCATATATTATTAAGTTAGAGCTTTGTAATGATCAATGATCATACCAATGTATAGAATAGTCATTAATTTACAGACTTTACCTTTTATTTTACAAACTTCTCTTTTAGTAAGATATATAATAATTGAAACTAGAATTGGATGAAATTTCTCACATTTATTAGGAATTAAATCATTTTTTGTTAAAGCTGTTGTTTAGGGTTCACTGAAAACTCTTACCCAGAACTTAGAATTGTATCTTTATCCATTGAAGTCTGTGAGTTTTGTTTTGTTTTAAAATTTCTTCTAAGCATTTTCAACAGTTATTTAAGTTTATAAACATTTGAGATAAAATTCCAAAAACTATTGTGCATGGTTTATCTTTAATTTGTTTTACTGTAGTTTGTTATCTTTATATTGTAGTGTGCATGAATAATAATAATTGAGTAGGTAAAATAAGAACTTGTTTTAGCTTGGACCCAATGAGAAACAAAAGTTCTAAAAACATATTATTGAAGATCTAGAGTTTGCATAGCATCAAAATTCTCAAATAAACATTTGCATTTATAAATTTCTATATTGTAAGATTCTTATTATTATTTTACATAGGATCTTTTAGTACCAAGCAAGCACTCCTAAAATTTTTTGGCTCCTAAACTTTGTATTTTGAAGGTCAACGTAAAAAAACTAGTTCTATATCAATGATGCCAACGCTTATTTTGAGGCTCTCATATTTTTTCAATAAATTGAACCAGCAGCCAACATTTTGATAAGTTGAATTACATTTCTCTAAAGTGTAACCATAGTACTTCTAAGGGGATATGTTAGAAATGACATAGGCAAAATAAAAGGACAATATCATTTAAGAATTGAAAGATTATAATGCTTGATCATGCGTGTGATCAAACTATAAAAAAATTTTAGCTCTCTTTTTGCTTGCCAAATGAAAAATAATTTAAACCAATAAAATATGAGTTTCAATTTATAACATCCCCAGTGAATTTATAACATTCCTAAATCTACTATTATTACAATTGCTCTATATTAATTTTTAGTGTGATCGTCTCTACAAAATCTCTTGTATGTGAGATTCAATTCCAAGAGCCTTTGAGAATATGAAAATTCAAGAAAGAAATGGGCACCTTTGTACAAGATTTTAAAAAGAAATATTGCAACCTTGCACCTTGCAAGATCTCGAAGATGTCAATATGATTTTATAGAACGAGTTAGCGAATATACAGAAGAACAACCCAAAAGCAATAGTCAACAAAATTAGAATGTATTTCTTCTTCTAGTGTAATCTGGAATTGTAGAATACCACACCTAATACCTTGAACCCTAAACCCTTCAAACCCTAAACCCTAGACCCTATAAGGTGATTCCCCCCACAAAAGAACAATCCAAAAGCAATAGTCAACTAAGTTAGAATCTATTTCTTCTAGTAAAATCAAGAATTGTAGAATACCACACCTAATACCTTGAACCCTAAACCCTAAACCCTAAACCCTTCAAACCCTAAACCCTAGACCCTACAAGTTGATTCCCCCTACTATATAATATATTGAATTAAAAAAATAGCATTCTATGTACATTAGTGGCATGATGACAAATTCGTGCTGCCACTTGTCACAAACACAAACTGCAATCCAATGTTAGAAAAGAAAAAAGTTAACGAAAATGGTCGAAGGCAGGTGGGACAAACAACTCATGAATTGGACAAATGTCAAATCAGAGAAGAAGCCAAATCGCCAATAAATGAAGCTGACAGTGTGTTCGAGAATTTGGCAGCCGGAATTGTTGTAAAGTGATATTCCCCCTATTTATCTCCCTGATTTGTCTAAAGCAAATTCCACCTTGTCTACAGAAAAGCGGCGGAATGGATGGTGCTCTAATATTAAAGAAAAAGCACATTGTCAACGTCGCCGCTTACCTTTTTATGGAGGTTTCCAATGTCAGCGCACCCCAAAACTGAGGAGGTTCTTCCCCCCGATGAGCGAAAAGTGTTCAACGGTTTGAAATCCAGAAATTCCCATCGTTATTTTCCCGCCATGCCAACACCGTCTCTTTCTCTCCGCAAGCCCCACATTTCCTCACTGCAGTCCTCCTTCATTCTCTTCTTCCATCGCCATTGCAAGCATCGCTCCGGCGCATACTTTTAGTTTGTACTTCGCGATTTCAGTTATTCTGTGCGAAAGCACTATCATCAGCGGTCCTCAGTTTCGCACTCATTCGCATAAGGTCATTGTTTTGCTTGTTGTTCATTTTCCTCTGTTTCATGCCGAGTTCTTGCGACTGAAAGTACTCTGATTTCATAGGACAGTACTTGCATTCAGCCATTCCACGTCCCTGGTTTCGATCAGATTGTCTTCAGGGCTGATTTTTGAGAGGGTGAAATTCTCGATTGCAACGCTTGTTTCTAAACAGATATCAGCTTACCAAAATGTACGCCGTAAATACCGGAAACGGAGGTTGTCTTCACTCTCAATGACATGAAGAAGGGATTATCTTCGATTCGAGGATAATGATAAATTGAAACGGTGAAATTATTATCTTCGACTCGAAGATAATCTAGACTCGCTGAATCGAATTAATGCTTTAGGTATCAAAAGTGTAAGTATTTCATGATCTGGCAGAGATTATCCTCGGTGCGAGGATAGTAACGTCAGACTTGCAATGTAGTTTATCTTCGACTCGAAGATAAACATATCTCAACTACTATTATGGGGATTATTCGATGACATTCCTCCTAGCATTATAGAAATGTCAAATTATCTTCGAGTCAAGGATACGATAAATAGGAACACACCATCTAACTTGTTTGTCAGTGACGACTCCTTCAATTCTCTGAATTATCTTCGAGCGAACGATAATGAATTCTAGACTGTATGATGTCCTTCCACAGGAGTATCTTCGAGTCGAAGATACTCTCGTCATTCCATTGTTTTTATTTTGAATCCAGGATGGATACTCTCGACTGTAGATTATACTTTAACTTTGAGTCTATGACAAAATAGCCGGACCGGAGAGATTCGTTCCATTAGTTTATTTTTTGAGTCTCATATAATATGTTCAGAATAGAATGGATTATCTTCGAGTCGAAGATAAATTAGTCAGGATGGAGGGTGACATTCCACTAGATTATGTTTATGTCAATGATAAGATTTTTCGACTGTAATGACTCATTTGATTGAATTATTGTCAAGTGTACAATCAATTTGTCAGACCGGCAGAAATCATTTCAATGGATTTTCTTCGAGTCGAAGATAAACTTGTGAACTGAATCCTTGCATCTCATGGACAGTGTTCATTATAATTTTAATAGCTTACTAATAGTTTGATGCCATGTACAGAATGGACAATATTTCCGCGAATGAGTTTGCGGACTCAGTGCCAACCTTGCCGCCGGGTGTCGCGCCATGCGAGGGCATCCCTCGTGCTTTGTGGTATACCAAGGCCGTGACACTCACAAATGAAGCTGGAATGGAAGTGGCAAAAGGAATTTGCCACAGCGTCGATGCAGGCCTCGTCATTGACATGGATGGGAAACCGCTTGGAGATGACCGGGTCGCAATTCAAATTGCGGAATCCCTCTGTGAAGCTGATGTTCCGTCGCAATGGATGTGGTCAATGCATTCCTGGCCCATTTCAAGGACATATCTCAACGGTGTCAGTTTGTATGACCATGATCAGACATTTCTGTACAAGTCGGCAATGAGTGCATCTACGCGGCGTGTTCGGGCTGGAATTCGTTCTTATGAAAGTACTCGACAGAGGATAGAACCGGCTAACCCTCCGAAAAAAGAAACCCTCCTCACCTTGCAAGCGATCACTCAGGTGTCAACTATGGATTGTTGCCTGAAGAACTGTTTGCAGCCATTCCCACGTGGTCAGATTCAAGCGCTTCGTTCCTTTGTTCATGTCGACGGCGGGGTGAAATTACGAAAATCGCGTTTCCTTGACGCATACAAGCAAACCCACCCCGGCGATGATGGGAAGGATATGATTACTTTGTCCCAATATGAAGTTTGTCCCACTGCTTGGTACAAAATTCATGGAATATCACGGGCTACCTACTATAGGTACAGGGCGATGTCCAAAGTCGATAAGAAGCCGGAGCACCATGGTAATCTTGGCTTGAAAAAGCCGCGGACTCATACATTACAAGCGACGGCCACACTTCGACTTATTGTTGAGAGGGAAGTAGACCCGATGCCTCACAAATCAAGGACTCTTCAGTCCGGAGATAAGGTTCCATCCATGGTCCTGCCTTCATCATTTCAATGGAAGGAGCATTTGCCAGAGATAAACAACGTCAATTCCACATTTCAATTGCGACAAATTTCAACGAGCGGGTTGAGCAACATCCGACGAGCTTCTTTTCCAGAGTACGCTCCAAAAGCACGTGGTGACAATTTTGCTCGATGTGCACAATGTGATAAACTCAAGCAATTGAGGGCCGCTTGCACTCCACGTTCCCGTGCGCAAAAAGTTTGGACTACAAAGTTAAAGGTCCATCTCGCTGGTCAAGAGGCACACAGAGAGCTGTACTATGCAAATCGTATGATGTCTGAGAGGTATCCGGAGAAGGTTCTTACTATAATCCACGACAAGATGGATCATTCAAAAACGGCTTCTCCCCATTATTCTCACAAGAACAAGGGCACCGATTCTTTCATGAAGTTGCCCATTGCTATCACTAGCATGATTGCTCACGGTCATGGAGACGTGAGGTATGCGCACTACGGCTTAGACATCTTTCCTACAAACTCCAACCATACAGTGGGCTCCATTGCAAAATTGTTGCGAGATCTTGAGTCTGAACCGAAATTTTCATCACGTCAATTGTTTCCTCCTGTCAAAGATATGATTCATCGATTGTCAAAGGCTGTGCTGGAAGGCTCGGAGATTTGTGTGGACTCCCTGGCTCCTCGCTCTGAAGAAGTGGTGCAATTCCAATGTCTTCCTCCAACATTAATTCTACAGCTCGATAATGCCGCTGGAGACAACAAAAACCGATGGGTTTTTGCATTTTGCTCTCTCCTTGTATACAGAGCTGTTTTCCGTGAAGTCTACATCAATTTCCTTCTTGTTGGGCACACTCACAAGGACATCGATGCTCTGTTTGGTCGTTGGAGCAGCATGTTGAAGACAAATGACTACCTCACAGTTCCAAGGCTCATGAAGTCCTTCATGGATTGCAAAATACAATCTGTAATTCCGCATCTAATTGAAGAGGTCCTTGATTTCAAAAAATATGTTGAAGGATTCTTGCATACTGGCGATGATGCACTACAAGGCCATTCACAAGCGCAGCAATTCAAGTTCTACAAAGATTCGAATGGATGGCCCTTGATGCAGTACAAAATTCTTTGTACGGACGTTGACTGGTTGCCTAAAGAAGGTGGAGGGATTCGCCTATGGAAGGAGACATCTGATGGGAGACCTAAAGTGCCAAAGGGTAGTCCTAAACCTTTTGCACCGCAACCGATGCGTTGCTTCGATGAGGTTTGTAAGGGGTTAGACGGGTATATTGCTTTGTGGGGTGCAATGGCTAATCAAGACCTGTCTGGGGAATTCCGGAGGAGAAATGCGGCAGTGATGAAGTACTGGGAAGGTGTGAGAAATGCTTTGCAAGAACCACTTGTGGGTCGTGATATATTGCGAGATGGATTTTGGCCGAATTCAATAGTCGCAAGAGAAGAAGAAGACCAATACCAAGATGATAGCAATATGCGTGAAGAGTTTGCAGAGGATGCACCTTTTGTTGGGAAAAGGCGTGACCGTCCTCGTTCTTCATTTCGTGTAGCCCGTGATGTATATGCCGATTACTTTGTTGCAGTACGTCCTGCCGATGGTGACCTTCGTCCTTTTTAGCTTGCAAGGGCATTAACAAACCCTAGTCTAGACCCGGGGCATGTCAATTACATTCACTTGCAGTACTGGACGCCTGCTTCATTTGAGCACATTGATGACAATACATATCTTGGATGGGACACAAAACAAGGGAATTTATGGTGTGAAGACAAGAACGTCTCCACAAGTTGGAATCATACGGATACCCTAATGATGGCTTGGAAGCCCCGTGTGAAGGCGGCTACTGCAGACCCTCGCATCAAAATCCTGAAAACGCAAATCTGCATCATCAAAGAGTCCGTGGACGCCAATGCCATTGCTGAAGGAAGCAATCCTTCTTAGGCGCAGGGATGAATAGGTTTTGGGCATAGGATGCCATTTTAGGAGTTTGTAGCTTAGTTTTTAAATAACCAATTAAAGAATAAATGTAAAAAGAGAAAAATTTAGAACAAAAAAAAATTTGGGAGAAGTGTTATAAGTTGCTAGGTGATTTCTTTATGATAACTATGCCAAAAAAAAGATAAAAAAATAATTAAAATGAATTAGATTGGAAGGTCATATTTACATAGATTTTGCTTCGGGTTAACTTTAGTTTGGGGTGCTCAATCTTTTTTAGTTATTACTATATTGTATATTCTACATTTTTCATAATATAATAAATTTGTATTGTTATTTGTAATATTATATTGTGCCTTTTTTTACTTATTAATTTCATTTCTATTGTTCATGTTTGTTTCTTTCTGAAGGTGACTGTGATTTATGAAGACTAATTATGAAATCTGATTCCTGTGCTTGTGCAAAATATTGTACAAACAATCTTAAAATTGTTAATTATTGTATGTTATCAACAATCTTTGTTCAAATGTCATTGAGATCCTTTTAATATCTTTCCCACAAATGGTGGAAAGCGAGTTTATCCAAAGAGACCCTAAAAAGTACGTGATCTTTATAATAGAAAAATATACAAATATAAGATATGAAATGTGTAGTGTGCAAAGTGATATGGATTGGTGCAACTTTTTTTTGTACAAAAAGTTGTAGTTGCTTTGGCATATTACAGTCTCAATTTATTGAAGTATCTCAAATTAATGAACCCTTTTTCATACTAAATTTAGGTTCATAATTAAAATGAGACGCTATATTCTCTCATTTTAATGAATATGGCCTTTTTAAACAAACTATTGAAAAAACTCACCACAGCAATTTCGCAGCCTGCTTTCCCTCGACGACCACGCTTTGACACATTTTGAACTTATTTCCGAGCATTGGACATCACTTCAGATTTTTGTACTTGATCACTTGCACTCCAATAAGCTTTCAATCGTTTCCATTGCTGAAGGTCTATAGTTGTTGGACAATCTTTCTCATCATCACTACCCCCTGGAACATGTAGCTTTTTTAATTTGCAATGTTCACCTTTCAAAAACCGTACCACTGCATTTCGAAAACCCCTATTACTAAGAGGATTCCCCACATATTCAAATTCTGCATCCATTGAGTCTCTTAACTTCTTCAAAGTCTTTGGTCTATACTTATCGTATTCAATAACACTCATATCAAGTGTTAAAGGGACATATGATCTCATAGACTGGTCCCAAGCATTCTTCCCGGAAGATGATGCATCAATCTCCCGTTCAAAGTCACATGCACTGCATTTGGTTTCAGCCCACCCTTGCTCCTCATTGTTGAACTTTTTTCTAACTCCTTCTGCTTCTTTCGTCTATTGGATCGTCCAATGCTCTCAGGATTCTGCCATAAAACAGAAGCAGGAGCTACTGGTCCTCCAGATCCCGACCCCAAATAGGGAGAGTATGGAGGACCTCCCGATCCAGAATAGGGAGAACTTGTTGGTCCAACATAGGGGGGACATGTCCACTGTGTAGACAGTGGTGGCCCAAATTGTGGCATCCACTGCCATTGCCCTGGCTGCTGCATGGATTGCATCGGCTGATTTTGTTGAGTAGCATGGTTCAAACGGTGATCAATTTCTTCTTATTCATTTTGCTCATCCCCTAAACAAAAAGTGATAGTATTAGTATTACAAGAAATGGAAAGGAAACTACAATGTACTTGATGAATTTGAAGAATTTAAAGTTTTGTAAAAAAAATACTTTCTAAAATTTTAGCAACTCACTATTGTTGCTGCTTAAATCATTTGAAGAAATGGGATCTTCATCTTCTGTGATGACTTCCTTGTCTTTCTTGTTACCTCTAGCTCTTTTCTTAGACGGTAGCCGATCCATTGAATCCATTGTACTATTCCGCTTTGAAGAGACTCTCCTGCAATAAAAATCATTGCTTAGTTATTATTATCAATAAAAAAAACATTAGATGATATAAATGTATATCTATCAAACAATGAAATATGGTGAAAAGAAAGAATATAGGAATGCTCACTTTCGTTGAGTTGTAAATGTAGTTAGTTCAGGTGCGGTGCTGTGCAGTGCAAAAGATACTCAATGCAGGTGCCACCAGAACAACACCTAACACCTGTGCAATTTTGCAAATAAAATAGCAAATTCACTCCTATTCCAAAACCAATTATTGTCAGCAACCACAACACATTACACAAAAAACACTCCCAAACACACTGAACCCCACAGAAATCAACTAAAATTTTTCAAATTTCTAATAGTCCTTGAAATTTCAAATTTCACAAAGTCCTCGAAACTACAGGAATAAAAACATGGTTTGTTTCTCCCCATCCCAGATGATCCAGCAACCCCAACCCAACCCAGCAATCCCACCCTAGCCCAACCATGACCCCAGTCACAAAACCCAATCAAGAGGAAAAAACATCTCACCAAACTAATCTCTCAATCCCGAAACCTCTATCAAACCGAAGCATACTCTAAAGCTTCAGACTTGCACCTCCAATGAAGCTCAAAACTCGCAGATCAAACCTAAAACTCACGGTTTGATAGCCCAGACACCTGCAGCCAAGATCGCAAGACAGCGCCGAATCGCTTGTCAACTCACACAGCCGTACTCTACACCTCTAGTCCTTACTCTCTCTCACTCAAGAAAGACTCCTTACTCTTTTCAAGAAATCGTAAAAAGCATGTCTTCCTATACTGCACCTCAAAGGTATCAATCGCTTACTCTCTCTCACTCAAGAAAGACTCCTTACTCTCTCTCAAGAAATCGTAAAAAGCATGTTTCCTGCACCTCAAAGGTATCAATCGCGTGCCGCACCTGCAAACTCTCCATGCAAAAACAAAAAGTCTTTCAACCACAATAATTGGTACTAAACCCTACCACTGAACTCCTCCTCTCCTCTGTTGCCAATAATCATAGACTGGCATCTTGAAACTAAGCCCGCAGAAACACCGCGGCTCCTTGTCGCTTTTCCTTCTCTCCATTCTGGCTGCGAGAGAGAACTCAAGACTCAGGAGAGCTGTGTACAAAAAGGAGGCATTCATTCTAGTCGAAACTAGCACTAAACTAGCACTAGCATAAAGAAGATCATAAAGTTGGCGGCGCAGTAGAGGTTCTCTGTAAAGTAGTCATTCTCGTCCATACATCTCATCTATCTCACTGTAGGATGAATGAAAAGGTAACACACATCACGTGTATGAATGAAATAGCGATATTGGGATGACATAAGAACACTATAGCTCACTAACGGCCCATTCTCACTTGGCTCTATATACTTGAGGTTGTAAAACTAATATGAATCATTGTTGCTATTGCCGGGGTGAGTTCCAAAAAATAGGAGTCCGTGATTTAAGACAATTATGTAATCCTCAGTCGAGGAAACGATCTCAACATTCACAGGAACCCCATCTACAAAACCAACAAGCCGTTGGCAGGGACGATCATGGACTAGTGAGACCCAATATCTCTCCTGGCATCTCCAATTTCTTAATATGCAACTAGTATGCAACCATATTTTCAACTAATATACGACTAGTGTGCAACTACTATGCAACTACTATGCAACTAATATACAACTAATATGCAACTGATATGCAACTAGCATGCAACTCATTTGTAACCTATGTGCACCTAGTTGCACCTAGTATGCAACTTGTGTACAACTAATATGCAACTTGCATGCAACTAGTGTGCAACCTAAATGCTCTCCATGAATTGTATGAAGGTGCTTAGCATTAATCTTTAGAGCTACATTGGCCAAGTATTGCTTGCTCATCTTAAAGACATGCTTGGTCAAACAACACTGTGAGACTACACCAAGGACAGTCTCACACTGCTTCTTCATATCACCTACAATCAACATCCATCACAACCATTAAAAAACGACATCTATCTTAAGATTTGGACCATGCACTTCACAGAAGTGCCCTGAACATAGATCACTCCATATTAAAACAGTTTACAAACTCTGAGTATAATAGTTTACATACCATATAAAGGTGCATTGCTGTCTGGAAGAATTGCCACGAGCAAATCCAAGCACAGGCCCTTAGTGATCTTGTGCACCTCATCGCAGAGGTGATACAGAGCTTTCTCCGAGTGCTCAGGATGCACAAGTTGTACTGGCACAACTGGATCTCCGTTGAATTGCTGCAGAACAAAGCCACAACTCACCAAGTCACACTAATGTCTCTTGATAAAAAGATTAACAAAGATATGTCAGGATGAAACGATTGCAGAACCAAATAAAATGAGCAGCAAATTGAAGAGGGCCAAAAATCCAATCATGTGAAGTTGCCAGGTTAATATTGATACCAACCTGAACATACCAGGGGATGAAACAAGTTCAAGTTCAGAAGAGGAACATAGTTGCAATGACTGTGAAGGATCACTGCAATTGACGGGTTTAATGATGAGCACTTCTACTCATCCAATCCGAAGAAAGATGTTTCATGGACCTCGCATGCAGAGTGATGATACAATTCATGTCTAAAGTCTAGTGCAAAAGATGGCACAGTAAGTAATTCCTACCAAAAAGGATAAACCAAACTGCAAGAGAAAGAGACGGTGCCCACCTGATTAATCACAGTAACCATGACACGCTCTATGGCTTCATATAATTCCTCATTTGTCAAGCAGTTTTGCACTGGGTGCAACCTGAACGAGAGAATTTCCTTCGTAGGACCACATAAAGAAGCAACCATAGTCACAGGATTTTGCAGGAACCTACCCAAGGCAACTGCTCGTCTCACAATACCTGTAAACCGCACACATACATGTAATGAATGGAGAGAATACTGTGCCAGTGCGGTTGAGAAAAATTGCACATTAGACCCCAAACCCAAAAAATAAAACTACCACTTGACAAAAATATAAGAGAATCTGCCAAATTATAACATAGATGGTGATAGAAACAAAAGAAAGTTGTAATGAATCTAGTAAACAGACACCACTCATCAACCCTAGTTCAAGTGGGCCCTCTCACACCATCAAAAACATAACATCAAAAATTAATAAGTCAAATGACTCATGTTGTTGAGTTCAGGCAAAGCAAAAAGGAAACAAACCGAGGTGCAAAACCAGTAACTTCAGTTAGGTTATTAACTGCCGCGAGTTGCATGCCTCAAGCTTCCCATGTGTAAGATTAATTTTAAATTATCAAAAGAGAAGATAAGAAACTGGATGCCCGGGAAGCTGCTCCTCAGAAACTCTTGGATTCTCGTACAATGAAGGAATGGTCTCATCTCCATAAACCACTTTAATCATATCGAGTCATTCTACTACTGACCAACACTCCCAAAGTTCACTCCACAATGCCACGGACTGCACTTGGAGCCTCATTGGCACCTTCAAACTTTGCCCTTCAACAATTTCACTTTGATGTAAAGTACAGTGCAGCTTCTGATCAGAGCGACGTGAGGAGAGCTTGTCCACGCAGAATTATGCCAACACCAGAGGGGAGAGCTCCTTTCAAAGAGGTGCAACAAAAATCATCGGGTGTTAGAGGCAAGGAGGCATGGCCACAAATACCTCATCAATTTCCCTTATGATATCGAAAAGATTCTTGACAGTGGTCCAAAGGTACACGATTTCAAGCAAAAAGAATCAGTTTATTCTAGGACACATAATTGGGGTGATCGAATACATCAAAGAGGATACAAAAGACAATAAACGGCGCAGTCACCATATCAAAAAAACGCAGAGAAGCTCACCCCGGGGTGAATGAGCTGTCCATCTTCTTCACATCTTTCAGTAATGTCTCTAGCTCTCCCGACTATTGCCACAGACAAATCAGAACTTCAATCAGGTACAAACTTGAAATCTACGCTATGTCCCACATAAAAAAACAGGATTCAAAGACAACACCTTAGGAAACTTGGACACTTACTCAGTGCATGGAGATAAGAATATTGGATCCTCCAAGAAACTCGTCGTTGACGTAAACTTGTGGAATGTCCAAAAAAGGAACCAACTCAATTTCATCCATCAAAAGAGACAAGGAGGCTCATTCACCGGATTACCAAAAAATAAATGAAGGCGAGTCCAATTCTATACAATACAGGAAAAGTTTAGACCAGTATCTAATGGCACTATGTACAGCAGAATTGAAAACCCATCCCCTAAAACCTAGCTCCATTCCGGACTCCGATGAAACCTGCAAATTGTAACGCAATAGATTGGATTATGATCAAAATCTCTACCTATAAATACTGTCAGCTACAAAACCCTATTCTATTGTACCCTACTGTAGCCATAAGGACAACAACTAGTTTTCCCTCCATCAGTCATTAAATTCATGTTTCTCTTGCCCTTTCAATTGTAATCCACCTTCCGTTTTAGGACGATGTTTTGGGAGGCCAACCCCTCGCAATGTCTCACAGTAGAAGAGGACTTCTTCCTGCTGTAGTATAGTTCTATCTTGAACCAAGGTATTCAAAGTTCTTGGGTTAGGTGTATTTCGAGTGTGTTTTAGGAGATTTAGGGTTTGCAACCTGAAGACTAGCTTGATTGCTCATTTTCTATTGTTACTTTTGTATTTCATCTATAGGATACAAGTGCATTTTAAAAGCAACCGTACTTCCTCAGTGAAATTCAAAGTTGGCCAAGATGGATAGAGAGAATGATGAGGTACAAACCGCAGAGGGACGACGAAAGCAACAACGTGATGATAGACTTTGGGTAAGAGAGTATCGGCGGGCTAGGTTTTTGAATTTGAAAAGAATGAATTGTCCATGTTGTAAGTGTAAAGGCGGCAGGAAGTGGCTGGCTTCCACAGTGAGTGATCATCTCATTTGAAATGGAAGAGATCCAAAATTTTGAGTGTGGCGGGGACCTGGAAGTAGGGAGCCATCAGATGATGAATGGGAGGCTGCTTTTTGGAGTTCAGAAGGAGGTCAAGAAGTACGCGTTGATAATGAAGTAGACACCAGGAACATGCTTGACAATTTATTTCAAGACGTCGAAGACGCAGAGGCCATCGAAGAACGGCTACATGACACAGTAGTTGAAGCCTTCACAGTAGCAGATGATGTCAGCAGCGAATGCAACTCTAGACCAAGTGTAGATGCTGAATTGGAGGTAAAAAATGCAATGCCACAAGAAGAACCAGTTGGTGATACACATGAGCGTGAAGGTCTAAGCAATTTCGACTCTCAAATTTTGGAAGATGCTCTCCATGAATTGTATGAAGGTGCTCAGTGTATAAAGTTGGCAGCTACCATTCTTCTCATGAATGTTTGCACTATCCATGGGGTGAGTAACAATTTTGCTGATGAAATGTTTACACTTTTGCAAGGACACATTCTACCACAATGCAATGCGTTGCCCAAGAATTTCTATGCAGCTCGAAGCCTAACCAAGAAATTAGGGTTGTCTTACAATAGCATCCATGCATGTGAAAAAGGATGTGTGTTGTTTAGAGGAGAACTTGAAAATGCTACGCCCTGTCCAAAGTGTAATCTTCCGAGGTATAGGGATGAGAGACGGAAGAAGTTTCCAGTGAAAGTATTGAGGCATTTCCCCATCATTCCAAGATTGCAGCGCATGTTTCGTAGCCCAGCATTGTCCAAATTATTGCTATGGCACTCAGAGAATGGAAGTAGTCATCCGGGAGGAGACAATCTAGTACGACATCCATGCAATTCAAAAACATGGCGCCACTTCCATGAAAATGTGGACCCAAGCTTTCATGAAGATTCTAGAAATGTCCATTTTGCTCTTGCTGCAGATGGAGTGAATCCTTTTAAACAAACCCGCTCAAGCTGGTCCACTTGGCCAGTGACATTGTTGAATTATAATTTGCCCCCTTGGTTATGTACCAAATTTTTTTTTATGATGCTGGCTTTGTTGATTCCTGGAAAGCAATCTGTAACTGCTGAAGTATTTGATGTATATCTAGAGCCCCTAGTGGATGAGCTACTAGAACTATGGAAAGGAGTGCAAGCATATGATGTAATACAAGAAGTTGGGGCCCGCTCTTTCAATCTACGAGCAGTTCTTCTATGGACAATACATGACTATCCAGGATACGGCACTGTCGGAGGATTTGCCCACCAAGGATATGTAGGTTGTGCATGGTGTGGTAATGACTTAGGAGCAGAGCATTCGAAGGAACTATGTAAAGAAATTTATCAAGGAACTCGTAGATGGTTACCTACTGATCATCCTTATCGCTCGGAGCATATGAAGGATCACTTTGATGGACGACTGGAAACATGAGAAAAACCCAAAGTTGTATCTGTGGAGGAACAACTAGAATATGCGGAGGAGTACAAGTCGTGGAAGGCAGAAGGGAACAGAGATGGTGCTCCAGGAGATCCGTCCAAATTGCATGGAGTGAAGCAAACTAGCATTCTTTTCAAGTTGCCCTATTGGAAGGTGAGTTGTAATAGTTTATCAAGTCAAATGACTAAGTTGCATCTATAGGAAGTTGTTGAAAAGAATACCTAGCCAGCCTCGATAATAGTTCTATATTGGTTGTGCTATAGTTGCATATAGATATGGTGAGATACAATGAGATTTTCTTTGTGATGAGCAATTACATTAGACAAAGGAGTTTCCACAATATACACAAAATCAAGAATCTTTTTTGCTAAGTTCCATTAGCATGTTCTTTAATAGAGATGAAATGATGGTGAAAGCATCAAGGAGATAAATGTACCAATGAATGTGTAAATATTTATTATTTCTTTCCTTGTCTTTAGTCAATATTGTACTTACTTAAGAAAATTGTTTATGTGTTCAGAGGCTTCTTATCCGCTATACATTAGACGTCATGCATTGTGAGATGAATCTTGCCAAGAATTTCTTGAAGACAATAAGTGGGAAAAAAGATACAGTGAAGGTGCGACGCGATTTACAAAGAAGAGGCATACGAAAGCATTTGTGGTTGATACCAAATCCTCGCAGACCTGGTAAAATGTTGAAACCAGCAGCAGGATATGTGCTTTCAGAAGAAGAGTATGAACAGTTTGCAAATGTAATTGCTTCTGTGAAGCTTCCCTCAAAGTATTCTTCCTCATTTGGCAAACATATTAAGGCTAAGAAATTTGGAAGCCTCAAATTGCATGACTATCATGTTTTGATGCAGCAATTGATGCCATTAGCATTAAGGGGGCTATTGAAGCCTGGAGCACACATGGCTGTCATGCGAATGTGTAAGGTATTTAGGAGGATATGCACAAAAATTTATAATCCAATGGAGTTTGAGTCTCTTCAATTGGATGTAGCTGAAAGTATGGCACTATTGGAAATGGAATTTCCACCGTTGTTTTTTGACATGATGACACACCTTTCATATCACCTAGTGCTGGAACTTGACTTGTGTGGGCCTGTTAGCACGAGGTGGATGTATCCAGTTGAAAGGTATATGAAAACCTTGAAGAATTATGTTCGAAGCATGGCTAGGCCAGAGGCTTGCATGGCAGAAGGGTATCTGAAAGAAGAATGCCTTGGCTTTGTGACTGAGTATTTACAAAGATTTGAGGTTGTCAAAAGGCATGTGTGGGATGCTGAGGAGGAATATGGTGATGCTGAAGAAGTTCTTGAAGGTGCGGGTCAGCCTTTTGTAATGTCTACTACAATGCGAGATGCAGCACATAATTATGTGCTAAACAATGTTGCGGTTATGGAGCCATTTGTGAAGTAAGTTGCACAAGCTTCTTCATCTTGGATAGTGTACTTAATAAAACAAGGACATGCAAATCACATGAATTAGAAGTGCTACAAAATATTTGGGATGGTTGTAGGACTTTGCAATTGTAGTAGTTGTTGTTTAGCTTATTTTGACGAACTTGATTTGAACCTCTTTCATGCACTTGCAGAAAATGGAAAGAAGAGTGTCAAATAGACCCAAGTACAACAACGCTTGATGTTTGGATAAAAACGCTATTCGCAACAATCATATTGCTGCACATACTATAGAGGACAATGATATAATGTTATTGTGCAAGAAACCATTGCAGAAGGCCCTTCGATATTCTCGAATGAAAGCTTTTGGAAACCATTTCAGGACTGATGACAATGCTTCAACCCAATTGCAGATATATGATTGCGGTGTCGCATCTGTATTTCAGATTCCAGCTCTTGATGTTCGAGGTGTGTCGGTGCATTATGTTGGAGTATTGAAAGACATACTAAAACTAGATTATGGATCTCTTAGCACCCCTGTGATACTAATGCGCTGTGAATGGGTGAAGAAAACAGACATTCGAGGAAACCCAACTTACATTAGAGACGAGGCTGGTTTCCTTGTGATCAATTTCCGCCACAAAATGCGTCGAATGCTTGATCCTTTTGTATTTTCAAGCCAAGCGACTCAAGTATTCTTTGCTGATGATGTAAGGAAAGACGGTTGGAAAGTAGTTCTGCACAGAGAAGCTCGTGCTCGACGAGAATTTCTCAATACATCAGATGTCTTCGTGAGCACAACTATAGAGGCTTCTGGTTTAGCTGCTCCAGAGGATGTGCCTCCTCTACCTACTATTCCATCTTTAGTCGGAGCTATAGAGTTATCTACAGAAGAGAACATATTAGCAGCTGCAAGATATTGAGAACAATCGTGGTTGGCATTTTTGTTACCTTTGGAAAAAACTGCAATGAAATATTATTGATTGTTCAATTCACACAAACTTGGTGCACAATTGTTTTCTAGTTGCATTTTAGTTGTTCTGTAGTTGCATTGTAGTTACAATGTAGTTGTTTTATAGTTGCATGGCAGTTGTTTTATAGTTGTATTGTAGTTGTTTTATAGTTGCGCTCTAGTTGTTTAATAGTTGTGTGGCAGTTGTTTTATAGTTGCAATGTAGTTGTTTAATAGTTGCACTGTAGTTGTTTTATAGTTGCATTATAGTTGTTTTTTAGTTGCATTATAGTTGTTTTTTAGTTGCATTGTAGTTGTTTTTTAGTTGCATTGTAGTTATTTTTTAGTTGCATTGTAGTTGTTTTTTAATTGTATTGTAGTTGCATTGCAGTTGTTTTCAGGATGCAGTATGGCAATTTGTCTTTTACTATTCAAATTCCAAAGTAGGAAATCTACAGTTGTCTTAGATTTTTGAAATCTATAAGTGTAGTAGATATCTAACATCTATAAAAATTCTAGATTTTTTGAAGTTGTATTTTAACTCTATACCATCTGTAGATATTGAAAATCTAAAACAGTCATAGATTCTATTATCTATATCTATCTTACATGTTGCTTTCGTAGCCAATTTAGTGAAATTTTTTTAGTTGCATTGTAGTTGTTTTTTAGTTGCATTGTAGTTGTTTTCTAGTTGCATTGTAGTTGTTTTGTAGTTGTAATGTAATTATTTTGCACTTGTATTGAAGTCGTATTCTAATTGCATTGTAGTTGCTTTCTAGTTGAACTTTAATCATTTCTTTATTGAGTTGGAGTTACAGTTTAGATTATACTTTATTGCACTTTGGTAGTTGAACTTCCAAGAGATACATCGACAACTTTGTTGAATTGTGGATGTAGAATGCTTCACATCTACTCATCTATTGCTCCTTGTAACCCTCTACATCATTCTACAACTGCTTTGCAACTAGTACAAAGTATACAATAAATTTGGTGCAAATAGAGAGGGCCACGGTTGCACGATAGTTGTATAGGACATCTAGTCGCATATCAGTGGGTTGCTGCGGACCCGTTTTTCTTCTAGTGTCTCCTAGTTTTAACTCAGTTCAAGTTAACATGTGTTCTTGTCCTGGACTTGCATAAATGGAGGCACAAACCAATGGACTAGAGGTTTACCTAAAGCGCTTCCAGATTCTAGACGATAATAGAGACAAGTACGGTCAAACCAACATGCTCGGGGAATGCTGGGAGTGGAAGGAACCGGAGGATGTCGACCACTGGACACTTGTACTTGTTCCCATGAACTTGAACCTATCGTTCAAGACAAAGTACAAGAAGGTCGAGGACAACCTACCGGTCACACTTACGGAGGTTGTAAGAGAGGTCACCACAGGGCCAAACGGGTTAATATTTGTCTGCTGCAAGATGCAGGATCCAGATCAGATGAAGGAGTACATATTCTCTTACGTGGTGGATAGCAGGAAAATAAAATTCAATGTCTCTGATTACTATAGAATACTCAAAGGGACAAACTACCAGGGGCTGCAAAAAGAGATTGAGCAGCATATGCAGGAGAAGAGGTGGAAAGCAAAAGATAGGAGCCATTTGACATCCGTTACTCTCACTTCAAGAGTAAATGCACTGAGCAAGGGATTTGACCACATGAAGATGGAGTTGCAAAACAAATCCCAGAGGATGCAACCCATGTCCTTGACTAGAGACTACAATAGTCAAGGAGGAAGCCAGGGATCCCTTGTCGTGGTGACACGGGAGACTAGTAGGAGCCACACTTGCATGAAGCAGATGGATTGCTTTGATATAGGAGAACCTTCAAAGATCCCACCACCTCCACTGAATGGAAAGGAGAAGAAGACCACATTGAAGAACCTTTTGGTGCCAGAGAGTAGCATGGCATCCGAACTTGTAGACATTCCGCAAGACCTCGGCGGAAACGTGAAGGAGATTGATTACGAGGAAGCATGCAAACACTTTGAGGAGTACTGGTTGGCATGCATAGAGATGTACATTCCAAGTATCGGGGAGAAGTTAAATATTTCAATAGATTAGCTAGAGACGCCACCACAAACACTCAACATCCAAGTCTTGGAAGAACAGGGCGTTCAGAAGACACTTAATTACCTCATCAACATGCTTGACCCTGACAAGAAGATGACACTCTGCGTGTATCCGCAACTTGTCAAGGAGAAGCCTGCAAAGTTTGAGGAAGTTCAGACCGGGAAGTTTTGGATGGTGAATGGACAACATTGCATAGAGGCGTTGAAGGAAATGCAGAAGATGGATAAGATTCCCGACGATAAGAAGGCTAAGTTTTTGAAATGGGAGTGCTTTGTCATCTGGAATAAAGATGACAACCTAATTAGGAAAGTGTCGACCTACTATAATCGGGTGAACCACTTTGACAACTTCATGCCAACCTGGTCCACCAATATATTGGCATTCAGATCCGTCTGGACGAGTATGGGATGTCCAACATCCCCTCGGGAGCCCACAGCGCAGGGGAAGACAGTAACTCCTGCAAAGAAGTCGAAGGCTGACGGCAACAATCAGAGGCTCTTCGTAGTAAGTCCACTACCTTTAACACGTTCTGAGTTAACTTGTCATTCCGCTGTACTCAGTAAAAACCACAGCTTAACTCGCATCGAGTTAAGACCCATTGCTGACAGCAGGTGTTTGTTGGAATTGGTTGTGCAGGAGTTCAAGAACGCAATCAAGCTAAGGTTCGCAATGATTGACATCAAGAAAAACCAGGGATTTCCGAGTAAGAAGAACCAGAGAGAGCTAAACATCCACAATGAGATCAAGCTAATTACAGCTCAGCAGGACGTCTACGACCTATGGGCGGAGGTCATCTCTGGCCAGGCACAGGGAGAGCTTATCGATCCAGATTCACTTATGAAGTTTAAGTATTGCAAAGGTTGGGACGCGGCGAAGGACACCGTAATGACTAGGGAGTTCTTCAAATGGATTGGAAACACCACACCAGATGATCTAAGGAGGCTCGCCTTGCATCTACTATACCGGTCTCCTTGGCGGACGGCAGGACACTCGAAAGTCACTATGAAGGCACCGAACTCCGTCCTCTCTGATTGTTACACTGCAAAGGACTGACTTGAGAGGGTGAAGAAGAAGGCTGCTATCACGATACAGCTGCATTACCTGGATCCGAAGCTGAAACTCTTTAACAACGAGGGAAACCCGAGGAAGAAGGCATGGAAGGCCTTCAAGCGGGACTATAGCATGAACAAGGCCACAAAGAACACGGTGCTCATCGGTCCAAGGGAACACTTCTTCTCTCAGGTGAAGATGCCTTCAAACAACAAGAAGACACTTGAGGAATTGTCAGTTACAGCCAAGGAATTTTTTACGGTCTTCTTGGAGAGCAAAGGTAAACTCGTGAAGCCTGAAGCTAGAGGTGACTTCAAGCCCTACAATATGGACAATGACAAGCTCAGCAAGTGGGACTCAAAAGTATGGAATGAGTCCGTGAGGTCAAGAATCAAGCTGGCTATCATCAACTTCAGGAACATCCCGGGCATTATAAACAAGGGCACTAGTGCTTCCTACTATGACAAGTTTATAGGCGTCCTAGAGGAGGATGACGAGGGGGAGCTCATGGACCCAATGGTCTGGTTGTGGATTGCTAGTAAGAAGGATGTCGAGGTCGACCTGCTGACTGTGCAAAGTTTCATCAGGACATCCAATTTTGGCAAGTTGTATTCAGTTGGCTAAGTGGATTATCTGCCATCCACTTTTGAACGGATTTGTCATACGCAAGGTCTAGGCTTAAGTGTCCTTAACACAAAGATGTGCAAAAATAACACGAAATATTGTTCCAGATGATTCTAAATGTTATTGCAAACTAAGGCTATCCGGATGTCTCTCCAAACCAAAAACCCAAGCAATCCGTAACTCGATTACTTTACTTTTCCTACTTTTGGGTAATACTACCTTCCAAAATCCAATCCGGATCCGTCCTTATCCGGAATCCAATAACTTTCAATCAAAACTCTGGTTTTTTGTACCCATGTTTTACCGTCATGGGGTCCACTGTTGGTCTTTTAGAGGGGTAGGGACTCGCCACTTGTAGTTCAAACACTCACACACACAAAGATATACACAACTCTCTTCCGGTATTGCAGCAAAGAAGAGGCAAATAGTGATCCTCACAGCCCTCCGGATGATCTTTTTGGAAAACAGGTCACTCAGAATCTACTTTCTACTCCTTCACTACAACGACAGATCAAGCACCCAGGACCGGTAGTGACGCCGTTCGAGACTCTCAGACTAATTCGGCAGTTGGCAGGCCTTCCAGTGGTAGAGAATATTTCGTTGGCGATCGCTTATCTCCGCAAGAGGCCCTTTCTAGGTTCCGGACGCGCATCCACTCTACTCTTCTGGATCACTATCCCAGTGGTTTGAAGACACAGTGCACTAATCCTCCTTCACAGCTCCAGAATTCTCTCAAATGCCGACTACTGATCACACCCAGTTGATTTAGATTCGGATTCCTGCTCACCCATCTTCCTCACACTTGAACACTCTTGCAAATACTCTTACTCTGCACATAGCCGGATCCAAAAATATCCACAAGGGGTCTCTGATTAAAGAAAGCCAAAGAACATAATCAAAATGCACTCTAATGGGCTGGAATGGAATGAGAGGGCAACAAGCCTACCCTCCCTTTAAAATCCAAACTAAAAAGAAAAAAGGGCACACCCAAAATCCAGGGTGGCCAATCAAACTAACATCCAAGATAATCGGAAATCCAGGCCGGCGGCCTTCTAAGAATCCGGAATCAGGTCCCACCTTTGAAAAACCCGAGGAGGAATAAATTCAAAAATCAAACACAAAAACTACCAAACTAACTACTTCCTCCTCGATTTCTTCACGCTACTCCCTATCTTAGTTGGTGGTGACTTCACCGGTGTGCTCTTGGTCTGTGCCCGGTGATGATTGTGCGCCCTTGAGGCGGAGTGGCCTCATCCTTTGGCTCCTTTCCAGTTTCACATTCTTCCTCCTCATCGTCTGAAATCTCCAATGGAATTTTATCGCCCTTGGGCGGAGAAGCTTGATGCATGTGGGTGAATCTCTCCGGATAGCTCTGAGCCAGATTCTTGATGGCCTCCAAAGGTCTGACCAGGCTACGACAAACCACAGACTGCGGTGTAGCAAAAGAGTGCAGCTCTAGTTGGTCGAGCCGGCTCATCCGTAAGAAAGGAGAGTCTTGTTCCCGGAATCAAGTCTCTTGTCTTTTTCGGTGTTGAAGCTTCTGGAACTGTCATAGCAGTTGCTCCCATCCTTGCCGGAACAGACGTTCCGGTTCCTTCCTTTCCAGACATCAGGGGCATACTGGTCTCATCAATCAATATATCCTGTCCCCTTACCGGATTCTCCTTCGGTACTACTTCCTTGGCCGGAGTCTGTAAGTAATTCTAGGCATCCGCGACCTCCGGGAAACCCTCAAAATCCAACTCCCTGCCTAGGTCAAGTTGCCCCAGTAGATGACGCATCTCCGCCAACACCTTCTCCATTCGGGCTTAGTAGTCGATGAGCACCCTTAGTACATTCGGTCCAGAAGGATGAGCTTTGTTCGTGAGCTTGTCAATGAAAAGCTGAGCTCTTAACACCTGCTCTGCTGGAGCTGCCACCAATGCTGACAAATTCCGGACAAGGTTGGAAGCGTCTGCTTCTTTTGTCCTTGCCACTTCTAGCTCGCTCTCTAGTTGAGCTATCCAGGATCTGAGATTTGTCTTGTCCTGCTGCAGATTCCGGATGCGGAGCTCCTACGCCTTTAGTGTCCCCGGATCCGTTCTTTTCCGGATTGCATCGGCTATCTGCTCCAGGCAATTCACTCCCAAGAGCGTCATGGTTCCGCTGATGTATTCTGCCATCTTGTTGTGGATCAATCGACATTCGTCGGCCCACTTATGTCCGTGACCCCAGAACTCCTTCATATACTCATTTTTTGGGTATTCCAGTCGCAGTTCGTCATCCGTAACCACCTGCTTGCCTCGTGCAGCTTGATCTATGGACTTTCGTCTCCTGATTTGCTTGTGCGTCAAGGGCGGCTACTTCGATTCCTCCTCTTTGGATATTCCTTGGATGGTTTGGTCCGGTTGGACTTCTTTCGTAAACCGGTACTTTAGGACCTCCTCTCCATGGATGTACGCATGCATCTCCGATTCATTCAAAAAACCCTGCTGATGGTAAAAGTGGAAAAGATATGAGTTGAGCGGGGTGGCTTTTCCGGAAGTTGCACGCACGACTAACTTGGAGACTACGTCCGTGATAAGTCTACCCCAGTTCACCGGTCTGCCTTCCGTTGCTCCGAATATGGTGCTCGCAACTATCGCCGTAACCTGGGTCGGCTTTTCCGGATACAGAATCGGAATGAGAAACTCCAGAATCTGGCTATGCCTATCCTTGATACAGTCATGAATACTGTATCCCTCTTTATTGTGCACCGGACCCCCGAACTTACTCTACCCGGTCCTATCGTTACGGGGAACTAAACCGGATCCGGCCTTCTGGAACAAGTACACTTCCGTCCATATATCCTCCGTCCAGAGTTTGGGTTGGCCTCTCACAGTGAATTGGTACTGGTTTGGAACTCCCACTACAAGTTCTGCGATGATCTCATCATTCTTCAAACTCTAGGGGCGTTGTAACAATCCGGCGCATCCTATTGTTTCTAAGTCCTCCTCCAGGCGCTTTCGGACTTTCGAATCCTTAAAAATCGCCGGAGACATCATCCGGCCCAGCCCTGCTATAGTTTACCAACTCATTAATCCGGTGCAATCGGCACCGACTACACCAATCTCTCCCTAGCATGGTCCTAACTCACCACACTCTCTAAGCGCACGCCACAAGTACAAGAAGAAAGAGGGAGAAAAAATGGGAGCTGAGCCTTTAAGTACCCGACGCTCGGCCGACAGTTCCTCAAGGGCAACAGGTATGAGACCGTTTCCGTAACAGTGCCTTAGGGGGTCTAGGCGGGAAGGCTACCGGTCGTAGGTTTTCCGGATCCGTCTTCCATCCTATGGCTTCCGTCTGTCACCGGAATATTTATCCGGTGTAGGAATTCTAACAATCCAGGTATCAGCTATTTCTAATTGCTTTGTAACTAACCCGGATTCTTAGGTACTAATAACAAACTCAAAAAAATTAGACTATTCTAACCCAGTTTTATCCTATTTCCTATCTATTGCAGTTTCTATATTCCCACAGAATTGGAGACGTCCCGGAGAGGAGCTCCAAAGCTAAGGATCCGATCCAACTGCTGTTTCTGGTGAAGAATGGGGCAACCATGAAGACCCGCCAGATTCCAAAATCATTCTTGTTGCCTCCAAAATCTCATTGTCGTACGCGCAATCTAGGCGTAAGTATCTTTAGCCACAATGTTGTGTTAAAATGACACGAGTTTTCGTCCCAGGGAATTCCAAGATGATGCTGCACATTTCAAGTTTCCGGATTCTCTTTTCTCCTCAATCCAATCACCTATTCACTTGTTTCTGGAACTTTTAACTATCCGGAATTCAAACTGAATCCGGTTCTATCCGGAATCCGGTTTCCACTTCCAAATCAATATGGTTTCTTTCACCTTTGTTTCACCCTCAAAGGGTCCGCTTTGATCTTTCGAGGGGTAGGGACTTCACCACTCTGGTTCTCACATTCACTAAACTTGACAAACACAAACAAACACTCAAATATTTAAAGGAGTTGCAACAAGGAAAGAAGACCCGGATCCTCACAACTTCCTAGACACCCGATCCGGAAAGCAGGTCACTTAGAACTCAATCGACTCCTTACTACAACGACAGATCACAGGGTTCTGGAATCTACCGGGAGTGGTTTGTTAAGTGCTAGACCATTCTGAGGTTGGCAGACCTTCCGGGAGAGTGGGGACTTCCTCTGGGCGGGTGCTTACCTCCGCACAGGTTGACAGCCGGACTCGCTTCCGCTACTCAATCAACCGGATCACGGTTACGATAATTTAAAGGCATTGTGCACTTCCACTCAGTCAAGAATCTAACATTGTCTCAAATGTACCTTTCAAATGGAACCGACTGCCCAAGATCCGGATTCCTCCTCACCCGTCTTCCCTCACACTCTAGTACAGTCACAAGCATTTAGATCAACACTTGAACACGAAGATGGAAATCCGAAAGCTCACTCAGCACTTAGATTAAAAGAAATGAATAGAATACAAAATGAAAATCTGCTAGGAGGGAATCCCAGCACAACAAGCTTGCCAGCCTTTAAAAAACCCTAAAAAGCCAACACCTAAAAGCCAAAAAGTAGCCCAAAAATCCGGGCAACCAATCAGAGAACCACTCGAAATACCCGGAAAATCCACTGCCGGCTCATTCTAAAAATAAATCCGGAACCAGGGTCCCAAGCGCGGAAAACCCGTTCCAGAACTAGAGTTCCAATCCTAATCCAAAATAAAAACATCCTAACTAACTACTTCTTCTGCGGCTTCTTCAAACTGCTGCCGCCTTGCGTTACTCCTGTCGTCTTTGTGGAGGTGTTCCGGACACTTGCCCGGGTATAGATTGGGCGCCGGATCAGTGGAGTTGTCATGACTTCCGTTTCCTTGTCATCGGATAGGACTAACTCCCTATCCGACTCCATCTCAATGGGTTGCCCCAATGAAGCTCCAATTGGATCCTCTTCACCGCCTTCCTCCTCTTCCTCGAATGCTTCCTCCATGTGGGTGAAGTCTTCCGGATGTGTTCGGGCCGAATTCTCCACCACAGGCATCCGGCTCGTCAAATCCGTTCGAACCGGAGAAACCGTGACCTTGGATCCTACATTCCCCTCTGGTACCCTTGCCATGCGCGGGAGGAACGTGACCAGGACCGTCTTCACCGGAGTTTCAGCATCTCCTCGGCTACCTTGAAGTCCTTGGTTTCCTGCTCACTCACAATTCCATTGTGGTAGTAATGGTGGAAGAGGTAGGTGCTGATCGGGCTGGACTTGGCCCTCTGCACGCTATCCGCCAGTTTCTGCACCACGGCCTTCAATATTTTCCCCTAGTGTATTGGCCTACCTCCATTGCTCCAAAAATCACGTTGCCAACGTGCTCGTGAGTCGGGTCGGCTTTTTCGGACACAGGATCAGAACCAGGAACTCCAGCACCTGTCTCTGCCTCACGTCAATGCAATCGTGGATCGCAAATCCTTCCTTTGGATGGGGTAGATTTCAAAACTTCCCGTGAACGTAACCGTCATTCCTTAAGGCATAACCGGAACCTGCCTTCTGGAATGAGTAGACTTCCGTCCACATCTCCTCGGTCCACTTTGTCGACTTCCCTCGCTCCGTCAACTCGAACTGATTCGGAGCTCCAGTCACAACTTTGTGGATCATCTCCTCGTCCTTGAGATTCCACACCTTGAGCAGCAACCCCGCGCATCCCATGCTGTCCAGATTGCCTTCCAAAAGCACCCGCGCCTTTGGATCCGTAGGTATGACCGGATTGAGCCACTTGGCCGTAACTGCTGGTCTGCGAGATTCCTCCATCCACGCCGATAGAATCCTACCAACTCGGTGCAATTGGCACCCTCCTCTCCTTCTCTCCCTATCCAATCCTAACTCACCACTCTTTCACTCAGCTAATGCGCGCTCCAAACTTGCAAGCACACACGCATCCTCGAGCGGAAGAAAGAGAGAGAAGAAATGGAGGAGAACGGCTTAAGTCACCAGCCAGCGACCGACACCCGTTGGGACGGCCCATAAATGTGCCGCCTTTTACTAACGGAATCCTAGTTCCTAGGCCGGAACCTAGGTCGTAGGTTTCCTGAATCCGGATCACCTTCCGGATTACGGATCCCGTTAAGATCCGTTCCTTACCCATTTTACAGTTTTTGCTAGGCCGGAATTTTCCCAGTTTCCTGAATTTGGCTAACTGTTCTGGGTTACTACTTCAGTATTTGAAAATTTCGAAAAATCTCACTAATCTACTCCTAAACTAATTCGGAATTCCAGAGTTTGACATTTCATACTCCCACACTCATTACAATACAGAGAGGCAGAATGTGGAGGTGGAGTATCGGATACATGACACAGAGCTCCGCATGGAGTTTTATTTGAGCATCCTGCAATTGTTTGTGTCACTGAGAGACGTGGTGGTCTCCTATTTTGTGGGAGGAAAGATGATATCTGCTGTGGGTGAATTCGACTTCTTTTTGGATGTTGATAGTTTAGAAATTTGAAATCCTCCTCTTTAACTCGGGTCGAGTTGATTCTCTGTTAGTAGGTCCTCTAGAACTCTTACGTTCATGTATTCTTTTTTAACTCGGTTCAAGTTGATCATGCTTTTCTAACTGCTCTTTGGGTTTGTCTTGTAGATGCTGTCGCTGGACCACTTCTTTGTTGGCGAGAGCAAGAAGAAGGAAGACTTCTTTAACTTGTGCTTAGAGTCGGAGAGTATGGACAAAGATGATTTCCTTGAGTCGTCGTACTTTGTGGAAGAGCACAAAGATGACGGAAGTAAAGTGAAAGGAGTGTCCACCTCAGAGGCTAAAGAGGCGTTTGGATCCAGGAGGAGGAAGGAACCAACTGACAACAACTACATCGAGATTTGTGGGGGGTCTAAGATTTTGTTCCTGTAAACCTCAGTGTGGACATTGATGAAGTGTTGGAGTTGACACCCGGAGCAATCGGCAAGCCGATGCATGTCCCTGAGAATAGTGACATGCGGGGATCATCTAGCTCGTCTGCCAGACATAATATTACCCTTGAGTCCCGTGTGCGTGATCCACCAAAGAGGAAGCCGGATCCACTAACTCCGACTGTTCCATTCTCGCAGGAGTGGATAATGGACTTCATCCAGAAAAACAATGAAAATGAGGCTAGGGCTCGTCAAGAGGACCGTGAGGCGCAGAGGAAGGAAAACAAGCAGACCCGTAGGGAGAACAAGAATATGATCAAGGAGATTATGCAGAGTATTCCCAAAATTGCATTGAAGGTGGCAATGATGACCATAAACACAATGTTTAGAACGATGCCGTTGATGTTGCTAGATCCGGCTGGAGGAACTTCCCAACTCATGATTGCAAATCATCCCCAAGGGTCGGCCAATAGTGCCAAGCAAGCTCACATAGGGTCGGAGATCCTCACTGGGGTGCCATCAACATCCCAAAACTTGCTGACTTAGGCGTCCCCGAGCTCTAGTCCGAACCAGGTCGAGTCTGAGTAAGATCCCAACAACATGGATGTGGAAATAGTTCGGCAGGGTGCGGTGAAAGACGGTGCTGCCCTAGCCTCTGGCGTTGCTCTAGTAGTTGCGACGGAGGGATCACTGAACATGGATCCAATTCTGCAGGTTGTGAAGCAAGATTACACTACCCCAGAGACTCGCAGCGATCAGCTACCTGACGTCGTCGCCGCGCAAGGCGTGATGTAGATTGATCCTGCTCGAGAAGGCATGGATTTGGAGGACGTTGTACTAGACACTCGCACCAGCTTGATACTAGCAAATGTCGCCGTGCATGGAGTTGAGGCCGAGCAGTCACAGGGGCCTGTGACTGAGGATCCTCCAGGTTGTTCCCTGTAACTTTCTAAGCCTCTTCTTCAACTCAACTCGAGTTGAAGATCCTTTACTTCTTTGTAGACTTTAGAGAGCATTTGTAGGGCAGACCGGCTTGGGTTTAATAGGGTAAATATAATGTATCATTTCATCTCTCAGAGATACTTTGTAATATATATGATTCCTTACATATCATTTCCTGGCTTGATTTCTTGCAGTCACAGGCTCCATCATTGTCAAAAACATTGCTCTTTGTACTGCATGCAATGCTTAATAGGCTGCTCAGGATACTCCCCTTGCTTGTGTCAATGATGAGTATATTGCTTTTGTGGGTGATCCGGTGTTGGAGACTTGTCCACCATGTCTTGAGGAGGAGAAAGTCAAGGAGCAGTTCATGGGAAAGACGTCGAGTTATCGGAGCACAATCTCAAGGATGCTCTGCTAGATACAGAGATTTGTCCATCAGATTGTCAAGTGGAGACAAGTATATCATCCCCAATTTCTTTGGTTGAGGATGCGGTACATTCATTGTGATGTATATTGCAGTGTCTTTTGCTGTTGTTGTCTGTGTGTCCCTTTTTTTATTGATCGTTTATCCTACCCTTGGTGGATAAGGTTGAGTGTTCTTATAGCTCGGCTGTAGTACTCAATTCAACATCAAAAGTGCATCTGTTTAATCTGCACTTTGTATATTTTTTTTATAAGCAGGGTAGCTGTGAGAGACCCTATATGGCGGAATGCCACATTCTTCCTCCATTCATGTCTAGGCTGGCAGAGAAATGGCTCAATGTCATTTTGGATTTGAATGGAGTTCTCAGCGTGTGTGACAATGTGAGGTACCACCTGAAGGAAGGGAGATTGTACACTCCTGGTGAGGTAGTCCCTAATATAGAGCACGTGACCTTGAAAATCAATAAAGTCACCTGTCGGCCCCACTTTAGGAGGTTCTTGGGAGAGTTATCTTGCATTGCAAATGTCTACGTCTGGAGCTCCATGAACAGATCCTACGCCCAACTCATTTGCAAGTACCTCTTCTACGGTCTAAAACCCCCTTTGTATATTCTCAACCAAGAGCAATGCAACGTTATGAAATGTCAAGGGAGAAACGGAAGGTTAGTGCACTACAAATTGAAGGAGTCAGACAAAGTCCTGTACATGAAACCATTGCAAAAATTGTACAGATTAAATGGTTCTATCTTCTCTGAGGACAACACAATTGTAGTCGACAACAGGCCGGAGAAGCACTTCTTGAACAACCCTACAAATGTGGTGCTCTTGGATCCCTGGTTGTTTGAGGGTCTTGGAGCAACAGATGGAATACTCATAGATGAGCTTCTGCCATGGATTAATAGACTGCACATAGAGGCCATCGAAATTGTATCCCTTCCGTGGAGACAATGCTCTGGGGGGTGTCCACGTCATGCATGAATACGACCAATTGAAGTTCAATGACTTTGCCAAGGCACTAGAGGTCTCCAATTATCTTTACAATGAATGGAATAAGAGCAACGGTGGGCATGATGTTTCTCCCCAAAAGTCCAATCCAATGTCACGCAAGGAGCTTAGGCTACGGGACGTTTATTTCCGTCTCTATCCGCTTCCCCATGAGATGTCCAATCCATCGCCGCGGAAGGAGCGTAGCTTGTGGGACATTCGTTTTGAGCGTTGTCTACCTCCCTGCCAGAGGAATTTGTAGGCCATAGGATTCTTGGATTTCACAACCTTTATTGCATTATACTTCCAATATAACAGTTCATTACAATGTAAACCTCTGTTTTGTGCTCAGGGTTTTGATGTTTCTTGGGCACCTAAATTTCCTTCTGGAGACAAGTGTGTGGTGTCTAATGATTCCCTTGCTGACTATGATCAGCTGAACATATTGCAAGGTGGGGTTCGTCATATCATGTACTCAACGGCCACTGCGCAGTCAACCATGAATTTTTCAATGCTGGACGTAGATGATGGTGTAGTTAAAAATCCTCCCAATGGAAGAAAGCGTCTTGTGTTACTGCACTCTCCAACTCCTCTCAAGTCTCATCCTCAGTTGGTGTCTCTACGGAAGCGCTCCGGAATGAATTCCGAAACGTAGAGGAAGCTCTACAAAAATGAATTGGGTGGTGTGGCTGTTGTGGAGGTACAGTATTAATAGTTTTTGTCTTTGCAATCCTGTTTGTTTTTAAGTAATGCTTTGTGGACATTGTAGGCTATGAGTCCCTTTTAAAATTTGTGTACTTGTAGGTGCAGGAGATGGTGCCTACGTCTCTTGCCATCAGGGACATCAATTTTAAAGACACAGAACTAGGAAAATGCGAAGAACGGCCTACTATATATAATGGCATGTTGCCTCCTCGACCTCGTCCATCTTCATTGGGCCTTAAAAAACGGCAATGCAAAATACATGATGGATTGCATCCGCTTCATTGTAGCCGACGTCCATGGGATGCTTGGGAGCAGAGGTCTTTGAAGAAGCAGCGGCGAGAAATTGCTCTCCAAAGGTCCAATGGTAGTATTGGATACAGTCAAGGGCCAAAGTTAATGAAGGCAATGAAAATGTTGAAAAGTAGGTCGCACTTGTAGTTCGTAGAGGAAGACTATGGAAGACAATCTATTGTCTCCAATTCTATGGTATAGAATTTTGGTGTATCACTCAATGATTATAAGAATTTTGGATTCTTATAATTTTGCTATTATGTAGCAAAGAACCAAAATCTGATTTTAAATAGCAAATTGCAGTAGGACTAATATAGTGTTCCAAAAATGATAGCGTAGTTCTTAGTCTATTAGGTAGAATGTACTTACTATGGGATTCACAGGAAGGTGATAGAAACAATGTCTTTGAAGCACTTCAGTCAACAATAGGGACAAACTTAGGGAAGGAAAATCACAGAGTTTGTAGAATCAAACTATTGCATCACCCTTGAGAAGGACTCTCATAGGCTGCACTTCATAGAGTGTGGTGTTTGAGAATTCATCTCAAGGGGTATGCTAGAGTTTGGTTCTATGATTTCCGTGCTTTTCCTTTCCTGAATTTGTCCTTGTTGTTGACTAAAGGTAATCCTACTAGTGTATGTTACAAACCGGGTTGTTAAAATATCACATCTTCATTGCTCGTGAAAGTCATGCAATTAGAAGCTTAAAGAAATGAGGACTTGGTGATTGAAGAATGAAGTAGATGCTGAGCTTTGACCTAGATCTAGGTACAAACAATGAAAAAACAAAAACATCTAGACGTCGCTCTAAGGATATTCATAAATGACGCTCCAAATTGCAGCATGTGGAGTGTGATTTCTAAGAGTCCTAGAGTGGCGTTTGGATGACTTGTTTCTACACTATTTGTGCCTTGATCTAGGTCAAAGTTTAGCATCCACTTCATTCTTTAATCACCATGCATTCGTCTTTTTAAGCAACCTATTTGTAGTGTCTAACACGGGCGATGATGATGTGATATTTTGTTGCGGAATGTAACGGTAGGCAATGCTTCTATTGGATTTCATTGAGCAATGCATTCATCCAACATTTACATCTATATGTGATGACAATTTTCAATCAAAAGTATTTCATATCGCAAATTGTACATGACATTTCCGAATTCTTCATTTGCAAACTCATTTTGGATGTCATTGCATTCCATTTTACGTGTTGCATACGTGAAATTCTTTTTTGTTTCTCACTTATGTGCTTCAAAAGATGCCTAAGTCATTGAAAGGAGACTCCCATTTCACTGGAAAACTCCCAAAGTAATGAATATGATGTTACCAAGGGGATTTGCAGACGTGCTGAGAAAGCTAACAAGCTTAGCATCAAACCACATCGTGGCTGCCATCCGCTGGCTATCATGCACCTGCCAAAATAATGTGCATTGTGGATGCTCGCCTCTATGGAAACCACTCAAAATTGTTGGATAACCAATACGGCCTGCTCTCACAATCCCTGTAGTGTAAATGCCGCGTTTCAACATAGAGTCAAACAACAAGGGACTTGTGAAAAAGTTGTCGCACACTACAACGTGGCCCTTGTGGCCCAAGCCCTAAGTTAATTCTTGCACCACCTGCTCCCCTTGGCCTTCATCTACAATGCTTCCTTTTTCTGTATAGAATATGATGTTGTCAATGTAGTGACTTGGGTTAGAGACAGTTGCCCAAACCTTGAAGCCATATCTAGTGGGCTTGGCTAGAATGTACATACGACAAGGAGAAAAACTACCACAAAAAGCAATCATAATCTCATACGTGGTGAGGAATTTCTTGCAGTTGAACAATTCTTGCGACCGAGTCACAAAGTGCTGTAACACCCATTGAATCTTTTCTAGTTTGTCATACCCTGCACTATTCTTGTCACAGCAGAGCTCCGCATTGTCAACGCAATGTACGCAACGCAAGATGGACTCAAACCTGTTACGAATCATTACGTGGGGGATCAAGCACAATGCCAAAACAAATCGGTCTTTTTGTAATCACAGATGCTGGAAGAGCCTTTCAAGCCCATTAGAATGACAATCCCCAAAAAAGCCCGCAATTCAGTGACAGTCATAGGCTTCCATGCGGGCCCTCCGTTTTGGCCAGCTGGCCCCCCTTGGCGATAAGGATCAACCTTGGACGTGCACTGCTGAGAAGCATAGACATTCATCTGAGCCACAAGGGTCTCCATTATTTTGTCGTCCCACCATAGCCAGAAGAAATATACTGGCTGTCTTCTTTATCGGCTATTGCAATGAATGGGACCAAGCCAAGGACCTTGGAATCCTACCTGATCTCCGAGAAGCTCTGGTTGGGCCTGAGCCCACTTTGAATCTGCATAGCGGCATCTAATGTCCTCTACAAGTAACTTTTGCTCACAATGCAAATGACAATATTCCTTATAATGCTCCAAATCCAATGACTCTCCAATAGACAAGCGCTCATCCTCATCCTCAAGAAGCAACCAATCGCAATTCTCATCATCGGACAAATTACCTGCAAAATCGCTATAATCGGCCATCCACGATGAATTTTGGAAGTCGGAGGTTCAGACTTTGTATCTGTTCAATGGTGCATATGCAATAACATCCACAGGACTTTCCTTCACTATAAGAAACCCATGTTTTTTAGGATGTTTTCACTATTTTTTGGAAAGCATTTTTGTGGACATTAAATAAAACAACCCATGTTTTTATGTCAACAATGATGTTCAATAAAACACCTTGATCCCACAGGTGATCCGACCATAGACACTGAATTGCATCGGAGTCCGCCTTGATTTTCGAGCCCTCCAATGCTCTTATCATGGGCTGGTGAAGGAGCCCGACATGGCACACCTTCTGGACTGGCCATTGTATAAGGCCGTGGAAGAGGGGTGTAGAGAAAATCAAGTGTCTTGCAATCTTCTTGAGCAATCTTCCTCCAGCCAATGGACCCGCCAAACTCCATGCCATACCAGTACACACCATCTTCAAACCATCATTGGCACACTTTGCCAAGGAAGTCTTCCAAGCCACTACGCTGAATTGAATTGTATTCTAGGATGCATAGTGGAACCCACACCTCATCTGGGAGGCTGCATCCAGGATTTGCTGAGTTGTGTCCTCCTAGAACATAAGCAATAAGTGGTCTTGGCGGCGGCAGTGCTGCGGACATGGAAGCACCTACAGCCAATGCCGCATGGTGGATGCAGCGGAGTGGTGGTGTATAGGCATTGTCCATTGTAGTCCACTACAAATCTAACCCCTTCTTAGACCCATGAATAGGAGGTGCACTTGCCGCTAAATCTGTCATTGTTGTAAGCCAATTGTCTGTCCAAGCAGCATTCGCAAAAGCATCACTCATATTCAAGATGGGGATGCGCTCCCATCGCAATTCACTTTCTAAACGAGATTGGGGACCTCTGCCCTGTCGGGCACGTTGTAGTGCCTGCAATTTTTTGGGAGAAGAAGTGTAATACTGCTCCCAAAGTTGGCACGCCTCTTGAGCCTCTGGTTGATCATGGAATCCTCTACATCCAGGACAAATTGTTCCACGTTGACTTTGTTTCCTCCGACGTAGCCTAGGCAAAGACGTGGATTTGGCCGAGAATGTAGTTGGGTCCACAGTGGTGACCCTTGACCACGCGCATTCCGGGTAGTGCGTCCTTGGCCACGTCCACCCCGCATGGGAGCAACATTGCCCTCGGATAAGGAGTCAGCATCGTCAACTTCAAAGCGAATCGCAGTCCTTCCGTTGCCTACCTCAGTTTGTCCACGACAACCTCTACGTGCACGGCCTACCCCTTGAGCCTCATGATAGTCACCAACACTATTGACATTTTCCGTCACAGGTGCTACACCCCTCCGTCCCCTACCTCGACCAACGCGCCCAACTCTGCGGCCCCCCTAATCATTCGGAATTTGATCGCAGACTGTCTATCAGCAGGGTTGAATTAGGTCGCCGTCAAATTGGCCCTGGGCTTGAATTTGATTGTGAGCTTGTAGTCCTTGGTCCAACAAAACAGGGCAATTTGCCAAATTGTGGACGATGGTTTGCTGTACAGTTGGATTGGGTTGTAACTCCACTTTCGCTCTGGGCACAATCCTTGCCATTGCCAGTATTAGTGGACCCTAGCTAAATTGACTTCCCAATCAGGCTTGGAGGCCCTCCGCCGCTAATTACCTGGCTATGTTTTTCATTGTAAAAGGTTGGCCATTGCTTGGTTCTGAAAAAGGTGTTGAGGAAATCAGAAATTTCCCATGGATGCCCCTCTGGATACAGCTTGGACCACCAATCTTGCAATGTGTCGTCTACAGAGGTATCTCCAATTGCGGGTGGTAGGATGGGCAGGCTAGTGGTGCTTCTCCTGAGGTTGCAACAAAGCAACCAAGTAACCCTCTTGCAAACAGTTCACTACCTTCTGTGCAATTGGTGGGCTCTCACAACTACCAAGTGCCCAATAATATAGTTTGTCCTGTACTATCCACACTTCCTCTACCGTCGTTCTTCCCGCCCATAAAATAATTGTCATGACCAATTAGTAACAATATTCTAAGCCTTGGAGGTTTGGAGGGCGTTCTTGAGCATTCTAAGTGGGGCGTCTACTTACATCCTACACTCCTTCGTTGTGAGTACTTTGTAAACCCTAGGGCTTTGTCCAAAATTGGCAGCCTTCCTCCACCAGCAATTGTGTTCATCATTGTGAAGCGCATGGAGTAAAGACAACACAACTACACCACACACCCTCATCCTGCCTCAGCCGCCTTCTCCCTGAATCCACTACCTACATTTGAACTCCAGAAGTAGACACTGCATCCAAGCATGATGGAAATCTGTCTTGCGCAAATCGGCTGGGCGGCTTGCGTCGCCATTGCACGAGCTTGTTGCCATTTGCACAAATTGAAACCCTCCAATGGATTGCAGAAGCTTGCCCCCCACCACCACCACACACACACACACTATGCACCACCATTGCTACCTAGCACAACGATGTCTAAATTGTGCAAGCGTCGTCGTCTCCCCTCTTCTACCTTGCATGACAACAAGCGCCTCCTCGCAACACACTCCAAGTCAATACACTTGAAGTTGTGGTGAACAGGGGTACAAAATAGTGTGGGCGGATCCAAGGCACAACAGTCTCTAATCGGCCATGTCCGGTCAGAATATGGATAGAGGGCACCAATTGCCGTGTCCCATATTTGTCAATTGGAATATAAATGAAGAATGCAGGTTGCACACACCACGAAGGCCCCATCCAAAAGTACCTCTGAATTGGCCTCCCTGAACCCTCCAATTATGATTTTTATTTCACCTTCATTCAGATCACATATTGTTGTGAAACACGTTTTGAAAATTCAGAGGGGCCATATTTCGGCCGCTTGAGCTGTGAGGGGTTAAAATCTACTCTATAGTTTTTTTAAATGAATTTTGAATGTGATTTGTTCTCCAAGATCTAGTGTATTTGAGGCTCATTTCCAAGAGCTCTCAACACTATAGGAAGTCAAGATTGCAATGGGTACCTTTATACAAAAACTTGAATAGAAAAATCAATATCATTTATTTTCAAGATAAAATAAACTATCAATCAATTTCAAGAAGAACTTTCTAAAAATATAAACTACTAAAAATAGCAACTTGGTTAGGTTTTATTTAACTTCAAAGTTTTGCAAACACCAGATTTTGGATGCCTTGGGCATTTAGGGTTAAGTCATGAGGTTGCTAGAGCCAAGAAGTGGACTTATAAATAGTCACATCAATTCTTGTTTACAGCGAAAATGAATGAAATTTATTTAAAGCTCATTTTTCTTATAAGCAAGACCTTACAAAATGATGTCGTCTAGTTCTTACATCACTTGAAAATTTTGAAAATTTTCTTAATATCCAGTTTCTAAAATATAGGAATACAAAAAAATGTAGATTGCATCATGATGTCCTGTACAGTACAATAATATACTCCTATGATAAGAATTTTGAAAAAATCACATTTGATATAATTTTTTATAATATCTCTTCAAATAATTATTATGATTATTATGATTATTATTTTTTGGAACAAAAAGCATACATAATGTTGTAAATTCACAATTATTTCAAAATCTTCATGAATTAAATCAAAACTACCTACAATCGATTTTTTAACCCCTAAAGGCCCAAGGCCTTTTTTCTGCCAAAAAACACCCAAAATTGTCATTTTTTTAGCAAAGAGTGAAAAGAAATTAAAAATGTTTTTTTTGCACATCTAACCATAGGATCTTACACCTAACTAGTATGAGAATGTGTGGAAAAAAATTCAGAATTTTTTGACCACACAGATTGCAAGATATCTACGTTTAAAGTGAAAAAAACAAATTTTTTCAGCACATTGTGGGACTGGATTTTTTGACTTGAACATTTGTAACTTAAAATTTTTATACTACAGAGTTTTGAACTTTAAATGTTTATAGTGGAGAATTGAGTTGACAATCTACCCAAGAAAAAAAAATTCAAAAAAACTTAATTTTCATTAATAAAAATATTGTTAAGTAGAAGTAGGTACGAGATAGAAGGAAAATCGAAATTATTCATATATTTTAGATGGAATTAAAATGCACTAATCCCAATGGTCAGATTGTTCTAGCAAGCAAACTAAACCATGCAAAAAAAAAATCTGAAAAATTTGAAATATTTCATTTAGAAATGAATCCTACAAGTTATTTTTTTCAAAAAGATGCTCTAATTGCCCGAAAAACAAGAATGTCCATAACTTTCTCATAACAAATCCAATTGAAATGAATCAAAGCTTTTTAGATAGACAAAAATATAATCTATGAGAAAAAAAAATATTTAAAAAAAACAAAAAAAACTGAAACATATTTTGCTGCCCGCCGTCCCTTGTTTTGAGCTTATTTGGTCATAACTTTGTTCCCGGGCACCGATTGTGAAAAAATTTATATTCCTATGAAGCTAATTAGTTTTTCTACCTCCCCAAAAAATTTCAAGAAGCAAGGAGAAAATTCAGCCCGTAGGTACTTGCCCAAAAACACATTTGTCCCCCAAAGGGACAACGGGCTTTTAGAGGTTATATTGATGTACGTACATTGAATCAAAATTACAATCATAAGTTATTTTTTTCTTAAAGCCAGATTTATAGTACTATGTACATCTTTTCATATAGATTCAAAAGTCAAAACCATTTATTAAAGACTTTCTTTATCTGAATTCTTGATAAGTTATGTATGATAATTTTTTCCCATACTTATCTAACAAAAACAAATAATGTAGACATCTTGAATATTAACCTCTAAACCCTAAATTCTAAACCCTAAAACCCTAAAACCTATAGCCGGTTCAAATAATGATTGAAATTTTCTTGACCACTTCCCCCTAGTTCACAACATATCAGGATAGGTGTTTCATGAGACATGCACTTTACAATCAATGGTTGTGACTATGATTGCTACTATTGCTTGACTAATTGAGAAGAAGATACTTTGCCAAACACCAAGAGGTGGTTTACAATGATATTGAACATTCTTTTTGTTTACTACAAGCATGAATTGATATCATCCAAAATCTGTGAAGACATTGGAGTATAGAGGTCATTGGAGTGACATCATGTGTATATGTTGTACCTTCCATAATGTGGTACAAGATGAATGCAAAAATACTTGTACTATTTTCTATCACACATTGTGTACTGATTAGTTTTTTAGCAATAACTTTTGTATTATAGCTCTTAAAGATTCAAGATTCTTAGATTAGGTACTCCTAACTATTATACACCTTTTCTAATTTTTTTCCATACTTCAAATTTATTTTGTTATTTAAAAATAGTCCTCAATTGAATATTACATTTGCCTACTTGGAAAGTGGTAGTATTTCTTTTGTCCCAAAAAACAAACTTAGAGTTGAAATTTCAAAGGAAAGGTATTCTAGTACACTAACAACTATAAATCAATTTTTTTTAAATAGTTAATTATATATTTTATGAAAGTCTTCAAAATAAGCTTTGTTGTGCTTACATTTTGAATCATATAAAATACTATACAATTGGTTCTTTTAGTGAAATGACATCTTTATAGAATCATTATAAATTAATTATTTTTAATTACTAAAAAAAAATCCTATTTTTTACCAAATAGAATGTCAAGATAGCTACTTATTTGAGATTGTTTTCTTTTTTAGCTCTCCTACTTATAGAATGTTTCTGTGCTTTTATTTCCTAGAGTACAATCTCCTTAATCCTTCAAGGCCCAACAACTTTTTGACAATGGAGGTTTTTTATAAATTGTCCCACTCTGATATTTTTTTGCCTATGGATTTGCTTGAAATTTTTAATTTTCACCATATAAAAGTAAAGACTCTCTTGTCTAGTATGCATAGAATTAATTGTGGAAAATATTGATTGTTGGATACTTAGATTATAAAATTTTGGATGATCAACTTTACAGGCAAAAAATGCAGCTTTGGGGGAAGACTTTTTTTTAAAGATGAATAATGATTTTTTATCCCCTTCAAAAAATTATATTAGAATTTAAAGCAAATGTAATATTTTTTTAGTTTAAAAAAATGGAAAATAAAAGCTTTCTCAAATTTGTACACAATTTCAACAAAAAAAAGGATAGAAAGCCAAAACTGACCAAATTGGATCCTATAAAAATTTTAAAAAATTATATATATGTCAATTTTTGAAATTTAATAATCAATATTATCAGCATATTATTTGGAACATCTTCGCAAAATTTGGAAATCATTATAATTACTTTTGTATTTTAATTTTAATCACACCAGATTGAACTTTGTATTTTCAAAATTGCTAAAAATACAAATTTGAATTCTTTTCTTCAGATATAGTTTACAATACAAATTAAAATTGTCTAGTATAATGTTTTTTTCCATCCCTACTATTCCTTTCAATGTAAAAAATTTATATTTATTCCCTTTTTCTATTAGACTACATTTCCTAAATAAATTTTCAAATGCTTCTCACATTAAAATTTTGAAAATTGAAAAATGCAACAAGTATGTGAATTTGTTGCTTAACTCCTGAAGGACCACTGTCGGCTCGGCGGATATTTGGGATTTTGGGCAGGTACCTACGACCTGAAATTTTGTCATGATTTTTTGAAGCTTTTTTTGAAGATAGAAAAAGTGATAAGCTTTGTGGGAGTATAATTTTTTTCACAATCGGTGCCTGGGAAAAAAAGTTATGACCAAATAAGTCCAAAACAAGGGACGGCGGGCAGCAAAAGAAAAGGACAAAAATTTGAATTTTTTTTTTAATATTTTCTTTCTTATAGATTATATTTTTGTCTATTTGGAAATCTTTGATTCATTTCATTTGGATTTGTTATGAGAAAGTTATGGACATTTTTGTTTTTTGGGCAGTTAGGAATCTTTTGGGAAAAAATAACTTCTAGGATGCATTTCTGAATGCTATTTTTTTAAAATTTTCAGTTAGTTTTTTTTTGCATAGTTTATATTACTTGCTAGAACAATTTCACCATTGGGATTAGTGCATTTTAATTCCATCTAAAATATATAAATATTTTAGATTTTCCTTCTATCTTGTAACTACTTCTACTTAACAACTTTTTAAAGAATGATAATTAAGTTTTTTTGTGTTTTTTTTGTTTCCTAGACTCTCAACTCAATTCTACCCTATAAAGATTTAAAGCTCAAAACTCTGTAGTACCAAAATTTTAAGTTAAAAATGTTCAAAGTCAAAAAATCTAGTCCTACAATGTGCTGACAAATTTGTTTTCTTCCCTTAAAATGCAGATATCTTGCAATCTATGTTGTCAAAAATTCTGAAAACTTTTCCACACATTCTCATACAAGTTACGTGTAAGATCCTAAGATTGGATGTGAAAAAAAAAACATTTTTCAATTTTTTTACTTTTTGCTATAGAAATGGCAGTTTTGAGTGTTTTTTGGCAAAAAAAGGGCCTCGGTATTTTAGAGGTTAACAAGTCTCTAGTTCACAAAATATTGAAAATTGTTGTTCCTTATCAAGAATTTGCCATTGAAAATTTGAAGAGGATACATTGTGTCGTCTTGGTCCTTGAGTGGTTAATAGAATAATACATTGACCATATATTGTAAATTTTAAGAAAATTGTTATTCAAATTTTAAAGTATAAATACTATAAAAAAGAATCCAACAGAATTGAATGGTATTTCTTGCAGTCATCTAACTGGAAGATGAGGATAGTATGGAATGGCTAAAAGATAAGATATTATAGGTGATTTGTAGGATAATGTTGTGCTTTTGTAAAGAGGCTTAACTTTTAGTGACATCCATGATTAACATAAAAAATGCAGACACACATTTTGGTTTATGAAGATATCTCATAGAGCACCTACAAGCCTCAAAAGTGCCAATGAAGCTTAAGTAAAGTTATGTAATATTTATTTTAGCTATCAATGATACAATAACTTTGAACATTCACACCTAAGGCATATGTCTATGTCAAGATCCCTTCAACGTTGTCATTGGAAGATTATTTAGACTATCCAATTGATTGACAGACCCTCATATTTGTGACACTACCTATCACAGACAAATCATTGCAAGAATCACCCCTTGTTTTTGTAGCGTTTGCACAGTACTCATGATTTTTTTCTGGAGTAGTTTAAAATTCAAAGAATAGTTTTAAGAAACATAAAAACCATATCCAATGTATACACCTTTACAAAAAATGTATCATAGGAAGGAAAAGCATAGAAAATTTCTCTAAGTCATTACAAAAAATTTCAAGCCATGGAAAGGCTGCTAGAATGAATGAAAATGTACAATAAGAGAAAATATCAGCCCAAAAAGCTATCAAGGAATTTGTAAAGTGATTAGTTAGCCCATGTGTCCCGTCGATTTTTGATTAAAATATATATTTTTAAAAATATTAAAAAACAAAAATATAACATCTTCATCTTCTTTATTAAAAATAAAAATCATTGTAATTGCACATTTGCCAAAATCCTAACGGCCTCCACAGGGGCCAAATTTTTTATAATGTAGGAGAATTAGAAAAGTGCAAAATCTCATAAAATAGGTTTTTTTATTGTAATGTAGGAGAACTAGAAAAGTGCAAAATCTCATAAAATAGGTATTTTTATTGTAATGTAGGAGAACTAGAAAAGTGCAAAATCTCATAAAATAGGTATTTTTATTGTAATGTAGGAGAACTAGAAAAGTGCAAAATCTCATAAAATAGGTATTTTTATTGTAATGTAGGAGAACTAGAAAAGTGCAAAATCTCATAAAATAGGTATTTTAACATTTTAATTTTTATAAAATAGGAAAAAAAATTTAAAAATTTAAAAATTTCCATTTGGAAAGAATTGATGGTGATGAGATTTTTCCAAAAGAATTATCTTAGAACCATCTTCAATTTTAAAATATTGTGTATAATGGAAGTGTTGTTTGCAGTCATGTGGAGGACATAAAATGATATATGCAGATTTTCTATGGTAGAAATATGCTTACCTACTATGCAAATAGACCATGCAAATTTCAACTCCAAATCATTAAATTTGGGAACTCCTAATATAGTAAAAAATCATATACCTAAGAGTGTGACAAAAGTAACAAAAATGATTTTTAAATATAAAATGATTCTTTTAATTTCTAAAAAAAATGATCTAATTGCCATCAAGTTTGACATGTTCAATAGAAATTTTGTGTTGATTGGACTTGTGCTTCAAAAGTTATAGCAGATGATAACAACATCACTCCAATTGTGATGGAGAATAAGACCAATGTTTCTTGGAATGACCTTGACCATCTTCTCTTCATCTTTGGATGAGTACGATTAAAACTATCCTAATCTACTCCACCGGGACCAAAAAGACTTGTCCTTCAACAGGATTTCGGTCCTCCTTTCTATTTTTGCCATCACCAATTGCTTCAAAATTGATTGTTGAGTGGTTGTTGTGATTTGCTCATCCCATGCCCCCCCAAATCCTAGGAAATAGTAGGCTCTTCAATGACATTTATTTGTAATTTATGATCAAAAGGACCATTTTCCCACTTCAATGGTGAGCTCTTCTTCCCTATAAGCCAATTGTTTGGTTGACTTAATTGTTTAAGTCAGTCTTTGACAAGAACCCAACAATGTTCAAACATGAACTCTGTATTTTTAAGTCTTTTTGCAAGATAAAGATCCTTAACCATTAGAATTATGTCGGTTGTGCTTGTGCTGTTCTTAGCAATCGCTTAATTTAGACATGACAACTAATAAACTTCATAACATCATGTTTAAAATTACATCATTTTTATTCCAACAATCTCACTTCCCTTGCATCCCTCACTGGGCATGGTTGTATTACATATGAATTTTCTCTTTAAATGCTCTAGTTTTCTTATTGGTTGCCTGCAATTAGATCCTAGCCCATAGCCAAAACACTACAAGCAAGTTGCCTTTTCTCCTTTGGTACAATATTCTTGACTTTGGTATCAGCTTTTAGAATTAGAGCTCTGCCATGACTTGTTGCATGCTCCACTTGACAATTTTCTTGCAATTGACTTTCTTTGGCTCTTCAAAATTTCCTACACTACAGTTGTATCCAATAACCTCATCCAATCTCCAATGATGCACTGCGCTACTTTGACCATTAGCCATCTTGATATAATTTGAGAGAGTATTATTTTTGGAGGAAAAAAATTTGGAATTTGAGAGCATTTTAAATCCACATGGGCCCTCAAGCAGCTTGGTGCTTTTGGAGTGAAGAGCTTGCTCCAAAATATCTGTTTAGTGCAAACCTAGTGGAAAATTCAACCAAGATCAACCACACCATAGGCCACATACAATATGCATTGGTGTAGATGTTCTTAACATCAATTTGTTTGGCAAAAGGAACCATATTGGCCATTTAATCGTGATTTAACCTAACCAAGTTCATTCAACATCCACTCAATTACCAACATGAAATGGATGGTTCGTCTTGCCATTGTCAATGCTTACACAATTTTCATGTCATGTGCATGATAAATAAGTTTTGATACACAAATAATACAAGTCAAATATGTCTTCATTACTAATAGACCTATAAATGTTATTTATTTGAATTTGTGCTAGACATTAGCACTATGTAACAAAGAGTACTTTTGTACATAACATATTTGGTGGTTAAGTTCCATAGCTCTTGCCAAATATTTAAAATTTTTCCAAAAAGCAAAGTTTGACAAACATCTTTAAGAAAACATATTCTACAAAAAGAAAATTCTTGTACAACACAAATCTTGACATCTAATCTTTTCAAAATGTAATCTCCCAAACAATTTAACATCTATTTTGCAGATGTTGACTATAAGGTAAGGTAGTAGAGCTTTTATAATTTTGTATTTATGAATTTCACTATGTAGAAGATTGAAAAGTATTTCATGAAAAGATATTCTCATATACTTCAAAAATTAATCATAAAGTTGAAAATATTTTTATATATAAGATGAAAGTGTTGATGTGAATAAAGCTTTTAAAGTGTTTTAATGGTTAAAAGCTCTTCTATACGTAGGTTAAAATGTACCCTATAATTAATCTTTAAAATCTCATTATTCCTATTGAGGACAAAATTATTTTGGATAATCTCAATTTACACCACAATTTTCTAATTTATTTTTAAACACATAGTTTTCTAAGAGCTTCAAGTACATACAATTTTTTTTTAATGTAAAATGGACCTTTGGTTCACAAATTATGTACTCTATTTTGGAAAATGGGAGAGAGATAGAGAGATGGAGAGCAGCATGGGCATGACTGTTTGCATTGACTTTGATTGGAGGAGGTCATGCAAGCTACTAGAGCAAGGCATGGGTAGAAGGAAGGCATTAGAAGAATTTGAACCCTGCGGAGGGTCTCTGCAACTACAATAAAATGTGCAATTACTGAAAAAAAAATTAAAAATTAAAAAAATAATAATAATAAATAAATAAATTTCAAAAATGTTGTCAAGGTGTATGCCACGCAGGACTGGGACTAAATTTTTTTCAAATTTAAAGAATATATATATATAATTTTGTTATTTATTTATTTATTTCCCTGGATTTGCACCCTCTACAGGGCCCAGACTTTCTGTAATGGCCTAGATGCCCATGGAACTCCTAAAGTCATTGATGTGAAAGAAAACTTGATTGAAAGCCCAACATGGGTGAATTGGCCACGGTGGTAAAGATAAGAATACGTGCTTAGGGGAATATATTAGGAACATATTCATCTATAGGGGACATATTATGGACTCAGGGAACATCCCAAGAATAGTGGCAAACCCATTCTTAAAGAGCTGCCTTTTCATAAGAGTTCACTTTTGTGCTAGAAAACACCATAGAAATTAGAGATTTTGGAATTTTGGAGTTTCTTTTGGCTTTGTTAATTATGATTATATATTGAATTCACCATTCAAAAATCCAGTAATCCACTATATGGTGGAACATGGTTTCAAAAATCAAATAGTGTATTGCCAAATCATGGGACATAGTTGCATTGCAAGATTTCATAGGATGTATTCTATTTCTTAGATTTAATTGAATGTAATTATCTTTCAATATATTTATTCAAAATTTACAAAATTTTAAGCACATTCTTTCATATAAATCTACTACAAGATCTTGTAGTTAGATTTTCAAAAAAGTTGTCTTGTATGTTTTCTAATCAACATAGTAGAAATGGTAGTTTTCAGTGCTTTTTGAAGAAGAGAATCTTCAAAAGTGCCTTGGGACTTTAGAAATTAAAGGATCTTTGATGCATATATTAAAAAGATTTCATTTACCAAAAGATTTCTTGTATGTAGGATTAAACTATTCTCATGTTTAACCCCTAAAGGACCAATATGCGTTTTTTGGCAACATAGAAATTTTGGGCAGGTACGTGTGACTACAAATTTGCATATTTTGGGCTAAAATTTTTATAGAAGGTGGGGACAAGGAATATCTTTCATGTGCACCAAATTTCATGACATTTGGAAATACAAGTCAAAAGTTATGGCCTAATATATTACTTCTTTTTTGTAACCAAGCAGATAAAAAAAAATCACTTTTTTCAAAAAAAAAAATTTGGACTTGGTTTATTAGATTTATATATAGGTGGAAAGCTTTGAATCATTCCATTTTGATCAGTGAGTCAAACGTTACAAGGATTTTTAGTTTGCGGGCAGTTATGGATTGTCTACTCTAAAATAAACTTTGAAGTCGTTTATTTCACTCAATTTTTAATATTTTTCAAAAAAAATAAAATTGTAGGATGTAGATTGTTTATTACAACATTGCACCCATTGGAATTGGCATTTTTCAATTCTATAATTAACTTCTTAACAATTTAGTGTTTTGAACCACTTTCTACTTCTTTCTACTTACTAATTTTTTTCCTATATGTTGTACAATTCCAAATAATCTAAAAATTTCCAAACATGTAGCCAACTTGCTCTAAAGAATGAATCTAAAGAAGCACAACCATTTTAGAATTTTTTTCATAATAATCTAACCTTGTGAAGTGCAGCTGCCCGATTTTTTGCAAGGTCGGAAAATGGACTTTTGCCACTTCAAACACTAGTATCTTCCAATCTACACAATGGAAATTTCTGAAATTTTTTTCACATTTCCAAACTAGAGTACTACAAGATCCTACGGTTACATGTGTCCAAAAATGATATTTTTCAAAAATTTGGTACTTGTGCTAGAAATGGCAGTTTTGGAGCATTTTTGGTAAGAACATAGTCAAGGAACTTTAGGGGTTAAGTGCTATCTCATGTATAGGATGAAAAACACTCCAGTAAAAAGTAAGCTTCTTATATATTTATTTTAAAAATTTAGGAATAAATCTCAAACAAAAGAAACTTCAAGTTAAAATATAAGCATTTGGAAGCATTACAAAAAATTTCAATCCTTTGGAAGGCTGCTCCAGATTGACAAACCAAGCTATTTTCAAGTTTAGTCTGTCAGTCTAAAAAAGTCCCCTGGTGAGCAATCGGATAAGCTGATTGCTTGCCAAAATAGTCGGATTTTGCGGGGGTTTTTTTTTTTTAATTTTTTTCTTAAGACAATTTTTTATTTTTTTTAATAAATTTTTAACTCGTAAAACTCTATTCATGTGCCATTTTGGCTGCACAAGAATAGGAAAAAATTGAATTTTTTTCACTCCAAAAAAATCAAATTTTAGGATATTTTTGAGGACTATGGAGTAGCCCTCCGGAGGCATGAAATTTTCTGTAATGACTTGTAGTCTATTAATGTACATTAATTTATCTTAGTTGTAAAAGCAGACATTTAGTTTGATCTTCTATTAGTCATGATACATAATAGTGTTTGCATAAGATTATTTAAAATAAATACTAAGGATATTACTTTAAAGCTACCAATTAAACGATTTTACATAGCAAGAACATATTAGTGCCCTAAGGGATCCTATCCATCACTTCATTCCAAGAATTCTCTTAACCCCTAAAGGACCAACATGCATTTTTTGGCCGTATAGAAATTTTGGGCAGGTACGTGTGACTAGAGATATCCATATTTGAGGCTGAAATTTTAATAGAAGGTGGGGGCGAGGAATATCTTCATGTGTACCAAGTTTCATGACATTTCAAAATACGAGTCAAAAGTTGTGACCTGATATATTACTTTTTTTCATAACCGGGCAGTTTGGGCAGATTAGAAAAAATCATTTTTTCCGGAATTTTTTTTTGAAATTGGTTCTCTACATTTATATATACTTAAAAAGCTTTGAGTCATTCCATTTCAATCAATGAATCAAAAGTTATGAGGGTTTTTGGTTTGCGGGCAGTTATGGATTCTCTACTCTAAAAAAAATGTTAAAGTCGTTTATTTAACTCAATTTTCAATATTTTTGGAAAAAAATAAAATCCTAGGATGTAGATTAATTATTAAAATATTACAACCGTTGGGATTGGCATTTTTAAATTCCATGATTAAATTTTTAACAATTTAGTATTTTGAGTCATTTTCTACTTCTTTCTACTTACTATTTGTTTCCTATATGTTATACAATTCCAAATGATGTGAAATTTTTCATGCATATAGACAATTTGTTTAGGAAACTGAATTCAAAGAAGCACCACCTTTATCAGCATTTTTACATTGAAAAGTGAGCTTGCAAAGTGCAGCTGCCCGGTTTTTCGCAGGATTGAAAAAATGGTTTTCAAGACTTTGAATGCTTATATCTTATGATCCACACGGTAGAATTTTCTGAAATTTTTACCACATGTTTTCAAAACATCATACTACAAGATCCTACGGTTACATGTGTCAAAAATTGTTTTTTTTCAAAAATTTGGTAGTTGTATAAGAAATGGCAGTTTTGGAGCGTTTTTGGTGATTACATAGTCATGAAACTTTAGGGGTTAAAACACTATTATACAAAATGCACCTTCACAAAACAATTTTTTGATGTACAAAAATCAAACAAGCAATTGTGCATTTTGAATTGTAGGATTAGATTTGAACCATTTTATACATGGTCAATAATATTTCATAATCAAAATTTAAATCTCCTTCTAAATTTGACGACAAATAATGAATTCATAATTTTAGAATGGAATTTGCAATATATATTCTACATGTGTTGATTTATTTGAAATTTCTATATTTTCCAAGTTTTCATCAGCTTAAGTTCCTAAATATAGATGATGGAGCAAGCATGGGTACCTTATATGTTTGGTAGGGTGTTCCTACCAAACATATAAGGTAGGAACACCCACTACCGTTCGTTTACCATATTCTGACAGTATATAGCAAAGGCTCAGATTTTCTTTGCAGAGTGTACTGTGCTCAGACATGACAACAGAATCAAGTATACGGACGGTAGTGGGTATGCTTACCTTATGATCCACTACAATAAAAACTATATTTAGTGTTAGCAACACTATTTACAAACCATGACACTAAATATCATTAAGCCTACTAAAGTAAGTAACATTAAATGTAATTTCTAACACTAAACATACTCTATGGTAAATCTAAAATCCGAAAATGTTTACATTTAGTGTTAGAACATATTAAAAAAATGAATTTGCAAAGGAAAAGATTGAAGACAAGGAAAATGATGGAAGGAGTAGGCTGGTAATTACACTAAATACAATCCAATACTAAATATAGTTTTTAGTGTACTACTCAATCCTCTCTCCAAAACCTGAGAAGAGAATCATAACCAATCCATAAAGTGTAAATGAATAGTCCAAAACCTTCAGTATATTTCCATTTTAAAAGAATTGCTAAATGATAGAGTTGATAGACTTGATGACAAACTTGTGCATTTTTCCTTTTAGATTCTTATTGATGAACTTTTCTCTTAAAATATTGAAGAACTGTGAGGCCAAAATCATAGCGAAAAGTTTGTAGACTACAACTTCCACTTCATAACTTGCTTCAAGATAGTTTTATATATTTATTTAATTAACCTTTAAAGGACCAAGCCACATTTGGGCCAAGTTTGACCTGTATTTTTTATTTTATTTTTAAGATTTTTTTAAAGAGGATTTATTTATTTATTTTTACTCGTAAATCTGGGTTCCTGTGCCATTGTCACAATAGTTTCAGCTGCGCGGAAGTAAGGGAAACTAATTTTTCAGACCCAATAAACAAAATTTCAGGGTACTAAAGGGGTCTATGGAGCAGCCCTTTGGAAGGCTGATTTTTTCACTAATGGAAAAAATTATATTTGTTCTAAGGGAAAACATATTCAATTGTTCAATCACACCTTGTGTCAAATTTCATGATTATCTTACCAAAATTGGCTTCATAGGAACCTATACAATAATTCTAATGTATATTGAACGGACAATTGGTCCTTTGGGGGTTAATTCATTTTTTTGGAGAACCTTGATGGAAGATTCTGAGTAAAACAAGCCGAGGGGCCACCCTCCACCCTCCACACTCTCTACCACACTCTTCAATATATAATAGATTGAGTAATATCCACTTTTTATACACAAGTTTGACCTGTGTTTTTGACACCATGCATTGCATGTTATGTAACCATATTGGCATATTCTAATTATGTTCCTAATCAAGGCTCTTTTTTTGGTTGAAATATTGTCAAACTGCATCCAAAAAAATATTTGTCTAAAAAATGACAATAGACCCTAAAGTTTTTTGCTAGAATACTTCAAATTTAAAGTTTTGGAATAGTTCAAACCTAAAAAGGTTTTTGCCAGAATACTTCAAATTTTAAAAAAAATCTTGGATGAAATTGTGGATGCAAAAAAAATTATGGATACTGTATGGTATGGGTGGTATTTAAAAAATTAATGTGACATTTTCTATCCAAAATACGGATGAATGTTGAAATTTAGAGCACCACTGCAACATTTTCTATTGCCACTTTGGCACTTCATAAAAAATGGGAAAAAAAACCCTGCTCCTGATGGTTCCAAAAGTACAAACAGTGTTCGGTTGGCCCATGGCTCAAAGCAAGAACCATGGATTGCTTGTCAGAGTCCCTTTGGTATTTTTTTTGTTTTTTTCAAAGAACGGTGACCATTGTATTAAAAAACACAAAAAAAAGAAACAAACAAACCGGATCAATCAGGTTCAAGAGGCCGCATCAGCCTAGGTGGAAGATTGAAAGAAAGATGCCACTGGGGCTTGTGAAAACTACCAAAACCTTGATCCAGATTATCTAGGATAAACAATGACCCAAAAAATTTAGTTCTTTTTATGGCTAGCTAACTCAAGCGGGCTTCTGACTGGCAAGTGGAGTTCAGTCATGGGCTTTCCTGCGGAATGCAAGAGATGCAGACGACCAGATGAAGAAAACGTAGAGCACGTCCTCAACACTTGTTACCACGCCCATTGTGTCTGGAACTCCTTTTGTGAGATTTGCAAGGTGTTAAACATTCAAGAATCCCCCTCATGGCAGGAAATTATCACGGGCATTACACCAGGATATCACGACCAAGAGGGCAATTATTGTTTGGCTATCTCTTCCTTCAACATTGCTTGTGATATTTTCAGATCGGCAATTCTTTGGAATATTTGGGGTGCGCGCAACAGGTTCATCTTCCAGAGAGAGACCTTGACCACTCACCAAGTCTGTGAACAAGTATGGTGGGACACCATCATGGTTGGCATGGCACAACACAACAATACTCTCTCTTACTTCCATAGATGTAGTGAGGAGCGTAAATTACTCATTAGTCAGGATTTCCAAGATTCCTGGTGCAAGAACAGAGTCTTCTGCTCCAATAGTTTCCACAGGCCCAAGTGGCAGCAGTCGCTTAACCTTCCTCCCAGGTTACCCCGTCCGCGGGAACCGGATTGATTGTTCTTCTTTCACGTGTGTTTTTTATTGCAATGGTCACCATCTCTTTGAAAAAGAAAATGAAAACTACCAAAACCTTTGGTGTTCTTTGATTTGGGTTGACCGACAACCTCCCCGGCAGGCAACCTTCCAAACTAGGGCAGGCACTCTGGCACTCTCGATTGAATTCGTGGATACGCCCATCAACCTCGATCTAAGTTATTACATGACGGCACATGGGATGACGTACAGATGGGTTCGCTTCATTTCGTCAAGGCCAACTCCTCTCAATCGCTGTGAACAGTAGTTAATGGATACTGGAGCAGAAAAGTTTAGTACGGAGTACCTTTGAAAAAATGGTATTGGAGCACATTAAATTTCTGCCATCGGTAAGTTATGAGGAATCTGAGCCTCGCTGACTCGCCCGTCCAGGATGTCAGTGGCAAACAAAAGAACGAATCATGGCGGGTATTTACTCAATACTGAGCTCCCATATAATACATTGCTCCGCTCAGCACTGCGCTCAGATAGCAATGACACACTGACGTACAAATTATGTCTTACTCAAAAACAATGATCATGGAAACGGAGAAGCTCATCATTATAGCATTCGACAACTGAAGAAAGATCCACATTACTGACATTCTAGGTATGATGGAACATTACAATCACTGAGTCATGAAACATGGAAACGTACCCCGCGCCTTTCGAAATTCAATCTCACTTTTATTCCCAGACTGTTGAGACAAAAAAGCTAGTTTCAGATGCTTACAGCAATCATACGGGCTACACAAGTACACATCCAACACTTTGACATTGCTTTTCTGCGCAGATTACCGGCATGCACAAATCTGATACAAGTACAGTCAATCAATCTGATCTATCTCTCCATCTTCCTCGGAGTCTAATTTATGGTTCATGACATTCCAGACCACTGTAAACCCATGGCTCGTGCTCCACCATCAAACCAGCTCCATATACAGCTCGTGTATAAGCTGAATATTTAAGGATATGCGAGAACGAAGTCTATCACCGGACTACTGGTAGCTAGCTAGGCTGATGGGACACCATGGAAATTGAACGAATACTGACTCTCAACGTGAGCATTCCCTGAATTACGAACTACCCATGCAGTAGAGCATACAGAACAGTGAGTGGTACAACCCACGATGGCGACCTGGAGTACTGGAAACAATTGATACTACAAGCGACCGACCGAGCGACCTCGATCTAGCTAGCCACTTAAGTTAGCTTGGGCGCTTTACAAGTAGCTGTGAAGTTGCCGGCGGTGATGGACGCCGGGTCGCCACTGTTACACCTGGCCACGCCTGGGAACAGCTGCACCTGTCCGAGAGTGAAGATAGTGTAATTTTGGTACGTTTGCAACGTCTTCTTCAAGGAAGATGTCACGTTCATCACCGGCACTGAAGCACACGCACATACGCAGCAAATTAGCAAGCTTAAACATAATGTTAAGCAAATTAATGTATACAAATATAGCCCGGATATATCGAATTACTTTCAGAAGAGCCACCGAATTGATTTCGCACGCTGCGGGCGGGAATTATTTTGATCATTATTGATGATGTAGTCCATGGTCATCCTTTCCCGAACATACGTACCTCGAATGGGCTTGGCAGTGTCAATGTAGGACTTCACGGTCTTGGCGTTCTTGGAAACGGTGGCATTGAGGGCAGCCCAATCAGTAGCAGTCAACGTGGGGATGGAGCCGGCCACAGCGGCGGCCTGGTAAGTCTGCAAAGTGGCGTTGAAATCCTTGTACATGTTGCTGTTGATGGTGCCGATTTCCATATTGTACGTCCGAAGTTGTTTGGATTCGATAGCCCCGGGAGCGTACACACCCTGTGCAAACAACGCGGCCACGCCCAAGCCAACGATCAACAACGTGCCCACCCAAGACGCGAACTGCCTCCCAAATTGCTTCCAGTTGACGCCGTCCGTTCCCTCCAGCAATCCCACGCCCACAATGGCGCCCGTCACGCACTGGCTGGACGACTGCGGCAGCCCGTACTGCGCGGCAATCATGATCACCAACGCCGTCGCCAACTCCGCGGCAAATCCACGAGTGGGCGTGAGCTTCGCCAACTGCACACCCATGGCTCGAGTGACATTGTAACCGTAGGTCGCCAATCCAATCACCAGACCCACAGCGCCGATCAACACAATCCACACCGGAGGCGAAACGCTCTTGTTGAGCTTCCCGTGCTGGTACACGTCCCAGATCGCCGCCAGGGGTCCCGCCATGTATCCCACTTCACCAGCTCCGTGCGCGAAGATCACACAAATGGCAGAGAACACCTGCAAGCAAGCAAGCAAATGGATTCGCCCCGCGAGCTAGGAGAGTTAGCGAGCGAGTGAGCGAACTATCGATCGCAACAATGAATGAATCTGGAAAACCATGAAAACAGCAGTAGTAGGTAATACGTGTCTAACGACGTGAGAGCCTGAATCATTTGATGAAGGGCCTGGGTTACCTGGAGGTAAGAGAAAGCGTACTCCACGCGTGGCTCGAAGACTTCAGCACGCTCATGAATAGCATTGACAGCGGCGTCGGTCTTGACAATTTTGTGGATATCGACGTTGAGACCGTGAGTAGCGCCCTTCCATGCCTTCTGGTGCCATGCGGTTATCTGGGCTCCGTTCGGTCCCCCCAGCTCCAAAGTGTCTATAGCATCATGCTCGCCTTCCCCGTTGTGCAGCCCTTCCCCGGGCGCCATCTCTTTCTCCCCGACTTTGGTGCCATCAATGTGGGCAATGGGTCGGCCATTAGAGTCGAAGAGTCTCTCGCAGTGTCGTTTCAACAGAGGCAGAACGATGAGTACGGTGAGGATGGCCACTCCAACGGCGATGACGATAGCAATCCAGGCCGACTTGGCATCCGTCCAGTTGCCGGACGAGGTCAGCGACTTCTTGGCGCCCTTGGTGAAAACGAAGTAGATGTTGATGAACACGGTGACGAGCACCATCGGCGGCAGGCACCAGAACGATAGCGTGTAGGCGTTCTTGCGGCGCAGCACGAAGAATCGAACGATACCGAAGATGAGCGCGGACGTGAAGCCCGTCAGAATGGGCGCCACAAACCACGCCATCACGATAGACACAATGCCCTTGTAAGGAGGGAACGTGGCTCCAGAGGGATCCTTCTCAGCCCACACCACGGCGTTGCTTCCGTCCCACACTAGAGCGAACCCGACAATGGCTCCAACTGCAGTCCACGACAGCGTCACAATTCAGCATGGGAAGGACAAAAAATTTCATCTACATATCAGTACATGTGAGATTCGAGTGTTCAATTTTGATCGAAACGTTTGAGCTAGATTGGGAACTCGGTCAGAGAACTTACTGATTGTATGAGTAGACGAAGTGTTTAGTCCCATGTAGGACGACGCCACCTGCCATATGGTGCCCACCGTCAAGGCGCACACCATGCCATAGGCATATACCTCGGGATTCGCTGCGAACGCGGTGATGTCGGCAATACCTCCAGCAATCGTGTTCGTCGAAACACGACCCAGGAGCAACGCTCCAGAGAACTCGAACACTGCTGCTATCTGTGCTACCAAAGAGCTTCTCTTCAGAAAACATCTAGCATGTTTCTAATTCTGGCGCTGAATTCGAACATGAAGAACTAATTCTACAACTGTCACACTAATACCGCATTAGTTCAGTGCTCTGACTGCAGCAGCTTTGACGGAGAAAGTAACGATTCGTCCGAAGTCTTACCAGCAGCGCTTGACGCAAAGTCAGGGTCTTGCTTCCGACGGAGGTTCCGAAGGCATTAGCGACATCGTTGGATCCTGTCACAAAGTGGGGATTCGATCGTTAGCTAGGGAACAGTCAAGCGATTCCTCGGATTCGAACTTCATATGAAAAATTCACCATTCGACTAAAGTTTGCTCTAGACTGAGTAGGCTCCTGATCACTCGTCGCTAGGGGGGTAGCTAGCACCGGCAGCTGGCTTGGGGTTCCCGCTCCACCGAACCAGCACTGACCACCACCATGCTAAGCCTGGACTGATCTTTGCAGCATGAAAACTCTCAAACCTTGCTGACTTCATGCTTCTAGACTAGTACCCTTCTATAAAGACCCATACATGCACATAAATTTATGAATTTCAACGAGTGAGCCGAACTGCAGCTAGCTTGTGGCACTTCTCCGCTAGTCGCGAGCAATTCCAACCACTCCAGATCAGTTGCACTCATTCATTCATTCATTCTTTCACTCTAAACTCGGTACACACGATGTTCGTTCTCGTTAGCTCAGAAGTGCGCATGCATCATACCAGTTCCGAACCCGAACCCAAACGCCACGAAGGCGCCCACGACCACCAGCCAGACATATTCCTCGAGCACGGCCATGACTCAAAGCCACAATCCAAACAGGTTTGCCCTGCCCAACTAATGTCAGAAAGGAACTCTCCTGAACTGGTTCTCTCTAGTCTCTACTTCATTCGGAGGGGGAGAGTAGGGACGGAGGAAGGCCCAAATCCAAGCTCGAGCGCTGACGAATATCGCCGTACAGTACTGCAGCCCTTCAAGTACACCAGTGCACGCGAATATGCTGCGAGGATCGGAATATCCAGCGCCGATGTCGTCCGATTTGGCCTTAAAATAGTCTGCAGAGGTATCATCTGCTGCCTTGGGAAGCCGCCCCAGGCCGGGATCCAAGTCCGTAGGCTCCGATCTGTACCTTGTTTACGGTCCAGGCCTTTCTCGTACAGTTGGGGGACTTTCGATCTTTCCGGACGGACTGGGCTCTGGACCGCCGGGCCGGGGGCCAAGTTCCAGGAGGCTTTGAAGCTCCACCGGATATGCTCCACCGGATATCCCCCAGCACTCGTGTCCTTCGGCCTTGCACCAGTCAACTGAAGGAAGTCACTGGAGCAGTTTTTTTTTGGGCAGTGCAGAAAGCGATCTTCGCAGGAGTGACAAAGCTATTTACATCCATGGAAATGGATGAACCTGCAGTGTGTGAATGCACAATTCATTCATTCATCCAAAAGAGTATACATTCATCCAATATAGAGTGATCCCGTCCCAAAATTTGTTAGCAATTTAGCGATTCCATCCAATGAAAAGAAAGAATATCTCGTCGAATATTCCATATTAAAAAATTCATTGCTTTTTAGCAGAAAATTGCTCAAAAAAAAGCCCTACATTGATCATTCATCCTAGACTTGGATCCTCAAAACACAAGACGTTAAAGTGGTCATTCAAAGTCCGTAGTTTTATCCTTGGGAAAAACATTGCAATTTTTTATTTGCCACCCATGATAGAATTTGGAAATTTGGAATTCAAATTTGGAATTAGCAGCCACAAATTAACGAGGAGAAGTGAAGAATGCAAGACACTAAGCAATCACAAAATAGAGGTAATTTTTACATTTATCGTTGACTGTGGGAAGGACTTCAAATGACCACTTTAACCCCTAAAGGACCGTTTGTCCCCTCAGGGGACAATTTGAGTCCGGGCAGGTTTCTATTGCTCCAATTCTTAGTAATATTTTTTGGTATTTTTTAAAGTTGTGTATTTCTGCAAGAGCTGTGTGAATATATAGTTTTTATTTTAATTGATGCCCGGGAGCAAAAGTTATGGCACAATAAGCAAAATTGGAGTTTGGCGGGCAGCCCAAAAAAAATCACAAAAAGTCAAAATAATTTTTTTCAAATTTTTTTCTCAAAGATTATATTTTTGTCTACATGTGAAGCTTTGTTTCATTCAATTTGGACTATTTATGAGAAAGTTATGGACAATCTTAGTTTTTTGGGCAATCTAAGCATCTTCTCAAAAAAATAACTTGTAGAGTTCGTTTTTCAATGCAATTTTTAGAATTTTTCAAAAAAATTGTTAGACAAGGTTGGATTTTCTTGCTAGAACAATCTCACCCTTGGGGTCATTGTGATTCAATTCCATCTAAAAGCTATTAAGAATTTAGTTTTTTCTTCAATCTTAAACCCACTTCTACTTAACAATTTTTTAATGAGTGAAAATTAAGTACTTTTTATCCTAAATTTTTTTGGGAGATTCTTGATTCAACTACTTAACATAAATAAGTAGAAAATCAAAGTCCATAGTGCAAAAAATTTGAACTAAAAAGACTCAAAGCCAAAAAATCTAGTCAAGCAAGGTGCAAAAAAACTTATTTTCTTCACTCTAAATGCATATATCTTGCAATCTACATGGTCAAAGTTTCTGAAATTACTTCCCCATATTCATATACTAGTCAAGTATAAGATCTTGCGGTTGGGTATGCAAGAAAAAACAATTTTTAAAGCTCTTTTCTCTTTGCAATAGAAATGACAATTTCGAGTGGTTTTTGATAGGAAAATTACCTTGGTCCTTTAGGAATTAATGTCCAGCCCTCAAAACTACCAGGTAGTCTTTTTTCCATCTCTCAAGCAATAACTTATAAAAGTAGCTCTAGAGTTTAATTAATTGTCTTCAACCAAACCTTAACCCCTAAAGTCCCAAGGTCATTTTTCTGTTAAAAACGACTCAAAACTATCAGTTCTGCTACATTCATCTAAGGAAAAAAAAAAATTTAAGAATCTAACTACAGGATCTTGTATTTAATTTATCTTGGATCATATGGTAAAATTTTTATAAAGTTTGACTGCACAAATTAGAAGATATTAGCATTCGAAGTTGGAAAAAATTATTTTTTGAATACTAGCTTGCAATTTCAGATGACTTTGACCAACATTTGTGGAAAAAAATTGCACTACAGACTTTTAATTTAATTTTTTTTTGTGTTGAAGAATTGAGTTGAGAATCTAGGAAAAAAATTCAAAAAAAATTCACTTGATTTTCATTTTTGATAAAATTGTTAAGTAGAAGTAGGTCCAAGATTGAAAGAAAAACTAAATCGTCACGTCAATAGCTCTAAGATGAGATTAAAACACCATAATTTCAATGGTGAGATTGTTTTAGCAAACAAACTTAACTTTGTCAACTAATTTTTTTTGAAAAATTGTAAAAATTTTATATAGAAATGAATCCTATAAGTTATTTTTTCAAAAAGATGCTCTAACTATCTAAAAAATAAGATTGTCCATAACTTTCACATAATAGATCCAAATGGAATGAGCTAAAGCTTCCCATATAGATAAAATTACAATCTATGAGCAAAAAATCAAAAAAGAAAATTGCATGAGGAGATTTCTACCCACCCCATTGAAAAAAAGGACCTTTTGTGCCATAATTTTTGCTCTACCAGGCACCAATTGAAATAAAAATTATATTCTCCAAAAGCTTGTGTGTTTTCTTATCTTCACAAAAAGTTTCAAAAAATCATGATGAATATTGAAGTTACATTGCAGATTTTAGTGCGTCTGATCCCTTTTCTAGTCCATTTGAGTGTGATATATATTTTTATATAGAGTTTCATTTTGTATTTACATATATTTTTTTATATCCATATATTTTTTTATACGAAATATATCTAAATATTCTCTTATACTTTGCAAATATCAATTCAGTTTTTTGTTTTTATTTGTTTTAGGATTTTTTTTCCCTTCCAAAGTATGAGGTGTGTGCATTGTGTGAAGGATTGCTTCCAAAGCGTCCCCACATACTTAGCAAGGCTCATGATTTCAATTTTTATTTTTATTTTCATCCTTCTTTTTTTCCACCCTTCCAAGGTATGTGGTGTGTGCATTGTGTGAAGGATTGCTTCCAAAGCGTCCCCACATACTTGGAGGGTATAAATTAGAACAAGGCTCATGATTTTTATTTTTATTTTTATTTTCATTCTTCTTTTTTCCACCCTTCCAAGGTATGTGGTGTGTGCATTGTGTAAAGGATTGCTTCCAAAGTGTCCCCACATACTTGGAAGGTATACATTGGAGGATGGCTTATGACTCAATTTTTTCTTAGGGGATAGCTACAAATCCATGTACTTTTTTTTATAGTAAAATCACACTTAGAAAAGCTTATGCACTTTGGGATAAGCATAGAAGAATTTTTTTGCTTAATGGAGAAGTATAGTACAAAACATTCAAATCACCAATGTCATATATGTTAATTTTGAGAAGAGTAGGCCGCTTAGAAAAAATAAATATGAAAATATGAAGACTTCTTCTTCTATAAAATATATGAAAAATATGAAAACCTTCTATCTTGTGATTGTCCACTCTACCTCGTCCCGGTGCGTGGCTACTTCCCCCTTGCACCCTATCACTGCTACAGTTCCACCCTTTGCATTGAATTCATTCCCCCACCCTTGCACCCTCTCATTGCTATAGTTCCACTCATTAAGAAAACACTAAAAATAATGTAAAAGTAGTCAACCCCGGGCTCACTGCAAATACCACCGTGCACGGGGTACTGAGGGGAAAAGAGCCAAATATCCTGCGCCCAATGGTTAAAACTTTGTTGACCGTGCCACAGTGGGGGGAGATTGGGCTTTTGGACCCAACCTATAGCATCCCGGCCATGTTGGCTGAGTCATGGTAGCGATGCTCTAAAAGCATCGCCACTGTGACATGAGCAAGCAGGCCGGGACGCTGTAGGCCGGGCCCGGGAGGAGAAACAGTTCCCACCATGATGCTGGGCGTTGCTTTCGAGACACTGGGCGCTCCACTTTTTGCCTAAGGTACTTGAGCTTGGCGTGCCAATGATATTTTTGAGGGAGCTCGGGGTTGACCAAGTTTTGAGCATTGTCCATCAATTTTGGGGTGAGTAGCTCTTTTCATTAAGGCAACTTGAACATCGTGGCGTTGAACTCACCCAAAATAGCTCCCAATTCATCTGGCACATATTGCACACCTCGGGATTGATTTCAAAATTGCAATATTAATTGCAGTTGCAGGATTTGGTGTGTTGAACACGTTGGGGGCTCTTGGCTGACCGGGCGTGCTGTTGTGCGCTGTTGTGTGAGGAACTCAGTATTTCAGGTTTGCCGTGGGGATTTGGCCGCCCCACAGTGGCGATGCTCTAAGGTGTGGAGGAAAGAAATAATAAGCTATATATAGTTCAGCTCCGTGGCCAGGACCAATGAAGCAGGCAAGGGAAGCAAATCAAACTGATGATTGTCCCTCCCTCCCTGTTCAGTTGCCCAGCCCCCCAATTGGACTTCACTTGTCCAATTGGTCTTTTTTTTCTTTGAAACAAATGAAATCGGGTTTCATCGCAAATGGAGTAAAGTACAAGCCCACCAGCCACAAGTCCAATTGGTCTTTTGGTCCCTTCCGTTGTCACTAGCTTAGCTGACTGCTCCCGACGGACTTGTCAGCCACCTCAAGGAAGAACACACAGATAGACAGACGGGGTCGATTGGGGGCATCTCTAGCTTAGCTTAGCTCAGCCTAAACAACAAATGGAAGCGGGCAAACATGAAACTGAACAAGCAGTTGCAGCCTCACCTAACTTACTGGAGGCGTGTCATGCATGAGAGTCGAAGACAAAATGACATGACTAATAGAGTTAGCATGCACCTACGCTCCAGTAAGTTCACTTGGGATATGTTGTTGTTAATTTCCGACACTCAAGTACTATATATTTCTCAAGGTTTCCAAGTTGAGAACCTACACTAAATAGTGCAATTGGGTTGCTTTGACAATTTGGTTGCCTTACCCGGCCTAGAGAAGTTACCTCATGTTACCTCATGACTCATGGCTTGTCCAAATGGATTGGAGGCACAAGCCATTCTCTGATCCCGAGCCATGAATCAATGTACCAACCCATGTAACTATACGTAGCACACATGTTTCCCCACATCTCTGCATCCTTCTACAATAACTTGGATCATATTGATATAGTGTAGAATGTCAAGATATTATTACGGGGCAACCTAATTGCACTAATTAGTGTAGTGGACTTTAGACTCACCTGGCGTGGATCTGGTCCCCTTGCAACATGAAATCAATGTCTCCCCTTTCATTGGTTGCTTTCGAAAGTTTGTGGTGATATGATCGAAATCATGAAGCTAGGTGTTCATTCAAGTTCCACTGTGACTGGCGAAGGTGTTGGAGAGCGAAAGGTAATTAACTTATGAGGTCATTCACCCGAGTTTGCTACCTTGGTATGGTCCAGCACTTCACTTGCAAAGAAAAATAGGCAGTGCTTGCTTCCCACGAAGGTCAGGAACACTTTGTCCAAGACTCTAACGCTGCTGATAGAGGGAGTGAGGGGGGCGTCGTAAGTTAGTACCCACCGCCGACTGCCGTGCTTGGGCCTCACCTCCAGATTAGTCGACAGCCGGATGAAGCCCAAGAGCCTGCCTGTACGTCACGTCCAGACAGCCCTCTCCGCTCACGGGGAAATGAATCCCCCGAAGCTTAGTACTGTAAGGCATCGGCCATCCCAGCCAGAAGGGAAGGGAAGTTAGTCCATTCGCTCTTCTGGCGTGCGCAGGCAATTGCTCCCAAGCCTGACTGAGCTCAATAAGCATCAGTTGCCCAAAGTTCATCAGTGAATTTAGTCACTGCCATTTCCACTTCACAAGTACAACTTAGGACGATCTCAGAAATTTCTCCAGAGAGAACTCTTTGAAGTTAATAGTCAGGTGGACACGTGGAGGAAACAAATGATCGACCCTACGCTAGGGTCAGATTTGTTCAAAAAAACTTCAAAAAATGTAATGAAATATGGCATCAAATGAAAGTTTCCAATAAGATATGACATGGCAAAATTGAAGAGTGTAGAAAATATTAATGAAAATAATTTAAATCCTTCAAAAAATCCACAAAGCAAAGCTGCAAGTATTCGTAAACCGCAAGTATCAGTAAAGCCCTGAGTACTAATAAAGTTCTAAGTATTGCTAAAAGTCAGGGAATATTTTGAAGTGTACTAAAGGTCACAAAATATTCCAAAACCTATAAAATGAGTTTTCAAAAATTCTAAATTGAGTTAATGAATTAAAATTCAACCAAAAAAGAAATGATTTTGTATGGGGCCTAATGAATCTGACCCCAATGTACAATACTTTGGAAACAAGTGCCCCGATGTTTTTGACAATGAACACCGAATTAGGCATTTTTGCACTTGGGGGGTGCAACATTGCACTTGGCTTTTACACCATCAAAAACAATCAATTTGAAATGCTGAGGGGGGGCAGAATTTCAGTAATATCAATCATTGTTTGTAAAGAAAAATATTCAATGACTATTTGTCAAATCCTATATACTTTATACTTACTTTATGAAAACCTTTTATACTTTCAACTCCACACTATTTAGAAGGCATGTTACTGTGCACTTCATATTCAAGCACATCTACATAACTAGACTAGAAGGTCAAAAGCACACTACAAAATATAATGCTTCATTGATACATATTCAAATCATTCTGCAAACATTTGTCGTCTAGGTCCTCCTTTTGCATCGCTATGTATTTCAAAAGATGCAATTTAGTGTCATATAGAATGATCACTATCTTCTCTGTTTGCACACCATATATTGTAATGCTCAAACCTAAAACGTGACCACTTCTCCCTTGACAAGGGACATCCATCCATGAATATATAACGTCTTCCTTGTCAATCCAAGAAAAGTTCTCACCACACGTTTCCCAAGTTGATTCCAAGCAGTTTGTATACCTCACTCTGATACTACCTGCTTCCTCATGTGCTCTGGGTCCCATTGTAGGCCAGTACCACATGACCTTTATATTTGTGGCCCTTCTCCTTTGACCAAATTCAAGCACCTTCTCTAGAAAAAAAGGTACCCCTTCTCTTACTTCCCTCTATTCTACAGTAAGAGCTACGTATTGGCTAACAACAACGTCATTCTCTGAATTGAATGGAGGAAAAAGATCTTCATCTGCATCTTGTAGGGTTTTTGGTACAACTTCATTTCTTCTGCCTCTAATCCTCCCCTGTCATTCTCCGTGATGCTTTTGGTGGAGGTTTGTCTTTGCGGGATCCAAAATACCCCCTCCTCTCAGGATTTGGCATTGTTGTCATAATTAAGTCGACGACTACACTTCTAGTTCCATTTCCATCCGCGTTGGCTATTGCGCTTGAAATTGTACCTCCTTCTTTGACATCCGGAACAATCCCCCCCCCCTTCTAATTCAAGACATTGCTGGGCCAAGACGGTAAATCACGGAAGCCTTCTCTACTCTGTCATGGAAAATCCTCCAAATAATCCTTGAATTCGTTTGTTTTTTCCACAACTTCCATGTCCCTAATTGGGTTGTGGTCTCTCACCACCATCTTCTCTTTATATGCAATGAACTCGTCCAGTGCTTTTAATTCTCTTTGATCAACTGGAAACACCTAAAGTCGAGCTTGTACTACACGCGCTAGCCTTTCCCCTATGCTCCTTTATTCCATTGTGACCACCCCATTGCCTACGGCATTGTGGAACATTGGACTTCCAAATGCTTGTATTGCCATTTCATTGATCAATTGTACCCAAGAGTACTTCACTTGCTAATAAGCTGTACACCTTCTTTATCTTTGCAATCAAATGTCCACACTGAATTTCCATACAAATAAAAAAAATTCAAAATATGGCACGTATGCCTTTCAAAAACAAAAGTACCTGCAACAACGTCAAGTTAAAAGCTCCACTATTACTACAGTTTAACAAGAGGCATGTGCTAATTCTTCTTTATAAATTTCATTCTTTTTTCAACATCGTTGTCCAAAACTAGTAAACCAAATAATCGAAGTAGACACTACAATTTGCCCCCACTACTTCAATTGTTCAACGCCTAATTCTTTTAGTTTTTTGCAATTGTTGTTCTTAACTTATCACTTCTTTACTAAGGTAGTCAAGACAAATTTCTATTTGTTGTATAACATAGGAACTAAAATTTTTTTAGTAAACAAAAATAAGTTATCCTTCAGCAAATCAACTGTACCCAAAATGTTTACCAAAAATTTTAAACCCTTAAATTCTATAGGTCATTAGCACTTTCAAAGAAAGAAATGAATGAAGAATTTTGTTTCTAAAGGTGTTCCACAATTTCCACCGCATATAGGACAAACAAGTACATTTAAATAAAGTTGTGGGTTGCCTATATTCCTTGCTTGAAAAAAACCAAAAAAATACCACCAAATGGTTATGCATATCCGTATGGTTAGAATTACTAATCCTAAAATCCTCCAAACACATACTTCAACATAGTTCATATTTTTAAATTGTCCAAGTTCTACTTGAACACATAAAGCAATTCTAAATTACTTCAGCATATTACATTTGTTGATGTACATGAAAAAAGTAAGGATTCTCTAAATACATGTCCTTCAAATGGATTGTACGCACTTATAGATAGAAGTGACACATTCTAGGCAACATATTTAGATTTTTGAATTTGAAACATGAAGTGCTAAAATTATTGAATACCATATATTTTTTCATAATTAGACTAATGGAAGCCAAAAAGAAAAGGCACAACTATTTTCAACAAGCCTTAAATTTCAGATGATTATAGAACTAGTATAGGAGAATGCACAAAAATATTTTCCTAAATTTCAAGCCCATATCAAATTTCTTGTCATTTGTCATAAGGCTCAGAATGCTAGAAGATTTTCTACATGTACTTATGGATAACCATTACTACATACAAGGTCGTGGTCAAAAATATTCTACCTTCTAAAAGATTACAACTATTCTAATTTGAGTAGGTTCCAAACATAGATTCCTTTATTATATAGACTTCATTTCATTTCTACTTACAAAGGTTTTTACAACATCATAGTGCATGGAAATTTTCTACAAATATTTGAAGTGAAAAGATAATTGACACATAGTCCAAAGAAATTTGGTAAAGAGTTATTTTTTATTTCATATATTTTTATTATTGTTTGTAACTACCTTTATTTTCAATTAAAAAAATTTATTTTTTTAAAATCTGACTTTATTTTTTTTATTTTTTTTATTTTTTATTTTAATAATTTTTATTTATTTTTTATTTTAATAATTTTTATTTATTTTTTGTTTTTTGTTTCCACATACAATATATACTACTATGCCCAATGGCATTGCCACAACAAAATGATAGTAAAAATAATTTTCTAATTTTCTAATTCATAATAGAAACTTTGAATTTCAATATTTTCCACATTGTCATTCCAAACGCCACAAAACAAAGCTCGTTCATCCCTCCTTGTCAAGAGCTTTCAAATTGTACCAAGAATGTGACTAAAATCAAAGTCAAAATATGAGTAATTTTCTAATTTTCTTAAACCAAGAAGGACTTTGAAATTCAATAATTTTTACATCGTAGATCAAAACGCCACCCCCAAAAGGTTGCTCATTCCTAATCGGCAAGGGCTTCTTGGTAGTAACGAGAACACGGCTAGGAGACGCATAGTCTTGGAGATCTCAACTTACCAAACAAACAAAACAAAACAAAGCAAAACAAAACACACAAACAAACAAACAAACAAACAACCTATCTTCAAGATAAAGATGGATGGATGAATGGAAGCATAGATGGATGGATGGAAGCATGGATGTAAACTTGCATTTTTGAATAAATTCTAGACAAGATCAGTGTGTTTTTTTCCAATGATTTGGTGCAAAATTGAACCAAATTTTATGGCCTAGCACCACGCCTGTAGAAAAAAAATTGTACCAAAAAGGTAAAAATCCGCCAGAAAACTTTGAACAAAAAAAAAATCTTAGATGAAATCGCTGGATTGTGGATGAAAACTAAATTATGGATATGTGATATGTTCTTATATGATATTTTCCATTCAAAATGTGGATGATTGTTGAAATTTGAAGCACCACTATAACATTCAATATCGCCATTTTGGGACTTCATTAAAAATGAAAAAAAAAAATGAATAAAATACATAGAATATAGATATGTATAAAAGAGAGAATATAGATAGATAATATATTACTGTATTTCAATTGTTTCGGTTGTTTTCATTTCTATTGGTGCTTGATTTTTTTTTCCTATGGGCATCTACGGTTTTTTACATTTCTTGAAACCCGGTTAGTCGAGCATCTTTTGGGTGACATCAGCAGCCACGTACTCAATCCGCCTTCTTAGTTTCAGCTCAAACATCGTCACTCCACATTGATTGAACATAACTTAGTTGCAATTAGGGTTTCTAGTGGCTTGCTTCTAATCACTGCCTGTGGTTGCAGTCCAAGCTTCATTGACGATGATTTCTGGACGTTGTTGCAATGAGGTCTGTAACAGGCTTCTGAGTGATGAGATGGAAGCTTAAGGTTTATTGAAGTTGTCACAATTTGGGTTCAGATTACGTAAGCAAATTCAGTAAGGAAACCCTAGAATTTGTCGATGAGTTGAGTTCGACAGAGTTGAGTATGAGAGAGTTAGTTCGAGATTGAGTCGGTTGAAAGATACTTGCTGGAGACACACTATCGAAATTCCTGGTATTTCCGTGAATAGAGACCGTGGTAGACAGATTTGGGAGACAGTCACTCCTGCGAGAGAGTTTTGAGAGACTCGGGCGGCAGAGGTTCGACAGAGATATTGGGGGTTTGTGATTTCTTGCTTGCACAGTTACCCAAAGTTTTGCAAAGACCTACTCCTGCGAGAAAGATTTGAGAAAGAGAGACTAAAGCGAGAAAGATTCAAGGGACTATTGTGAAAGAGATTTGACTAAGATTGAAGAGACTGTGAGCGTTATTGGCAGAGTTATCCTAATTGCTTCTTCGCAAGAAATTCAAGACTATTGTAGAGAGCTCAAGTTGGCAGCGTAGAATTCAGATATCGGTGAGTTTCTCAAACTCTGCCAAGTTTCTCAAACTCTGCCAAGTGCAGAGTTCTGTATTCTCTGCGACCGATTTCGGGTTTTTTCTTGACAATGAATAGTGAACCTCCGCGCACGCGGAGGTTCACTATTCATTAAACTTGGACGGTGGACTCTGTTTGTTTAGAGGTCTCTCTTTTAAAACAAAAACAAAAACTAAAAAATGGGATGACTGACGTCACCTGCTATTGTAGTTGCCGCAGCTGAAACTCCACGCGCTCTCCATCATCAACTTCCTTTCTCCTACGTGCTGTCCTTGAAGAGCAAGCAATTCCTTGAGGTTGAAGAGGTTGCCGCTCCAAATTTTGGGATTCTTCGAGCGTGCTTTTTACAGGTTTCATGTTGTTGCCCACCACTCCCGTTTTCCACCGTCACTGCCAATTTGCAGTTCCACAGTCAATGTCAATTTGGATTTTGATTCCTCAGGCAATAACGATTTTCAATTCCTAGTGTTGCAGCAGTCCCAAAAAATAGTAACAATAGACAGAATTGAAGACCTAGTGACCAAGAGAACTTCTAAGAGAGAGAGCACATGATTGAGAGTCCAGCAACCTGTCCAGGTAACCGAGAGTCAATTTGTGGAGCAGACTGATAAGATCCTTCACTAAAAATTGAACAGTTTGTTGATCTCGTCAAACTGAGTGCAAATTGAAATCTTCACCCAAGTGTGAGCAAGAGTTGACAACCGTGAGAGAGAGCATGGCAGCAAGATGCACGAAATAAGCTTCAATTCCAAATTTCAGTGAATGTCATTGGGAGGTGAATACCAAATTTATTGTGAATTGTTTTTGCTGGGGGAGACGGAGTCCTTCACATTTCTTCTTGATGGCAGCAAAAGTGTCGTTGGTGCAAGACGTCGTGCTGCTCTTCAAGCCTCCGCAGCAGGAGTCTACGTATTGATTCGTTGCTGTTGATTTTGTTGCAGGGATGTCGGTGCACAGCAGCTGGCGCAGGAGCTCGGCGGAATTGCGCAGACTCAATCTCGGTGAATGTAAACCCTAACCTGTGTCTTAGTCCTAGTGATTCCATGTTAGCGACTGTCCATGTTAGTGAGATCAATACACTGTCCGTTACTGTAACGAATCTGGAAAAAAAATATTTTGAAAGCACTGAGCTTACCCGGAATCTCGTCGCACTCCCAAGAACGGAAGGAGCAAGGTCAAAAGACAGGATAGACAGGAATGACAAAGCACCAACTGTTTTGAGTTATTGCAAAAGTTCGATTAGGTACACTTAGAAGATTTGATGAAGTAAACAACTGCAGTTGCCGCCTATTTGATAGCACAGAAGTCCAAGTACTGGAATATATTTGGTGTAGGTAGTGCCGAGGTCTTCAATTCATATCTACAAAGTAACTGTTCACTGGTTTGACAGTAAAAGAAGTATATTTGAAGGTGAACTCCCTGATATAGAAATTCAGATTTTCCACTTTAGAAGTTATAACTTATCCACATTGACGCTGCACACTTCACTCGTTTGAGTTTAGAGTACCACCTTAGCCCCTAAATGCCCAAGGCACCCAAATCTGGTGTTTGCAAAACTTTGAAGTTAAATAAAACCTAACCAAGTTGCTATTTTTAGTAGTTTATATTTTTAGAAAGTTCTTCTTGAAGTCTAATTTTAGCACCAAAATCCGATCTTGAAGATAAATGATAGTGATTTCTCTATTCAAGTTTTTGTACAAGGGTACCCATTGCAGTCTTGACTTCCCGTAGTGTTGAGAGCTCTTGGAAATGAGCCTCAAATACACTAGATCTTGGAAAAAAAATCACATTCAAAATTCATCTAAAAAAATTGTAGAGTAGATTTTAAGAAGCCATAAATTGATTGGAGTTACACAAGTTAGGCCCTTTAACCTCATATTTTTTTTGGTCACCAACTTTTTAGATTTGACTTGTGTAAAGAAGATTAAAAGATTTTTGCAGTTTTAGCACCCTCATGGTCAAACATTATAATCTTTTACTCCATAAGAAATATTGTTATGTTTTTTTTTCCTATGATATCTTTAACATGTCTAGTTTGAATTTGTACGATTACAATTCCAAAAAAATTGATACAACTTATCTAAATGTTGTCATTTTGTTCAATTTAGAGCAAATTCCAAGAAGCCCAAAACAAACCCTTGACATTTAGGGGTTAGTTATGGAGTAGTTTGCCACATTATTGCCCTTTGAATTGTATTGGTGTACATTAGATTTTTGGTTCATGCTTTAATGTCACTAAATGAAAATCAAGTCTCAAGAATTGTGCTTGTATGGCTACATGTAGTCTCGGGTTATGGTTGAGAATAGACTTTCCAATGCTTTTAGCACTTTAATCCATACGTAGGAGTGAATTCTGGAAGGTTGTTGTAGAGCTGAGGAGAGATCACTGTGGGTACGACAGACTAATCTGTTGAGAACAAATATTATTGAATATGTATGATATTCTTATTGAATTCCAAATTGAGAGGGGGAGATCATTGTAGTTGGAAAGTTCATTAACCCCTAAAAGCCCATCGTCCCTTTGGGGGACAAATGCATTTTCAGGCAGGTACTTATGGGCTGAATTTTCTCTTGATTTTTTGAAACTTTTTTTGGAGGTAGAAAAGTTGATTAGCTTTGTGGGAATATAATTTTTTTCACAATTGGTGCCCGGGAATAAAAGTTATGACCAAATAAACTCAAACTGGAGATGGGGGGTAGCGCGGGCAATAAAAAGAATTTGCACTTTTTTTTTTTTCCAAGAGTATTTTTTTTTCTCATAAAATATAATTTTGTCTATCTTAGAAGCTTTGATTCATTTCATTTGGATTTGTTCTGAGAAAATTATGGACATTCTTGTTTTTTGGGTAGTTAGAGCATCTTTTTGAAAAAATAACTTGTAGGACTCGTTTTTGAATGCAATTTTTCAAATTTTCTTTTTTGGCATGGTTTAGTTTACTTGCTAGAACAATCCCACCATTGGAATTAGTGCATTTTAATTCCATCTAAAATATATGAATATTTTAGATTTTCCTTCTATCTTGTACCTACTTCTACTTAACAATTTTTTTAATAATGAAAATTAAGTTTTTTTGAAAAAAAAATTGTGGTAGATTTTCAACTCAATTCTCCACTTTAAACTTTTAAAGCTCAAAACTCTGAAGTGCAAAAATTTAAAGTTAAAAATGTTCAAAGTCAAAAAATTTAATCCCACAATGTGCTGAAAAACTTGTTTTTTTACTTTAAACGCAAATATCTTGCAATCTGTGTGGTCAAAAATTTTGAAATTTTTTCCACACATTCTTATACTAATTAGGTGTACGATCTTATGATTAGATGTTCACAAAAAACATATTTAATTTTTTTTCACTCTTTGTTAAAAAAATGGCAGTTTTGGATGTTTTTGGGCATAAAAAAGGCCTTGGGCCTTTAGGGGTTAAAAGGCGAGGGGTCTTAGGCACTTAGCAAAGTTATGCTTACTCCTTTTGCTTGAAGACCAGCTGGATGTTAATGGATGAGTTGCTTTGGAGAGGGGAGCAAGTCGAGAACGGTTGATGAACTTTCTTGCTGACATCTAGTTTTTTTAACTTTCTTCACTAATTCTATGCAAGTGTAAAGTCACCATGTTATGGAACTTGCACAAAATGATGTAGTATTATTTACGTGTTGCTTGATTGGGTAGGGAGGAATGTTGTACCTGCTTATTTGAAATGCTCAGGACTTGCAAATTAAAGGTTGCATAAGACAGTCGGTGGACTTTGTCTCTTGTTTTTTGGCTTACGTAGATCATTCATATGCTTATCAAGTAGTTGCCAGTACACGGTATTTCCTTTTTGTTTGCTCATTGCAAGCGTTATAATAGATAGGGCATTGCAATACGCCTCTCTACCTCCATTGAGTCCAATTGGTTAACCAAGTGTAAATGAAGAAACAGAGGCAGTTCGTGGAAGAGAAGCAGAAGACTTGACACAGTCCTCACCATGCATATTGGAGACACCAGATGAAGCAATGTAGTAATTGGAGGTTATTATAGTACATGTGACGTTATTGTAAAATGTGTAGAAGTCCAATTTTAGGGTGTGTTTATTTTGAAAGTGTCAGTAGATATTGGAGTGGATTTTCTATGTGTTGTGTGAATCAAATCTTTGAAATGAGAAGGTCATGCCTTCAATATCATTTCAATTTCCTAAATAAATTTTCCTGTGATTAATGTGATTTCTGTTGTTCATGTGTTATTGGCATAAGAACAATATGATATGATTGTAATTGCAATTCACGGTGTTGAAAGACTAAAATATAAAAACAAAAAATGTAATTGAAATAAGACAAATATGTTTCTTTACTTGTTCAGCCTAAAAGTAATCTAGAAAGCATCTCCATACGAAATCCGTATGCACAAGTGAAGCACACAAAGATTTCAAAAAAGCAAAGTATTTTTAAAAACTTGGGGATACTTAACTTTTCAAAAAAAACTTTTTTAATGAATAGTAATGCATACAGTCATTGCACTTGGCCAAGTGCAAAAATGCCTAATTCTGTGTTAATGGTGAAATTCTGTTGCAAATGGCATAAGCATTTTCCTTCCAATCCTTCTTTGAATTTGTCCATGATAACTTTTTATTGGAGGCTTTAAATCTCAAATGGATTTTTGGAGATGAAATTCACAATGATTTTTCAACTTTTTTCAATTCAGAATTTTTTGGAAAAAGTCTATCTATTATGCCAAAATGAGGTTGAAGTTCTACTTTGAATAAAATTCTTGCTTTTGACATAATTAAATATGAGCAGATGAGCTTCTAGCAATCCTAATTTACATATCCCATATGGGTTGATTTACCTCCTACTACTCCATTTCTATAAAGAGATTATATTGGTACTTCTTCATTAATTCACAACAAAATTGACTTTTGAATCCATGTGAGGTGGTTGGCAAAAAAAATGAAGAAACTTGATTTTTATGTCAAATTTTTAAGAAATTATATTTTAAAGTGCCGAAGTTCATTTTGAACTCTAATTTGTTATTTGGCAAAATGTGCTGAAGGTGATCTTTGGGTACGATATACTTTGGGAGTGCAATCTTTTGCAATAAAGGTGTAGAAGTATGTTACCTTCTTATTGGCCTATGTATCAAGCAACACAGATTCGAGACAAGCTTTCTTTATGCACTGAATTGGAAACAAGTTTAGAAGTCTATTGTGCAGGAGTGGCCGTACAGAAACAGTTTCGGGTACTTTCAGCATAACTTATTCATTTTTGTTGAATAATGAAGAAAAGTATTCAAACTGCAGAGTCAACAATGCCACAAGCCCTTATAAACAACCCAAACTCTGATACGCAGTAGGCTTATATTTAACCCCTAAAGGTTAGAGACTATGTTTTTATCAAAAATGCTCCAAAATTGCCATTTTAATACAAAATTAATACCAGATTTTAGGAAAAATAAATAAACTTGGACACATGTAATCATAGGATCTTTAATCATAGGATTTTTCAATAAGCTGGTCTGAGAAGATGTAGAACAAAATTCAAAATTTTCCACCAAGTAGGTTGCAAGATATTAGCATTTGAATTGACCAAACCCCTTTTCTTGGCCCAAGGAAAAAACAGGCAGTTGCAATTCACAAGGTCACATTTGTATGAAAAAAATGTCCAAATTGGTGGTTATTATTTGGATTCATTCTTCAAAGCAAGTTGGCTACATGCTTGGAAAATTTCAGATCATGTGGAATTGTACAACATATAGGAAAAAAATAGTAATTAGAAAGAAGTAGAGAATGATTAAAACCACAAAATTGTTAAAAATTTAATTATAAAATTGAAAAATGCCAATCCCAACAATTGTAATTTTGTAATAAACAATCTACATCCTATGCTTTTATTTTTTTTCAAAAAATATCAAAAATTGAGTGAAATAAAGGACTCCAAAGGTTATTTTAGCGGCATAGGGAATCCATAACTGCCCGCAAACTAGAATACCTTCATAACTTTCATCTCATTAATCAAAATGGAATGATTCAAAGCTTTCCACGTATATATAAATGTAGAAACCAATTTCAAATTTTTTTGTTTTTTAAGAAGTAAATTTTGAGAAATTTTGAGAAATTTTTGAGCTACTCGCCAACCATAATGACATATCATCCAATAAATTTTTAACCAAAAATTCTAAAAATTGTTGGGCCTTAAAGCTAATCCTTGAGCATATCTTGTGTGAAAATTTTAAATAAAATTAAATAAAATTAATGTTTGTAGTGAGCTGCCCAAATCACTATGTTGCCAAAAAACATCGTTTGAAGACCAATTTAACAAATTTTGGACTTTCCAAAGTTCAGAAATAACATTGAATCTACATTTGAATGATGAAATCATAATGTATATATAGTTCAATTGTAAATTTTGAATTAGAATGGATCAAAATCATTATTTCGGATTAAATAGAACTAAAGAGAATAAAAAATAGGCAAGTGTTGGTTGTCAGCCATACATTTTCAATTAAAGGAATCTGTCCAAATTTTTTTTGGATAAGTCCAAAACTAGTTAAACTAGTTGGTGATTTTGGTCCTTTAGGAGTTAAGGTGCCCTAATTGTCTAAAGATTCATTTTTTACCAATTGACTTCTTGTGAAAGTGTCCCCCAAAGTGCAACTATTTCCATACTTATTAATTGTGATTGATTGATTGTTGATTTCTAAATTTCAATACAATGACAAGTCTATGTGATGATTTCAATGGCCTAAGGAGCTTCCACTTTGAATATTCATAGAAATTACAAGTCATTTCTAATTTTTTCCATGATTTCAACTGCTAATACTACAAGAATGCTTTTTCTTGAAAATGGTGCCTCGCAACTACATAACATTCAGTAGCCTTCAAAGAGGTTGCCTTTCCCTCTTTAGAGTCCTCATCCATGAAATTCATCCCCAAATAATTAACGTAAGCTTCAGTACCAGAATGGTGCCAATACATTATGGTATGTTCCATTTTCTTTTGTTAACTTTAGAACCAGACATACAAATCAACAAATGTTTCTAGAAAAAGATGTTGGCAAAGAATCCAATGTGTAATGCATTACAACAATTTACAATCAATAACATATTTTGGGTTTTCAAGTGAAAAAACAACTCTATATATATCCATGGGGTGGTAAGAGGTATAACAACCCATGTGGAATAAATAAATTAGAATTTGTAGTTCTCAAGCACATAGTTAAGTCAAAAACAAAGAAATGTGTTTAAAGTAGAATTTCAGACCTCATTTATGCATAGTAAAATAACTTTTTTCAAAAGAATGTGAACTAAAAAAAGTTGGTAAATGAAAATAAGTTTCACCTCCAAAAATCTGTTTGACATTTTGAATCTCCAATCAAAAGTTATGAAAAAATTTGAGAGAGGGATTGGAATGAACATTTTCTTTAACATTTAAAAAAATCCCCTCTCCAATTTGTTCATAAGTTTTGATTGGAGATTCAAAATGTCAAACGGATTTTTGGAGGTGAAACTTATCTTCATTTAAGAACTTTTTTTAGTTCAATTTTTTTGAAAAAAGTTATTTTACTATGCATAAATGAGGTCTGAAATTCTACTTTCAACACATTTCTTTGCTTTTGACTTAACTATGTGCTTGAGAACTACAAATTCTAGTTTATTTATCCCACATGGATTGTTCTACCTCCTACCACCCCATGGGTATATGAAGAGCTTCTCTTGTCACTTCGAAACACAAAACATGAATGACAATCGCATCAAAGTGATGTAATTCAAGCATTGAGATAATTGATCTCTATAAATTGATTGCCATTTTGAATAATTTTGCTATTTTATTTACAGTTTTATTCAAAGTACTTAATTTGCCATTGACCCCAATGTGTAGCTGCGACCTTGTAACTGATCCAAGAACCCATTTGAGTTCTGACAAATTTTGCCAAGTGTCCTTGTAGTTACTGAATGATATGGAATATCCCACACCATTTCATCCCTTCGATGAAATGATGTGGTATATTCCACATCATTCCGTCTGAGGAAGGCAGTACCAGTGATTGCTACTGAATGTAATAGTATGCTGAATTACTTATTTTTGACTGTTTTAGGTGTTTTCACCTTAATCCAAATCCTTTCGGATATCTGTTTATTGTGGACTGACGACATACTTGGCTGCAGCTCTGCAAGGTGTATTGATGTCTCCATTACTCCATTGTCCACTCACAATTAAGTTGCTGTTGAGTGTGTGCTACTGTGCTTCACTGGACGGGTAATGAGAGATGGTACATTGGTACCCTGTAAATGACTCACATTTATATGCTGAATGAAATCTCAGAAGTACAGCACTGCCGCTAAATCCTGTCTTATAGATGGCGCTGTCTTTAGAGCAGCCCCACTCCAACACGGGGAAGCGACTCTTCAAATGTTCTGCACCATTGATCTTAGAAGATCAATGGTGCATAACATTTAAAGAGTTGCTTCCCCGTGTTGGAGTGGGGCTGCTCTTACCTTAACTTAGTCTGCAAAGGCCTTGGTCTGAAATTCTGAATGCATTAAGCTTACTGAGGGCACTTGTGAAGCACTCCAGAATTTTCGGAATTCCGCTTCCGCTTCCAATGTATGAAATACACAAGTTCAGTACTGTACATGCAAGTTCAGTGCAAGTTTTCCGTACCGAGGGTATACAGAAAACTGTACCGTCCTGCCTACCCGTCTGGCAGCTTCCTCTTATTTGCATCCACAACTGACAACTACCATACTCATTGGAAAACATCCAAGTGTCCTAATGTTGGATCCACTTAATTATATTTTGATTGCTTTTTGTACGCTTGGAAACACATAGTATTCTAGTAATTCTCCGAATATTTGCAAGAGAGGTCGGTTTGCATGCGTCGTCCTCCGAGCGAACGTCCACGTCGTCCAGTGCATGTCCAAGGAGCCCGCTTTTCACCAACTCCATCAACAGTAACGAGCTCGCCCGCACACAGTCGCAAGTCGCAACCGCAGCACGCCGGCCACCACTCCAGCACTGAGCTAGCTAGTTGAGTCCCCGCAGCCAGCCGGCCCATTCGGAAGCCAGTTTGCCCAGATGGACGGAGTCGTCCTGCCACCGACGGTGAAGTGGCGGAATGTGAGATTGGAATATTATTTTCGTCACGTCTATCCATTCGCTGGTTCACTTGTTGAATATATAAATATCTGTTTATATAACTTAACTCGATCATATGTCTGTTTTTTCCGTGATACTAACGGAACGCTGAGGGTTGCAAACCCTTTTCCTGATCGACATGAAAGCCAGCTTGATCACATGAAAGCCAGCCAGAGCCGCAGGCATACCGCGAACGGCACCAAAGGAGCATCGCTGTCCTTTAAGTTACGCTTTTCTGCATCGCAGTCCGGGAGGAGCGACCTGCCGGTTGCATTGCCGGCCTCATCCGGAGGGTAGGTGATGTCCTGTCGTGTCCTGTCTTGATCGGTCATTCCTACTGACGCTCGCTACTTGCCCACTTGGAGGGCGACTGCGGCATATTCGATGGCATCATCCCCAACTGCACTTAACCCCCAAAGGACAAAGGCCTTTTTTCAGCCCAAAAAACACTCTAAATTGTCATTTTTAAAGCAAAGAGTAAAAAACTTTGAAAGTTGTTGGTTTTGCACATCGAACTATAAGATCTTATACTTAATTAGTATGAGAATGTGAAGAAAAAATTTCAAAATTTTTGACTGCATAGATTGCAAGATATTTGCGTTTAAAGTGGAAAAACAAGTTTTTTTAGTACAATGCGGGACTAGATTATTTGACTTTGAACCTTCTTAACTTTAATTTTTTGCATTACAACGTTTTGAGCTTTAAATCTTTATGGTGGAGAGTTGAGTTGAGATTCTAGGATTTAAAGAAAATTTAAAAAAATTAATTTTTATTCTTTAAAAAATTGTTAAGTAGAAGTAAGTACGAGATAGAAGGAAAACCTAAATTACGAATGTATCTCTAAGATGGAGTTAAAATGCACTCATCCCAATGGTTAGATTGTTCTAGCAAGAAAACTAAACAATGTGGACCTTTTTTTCTTAAATAATTGTAAAAACTGCATTCAAAAATAAATCCTACAAGTTATTATTTCAAGAAGATGCTCTAATTGTCCAAAAAACAAGATTGTCCACAACTTTCTCATTAAAAAACTAAGTGGAATGAATCAAAGCTTCAGATGTAGACAAAAATATAATCTATGAGATTTAAAAAAAAATTCAACTTTCTAAAAAAAAATTGTTGACCCTTCTCTCTTGTTTTGAGCTTATTTGGACAAATTCCTAGGCACTAATTTGAATAAAAACTTATATTTCCGCAAAGCTTATCAATAGAAGTTTTTAATTAAATTTTTTTTAATTCATAGAGATATCAATATTTAGCTTGAGTTGAAACACCATGAAGCAAAGAGGTAGAAGGACTTTGTTTTGTGGCTTTTGAACATAAAATGTGGAAATTATGGTATTTCAAAAATAGAAAATGATTTGATTCAATTTTTTAATTTAAAAATAATTCAAAAATCCACACTATAAGTCCAAATGTCATGAAACAATGTCCATGCATCCTTTTTGGTATCAAACAAACAAACAAACAAATAAACAAATTTAAGGTGTAGATGAACTATGGGATAATTCAAAAAACATAGATGAGTTTAATTTACACTAATAATCTTCACAATTAGATAAATAAAAAAATTTGGAATGTAAGAAGTACAAAATCATTATAATTTTTTTCTTTGCTAAAGTGATGAAAATTTTATTATAAATAGAAAATTTAAAGCTTCATTTACGAAAAATATCATAATGATTGTTTTTAAGGGTGCTGGACAAGATCCAATGGGAGACATTGAATGTGATTAATCAGATTTAGATTGATATATTCATATTAAAAAAAATAATTTACCAATTTAGTCTATAATTTATACTTGGTAGTCACTAAATTAGTTTATAATTTCGAATTAGTCTTCTACAACAAAAATTTATTACTGTACATGCTTTTATACACAGCAGTCAACCCTTGCCTGAATGATTGAAGAATTGGGCTCCACTCGCACGCCCGTTGACATGCAACGCAGAGCTCCTTCATCCAAAACCATCTGGTTGTATTTGCGCAGCTTCCGTGGGATGATTGCTGAAGTGAACCACAACATTTGAAGAAGACCCCTCTCAAAAGCTTCAACAACAATTCTATTCGAAGCTGCAAAATTGAATCCAATAAGAATTGAATGAATAAATGATTCGGATTGCAGAATTGAACCCAAAAAGAATTGAAAGAATAAACAATTCCGATTACAGAATTGGGAGAGTCGGCAGAGGAACAAGCGCCATGAGAGCAGGAGAAGCCAGAGGACTTCAGCGGCAGCAGTCTATTTTGCAAATGTTTCTGCGAGGTAAGCTCGAGAGTGTCAGAGTTTTATGACCTGGAGTTGTATGTTTGGTTAATGACAAAGCCTTAGAGATGTTTGGGACACCTGCTGAATCGACAACCTCGCTCGCCATCGCCTGAGGGACTCCTTTGCTTTGTGGGAGACGGTGCCAATGGATTGTATGGATATACTTCATCCCTTTGCAGTGGGAATGAGTATGCGCAACAATGCGATGGCTTTTGCGGCTTTGGTAGAAAGGTTGGGTGCTGCAAAGGAGGAAGCCGAATCGAGATTTGAAGCAAAGAGGGTGGGACGAGCTCACAATAGGTTTCTATTTCAACACCTTCCAGCAACACAAGAACATCATTTGCCCAACGTAGATGTAGCCTACTAAATGCGGCTCCTGAGGTTAAATGCAGAGATTTCTATGCACATCAAAGATAAGGCTCGGCATTTGGCAGAGGTGAACATCGACGTGGAGAATGCAAGAGCAAGCACTTCAAAGGAGACCAAATGCTTGAATGCTAACTATGAAACACGGATCAAGAATCTGGAGCTTGAGCTTCTCACAACTTAGAATGACTTGGCCGTTTCAAACTTGCAGGTTGTAAGACTGCAAGGTTCTAAGATTGTAGGACGAAAAAAGAAGAACCTTTCAAATTTAGCTAGAGGAGGTGGCCGGGCAAAACAAGTGAAGGCACAGCTCAGGTGAGCCCACTAAGAACGCCCTGCAATTCACTTTTTCAATTTTTATGTAAAATTGGTGCTAATTGAATAATTTATTGCTTTGTTTTATGAAACTCCTTCATTATGAGACAGTCTCTACCATCCGCTCAGCTCATACCCTTAATGGCACACGCAAGAGACTCTTTGGTGCACGCAAGGAGCAAAGTGCCACATGTGCTGTCTTAAGTGAAATCTTTTCATAAGGCTCCAAAGTTTTGGAAGGTGTCCGCTGGCATAACATATGGGCACCTCAAAGCAGTAGGTGATATTGTGGATGCTCACGAGATCTTGTCTATTGAAGATGAGAATGGAGTCCTGCACTCAAGGTACAATAAACTAATCCAAATTATGATGAATGGTGTCCGCCAAGTTGATAAGAACCTGAATTTCAAATTCATGCCAATTGCTTTCTGTGTTAGTGCCACAACTCCCCTTTATGACTTTGCATATACTTCTTGCATTAATTTGACTTTTTCTATGATTGTTGTTGTATTGTTTTCATGGACCTTGCGAAATTGTGCTTATAGTTATTCTTGGTACATTTGCTTGGAAATTTACAGGTGGGCATGCTGAGGATTGAACTTAATTCCAAATTGCAAGACTATGTAGGTGAATACTTCCATACTAGTAATTCGTGGGAGGTTCCTGTTAGCCCCGATGAAGACCCAAGAAGCATAAAACGCCAACACATTTGCACCTCAACCCAGGGAACAATTTGTTTGTGGATTTGCTAAGTATACAACAATCAATGGTGAAGCACTAAGAGTTCACTACAAAAGATACTTGACTTCATATATCAGTTCCAGTGTTTTTTTTGGGCACTATAGATGTACAGTGAAATCCTTGCGTGTCTCTCCAGCAAAGGTCGGATTTGGGAGGGAGAAAGATACAATGGTTGGAAATCTTTGGCAATATGTCGCCAAAAAAAAAGCCCTTGAATGTCACCCCTTCACACCATTGCATGCAATCCTTTATATTACAATTTGAATATTTTTCTTTCAAATTTACTCAATATCCATTCAAATATCTGTAGAGGTTGATGTAGGGCCCCTTGTCTTTGTACTCAAAATGGAAGAGGCAGAAATAGTGAAGGAACAAAAGCAAGATCGGATGGTAGTTACAATTATGAATCAAGCACTCAACAATCCAAATTTGCTCAAAAGTAATCCCAAATTCTTCTCCCTACAATTAGAAAGGGAAACATGGCCCATAGGCACGTTTTAATCCCTAAAAGCCCGTTGTCCCTTTGGAGGACAAATGTGTTTTTGGGCAGGTACCTACAGGCTGAAATTTTCTCTTGAATTTTTGAAACTTTTTTTGGAGGTAGAAAAGCTGATTAGCTTTGTGGGAATATAATTTTTTTACAATCGGTGCCCAGAAACAAAAGTTATGACCAAATAAGCTCAAAACAAGGGACGGCGGGCAGCAAAAAAAAATTTGCACATTTTTTTTTTTTTTTGGTATTTTTTTTCTCATATATTATATTTTTGTCTATCTTAAAAGATTTGATTCATTTCATTTGGACTTGTTATGAGAAAGTTCTGGACATTCTTGTTTTTCGGGCAGTTAGAGCATCTTTTTGAAAAAAATAACTTGTAGGACTCATTTCTGAATGCAATTTTTCAAATTTTTCATTTTTTTTTTTGGCATGGTTTAATTTACTTGATAGAACAATCTCACCATTGGAATTAGTACATTTTAATTCCATCTAAAATATATGAATATTTTAGATTTTCCTTCTAACTTGTACCTACTTCTATTTAACAATTGTTTTAATAGTGAAAATTAAGTTTTTTTGATTTTTTTTTTGTTAGATTGCCAACTCAATTCTCTACTATAAACATTTAAAGCTCAAAACTTTGTAGTGCAATGATTTTAAGTTAAAAATGTTCAAAGTCAAAAAATCCAGTCCCACAATGTGTTGAAAAACTTGTTTTTTTCACTTTAAACGTAGATATCTTGCAATCTATGTGGTCAAAAATTCTGAAATTTTTTCCACACATTTATACTAGTTGGATGTAAGATTCTATGGCTAAATGTGCAAAAAAAACATTTTTAATTTTTTTTCACTCTTTGCTAAAAAAATGGCAGTTTTGGGTGTTTTTTGGCAGAAAAAAGGCATTAGAAGAGATTTGAGGGCTTTAGAGAGCCGTTTCAGGCCCATTCCCAATACTATCCCGATTTTGTAAACAGCTGGTACAAGCTGTCAGAAATTTTTTTTCAAGAAAAAAAAATAAAAATTTGCCCAATATATCATTCCAAGCAATTTTTATTTTTATTTTTATTTTTTATTTTTTTATTTTTATTTTTTTCCCGAAAATGATGTGGCACTCTCTCGACCACTTTAGCCCAGTTGCTTTCCTGTGTTCCGCAGCGTGGGAACGCTGCGAGAACGCATGATATCTTGTGGGCTCTTGGAGGCCTCAAATCTCTTCTAATGCCTCAAGCCTTTAGGGGTTAAGTGGCAAAAAAGTCACATGTGTTTGAAATGGATTTTGGAACAAACTCCCATTCCAGCAGTTATAGAGGCTCAATCATCTAGATGGCAAAAAGCTTGTCATGGAGAATGTAGGGGACTTTTCAGTAGAATGGCATTTAACCAGTGACATGAAAACAGTCAAATGCCTATACGGGTTTTTTCATGGTATCAATTCATCGCATTCCTGCATGTACTACTAGTAGAGTAAAGGGAAGAAGCGGCAACTCTCAGCAATAGAATTAGTGGAGCCATGATGGCACAAACAAGCATGGAATGGAGGTTGTTTTCTAAATTAATTCAAGCAAAGCCAAGTCGAGGTCCTGATGGTGGCCCAAATGAGGATGGCAAATGGGCACCAATTCTCAAGATTCCTGTCGCAACCAAAATTTTTGGTTTTCCTTTGCTTATCTAAATATTGGAACGGAAATGGGTAATTAGGATCCGTATCCGGTTAGAGGGGCAGAAGAAAACGTGAGATAGGCAATGCTAATCCAGTAAGGAGAAAGCTGGATCTGATCCGATCAGAATGTTAATATTCAGGAGCGGAATCACATCCGGATCTTACCTCAGATCGGATTAGGGTTGGATTGGAATGATATGGACCATACTGGATAAGGTCATGATGACCTGCTAGGGGTCCTGGGACTATATAAAGGTTGGTCGTCCTCATTTTCACTCCTTTACTTCCCTCGACTTCTGGAGCTGACCTTGAGCGCTTTTACGCCTCCATCTGTGCCAGAGCCATTGTATGTATGTGCGCTTCCGACCGGGCATGTCAGAGTGTGTAGGAAAGGTAGAAAGCATGTGGGTTGCAGGTTTTGTGTTGTTTTCCAGTTGAGATCGGACGAGAGGAAGTGAGGAACGGGACGTGCGGCTAGGAGAGAGTGAGGAAGCGATCGGTAAGGGTCCAGTGGCCATTTGTGTCCATGCCCAGCTACATAAGAGCAGACCGGACGCGCCCAGTTCTTCCTCCGATGTCAAGCTCTGGAAGGTAGTTCCGGTCATTCCTACGGCGAAACCGGCCAAGTCTGAGCTCATGGAGGATCTCAACGCGATGGAATGTCTCGTATTCATGGAAAAACCCTGGGGGTTTAGGGAGGAGCGGATGGTGAGAGAGCTGAAGTGTAAGGCGTTGAACGAGTTCGACAACACGCTCCGGGGCCGCCCAACCGAATGGGAAGAAAAAAGGTGGAGGGAAGTTTATAACTTCCGGATGGGAGGTTCCGGCATGGCTAGACGGAAAGACGAGTTCATCCATGACAAGTTTCATGGAGAGCCGAGCAACAAGGACGGATATGCGGTCGCAGATTGCAAGAGCGACCGGCACCGTAATCTCCTCCAGTTCCTGGTTCCGATCGTCCACCCGGAGAAGCCGATAAGGGTGATGATGACCATCGGAAACACAATTTTTGGTTCCCTGAGCGGGGAACAGAAAGTATACTGGGCCCGGATCTTTTCCGATCTGGTGTCCCAGCTGGTGACGAGGATTGGAAAGAGTAGGGCCACTCCTTTGAGCCCCTATCTCTTCCACCTCTACCATCGCAACCAACTCCTCACAGATACATAGGAGAAGACGTGGAACCTTCAGGAGTCTATCCTGAAGTACGGAGAGTTGGATTCGGATGACGAACAGGAAGAGCAAACCGGGTCTGAACTCAAGACAGAAGAAGAAGAAGAAGAGGAGGAGCAACTCCGGCCGAGGAAGCGGATGAAGACGACGCCTCCTTGCAAGAGAGGAACCCCTCCTACCAACCGGTCAACTTCAGACCAGGGACCGGATGTGGAGATGCCGAATCCTGAAGACCCGACTGACCCGTTCAACCAATTGACGGTAATCATGTGCGGGATACGAGCGGACCGGGAAGTCAAGAGGAGGGCCCTCGCCAGTGTCGGAGATCTGGTGGGTGCACCGGTGGATAGTAATTTGTCGGGTAAGGTGGCCCAGTATCTGTCCGATCCGAAGGAGCACTGGAGGCAGGAGGGAGAGATTTGTCGGCTTCAGGAGGAAGTCAACACTTTGAAGGCTGATATGGTAGCCCTCAGAGAAGACAAAACTGCAGTCCGGGAGATGGCGGAAGCAACTCGTAAGGTGGCCGAGTCGGTGAAGGACACTCTCGGAGAGTCCAGATCCACCGCAGTCAAGGCGGAACTGTTTGACAAAGGGGTGCATGAGGAGAAGAAGGTATCTGGTTCCCGGATAGTTCGGATCCTGATCGACTTCACCGATTGGGTGGAAGCATCCTTGGTGGCAGCGAGAGAGGCGGCCGACCAGATGGACATCAGCAGTCGGAAGTTGAATGGGTCCATGTACACCCGGGAGATCCACCTCTCGGACATATCGCTACCGGATTTGTTCGTAGCCGGAGGATCGAATCCGAGGGAGCCCAAGGATCAGACACCCGAGTCAAGAAAGAGTAATCGGAGACCTGGGCCTAGACAACCAATTCAGTTGAATTCATCGCCAGGGTCAGATCTTCCGGATCCAGCTGCCGGGGAGCGGAGCAGGAATCTGACGGACGTCTTCAACTAACTGCCCATGGAACCCAAGAGTCCTACGGTGGGTGGGGGAGTTGGAGAGTAGGTAGTTAGTTAGGAATGTAATTTTTGTAAGATAGTTAGGACTAGATCGGATGTTGACCCGGTCTGGCCGGTTAGGATCGGACCCGGATGTCCTGTGCGGATTTCCAGGGGCCTTTTTGCCCTGTAATCAAGTTGTATATAAATCAGCCCCTGCTTGGGAGCTGCGAGTTTTTTCGCCCAAATTTTGTGTATGTCTTCTCTTGGCCTCTTGTTGTGAGTCTCTCCCGTGTATGGCAAGGTTGTGTAGTGAGGAGTTAGGAAGGCGCATGCTTGTGCGGGTGTGATTTTTCCCTTTGGCGTTCTTGTTTTGATCTTATGTGCAAATGAGCGGGTTGTGAAAGCGTTGGGAGTGGATTTCAGTTCCTCAGCATCTCTAAGGTTTAGGATCCCGTGCGAGACAGCCGTTGTTAGGCTAGGCGGATAAGGAGGGATTCCTTAGTTGTGCTAGAACTCCTGGGTGAAAAACCCGGTTGAGTGTCCGATCTCCTGAGAGATCTTGTTGCCTTAGTGGGCAAACAGAAGGACTTTAATTGATGTTGGAATGGACGGGTTCACTTGCAACCGCCTGGCTTCGTACAGACGGAACGTGGCGCTAAGGTCGTTGTAGTATGAGAGGATTGTACGGGGGGTCTTTGAGTGACCGGTGATCCGGAGAGTCCTCTGGGTTGCTGTGAAGGATCAAACCGGATCCGGATTAGTGTAGGAAATGGGAGAATAGAGAAGTGGGTCTCCAGCCACTCTAAGTCACGAAAGGAGCGGCAGGCTTGCCACTCTCAAAATCAAGGGGCAAACCCTCTGATGGTGAAACAGAGGTAAAACTAAATCAGGTGGGATTAAGAGCGGATGTGAGTAAATCAGACCGGATTGAAAAGTTGATCGGAAAGAAGAAGGAGAAGAGGGTCTGATTGTCATTTTCAGTGTTGTTGTGTTTCCGATTGTGGTGTTAGGACCGGAAGAGGAAATATTGGTACTGACTTAGCTTAGAGACCAAATAAGGCTAGATACTTCATAGAATCTCGCGGGTTCGATCTTTAGAGTCACTTTGTTATACTTTAAAGTGGTTTTTGGTAGTATAACTAGGAATTTGCTTAACCTGTGCTGCGACAATTCCCATTGAGTATGTCCATTTTTGCAATCTTCATGCAATGTGTTGTGTCATTGAAAAAACTCGTGCACTTGCAAATTTTGTACATTTGGCTCCTCAAGGACCCCATTGAGAGGAAGGAAGTTGTGGCGGCAATGGAAAAAGCGTTGTCAAAAGCTAGGCTTTGTGGTGGATTTGTTGTTCTAACGCGGGGCCTAAAGCTATCAAGAGCAGGTTCCAAGATGTTTCAACCTTCAACTTGGTCTACCTTTGACACGGTGTGAAAAGACATTTGTGATGCAAAAAAAAAAACACAAAGCAAGGGCAATCAAAGGTTCAACACCAAGAGGTGTGGTTGGCATTCACAGAATTCTTGCCATACTTTCAATATATGAGTAAACCTAGTCAAAGACATCTGACTTTTTCTTGAGCACAACACAGCAAAGGGCCTACAAAAGCATCATTGAGCAATGGAGCAAAGCATACGTGGTTGCTTTGGGGAGGGCTCTGTTATGCATTATGTTGTAAGTGTCATTATTCATAACAGCATTGTTGTTTGTTGAATTGCAAGTTACCATATTGTCATTGATATTTTGCAATACAATTTATATTAATATTTTTTCTCATCTAGATTTTGGCAACATGTCATAGTGAAAATATAGCTCTTGGTTTGTTAAAAAGTATAGGAGCAAATTAGTTTGATCAACCTAGGGGATGGAAAAAAGCCACTACAAGGCAAAAACAACTTACACAAAGCATATCCAACATTTTAAAATTCAACAACACCGTCTCTCAATTGTGCAAATGTTCCAATGGTGGTATCATGTGATCCAAGAGAGGGAGTGCAAGCAAGAAAAATCTAGGGCACTAGCAAGTAGTCCAATCGTGATAGCTTCTAGGGCGCTAATAGAAAAGAAGCATTAAATTTATTTTTGCATCGTCTGGAAGTGTGAGGCTTGCAAAGTGGCAAAATGGTTGTGCTTGGGTTCATTCAAGGTACCTCTCTTGAGAGTCTATCCCAACAAATAAAAATGGTGATGAATGAAGATTTATTTTCAATATTTACTTTAGGTTTAAGTAGAATGGTAGAGGGTTCAATTTCAGTACTTTCTTTGTGCAAACACTTTCTATGTAATGCCACTTATTATAAGCTTTGTAGCACTGATAAAGGAAATTGTCTGAATTAGGCCTCAGTATTGCTGTTGGAAAAATACACCTCATGATCTTATAGATTTTCAAGTAATCTTATTTGTATTTCTTTCAATTATGCTGAAAACAAGAAATCTATGCGTAGCCAAAAATATGCAGACTTTGTACATGAAATTTTGTTGCCAACTCAACTTGCCAATATTCTATTGTCAAAGTAATCATATTGTCCCATCTCTTCAAATAAACAATAAACAACACAACTCTTTTCCATTTAAATATGATCTTTCTGTACCAACGGCTTTGGCAATTCGGGTGTACTACCCAATAGTATTGCATTCACTATCTGTATGCACTCATCTCCCCCCCTCGCCGCTAATGGTGAGCAAAAATAGGGGAACAGTTTTGGAAAGGAAGAAATAAGTGTAATCCCTGAGTCCTCTAAAGCACTTCTTTGCAACCTTCTCGCAAGTCCATTTTTTCTCTGATATATGCAAAGAAATGTGTTGGTAAGGGGTATAGAGCCCAATTCATGAGGAGATACATTTTTTAATTATGCAACAACAAGGGCATAGTTCTATTTGAATTTCATTAAAATTGCCATTTCTATTGCAAAGTACAGAAATCTCTAGAAATTGTTTTATTGCATATTTAATTGTAGGGTATTGCACTAAACTAGTATAGGAATGCATGGAAGAAAGTTCATAAACTTTGACATTGTAGATTACAAGATGTTTTCATTTTAACTAAAAAAAAATTGCACCTTGCTTGACTAGTATTTAAACTTTTGAATCTTTCTAGCTTAAATTTTTTGAACTACTAATATTGCATTAAAAAAATTTATATTTAGGAAAATTGAATTGAAAGTTTAGGGCAAAAGAATTCAAAGAACACACACTTGATAATCATTAGAACTATAGAAGTAGGTACAAGATTGTATTAGGTCTAAGATGGACTTGAAATACAATATGTCAATGGTGAGACTGTTTAGTACAAAAACTAAACCTTGATGATTTTTTTTTTTTAAAAATTGTGAAAATCGTGTTAAAAAATGAAACTAATAAATTAGTTTTTCAAAATATGCTTAGATTGCCCAATGAATAAGATTATTCATAACTTTTTCATCACTAGTCCAAACTAAATGAATTAAATTGTTCCACGTAAACAAAAACACTTTCTATAAGAAAAAATAATAATAATAGTTTTGACTTATAGTAATTTTTTTGTACTACCCAATGAACCTTATTATAGGCTTTGGCAACGGTGCTAGTATGTGAGATCAAGAATGCAAGCTTGTGAGCATTGAGCCTACAATATAAGTACCTATAATATAAATACTACAAACTATAGAAGGTATATGTATCATAAATACTTAAAAAATATGGGTATTTATAACATATATTTATATATATCCTATAATTATAGACGGTTTTTGTAGTATATACATCAAGATGGGCATGACAAATCTAGGCTTAGTCAATAATTTCTTACATTCCACTTGAAATTAGTCAGATCACTATTTATAGATACATTTGGCGTAAAGGTGAAGTACAAGCACAAATGCTTAATTAAACAATTTTAGGTGGATTTTCCTTAGATCTTGTCATTTTCACGTCCTATCAATGTATCTTTGTGTACTCTCCAATGTTATTTCTAAGTGTTTTTTCAAATATTTATTTGAAGTTATTAATCCTAAAGGACCTTTGTCACGTTGGGATTAACCTTCAATTTGTCTCCCAAATGACCTCAAAATATGGGAGTGGGCAAAAAAAAATTCACATAAATTTGAATTTAAAAAATAAAAAAATAAAAAATCTCATAGATTATATATTTGTCTATATAGAAAGCTTTGATTCATTTCATTTGGATAAGTGATGTTAAAATCATGAAAAATCTTGTTTATTGGGCAAGTACTTGAGAAAGTAATGCGTTGGGTCCATTTTTGAACTGAATTTCCCATCGTAAAGATTGTCCATAATGAGATTTAAACCTCAAATCTCTCTAGTGCAAAATATTTAAGTTACCAAGGTTCAAACTGAGCTTCAAGATACTGAACAAGGTTCAATTGTTTTTCATACTGAAATGTTTTGATGAGGATGGTTGTTTCCAACATGCTGGGATGGCTGCAGAAATGTGTTGTTGCTGATAGCGATATACAGTACAATGCAGGCGATTCTGTAGGTCACTACATGCCTCTGCTGAAGCCTTTTTTCCTTGAGTCAAGGAAAGGGTTGTTTCTCTTGGGTTCTCTTCATTCCTTGCTTCTACTTCGCTGCCAAGTATGCTGGCATTGGGTGGATCTTTATTTTATGCATTGAATTGGTTGGACAAATGGGTACCTCATTGTCCTTGGTACGATGCTTGTGCCCCAAGGATACTCAGCTCAGTAAAGGTCCATCTGCACTTGGCATCAGGGGTCAAACATGAGGGTGGTGTTAGAAGGAAAAGTAAGTGGTCATTCACACCAGTGGCAATTCGGGAATGCCGATCCTACAGGGACGCAGAGGTGGCGCGGATGTGGCGTAGGAAAAAGAGCGGTGGCTTAATGGGCCTTTCACGAAATAGTTTTTTAATACAAGTTGTTGCGTGTGCAATTATGTTGGACCTTGATCTTCAGGAAATGAAGATTTTTCCTTAATGCAGTCGGTTTTTGTTAATGGTACTGGGAGGGCCCAGTTAACTATGAGTGCTTGGAGGGCCCACTGAAGTATGAGTGACGGCTGCTAGCTCCTCTTAACTGGCACTTTGAAATTTATGAGCCGCCACCTTGAGCATCGACCGCGCAAGTATTGTACAAGACACGAAATGAAGTCCGACGCCAATGCCGTGCAAATCTTGAACTATAAACGAGTCTGGGGATGTCCCTAGAAAGCCTCTACAAACTTTGAGAGAAAATCTGCGAGCTTTGTGTGGGAGTATGTAATGTCAAACTCCGGAATTCCGAATTAGTTTAGGAGTAGACTAGTGAGGTTTTTCGAAATTTTCGAATACGAATGTAGTAACCCAGAACAGTTAGCCAAACTAGGAAACTGGGAAAGTTTCGGACTAGCAAAAACTGTAAAATGGTTAAGGAACGGATCTTAACGGGATCCGTAATCTGGAAGGTGATCCGGATTTAGGAAACCTACGACCTAGGTTCCGGTCCGGGAATTAGGGTTCCGTTGGAAAAAGGCGGCGCATTTATGGGCCGCCCCAACGGATGTCGGTCGCTGGCCGGCTACTTAAGCCGTTCTCCTCCATTTCTTCTCTCTCTTTCTTCCGCTTGAGGATGCATGTGTGTTTGCAGGTTTGGAGCGTGCATTAGCTGAGTGAAAGAGTGGTGAGATAGGATCGGATAGGGAGAGAAGGAAAGGAGGGTGCCAATTGCACCGGGTTAGTGGGATTTGGTTGGCGTGGATGGAGGAATCTCGCAAACCGACAGTTACGGCCGGGTGGCTCAATCCGGTCATACCGACGGACCCAAAAGCACGGGTGCTTTTGGAAGGTGATTTGGACAGCATGGGATGCGCGGGGTTGTTGCGCAAACCCTGGAATCTCAAAGACGAGGCGATGATCCACAAAGTCGTGGCTGGAGCTCCAAATCAGTTAAAATTGACGGAGCGAGGGAAGTCGGCCAAGTGGACCAAGGAGATGTGGACGGAAGTCTATTTGTTCCTTAAGGCAGGTTTCGGATATGCCTTGAGGAATGACGGGTACGTTCACAGGAAGTTCCGGAATCTACTCCATCCGAAGGAAGAATATGCGATCCACGATTGCATTGACGTGAGGCAGAGACAGGTGCTGGAATTCCTGGTTCCGATCTTGTATCCGGAGAAGCCCACCCGGCTCACCAGCACGTTGGGCAACACCATTTTTGGAGCAATGGAGAACAGACCGGTACACTCGGGGAGGATATTGAAGGCCGTGGTGCAGAAACTAGCGGACGGCGTGCAGAAGGCCAAGTCCAGCCCGCTCAGCACCTACCTCTTCCACCTGTACTACCACCACGAGATTGTGAGTGAGCAGGAAACCAAGGACTACAAGGTGGCCGAGGATATGCTCAAGTACAGTCTGGCTCCGGAACCGGAGAAGCAGGCCGAGGAAACCGTTCCGGAATTGACACCGCCAAGGCCGGAGAGGGCGGAAACTTCGTGGCGGAAGTCGACCAATCCAAATGCAAGGGGGAAACAGCAGGTTCTGGAAACGGGGGAATCAGGCCGGACCTTCTCAGACCTTGGAGGGAACGAGTTGTTCAATTCCGGAGAAGAGTGGTTCCAAGAGACGAGGAACCGGTATGAGGAATTGACGCATTTTATATGTATGATATCGAATGAAATGAAGGTGGAACCGAACGAGATTTTGGGGGAGCTCAGAAAGCGCCCGGATCCGACTTTGCTCAGTAAGAAGGAGGATCAGATCCGGAAACTGGAGGAGGAGAAGATCCAACTCCAGTCCCGTCTGGGGATTGCGGATGAAGCCCTCCAGTTCGCATCCAAGAGAGAGTCGGATGCGATGCAGGTAGTGAGGACACTTACAGATTTGGTGGGACAGCCCGCGGATCAAATCACGCACGCCCGGCTCTTCACCGATAAGTTAATTCAAGAGGGCGTCGTCACCGGAAGTATGATTCTCAAGATCCTGGTGGATTATGAGATCAAGATGGAGAACGTACTGGCGGAGATGAGGAAGCTGTTGGGTTTTCTTGATCCGGCAGTCATGGACTTTACCAAATTTCCGGAAGTGCAAAGTGCGCAGCTGTGGAAGACTCCGGCCAAACCAGTCCCCGCCGGAAGGACACCCATATCGGAGCAAGGGCTCCAAGCCTTGCTGAAGGACGTTACGGCTCAGTGTGCAGGTCAGGCGGGGCTGTCTTGAAGGAGAGAGAGGTTAACCGCAGATGTTGCCAAGAAGGGTTCGGGTTCTCCAATGGTTCAGGAAACTCCGGTGAAGACGGTCCTGGTCACATTTCCTCCACGCACGGCAAGGGTACCAGAGGGGAACATAGGATCCACGGTCCTGGTTTCTCCGGTTCGGATGGATCTCACAAGCCAGATGCTTGTGGTGGAGAATTCGGCCAAGACACATCCGGAAGACTTTACCCACATGGAGGAAGCATTCGAGCAAGCAGAGGAAGGCGGTGCAGAGGATCTGGTTGGAGCTTCATTGGGGCAACCCATTGAGATGGAGTCGAATAGGGAGTTAGTCTTATCCAATGACGAGGAGACGGAAGTCACCACAACTCCACTCATCCGGCGTCCAATCCAGACCCGAGCAAGTGTCCGGAACACTCCCACGAAGACGACAGGAGGGACGCAAGGCGGCAGCAGTTCAAAGAAGTCGCGGAGGAAGTAGTTAGTTAGGATGTTTGGATTTTGGTTTAGGATTTGAATTCTAGTTCCGGAACGGGTTTTCCGCGCTTGGGACCCTGATTCCGGATTTATTTTTAGGACAAGCCGGCAGTGGATTTTCCGGGTATTTCGGGGGGTTCTTTGATTGGCTGCCTGGATTTCCGGCGCTGCTTTTTGGGCTTTTAGGTGTTGAGTTTTTGTGGGGTTTTAAGGGCTGGCAAGCTTGTTGTGTAGGGATTCTCTCCTGGCAGATTTTCATCTTGTATTCCATTCCTTTCTTTTAATCTAAGTGCTGTGTGAGCTTCCGGATTTTCATCTTTGTATTCAAGTGTTGGTCTGAATGCTTATGACTGTACTAGAGTGTGAGGAAAGAGGGGTGAGGAGGAATCCGGATCTTAGGCAGTCGGTTCCATTTGAAAGGTACATTTGAAACAATGTTAGATTCTTGACTGAGTGGAAGTGCACAGCGCCTTTAAATTACCGTAATGGTGATCCGGTCAACTGAGTAGCGGAAGCGAGTCTGGTTGTCAACCCGTGCAGAGGTAAGCGCCCGCCCAAAGGAAGTCGCCACTCTTCCGGAAGGTCTGCCAACCTCGGAAAGGTCTAGCACTTAACAAACCACCCCCGGTAGGTTCCGAAACCCTGTGATCTGTCGTTGTAGTGAGGAGTGGATCGAGTCTTGAGTGACCTGCTTTCCGGATCGGGTGTCTAAGAAGTTGTAAGGATCCGGATTTTCTTTCCCTGTTGCAACTCCTTGAAATATTTGTGTGTGGGTTTTTGTATTTGTCAAGTTTAGTGAGTGTGAGAACCAGAGTAGTGAAGTCCCTACCCCTCGAAAGATCAAAGCGGACCCTCTGAGGGTGAAACAGAGGTGAAAGAAACCATCTCGATTTGGAAGTGGAAACTGGAATCCGGGTTGAACCGGATTCGGATAGGAATCCAGATAGTGGAAAGTTTTGGAAAGAAGTGAATAGGTGATTGGATTGAGGAGGAAAGAGAATCCGGAAACTTGGAATGTGCAGCATCATCTTGGAATTCCCTGGGACGATAACTCGTGTCATTTTAGCACAATACTGTGGCTAAAGATACTTACGCCTAGATTGCGCGTACAACACTTTGTGTGAGAATCTGTTAAAATTGTCAGAAAACCTGCTTCATTGTTGCTAGTGGATCACTATTGTTTAGCATTTTCGGAATCTTGCACATTAGCCCGATTAGTTGCTTGTTATCGATCCCATTCACAACGTTGTGCATGCCTTGCATGCGACAGTTCCTTTACTTGGTGATACTTTGATTGACATTGTCATACTTTGGACTTGAGTTTGGACGTTAGTACTGAAGCGAATCATGCACAATCGACAGGGGTGCGGACCTGAAGGTGCCGCAAGTGTTGCTGCTGCTGTCGCTGTTATGGGTGAGTGTTGTCTCTCTCCATGCATAGTTTCTGGATTGTCACTTGCACACAACAAACACAAACTCCAAAGCTCTAGTGAGGACAATGATAGATTGATTTAGAAAGTTGTGGACGTGCGTTGCGCAGCTTACATGCGACATGGGACGCAACCTTCAACTGCTGTGACCGACGTACTCATTGGGGACCGTAAGCAATTCCCTCACGACCCCTCTGTTCTGTCAAATTCAGTGTACCCAACTTCTTGTATGCATACAATTTACTTTGCTAAAACAAACAATGAGGTGCTGATACCGTATTCTCTTCTTGTTGTGAAGGAGTGGGCAGCGCCAGAGGTAACGTTTTTCCCATCCGTCCCACTGCAACAGTAAAATCTCCTTGACCAGCCACAGTAGTGGAAGCACTGTCTACGACTCCTGCTGCAAAACATGCCCGCAAAGATAGGGGCCCAAATTGGCAACCTGCGGAGATCATGGCGTTGATTCAAGCAAAGAGAGACTTATTTTTAGAAGAACTAGATGCTATGGATGGACGGGATCTAATGAGTCCTGATTCCAACAAGTGGACCCGCATCAGTTTGAATGTTGTGCGAGCTGGATTCTCACCTGTTTTCCGTGATGGTATTGCATGCAAAAGCAAGTGGAATCAACTCATTCTAGAATATAAACACATTGCAGATTACTTTTTGCGGATGGGCACCAATGCTGCTGACTATTGGATCATGAATGGAAGCCAATGAAAAGCAGAGGGGCTGCCTCAATCTTTCACAGAGGAAGTATTCTACAGTATCCACGAATGGTATGGTGGCTGACCAAGCATGCAGCCGCCTCATAGTAGGGATTTGCAGTCAGCCCATGACTGAAATTATCAACCACCAGCTACGCATAGAGTAGACACTGTGGAGGAGTCCAAAAGTGAACAGGAGACAGAAGATGCCATCGATATGGCCTCCACGCAAGAGGCCAGTGTGGGGAACACGTCAAGCTCCTTTTCCCCTGCATCGGCGCCTTTCGAACCACGCGTACTTGTAGTTGGTGACTCGTTCCACAGAAGTGAATTGATCTGGACCCCGCCTTCGCGACCTGGGTCTATGCTCCCACCGGGTGTCACTGCATACGTCCTCAGCTCAAGCGATACAGCCGAGAACATGGTGCACCAATGTCCAGGGAACACGAGGGTTCATTAGAGGTCTTCCACTGGTCACATGCTAATTGCTGAAGCCACTAAAGCAACTGGGGACACAATGGTGATTCAAATGAAAGAATAAACGGAGGCCAATCGTGACCTGGAGCGATTCAAAATAGATGTTCAATTGCGTCAATTCACAAAGGAGATGCAATACCAGCGAGATCGGGATGACAAGCTACAAGAGAACGCACGTATAGCAAACGATATTGCCAAGTTGGCTATTATCAAGCAAGCAGATATTGTACTATGCTTGTTGTCGGAACCTGAAGATTCACTTTTACTAATTTAAAATATAAACGAAGGAATAATATTCTTCTTAGCAGTAAATTTTTTTGATTTTAAGATAGTTATAGACCGTCTAATGTTTAGAACCGGAAACCGGAAGTGGACTGATCAGGAATCAATGCAAAGGCTAACCGAATGTACCGGAAACAAGGAACCGGAGTTCGAATTCGCCTAGACCGGATCAGGAAAGGGGTAACAGGAACCGGCATCCAACGGTGGCCTACTTAACCCTAGGAAACTACGGGAACGTTCTAATCATTAGTGAACGGAAATCCTAAACGGGCAGGTTTAATGGGCAAAGTCTGGATTAGGGGAATAATTAAGAGCAGTTGGGATTGGCTTTCTTAAACCCCATCTATCTAGAGACTGGTCACTTACAATTTCCTGCCCTGACTGAAAGTTGTAGCAACGTGCACCATTATTGGTTTCCGGTCTGAGCATCAGTATTGGGTTTTGAGTTGACGGACTGCGGAAGAGAGTGCTTGAGGATCATTGAGCGCAAGAGAGAGGTCTGCTAGCATCCCAACTTAGGATTAGTGCTTGCACAGCTGAAAGAGAGAAAGAGAGAGCCGTGAGGACCACTCTTTTTCCGATTTCTGAGAGTAGACCAGCCCTGAGTTGTCAATATCGAACGTCCGGGACCAATTCACGTCCAAAATCCGAACGTCCGGATGCGGTGGGTAAAACCGTCGTAAAAAAAATTACCTTAGGTAATTCGGACGCCGCGGTCGGTTTGACGACCGCGTCGGTCTGCTGACGACAATTAGTCTGACAACCGCGTCGGACGGCTGTCGGTCTGACGATCGCGTCGGACAGCTATCGGTCTGACAACCGCGTCGGACGGCTGTTGGTCTGACGACCGCGTCGGACGGCTGACGGCGGTTAGTATGACGACCGCGTCGGTCGGTTGTCGGTGTTGGTCGGCGAGATCCGGGAGGTCGAGGCAGTCGGGGCGGTCGGGGAGGTCAAGGCGGTCAGGGAGATCGGGTTCAGGACGACAGTCACTTACTCACTTTAACTCCTAAAACTCCAAGACCATTTTTCTGCCAAAAAGCACTCAAAACTGCCATTTTTATAGCAAAGAGTAAAAAAATTAAAAATTATTTTTTTTTCACATCTGACTATAGGATCTTATACTTAACTAGTATGGCAATGTGTGGAAAAAATTTCAGAATTTTTGACCGCACACATTGCAAGATATCTGCGTTTAAAGTGAAAAAGACAAGTTTTTCAGCTCATTGTGGGACTGGATTTTTTGACTTTGAACATTTTTAACTTGAAATTTTTGCACTACAGAGTTTTGAGCTTTAAATCTTTATAGTGCATAGTTGAGTTGAGAGTCTAGCAAAAAAAAATCAAATCAAAGAAACCTAATTTTTATTACTAAAAGAATTGTTAAATAGAAGTAGGTTAGTAGGTAGAAGGAAAATTTAACATATTAATATCTTTTATATGGAAATAAAGTGCACTAATCCCAATGGTGAGATTGTTCTAGCAAAAATACTAAACCATGTGGAACTATTTTTTTTGAAAAATTATAAAAATTGCATTCAGAAATGAATCCTACAAGTTATTTTTTTCAGGAAGATGCTCTAAGTGCCCAAAAAATTAGATTGTCCTTTAACTTTCTCATAACAAATCCAAATGGAATGAATCAAAGCTTTCCATATAGACAAAAATATAATCTATGGGGAAAAAAATAAAAATAAAATAAATTTGCAAAATTTTTGTTGCTGCCACTTCTCCCCTCTTTTGAGGTTATTTGGGCATAACTTTTGTTCACGGGCACCGATTGAAAAAAAAATTATATTCCCACAAAGCTTATCAATTCTTCTATCTTCAAAAAAAGTTTCAAAAAATCAAGACAAAAATTCAGCCCGTAGGTACCTACACGAACTCCAAATTGTCGCCTGAGGGGACAATGGGACTTTAGAGGTTAACAAGGACGGGAATAATTTTAGAACAAATAGGGCAGATTAGCCATTGCAATTGCAGACACTTGGGGGTTTGTTTCATTATTGATATTGAAGAGGTCACGGGTTCGAATCTTATTGTGTACCTTGTTATTCGTTTTCAATAATCAGCTCTTATAAATGTTTATAAATTTGTATTCTACTTCAACTTGAGATGGGGTACTATAGAGGTTTATAAGTATTTATGAGAGCTTTTAGCTAGGCCTCAATGTTTTTCCATTCATTTTTTCAATTTCATCCACAAATGTCAAAGTCTTCTTAAGAACTTCTAAGAGTTCATTCATTGTTGAACAAAAATCCAACATTTCCATAGATTACATCAATTCTTTCTGAATTTTAAGTGTATGAATTCAATTTACACGTATTAAACTAGGACAACTATGAAGGTGAAACTATTCACTACATATAATTCTTGCAATATATTATACCTCATTGAAGAAAGAAAACACATAATCAAACTTTATTGGATTGTATTCCAACAGTTTGAATACCAAACAATCCTAATGATGTTTTCTACATCACTAAGCAAAGTAGACAACTTGTACTACAATATAAAGTTCTACCAACCAATTACCATTATGTGCTCTATGTATGATGAGCATCAAAACATCTAAGCGGTTCAGGGCGTTTCAGTCTCTAAGGCTTGTAATCACTATCTCCTTTTACCTCAGCCCCACTACAATCTCCTCTACTTTTCCATTTCACGTCTTCGTCGGATGTGACTTCCATATCGTCTGATGCAGAATTCAAAGTTGTCACTCCTCCCTGTTGTACTTGCCTTGATGTGGATAATCTCCTTGGTTTGTCCTCCCTCTTTTCCCTTTTTACTTTTAATATGGCGTTCCTCCTATCTTCTTGAAGGGAAGGAATCGTCTTCATTTTTCCCTTTGAGGAAGGAAGACATGCATCAAGGGGAGTTCTACCTACACCTTGTCTCTTGGTTGGGCTCGTTGCAAAAGGCTCCATTTTCCTTTTCCTTTTGGATTTTATGGAGTGTTGGACATCCAATTTCACTGCTTCAGCCCCTCCTTGAATAGCTACCTTCATTGCATTCAAAGACAACGTTGTAGGAGTTGACGATTTTGTCGAGCGACGTGGTGGTGCATGACCGGATTCCCGAATAAACATTTATGCCAATGTCTCATTCATTTCACTGTCGGTCGATGGTAAATCGATTTGAGTTGAATTGATACGAGGCTGCATTTCTTTTGAAATTTGCACAAGCCGTCTTCCTACACCTGAACTTCCTGAGCCATCCAAAGCTACACTAGAAGTTTTGCGTACTACACGAGAAATACCAATACATCGTGCTCCTTTGGAATCTTTGATGACTTGCTTCTTACCTTCATCATCATCCAAAGAAATTGGGCTCTTAGACCCCTGCATCAAACCTCCATCAACATTTCTTTGGACTTCGCGAGGTTTATCATTTTGATGACTTGGTTCCCCGCTCTTCTCATTTGCCAATACCACAATGGATTGAACACTTGCATTGCCCACATTCATTTGAACATTCAACTGACATCCTCCTTTGCCATTGTGCTCTTCATCCTCTTGCACTTCCTCCATTGTCAGGGATGTATACTTCAAACTTTGAAGAACTTCATCCGCTTTTGGAGTGTCATCATTGACATTCCCTGTCCCATTCGCCTCCGGATCCTCTACGTAAGCCGCTTCTCCTTGCGGTACGAGGTTTCGACTACTCAAAAATCCGGTCCCATCACAAAATCTAATTAGGGGAATGTTATCTTTGTTGTCCGCATTGATGTTCTCGTCCGATTCATCGAACTCATAAGCGTCTTGATGATTGACCCCAAAGTCTTCATTACTCCGATTAGGGCTCTGAAGCGGTCCATTGTCATAGTCCTTGATGTCGTCGTTCATGGCATTCTCGTCACTGAATTGGGGCCCGTAATCCTCGTCAACTTCCTCGTCTTCCGAGATCAACCCCTCTGATTCTTCCGACTCCACGTTCTCATGGTACCACTTCTTCTCGTCATTTTCTTTTGATGCCGCTAAGACTTTTGAATTGCTGTACACGTACACCAAATCTGCTGCTCTTTGTGGCTTCAACTTGTTCCGCGATTTGTTGTGGATAAACGAATAGTTACTCCAATTCCGTTCACGTGAAGACGATGATACTGGTTGGGCCAATATCCTCTTTGCAATTGAAGCAATGAGCTTCCCACATGTACCTTCAAAATCCCACCAAGCATGTGCCGACAACATCTGTTCGCCCGGGTCTAACATGTTATGGAACGGAGGGGTTCTATGTCGAAAGGCTACAAATTCCCTCACAACCATTGCATAATCTTCGGGTTTACAAATTTTCATTATAACTCGCTTGCATGCTTCCGTTGCATCTGCATTGTCCGCTAGTTCTTTATCATGCAGCAAGTACGGGTTCAGAAGAGCTCCTGCATAGTATAGATCTGTCTCCCCTATTTTTCGTCGGTTCACAAATGAAGCCTGCAGTCGTTCTGCTCGGTTTGCGGGCAAAGAAAATGGCTCTTTCTGTAAGTCCAAAACATGTTTCTCTAAACCCCTCATAAGATGCAACACCTTCCCCATGCAAGGTGTCTTCGCATCCAAGTCGCGTAGAGCAAATACAACTGGACCCACCACATCTCGAATATTGATACAACGATTCTAGAAATGCGAATCGAGAACAAACTTCTTTACATCTCGAGACTCAGATTGGGGCGGTGTTTTTCGATTGTCCTTTAGCTTCCGCACATATTCCACCCATTGCGGATCCACCACACTTTGTTGTAATGCTGCCTTGACCTTCAACAAACGGTCAATCATGATAAAGTTTGAGGCAAACCTTGTTCTGGCCGGCAACAACAAGCTATACTTCGTCTCGTGCTTTCGAAATATAGCAAGTGGCATCTGCCTACTCTTGAAGAATTTCACAATGGCATGGGCTTTCTTTAGATACTCATCGATCCATTTTTCCTTCCCCCAATCTTTCAGCAACAAATTCAAGGCGTGCACCACACATCCTTGAGAAAAAATGTGTGGATACTTACTGGATACCAAATTCCATGCTGCTTGATTTACTGGAGCATTATTAGCACGAATTTGTACCACATTGGTGGGACCCACGTGCTCTATAAACTTCTCCAAGACAGATGCCAAATACTCTACGTTTTTTTCCACCCTTCTTGTATCTACCGATCCAATGAATTCCTCCCCAACGGAAGATATGAGCATGACATTTATCAGTGGGCGGTTTGTAACTGAGCTCCATCCATCAATAGACAATGTTGCACCAAACTTCCTTATGCTATCTTCGGTTCTCCTCCGGAGCTTTGCTTGAAGGTCCATCTTTGCTTCGTCAAGCAATTTGCATCGTAGATCATGATATGATGGTGGTGTGTACGGCCTATTCCACTCTACCGTGAGTTTCACTGCTTCTTTGAAGGCTGGATTTCAAGCTACAGCAAATGGTATACTTGTTGCATAAAAAAAATTGGCCCACACTGAATTCAATTTGCATTTGTGTGCTTCTTCAAAACCATCTATTAGGCTACTCTGTTTATATGGCCTACTGCTCGATGCCCTAGCAGTTCCACATTCACCAGATGTTTTTGTAATTGGATTCCCTTCTGAACCCACACAAAGAATTTCTTGCGGTACTGTGCTTGAATCTTCCTGCGTAGAACGTGACCTGTCCCTGCCATTGGAGAGGTTGCTTCCATCCGTAGGCATGTTGTTTCTCTCCACATTGCCCACGACCGATCTTCGTGGGAATTTCCCTTCACAACAACGAAATAGACCTCGAATCTCTGATGTCAACTTTGGACAAAGGCAAACTCCGGTATCACGAGCCCCAGATGCACCTTCATATCCTAAATGGCTCAACATTCGCGCGTTTTTTTTAGCAAACACCAAGTTGCAAGGCTTGCATTCCACTTTACTGGGTGGCACGAGGCCATACCAAGGAGAAAAGTCCTTGCTCATAGTGACAAGTTTCAATTCTTTATATTTGAACAAATTCGAAATCACAAAGTGCAAACACAGTGTCAAAATATCAATAGTGTCCAAAATCAGTTAAGCACGATGTGCACAAAGCCTTGAGAATCAAGGGCCCCCTGTCCACTGAACTATGCATTACCGAGCAAGGGACACAAAAAATTGCAGCTCCTAGCCCTCGGAAATCTTAGCGTTCAGTTTCTCAGGAGTGCTTCTAAAAGCTTTCTTCCTTCTACTTATACTCCTCACCTGCTACCGACCGTTGGAGGTCGAATTGAACGGTCAGTCAATTTATGCCGTCCGATTTTTGGTCAAGGCGGTCGGGGAAGTCGTCACGGTCGACCAATCGGGGCGGTCGGAGAGGTCGGGGTGGTCGGCCAATCGGGGCGGTCGGCGGGGCTGGGTGATTGGTCAAAGGAATTGTGCATTTGGGCGTCACGCCATCACTTTAATATACACGACAATGATTTCAGAACACATAGGGTCCGGTAGACCAGCCATTGCAGTTGGGGGTACTTGGAGGTTTGTTTCATTATTGATCATGAATAGGTCATGAGTTCAAATCTTATTGTGTACCTTATTCTTCAATTTCAATATCCAGCGTTTATAAATAGTTATAGATTTCTATTCTACTTCAAGTTGAGATGGGGTACTATAGAGGATTATAACTATTTATGAGTGCTTTTAAGTAGGTGTCAATGTTTTTTTTAATCATATTTTCAATTTAATCCACAATTGCCGAAGTCTTTTTGAAATCTTCTAGAAATTTTGCTCTACATTGAACAGAAACTCAATATTTTTCTAAGTCACATTCATTTTTTCTGAATTCTAACTCTTAAAGATTTTTCACTATACTTTCACCAAAATTGCTCCAAAACTGTAATTTCTAGACTCTACTACAAATACCAAATTTTTTTTTTTATTCCACCATACATATTTACATACAACCTTAGGATATTATAGTAAATTGGTTTAAGAAGATGTGGAAAGACTTTCTAAATTTTCCACCATGTACATTGCAAGAGAATAGCTTTTGAATTGACAAAAATGCTTTATTGGGCCCTCCAAAAATCCGGGCACCTACACTTCACAAGGTCACATTTATATGAAATTTTTTTGAAAATGGTGGTAACTCTTTCGACTGTTTTTCCTAGACAAGTTGCCCACATGCTTGAAAATTTTTAGATCATTTGGAGTTGTACAACTTTTAGAAAAATAATAGTAGGTAGAAAGAAGTATAGAATGATTCAAATCATTAAGTTCTTACGAATTTAATTATGGAATTGGAAAACGCCAATCCCAATGGTTGCAATGTTAAAATAAATAGTTTACATCGAATGTTTTATATTTTTTTAACAATATTGGAAATTGAATTAAATAAATGACTTCAAAGCTTCTTTTAGAGTAGGGATTCTATTATTCTACAACTACCCTCAAACTGAGAATCCTCATAAATTTTGCCTCATTCATTGGAATTAAATGATTAAAGCTTCCCGCGTATATATAAATCTAAAGAATCAATTTCAAATTTTTTATTTAAAAAAAAGGGACTCTAAAACAACCTTTTTTGGCAGCCCGGGTTGTCCAATCATCAAAGAAAACTACATATCATGCAAAACGAAAACTGTTCAAATCTATTATCTTCAAGGACCTGACCGTTGAAGACCTTAGAGACTAAAGGATCTAGCGCAAACAAAATTCACGACAATAAAATTTTCCTATTCAAACATTACATGATCATGAAGGTGTTTTAATCGCAAAAATGACTTGAAGAGTTGAAGTTTTCCGAGCGTCTTTTGACTCTTTTCCCGTTCCAAATCTATGAAGTCAGTGAACAAGAACATTAGGTTTATGGGTATAACACATGCACAAACACAATCAATTTATGGCTTCTAAAAATCTACTTTACATTTCTATAAATGATGTTCCAATGTGCTTTTGCTTTCAACGTCTATGGTTTCCAACGCTCATTTTTAAGATCATTGAATAATATGAAAAATATAGATTGCAACGGGTATCCTTGTACAAAATCATCTACAACAAGATCATAGTCAATCATTCCAAAATTGATTTTTTGGCCGTAAAATTAGACTTCACACGGACTTTCTTTGGCATATTTATAGTTAAATATAGCAACTTTGTTATTTTTTTTTAAAATTCAAAGTTTTATCTCCACCCAAATTTGAAGCCACGGGCATTTATGGTTCTAGGATTCAGAGTAGTAAAAAATGAATGAACTTCTCCACTCCATATGCAAGGAATGATAGACATTGACAAATCATAAACACAAAATTATCTTGCAACGTAAGCACGCAAAATATATACTTTCCAGAACTGTCTAAAGGTGCATCCAAAAGTACCATGAAGTCATAGCAAAATCAGAACATATAAGTATTGCATATATATATTTGCATTTTATAAGCAACTCATAACATACCATGAGTACTATGAAATATTGGAACTCAATCCTCAATTCCTCATGTCATCCAAACGACACTCTCTAGTCCATATACTTCTATATAAAACAAAACAAAGTTCTACTACATCATTCCTCAGCATCTGCCACTACCCTCTCCTGAAACAGGAGACGTCCCTTCTTCAGCCAAGAGTCTCTTAGCAGCTTGGCGAGTTTGGCGTTGTTGACTTACTCGAACAAGGCGCCCTCCAAAATGCACTTCCTCGTCAACCTTGGAAAACATCCGTTTTGATTCCGGAGAGTGGTCATCCTCATCTTGAACCTTACGTTTCCTCTTTCTCGTGGGAGTCAAATCTACTTCGCCGGCGCTGAGAGCTCTCAAAGCAGCATCCACTCGATCTACCACTGCGTTCACTGCCACGTCATCGTCTTTGAATTGCAAATTGTTTGATCGATCTCCTTCCAACAGGAATGCCCTCCATTGAATTATAATGTCGGACATCCTCCTGTCGAATGCCCCTGCCACATCCACTAATGCATGCTCTGTACTTGTTGGCGCATCTACTTGTACAAGAGCGCAAACTTTTGCAGCTTCTTCCAACTTTGACAAGAAGAGGGCCCTGCCAACCAAAGTGCGGTTATACGCGTCGTACTGCTCATTAAATTCTTTTGGACCCTCCACCTCCACCCAATTGCTATTTGGCCCTTTCTTTACTTCCTTTTCAGGAAATCGGAAGAATTTCTGGTGCTGCACGCTCCAATGCCCCCCCATGTTGCGACAAAATAATTCACAACCCTCTCCATCTTCAATAACTCGTGCTCGCAACTCCACCTCCCTGTTCATGGTCATCCACATGAGGTCATCTACTGCTTCCTGGGACTCCTCGTAAAGTGCATGCTTTCGCTCATTTGCATCCCAGGTCAAAGGTTTTCCCCAATGCAAGTAATTAGAAAACTTGTATGGTCCTTGGTCCAATGGAAGGTTCCATCAATTGTATTCGTGGCCAGGGGGCATCACTTCCAAAATCCCAAGCATTTCATAGAACCTAGGACTCAAAGGAGAACGACACTCGGCACAAACTAAACGAATGAGCGATGCTCTAACCATGCATGTTACATGGAAAGTGTGGCGACACTGGCCCATGGTTAGAGCTCCTTCAGGGCCAAAGGAGCCTTGAAAAACGCTACAGTGGCCCTCCAAGATGCCCGGGGCTGGATCACAAGCATGTACTACAACCTTCTCATGCTTCTTGATGTGTGCTGAAAGTGTATTGTAAGGCACCCATCCTTCCTCTGCTTCAAAGGTCCAATTCACATTGTTGATCGATGATTCCTTCTTCGTGTGATTCAACCGCTCAAACATGGCATCCATGTCTCCCCAACATGTAATGTCGGTGTACCCCTTGGTTTGTTGATGGAATGCATCCTGGAACCTCTTTAAAGAGGTCTCAGTGGCATTGTAATCTTCATCCGACTTCATTACCAATTTTTGAAGTCCTTGCATTGCTCGGGATACCACGGAGGGCCTATCTTGGAGAATCTGTATCCATGCCAACCACCAAGACTGCAATCCGTTCCCAGGCATATAGTGACGCAAGTCCATTATCTATTTCATTCGTTCCAACTCCAACTGAAGAAGGGCTTTTTCTCGAATTGTTTCATTGCATTTCTGCTTCAGCTCTTCAAACTCCTGACCTTCAGTTTGCATGGAAGCATCCACCAATGTCGGGGTAGGGTTATTGATGGAGGAACGTACTTGCACTTCCCATTTACGGGTGTCCTCCTCGTCATCCAAATGCACAATTTCGGTATCCTGCACTGCTTGGACTTTATCAATAGGAAGAGAGAGTTTATCTTCACTTTCTTGACTTGGCTCCACAGAAGGGGCATTCACATTGTCTGTGATGGGTACCGTTTCATGCATCCGATTGAACCGAATGAGTTCTGCTTCTAATCTTTCATTCTCATCCACATGGACAAGCATTATAGAATTCCTGCGCTTTTCTGCCTCCACAAGCTTTTTTTCCATCTCCAATTGTCGGGCCAAGTCCTTGCACTTTGCCTTCAACTTTACGTTTTCTGATTCCAAGAGAAGCAGCTCGCTGGCTTTGCCTACATTGTCGTCCAGAAGTGGTACCACGGACTTAGTGAAATCCAAGAAAGACAAGGCACCAATCATCAATTGCGGAGAGATTTTGGAGAATTCTTGCGCCATCTTGATAATCCTTGGCGTAATTTGAGCTACAAGTCGAGCTGAAGACGTTAGTGAGAAAGCGGTTTCCACAACCGATGGCTGGACAGCTCCCCATAGATGCACCCCAGAGCTACTGGCCTCGTGGTTGGGGTCATTTTTCTTGAGCTCTTCTTGATGCTTCCTCCACCGATTGTCGCACTCTAGCAGGAAGTCCGCTTCCTTGGTAGTGGGCGTTAGACTGAGGTTCTCCAATGGTTGATCACCCGCAGCTGACAAATGTGGATGCTCGTTTTGAGTCTCTCTACCATCAATGATAAAGTTCATGGCATCGTCCTGGGGTTCTTTTCCGTTTCTTCGCGTCGGTTGTACTTTCATTTCTGGACTTATGATAGGACTTGTCGGCGAAGACGAAGGAGGAAGAGGTGTGTACATGAAGGGCTGTAGAGCATTGCTCTGTAGAAGACTATCAATTCTAGCATTGGCCCTTGCAACTTCTTTGTTACCAACCTCTGATCGTGGCAAAAAAGGTGTCCCATCTCCTATCGCAAGGCCACGCTTGTTTGGAGCAGTCTCTCGACCTAGCACAATACTCAAAATCGGTTTGGAAGTCAAACACATTTGAGGAGTCATAAAGACTTGTCTCTTCGCGCCTCCTGAAGAGACATTGCTCACTTTCACCGGGGGAGTTGAGAAGACTTCTTCTGTTGTACTTCCCACGAGGGCATTGCCAACTTCCGCAAGGGCATGCAATGAACCCAATTGCGTTGCATCACTTGTCCCCTCCCCCACCTTCGCTGTAGGCGTTGTAGTAATTTGTAATGCTTCCTTTGGTTGTGCCTGGGAGTTGCGGGTACAATGGGGAATATCTTTCTGGCTTCTTCCAATCAGAAGTGGACACTGTGCTATTGTAGGAAACGTACTCCAATCCACCTTGCGGCCCAGTATGAGTTCCGCATAAACCATAGATGCCAAGGTATAATTGATTTACCCCTTACTCATTTTTTTGTCTCCAAAAAGCGCTTGCCAGACCTCCTTCGATCGATGAACAAAATGCTCATTTTGGCAACTTCCTGGCTTGCACCCAAAAGCCCGTGTGTGGACCTCGTGAAAATCTCGAGGCCACAACTTGCCAATGTGGTACATTTTAACATACTGCTTGCAGATTCTGGAGGTCCAATATTCTGCTTCCTCTTGCTCCCATCTGCTTTCGGCTTTGATGTCAGGATTATCTAAAATCTCATAATGAAGCTCATGTTTGGCTCCCTTCTATTTAATCCTTTTCGTATATCACCACCTGAAGTCATCCCATCAGTAGCCGCATCACCTTCACCAGTCATGATTGGCAATTTGAAATTGCCTTCACCTTCAATTCAAGAAACACTCCTCAAGTGACCTCCAATGTATATGCACAAGTAAAACAGTCAAAAAGTTCCTGTATCAAAAGCTCAATGACTTCAACTCTCCACCATGTAGGAGCAACTGGCGTATAAAGCAACAGAGATCAGCCAACTTGGCGCCGAAGGGGAGTTGAAGTGAGGAGGTCCGAGGAGGCCGTCCGCTCTTATAGCCGACTGGCCCCAAACCTAAGCGGCGTCCGCCGCTGGACTGGCCCCAAAGCTCGCGGACCTGCCCTGGACTAACGCCGCCCACCTTGGCGGCGGTCGCCACGGCCGCAGTCTGATCCGAACTGCTGTCGACCGCGCGCCGACCAACCCCGGCGACCGCTCCGATGTGACCGACCGCCCGAACCGGAAAACCCAACTGAAGAAGCCATCCAAACCGGACACGGTAGTTTTAGGGTATGCCGACCGCTTCGGACGCTTGCCGGGGCCGACCGCCTTAGACGATCGCATTGGCCGACCGATTCGGACACCTACTGGGGCTGACCGCCTCAGACGACCCTATACGCCGACCGGCTCGGACGGCCGACCGGGCCGACCGCCTGGGTTGACCAGAGAACAAGACCGATCCTGGGATTCTACAATTTGCAATAAATCTTGATTCGTTTTTACATTGGATGCTTCCTTTAAGAAGCATCCAATGAAGAATTCATGTAGAACTTATGTGTAAGTGTGATTGATTTTCTTTTTTCACGCTTTAATCCTCTTCCCTAAATAGTATTTCCTAAACCCTAAACCCTAAATTCTACACTTTAAATCCTAATTTCAATGCACTGCAATGTGAAACAATTAAATGTTTCTTTAGTTTTTATTTCAGATCCAACGGAAGGACCAATTGTATTAACCCCTAGAGGACCAAGGTGATACTCCTATCAAAAAACACTAAAAAATGTCATTGTTATTGCAAAGAGTAAAGAACCATGAAAACTTCTTTTTTCTTGCATATCCAACTATAAGATCTTTTCCTTAACTAGTATATGAATACGTGAAAGAAATTTCAAAAAATTTGACTATGTAGATTATAAGATATATGCATTTAGAGTGAAGAAAATAAGTTTTTTGGCACCTTGCTTAACTATATTTTTTTGCTTTGAATCTTTTTAGTTCAAATTTTTAACACTAATGATTTGGATTTTGTCTTTACTTACATTAAGTAGTTGAGTTCAAAATGTACCAAAAAAAGTTAGGAAAAAACCACTTCATTTTCACTCATTACAAAATTGTTAAGTAGAGGTGAATTTAAGATAGAAGAAAAAACGAAATTGCCAAAAACTTTTAGATGGAATTGGATCACAATAATCTCAATGGTGAGATTGTTGTAGCAAGGAAATCTAAGATTGTCTAACAAATTCCTTGGGAAAATTCTGAAAATAACATCCAAAAGTGAAACATCCATTTTTTTTTTACCACAGATTCTTCTCTAAACCCAAAAGCTACGATTGTGAAGAACTTTCTCATTATTAGTCCAAATTGAATGAAACAAAGCTTCACATGTAGACAAAAATGTAGTCTTTGAGAAACAAATTTGAGGATAAAATTAGTTTCACTTTCTCTTAATATTTTTGGTGCGGTCTGCCAAAACTTGTTTTTGCTTATTGTGTCATAACTCTAACTTCCGGGCATCAATTGAACTAAAAATTAAATATCCTCAAATTTCTCGCAAAATCACACAAATTCCACAAATCACAAAAATTTCACTTCATATTGAGACCATAGGTATTTGCCCGACTTAGTTTGTCCCCCAAGGGGACAAGCGGCCTTCTAGGGATTGAAAGGAAAATGAACACTCTACTTTGAACGTTATTTGAACTACCGAAACTCAATTGCATTCAAATTTCCTTTATATAAGAGTGTTTGAGGTGTCCTACATATCTACCTGAAGTACAACTCAAGCACACTTTACTTCTCTCATTCCACTTCAATCATGATTCAAACTATAAATTATATTCAATTAGTTTGGAAATTTCACAAGTGCGCTTGAGGTGTGCTTGATGTGGTCTTTACATATAGGATGAAATGTTTATCTCACAAGTAAAGCGCACCATTGCTTTTCTCATTTAATTGGAATCAAAATTTCCCCCCAAATTGTATAGGAAAAATATATTTTACAAGTGATGAGCAAACAACTTTGCTTAATAAACCTCAAGCACACATAAAACACACATTGGAAAACCACATCTAATAAAATCAAGTCACGAGTTTTTTGTTTTCAAATGAAATAGAAATATTAAAGACATGTAGATAGACTTGAAGCACACCTCAATCACAACGTTTTTAATTTTAATGCATTTTAAACAAAGAGAGAATTTTTCATATGAACTTAAAGTTCACATGCAGGGTACCTTATTTTCCACCCCTTCAATCATAAACTGAAATAAATATAATTCTTGTTCTTTATAAATTCAAGTACAACAGAAATTTTAAGAATGTGCTTGAAGGTTGCTTGTTTAGTTGAAGTAAACCTTAAGCAGTTAAGCATGGTAGGAGCACACTTCAAGCACTTTATTACTTAAGCTTAATTTCTAAACCAAAAAAATTTTCAAATTAAAATTTTTTTAATACAAAGAAATCTCAGTAGTAGGAATTTGTTTGAGGTGAACTTATGGTAGACCTCAAACGCATTTGAAGCCATTTCATTTATACTTTAAATTTTGAAAAATATTTTTTTTTCAGGAGTTTCTTCTTTCAAAACTAGTGAGAATAGTAGAAACTTACGGTAGGTATATTTCAAGTACAGGTCATGCATATGTGAAGCATACTTCAAACATTTTTTAATAAAATTTAAAATCTTGAGAAGAGGATTCTATTATCTTCAGATTTATTTAATTTGAAATGAATGAAAATAGTGAAAATGTATACTAGATGTGCTTGAGGTGTACCTGAAGCATATTTCAAGCATTTGATGATTTGATATTGAATTATTCAATACCAGATTTAAATTTAAAATCATTTTTAGGATCCAAAGTATTTTGAATAGTAAAAATGTGCTTCAACCTTCAGGTGAGCTTGAAGTAGACCTAAAGCACACCTTCAGCTTTTTTATTTATTTTGAAATTTGATCTTTTGGTCTAGCTTTCTTTCAAAGCAATGAAAATAAAAGAGACATACTTTACATATGCTTGAGGTCTTCGCAAAGCGTACTTGAAGCAACTTGTGATTTTCTTTGGTGTGTATTGTAAAAGATTTCAATTTGAAGTTGTCTTTATAATCCAACATAATTTAAACGGTACAAATGTGCTTGAGGGCTTCAGGCATGTTTGACGTCTATCTGAAGCAGACCTCAAGAACTTTTTTTTTTTTCCCTTTTAGATTTGAATTTTTTTTTGGCTTCTTTATAAAGCAATGAAACAAGATAAAGTATACTGCCCAATCAACCTTAGGTCTACACTCTACAGTCTACTTGAAGCACGCTTCAACCTTTTCATGATGTAGATTCGCATTTTTATCAGAAGAATTCAATTTTTAAAATAAAAATAAAAATTATTCAAGGTATCTTGACAAGATGGTATTTGCTTGAGATATGCTTGAGCTAGACCTCAAGCACACATCAATCGCTTTTACTTACGCTTTAAATTTTGGAAATAAGCATTTCATTTTTAAATTTTTCATCATTTCAAAGCAATGCAAAAACAAGAGATGTTTTGTAGATGTGTGTGAGGTCTACTGTAAGAACACTTCAAGGACCTTATGATTTCATTTCGTATATGTAGTAGAAGATTTCAATTTTGAATTGCTTTTATTATCCAACCATAAGATAATAGTGGAAATGTACTTCAAGTGTGCTTCAAGGTTACTCCATGCAGAACTCAAGTATTGTTAATCCAAGTTAAATTTTTCATAGCTTCTTATTCCAAGGTAATTTCAGTAGAGGAAGTGCGCTTTAGGTGTGCTTTATGTGTTCTTGACGTGAACCTCAAGCATATCTCAAGCACACCGAAGCATTTCTAGTCCAATTTGAAATTTTTGAAGAACGTTTTTAATTTTTAGGTGATTGTTTTTTAAAGGCAATTACATTAGTGGAAGTGTGCTTCAGGTGCGCTTGATGTTTACCTCAAGCACATGTGAAGCACAAAGTCATTTGAGACTGAATTTGGAACTTAAAAAACTTGTTTGAACTTTGAACTTTGAGTTCCTTTTTGTCCCCTAAGATTTCATTAGTACAGCTGTGGTGCATTTTCGCTGGAGGTTTATTCTCCGGACCGATTTCCCAACCGACCGACCGATTCCCCGATGGCCGTCCACACTGCTCGGACGACCGCTCGAGAAGCCGACCAAAAAAGCCGACGGACCAAGAACCCGACCGAAAGCCTGACCGAAAACTGGACCGACCGAAAACCCGACCGAAAACCGGACCAACCGAAATCCAGCCTCAAAACACGACCGAAAACCTGACCGACCAAAAGCCCAACCGAAAACCTGACCGATCGAAAGTCCAACCGAACGACCCAAAATCAGACTGAAAACCGGACTGAAAACCGGACCGACCGAAACCCGACCAAAAACCCGACCAAAAAACTGACCGCCCAAAAACCCGACCAAAAATCGGACCGAAACTGAAAACCGGACCAACCGAAAACTCGACCGAAAACCTGACCGAAAATCGGATCGCCCGAAAACCCGACCGAAAATCGGACCGACTGAAAACTAGACCGAAATTGAAAACCAGACTGACCAAAACTCGACCGAAAACCTGACCGACCGAAGACCCGACCGAAAACTTGACCGACCGAAAACCCATCCAAAAACTGGACCTAGCGGAATCCCGACCGAAAACCTGTTCGATCAAAAACCCGACCGGCCGACCCAAAACCCGTCCGAAAATCGGCACGACCGAAAACCCGACCGAAAACTGGAACGACCGAAAACCCGACCGAAAACTGGAATGACCGAAAACCCAACCAAAAACCTGACCGACCGAAAACCCGACCGATCTACCGAAAACCAGTCCAAAAACCGGCCCGACCGAAAACTCGACCGAAAACTGGACCGACCGAAAACCCGCCCGCTGTGCTGACGGACCGATCCCCCGTCCGAAAACCCAACCGAATGATCGGATGACCGACTCCGTCGAAGCCGTCCGCCTTTTCCGTCCGCTCTTTCATCGATGGTCGTGCGATCAGCAGGCCGACGGATGTGATCCACACGATCTTGGGGTTGGCCGGCGTGCCGTCCGATTCGGTCGTACGCGATTTCCTCGGCTGCTCCGCCGATCGAACGCATAAATAGCGGGGCGGACGCTCAGTTCTTCATAGTTCCTTCCCTTTCGGAGTGGGCAGATCCAGCGCCTTCGGGTACTTGCGCACCCCTTCCGGCTTGGTGTGTGAGGGACTGGGCTGGGACACTGAGGTGCTTTCAACAATTCAGTGCCAATTACGTGTTGCATTTCAGAGATTGTTGTACCGCTTCACTTAATTCACTCGCTAAAATTCTGGAGCTCTTGGACCGCACGTTGCACAATTAAAATTGAAATTTACGATTCGTTGTTTTCAGTTTCAACAAGGTCATCATGTCACACGGTACACCAAGGGGCAAAGGCGGTAAGTCCAAGAGGGGAAAATTGCAAGACATGAATTGGCAGGATTGGGCTGACCCATTCTGTGTAGCTGAGCTTGGATGGGAAGATGAGCCCACAAAATTGTGGACCTGCACAATGTGCAAAAAGTACGTAAAAATGACACATGTCTCCAAACTCTAGTCACATGAGCGCACAAAGTATCAACATCCTCGTTGGGAAGGACAAATCAGCACGTGTATGAGCAAGCACTTTGTGCAACGGTACAAGGAAGTCCAAGAAGCAGCAAGTTTACCAAACAACAATCCAAATATCATGTTGTATGGTGTTATGGCCATGATTTGGGCAGAGATTGTATTGCACAAAGAAGTGGATTGGCACACTGTTCCGGGTAAAGATGTGCACAAATTGAATCGCAGCGCCCACGTGATTGATTCGAACTGGACAGGTCCCAGCGATTGCATGTATTTGCATTCTAATCAAGGATATGGCCATCTTCCTACAGTTGTGTTGCCGGATGCAGAGGATGAACTCGATGAAGAAGATGATGAGGATGATGCTCCTGCACCCATAACATTTGGAGGAACACACGAATGCCAAGAAGAACGAGACAACATACAGTACGAACAAGAAATGCATGAGGCCATGCAAAGAAGCCTAGAAGATCGTGGTCAACAACCTGGGCACGATAGGTCATACGAACGTGACCGTGGTGCATATGGCCCACCACAAGGCGGAAGTCATTCTCAATATGGATCCCCGAGGTGAATCTCGAGGCAGAGAAAGAAGCCATGGAAATGCGCAATGTGGTGGTTCTAGCCAAAGAGGCTCACAATACTACGGTGGGACCACTGGAGGTGGGTCATATGAGCATCAAGGAAGCTCCTATTATAGTCGTCCAAGCGAAGGTCGATCTGTCCACAGTGTTTCAGCTCCTCTGCCGACTTTTGGAGGTCCTGGCTACGACTGTCATGGACAAGCAGGTGCATCAAGTGGACGTGGAGACATCTACGGTGGAGGTCCATATCTTGGGACTTATGGGTCTGGTTCTACTGGGCCAAGTCAGAGAGATGACACCGATTCAAATTCCGAGGAAGAATAGTGTGTATTGTTGGAATGACTTTCTTTTAGAATACGATCATGTATGTTGTTAAATGTACATGGAATGTTTTTTCATGGCAAGCATAGTACAATGATCTCCGTGAAGTGCAATATTGTATTTTGCACTTTACATAGAATGGCCTTTTTTGAGAATATGTGAGACATTGGTAGGTATTCAAGGTTACCATTATTGAATACCATTTTTTGCAAAACCAGGTTTTTTTATTAATATAAATATTGTACCGGAGTACCGGAGTAATCGGACGGCTTTCTCCCATCATCTCATGTTAAAGTCAATATAGACTTGCAAATGAAAAGTATAGTCCAAATATATAAGGAAAATATTGAATTGCTTTTAAGCCTTGAAGTCCCAAATCTATCATTTTATCCTAAAGCTATGAAAATTGCCACTTTAGTTGCATTTGTCTTAGGTCAGTTGGATGATGTATGTGAATGTTTACAAAGTTGGTTTGTATAAATAGGAAGGTACTAACATTTGAATTTGGAAAAATTGAGTGTTTTTAACCCTTGAAGTTCCAAGGCCATTTTGTTGTCTACAACCATCCAAAGCTGCCATTTTTGCTGCGTTCACCCATGAACACGGAATTCTATTTTTTTTTAATCTAAGTGTAGGATCTTGTACTTCACTTGTCAAAAATGATGTGGTCAAAATTTCATGAAGTTTAACCATATAGGTTGGAGGTTATTAGCATTCAAACTTGAAAAAGAAATTTTTTTTTAATACTGGCTTCCAATTTGTGCTGAATTTGATCTGCACTTGTATAATATTTTTGAAATACAAATTTTGAATTCAAGATTTTGTATGTTGGAGACGTGAGTTGGAAGTCTAGAATTTTGTTTTAAAAAGAACACTTTGTTTTCATTATTTTAAAAATTATTAAGTAGAAGTAGGTGAGTAGGTCGAAGACAAGAAAAAAAAATTCGTTAATAGATTTCACATAGGATTGAAATATAATGATTCCATTGTTGAGATTATTTAAGTCGGAAAACACAACATTTTGAAAAAAAATATTTGATAGTTTGTTGGAATTGTATTGAGAAAAGAATTTTACAAGTCATTTTCCTAAAAAGATGCTCAAATTCTCCGAAAAGCAAAGTTCTCCATAAATTTTTCATTATTAGTCCAAATAAAATGAATGGACGGTTCACATGTAGAGAAAAGCATAAAATTTTCCAAAAAGATTTTTTTTTTTTTTTTTTGACTTGTTCTGATATAACTTTTGCTCCTAGGCACCAATTGAAATAAAAAATCTATTATGACAAAGCTAATCAACTTTCCTATGAAATAGGTAAGTTTCAGAACGTTTCAATACAAATTGAGGTCAGAGGTAAACGCCTAAAATGTATTTTGTCTTGCGAGGAGACAATGGAACTTCTGGGGTTCAACATTGCATGTGCATTTTGGGCTCCATGAAGTAGACTATCATCAGCAGAAATATTTCGTACCATGGATCTTTAATGTACAAATTGTTATCCCCAAGAATGCAGTTGAAAACTGAAGAAACTTTCCTAAGGAAGATAGAACTTGACTTATATTCCTAAAGCCTAAAGGCCCAAGGCCTTACTTTTGGCAAGAAATCTTAGACTTCCAATTTCTATAGGATAGAATATAACAATTAGAAAATTCTTTTATGGGCACATGTAGCCATAGGATCTTACACCCAACTAGTAGATGAATTTGTGGAGCATTTGACATAATTTTGGACCACACATATTGCAAGATATTTGTGTTTAATCCCTAAAGTTTTTTGACTATGTTTTTACTACAACTGCATTAAAACTACCAGTTCTAGTATAAGTACCAAATTTTAGAATTTTTTTAATTTTGGACACATATAACCATAGGATCTTGTAATGAATGGGTTTGAAAAGATGCAGCAAAAATTTCAGAATTTTCCACCATGTAGATTGTAAGATAATAGCGTTTCAATTGACAAAAATGCTTTTTTGGTCCCTGCGAAAAACAGGGCACCTGCACTTCACAAGGTCACATTCATATGAAAAAATGTCCAAAATGGGGGTAACTCTTAGGATTCATTCTTGAAGGCAAGTTAGGTACATGCTTGACAAATTTTAGGTCATTTACAATTGTACAATACATAGGAAAAAAATAGAAGATAGAAAAAAAAGAGGATGATTCAGAAGACTACATTGTTCTGAATTTCATTGAGGAATAGGAAGAAGCCAATTCCATTGGTTGTAATCTTAAAATGAAGAATGTACACCCAATTTTTTTATTTTTATTTTCAGGAATATTGAAATTTGAATTAAATAATTGACTTTGAATATTTTTTTAGAGTAAGGATTTCAAAACTACCTTCAACTAAGATCGGAATGGAATGATTCAAAGCTTCTTGCGTATATACGAATCTAAAGAACCAATTTGAAATTTTAATTTTTTAACCCTAAAACGACACTGAAGCCGTTTTCTGGTCGATGAATGAGAGGGGATCTTGTAGTCTAGGATAGAAATGTATGATTTCATCCTCGAAAATAGGAGTGGAAAGGGGAGAGCTTTTATAGTGCTTTGACTTCCGATGCTTACTTTAGGAATTTTTTATTCTAATTGTTCCCAAGGTTTCAGAAAAGCATGATTTCCATGTAAACCAGTTCGGCGTTCAAGGGTTAAAAAAGTGATTTTTTAAGAAGTTTTTTTGCTGCCTGAGCTGCCCAGAGATAAAAGAAAACTGCATATCATGCAATAACTTTTTCACCTTGTGGTTGGATGTTGTGAAATTATTGGGCCTTAAAGCTACTCCTCAGACACATCGTGTGTGAAAATTTGAAAGAAGGAAAATAAAAATTCCATGCATAATGAATTGCCTAAAATCGCTATCTTGCCCCAAAACGGTATTTGATCCTTTAGGGGTTAAAGTGGAGAAAAGAAGTTTTTGAAGACATTGTAGGATGCAGTCTTCTGCTTTTGAAGTTTGTAAACTTGAAACTTTTGCAATAGTGAGTTGTGAGCTTTGAATTTGGAAATTGGAAATTCTGGTGAGAGTTTAGCCAAGAAGAAATTTCAGAAAACTTAATTATCAATATTTAAAAAATTCATAAAGAGAATTGTCAAAGTGGGTACATTAAATCTTCAATTTTAATATCTTTTTCATTTAATAAGACTAGAGTAATTGAATGGTAAGATTATTGTAGCCAAAAAAATTGAACTACACACACCTATTTTGGGAAAAAAATATTGAAGAAATTTCATTCAAGAATGAATTTCTACAAATTCATTTTCTCAAGTGCATTGAAAATAAGATTGTATAGAACTTTTCATAACCAATCCAAATGGAATGAATGAAAGCTTTCTAAATAGACAACAATATCATCAATGGGAAAAGAACACAAAAAGAAAACATTCTTTGTTGCCTGCCACCCTCTCCCCTATTTTCAGCTTATTTCACCCTCTCCTCGCCGACCGCCCTCCCCGCCGACCGCCTCCCCGCCGACTGCCCTCCCCGCCGACCGCCTTCCCCGCCAACCGCCCTCCTGGCCGACCGCTGTGGTGAATCCTAAGCCCTCGCAACCGTCTGATGCGGCGTGCCGTCCGATGGAGCGGTCGGGCTGTCCGATGCGGCGAACCCTAAACCCATGGAGCGGTTGGGCCGACCGCAGAGTATAAGAGGGGCGGACGGCCCAACCGCTCCCTCAATTTTGCTCACCCCCTTGCCTTGTGCAAGCGTGGAGCGGAGAGCTTGGTGGTTCGTCCTCCATTGGCTCCTCTCCTTGGGAAAGCAAGAGTCCGCTTTTGGAGGCCCCTTATTGCCAAATTTTTGTACAAGTTCATTGAAGATTACATGTACCTCAGAGTGAAATTAAATTGAAACTGGTAATTTTCATTACCAACTGTAATTAAATATCGGTAGTTCATCACGATGCCGAGGGCAAAGAAGGCTGCAAAGAGGAGAGAAGGGGTGCAATCATGGCAATCAAGTATCAAAGAGTTTAAGGAAATTCCCTCGGATGCATGCAAGAACTTTCTCATCGAATTCACCTTGAAATTCTTTGAGTCTGAAACCACTCTTTCCTTGGACAGCAAATACATTAGATACCAAGAAGAGTGTCCCAAAAATTTCATCGATGATATGACACAGAAGATGATGGAAGCTCTTCACGTTCCTGAATGGCATCATGAAATGGAGAAGAAGGGCTTCTTGAAATTTCTTCACAACAGGGCATATGATGCGCTGTGGAATTCCAAAGTGGTTCTCGCAAAATATGTGAAGGAGCACCGTGCCAATGATGAAGCCTTTCAGGAAGTCATCCTCAGAGCTGATTTATTCACAAAGCGGTGCAAGCCATTTGCTCAATTGTGGAATAGAAAGAAGTCAATGTCATGGTGGAATAGTGATGATGGGAAGGCTGAATTATACCATGGCAAGAGACATCTCGTTGCTCTTCCCAAGACGGCACAAGTGATTGCCCAAGATGATAAAATCATAAAGGGTGGATACGCTACAATTCGGAGGGTCCGAATTGAAGGCTGTGTTCCTATAGCACCGTTTTGGGAGTTTGCAGCAAAGAGATCTCACCAACACAACAAAAGGCCCGAGTTAGCAAAGTTGGAACACCTGAACGAATCAATGGCAGTGAGGACTTCGCACCCGGGAGTAATACGTTTTGTTGCAGTGCATGCGACAAGGAATGAAGGATACTCCTATTGGTGGAATGGCGGAACACTGCGGCATATGCTGAACATGGATAATGCTTATCCAGACAACATACATGTTCGGTTGTTGTATGACAGTCCAACGGATGCAGAGGTGATTAATGCTTTCCGCCTCGCTCGGTTCAGGAAGAAGCGAACGGAACTTACATGGGCGTTCGTGCACATTATGAATGCATTGCATGTTGCTGGACATCTCCACAATGATATTTCTCCAGACAACATCATGTTTCACTTTCCCGACGACGAGTCACGTGTATACATTGGAATTTGTGATTGGGGCTTGACTACCTTAGCTAGTGAACATCCTAAATCCTTGTACACATTCACATCTGCCATTCAGAGGGACCAAACTTTGGCAGAGAGGTGGTGGTTGGATCCCAGTAGCGCCTATTTGCACAAAATTGATGCGAATGAGGATGTCATTCCAAGGTTATCATGCAAAACGGAAGCACACGCGGTTGCTAAAATAGCTCAAAGGATGAACAGGCAATGCATGTCCAAAGCCTATACTGCACTGCAGAAGGAAACTCCACAAGTCAGCAAATTCAAACACCAAGCATTGGGACTGGCATTTCACCAATACTTGGACCGGATCATCAGAAAAGAAAGCACTTTGGCCCACGTCGTGAATCAATTCTGCACTACTTTCAAGTTCCCTATGCCGATGAATATTTTCGACAATTATACTGAATATCAGTAGGTTACCGACTTACCGTAGTATATAGAATTATAGAGATACAGAAGTAGTTGATGAATGTAGAGGTGAGGATTTATCGTATGTAGAGGACGTAGTATATATGTACATATAATGTATACCAATGTATGTGGAATTGGACATACATTTTGATTTTTTGTGTGTTTTTCAAATTGTAATGAATACAAGTGTTTACTCTATGAACTGTATGCTTTGTTTGGATGTGAAGTGCAATATTTCTTGTTAATGGATATTGGATTGGCTCGGTTGCATGACAAATAGCATGATATATGACATTTGGATATTTTGAACTTAGGCGTGAAGCGACACATTTGTAGGGTGAAAGGAATATTAAAAAAATGTGAAGATCCGAAAGGCCAAAAAGTAAGGTGCAAAATATAAAAAAAATTTTAATTCATACCATTCAAAGGATTTATGAGGATTTAAATTTCATACCATTTCAAGGATTCAAATCCCCTATCCACAAAGAAATAAGATGTGAAAAGAGAAGTAGAATATAAAACCAATGAAAGTACGTAACTAAATATGAAAAGGTGTCAATTTGAACCAAAAAAATTTCCCTGAGAAAAGTTTGTTTTTGAAAAATTAAGGGAGTGAACTTAACCCCTGAACATTGTTGACTATGTATTCACCGAAAACGCTCCAAAATTGCCATTCCCCAAAAAAGCACCAAATTTTAGAAATAAAATATTGTTGGACACATGTAACCATAGAATCTTGTAGTGAATTGGTTTAAGAAGATGTGGGAAAAATTTTAGAATTTTCCACCATGTACATTGTAAGATAGCAAGGTTTGAATTGACAGAAATGCTTTTTTGGTCCTTACGAAAAACCAGAGAGGTACACTTCACAAGGTGTCATTTGTATGAAAAAGCGTTGAAAATGGTGGTTACTCTTTGGATTCGGTTTTGAAGTCAAGTTGGCTCTATGCTTAAGAATTTCCAAATCATTTGGAATTGTAGAACATACAGGAAAAAATAGTATGTAGAAAGAAGTAGAGAATGATTCAGACCACTAAATTCTTAAGAATTTAATTATATAACTGGAAAATGCCAATCCAAATGGTTATAATGTTGTAATAACCTATCCACATCCAATTTTTTTTTTTTTTCCAAAGATATTGAAAATGGAATTGAACAAAGGACTGCAAAGTTTATTTTTTGAGGCAGGAATCCACAACTGCCCGCAAACTAGATCACCTCACAATTGTGATCTCATAAATGAAAATGAAATAAATCCAAAGCTGAAGTTGCATATATAGATCTGGAGAACCAATTTCAAATTTTATTTTTTTCTTAAAGTGATTTTTTAAGAATTTTTGGAGCTGCCCACCAAGCATTAAAAATCACATATCATACAATAATATTTTAATTGTGCTGTACTGCTGGTAGAAGTTATGAAGAATGTCGAACCTTAAAGCTACTCCTCCTAAAAATGCTGTGTGAAAATTTGAAAGCAAAAAATAAAAACTTTGCTTGTAGTATTGTAGTAAGCTCCTTGAAATGCTATGTTCTCCAAAATGCATGTTCAATGCCTTAGGGATTAAATTAATACTTTGACAGGAGTCGTAGTACCTTACCCGAAATAAGATGGTGTGAAAATAATTTAAAAAAAATGTACGACAACCATAGTGAGACAATGTTATTCCCCCCCTCCTCCAAAGTAGTGTGCAAAAATAGAATTTTTTTTTCTACACCGATTGAAGTGTCTTCCCACAAAAAGTAGGGTGTGATAATAAACCAAAAATTCCACACCTATTAAATTTTCTTGTTTCTGTTTTTTTGAAGTTCATAATTTCTTTTTTTGGTAATCTTGACTTTTCTATTGCTCTTGTTTGGTTACTTCAATGCAATGGTAGTCGCATTTTCATAGCAAGCAGTTGCATGACATTGCGAGATGGCCTTTGTTCTTAATAACTATTAATTCCTTTAATAAAAATCAGCACTCCTCAAGAGATCCTTAATTCATTTCAATCAGTTACATCACTCCAAGCAATTCTTGCCATGGCCAGAACTTCTCAAAGACACCTCTGCAAAATTTGATTTCCACTCAGACACCCACGTGCCTTCATTGTTGAATTCCCTGTTCCATTACTCCTATAGCATTCAGTAGCTTGCACCCTAAACCCAAACAAAAGGGGAAAAAACAAGTTTTCTGTACAACTTGTATGACAAGATTATTTGGCTTCGTGTCATCTAAACTTATAATTTTTTATCTATTGATATTCATTTTTAAAAAAAAATTTCTTCAATATTTGAGGGAAAAATTTAAGAAACAAATTTAGGAAATCATAACTAAATTTTCATTCATTATAGAATTGGTAAATGGAACTAGGTTTCAAAATAAAGAGAAAATTTGAAATATGAAATTGAAATTCGGAACAGAACTCCCTTTCAATGTATTGTATCCTTTTTATCAAGGGAAATTGTTCATGTGTTTCAAAAAAAAAAGAAATTCAGAACACAACTATACCAAAGCTCACATTATTTTAGAAATCGATTAGAAGCATGTGTATTAATTTCTTCCGAGAACTTGTAAAAACGGGTCGGGGTTTGGGTCAGGTCGGTCGCCCGGGCGGTTTGAGTCGGGGTTGGGCTCACCGGTCGTTTGATCGTTCGGTCGGGTTTCGGTCGGTCAGGTTTTCATTTGGGTTTTCGGACGGGTTTTCGGACGGTCAACTGTTCGGTCGGGTATCGGTCGGGTTTTCGGTCGGTCTGTCCGGTTTTCGGTCGGTCCGAATTTCGATCGGGTCGGCGGTCAGGTATTCGGTCGATCAAGGTTTTGGTTGGATTTTCGGTCGGGTTTTCTGTCCTTCAGTCGCATTTGCGGTCGGCCCGGTTTTCGGTTGGGTTTTCGGGGGCTATTCGGTCGGTCAGATTTTCGGTCGGGTTTTTGGACGGTCAGGTGTTCGGTCAGGTATTCGGTTGGGTTTTCGGTCGGTCCAAATTTCGGTCGGGTCGGCGGTCGAGTATTTGGTTGGTGAAGGTTTTGGTCGGGTTTTCGATCAGGTTTTCGGTCCTGCGGTCGCATTTTTGATCGGTCCAATTTCGGTCGGGTTTTCGGTGGGGTATTCGGTCGGTCGGGTTTTCGATCGGGTATTCAGTCGGTCGGGTTTTCGGTCGTTCGGTTGTGTTTTTGGGTCGATCGGATTTTCGGTCGGGTCTTCGATCGGTCCAGTTTTCAGTCGGGTTTTCGGTCCCGGAATTTACCATGTAGGTAAAAAACGTAAAAAGTGAATGTCACAGGACGTTATAAAGGCAGCATCCCCGGACTCTAGACGTCCGTCCGGACGTCCTGACAACTTAGGACCAGCCGCATCTTGACGGAAGGAGAGATGGCTGCAAGTCAGAGCGGGGGAGCTACCATCTCGCTCCGGTATGTGACGCCACGATTGCCTAAGGACGAGAAGGAGCTGGCGGAGCTGAAGGAAGAGTTGGAGCAGATGGGGTGCGCTGGGTTCGTGATCCGACCGTGGGACTTCAGAAGCGAAGCAATAGTGACGGAATTGAGGCCTGGAGCGCCAACTCGCGCCGCGATCACAATCCGTGCAAAGCCCAAGCGATGGACGGCGGACATGTGGAAGAAGGTCTATCTATTCGGCCAGGAAGGCGAAGGAAGTGCATCCCAAAAACACAAGTATACGGTGGGTAAGATCCGAAACCCAATTAGTAAGAAAGATGGGTTCTCAGCTACCGACTGTATCAATCAGAGAGAGAAGCGGTTGTTACATTATATCTTGGCCATTCTCAACCCGGAAAGGCCAAGCCGAGTTTCTCTGACATTGGCCAACACAATATTTGGCGCATTGTCTGGAGACCGGAAAGTAGATTGGGGAGTGGTCATCCAGGACCAAGTATTGAAAATGGTGAATAATGTTGGGAAGGCCAAGCCTTCCGCCATCTGTCCATTCCTGTTTCATCTGTATCATTCTGAAGGGGTGATGACAAAAAAGGAAGAGGTAGAGTATGAGGCCGCTGCTGCCCTAGTAGAGTTTGAAGTTTCGGACTTAGATCCTGAGACCGGAAATGAGGAAGAGTCCTCAGATGAGGGAAATAATGAGGATGAGCAGAGCGAGTCTGAGGACGACGAGGATGAGAGTGAGGATGATGATTTGGAAATCACAAAGGTGACGGGACCGGATCCAGCAAAGGCACAGGGACCGGAATCGGCAACCGGACCAGGAGGGTCCATTCCAAAGGAGAGTGCCAAGACAAAGCAGATCAGTGCCCTCTCACCCTCCAAGTCTTTTCCCAAGACTCCCGGAAAGAAGGTGCAGTTTGGAGATGCAGGGAAGATGACGACCTGATGTAGTCCGTGGTGAAGACAGAGACTGGAACCGGTCGCGGCACTTCATCCGACTCACCGAATAAGGGCCTAATCAAGAAACCGGCTGGAGGAGATGCAACACCTCAGAGCAAGGTAGCAAGGCCTGCTCCAGTCCCGCATAAGAGAAAGGTTCCTGAGCCACAGTCGGCCAAGAAGAAATTCACCAAGGTTCAGGAGGAGGAGGAAGAAGAAGAGGATTCCGACTATGATGAAGAGGAATCCGTGTCCGACCAGGATTCTGAACCTTATTCGGATCCCGATCAGGCCTTGGCAGAGACCCAAGCGACAAAGGCGAAAGCGGCCAGAGAGAAGGCCAAAGTCCGGTCTAAACAAACTGCTAGGACGCAGACCGGAAAGAAGCCCTTGACCCGGAAGGGACCAGCTAAGGCGAGGTTTTCTCCAGTGAAGAAGATTAGAAAGTAGGTGAAGGTTCTGACAGTGACTATAGGGTTGCATGCCTAATTTTGACAAGTAGTTGTGTAGGTATATTTTTAGTTTAGAAGGAGTTAGGACTCAAGTTGATTCTGGATTTTTAGGATCTAAGATCCACTTTTAGTGGGAGCTTTTTGATTGTAGCTTAAATTACCTAAATTAGACATGAAGCTAGGAATGAAACGTGTTATTCCATTGGCTGTATTTAGCCTTATGCGCTTTTTGAGTTTAAGGTGTAGTTTAGTATTTAAAGGCGGATTTTAGGTTTGATCCGGGTTGCATTTTTCAAACTTTGTATTCCCAATTTTCTGCAAATGCCGTTGGAGTTTTTCCAATTTACAATTGTGAGCTGTACCTTTTAGCACTTGTCCGTATTATCATGAGAGCAGTGAGATCGTGCAGATTTGGGTAAGGAGGAAGTCAAATCCGGATACAGGAAGTATGCGGTCCCTGGAGAGATTGCGTGTTAGATAGGATACAATAGGATTTCCTTGCAAGGATTAGAGCTGGCTTTTGTCAAGAAGCTGCTTTTGTCAAGAAGTATTATAGCTCTCCCATTTTGTCCTGACGCCCCTTCTCTACCTAGGCCGTGGATTGTCCTGTAGTCTGTCATTGTAGTAATTGTTAGGAGAATTCAGACTTTCTTGCGTGACCTGTAAGCCTGCGTAGCCCATCTGGTCTAGTTATGAGGACGGTCTCTTTCTCGTTGTTCTTGTCAAAGTTTTCTTTTTAAGTTTATATTGTGGATCTTCTGACACGTTAAAACTCAGAGGATAGGAGTTAAGCTTCCTTCCTGAAGCCCAAAGTTGCAGATCCCTCTTGGTCTAGAGGTTAAACTCGAATTTATTACATATAGTTACATACTCTAGACCGGATATATAATTGGGAAAGGAGTTTCCGGTTCCGGATTACTAGAACTGGACCCAGTCTAGATTAGTACTTGGGGTTGGTTTTGGGATATCAATTCACTTCATTCCGGCCATTTAAGAGAATTATACCGAGATCTCTGTGGAACGATACACGAGTCACTTTAGGGTCCATTAAGGCCTTAGAGAAGGATTTTGTGCTTTCTGTGCTACGACACTTGTCACATCTAGCTGCCGTTCTATGCTTAGGATTCCAACACCCTAATGCTACTATAAATGACTTGGGCATTGGAGAGCTAGTTGCTAACTCTGTACATGATGAGGTCGTCGCACTTTCCAACTCTCTTCACTTCTTGGATGACATTGAAACCAATTGCAAGCATTCGAAGAAAAAACTTGAAAGGTGGAAGTGGTCTTAACTATAGGTACTCACACGTCTTCAATGATTTGAAGTAGCTCTGGAGATGGCAAGGAACATTCCAAGCTCACTCCTTTTCAGCAGACCTGGCTCTGGTGGGTACAGCATTCTGCCTCTCTCAGGCACCTCGACGTGCACTCCCTCTTCATTCACATAGTCCTCAGTGAAGCCCTCAGTCCGCAGAACATTGAGAAAGCGATGCACATCTTCCCTGGACTGACATTGCAACATATTATGTAGTATGGCACATGATAAAATCACATCTGGGACAAAAGTCACATGCAAATCCGTTTTGAGAAGGAGTTCCCTGAAGTATTGCTTCAACATTGCGAAAGCATTTTCCACCACACCTCGCCCCCTTCGAAGCCTATGATTGAAGAGAGATTCCACCACAGACTGATTGGACGCTTCACTGTGGGGCACCATTAGCCACGGCATGATCGGATAACTGGCATCCCCCAACATGTATGGCGTGAAGTCATTGAAAGTCATGCCAGAGTCCCAAAGAGTGTTGGCATTTGCTTTCTGATATAAAGAGGACCTCCGCAAAACCCGTGCATCATTAGTGGAACCCAGCATCCCAAGAAACAAGTCTAGAAAGCATTTTTTGCTGTCAACTACTGCTTGACAGTTGATAGTATAACCTCCAGATTTAAAGTAGTAGTAGTCTGCAGGTCCGTACTTCGGTTTTGAAATACCTATGTGAGTGCCGTCAATAGCACTAGCTACTCCAGGAAGGCCATAGTGTTGCCGGAATTTTGCTTGTATTTCAAGAAGTCTCTATCCCCTTGGCCACGAGATCTGTCCATGGAGAACGACATTGATGGAATGCACAACTTGCCAGAGAATCAATGAAACTAAACTGTGTCCCACTACAAACAGTTCACTATACACAAGAAGGCTGACACCATGCGTCAATTTAAAAATGGTACAAGCCACACAGACTACAACAAAGATTGCAAGGCGGAACTTGGTGTCTTTCTTCATAACCGTGGGCTCCAAGATCTGCGCTAGAGTGAACACTGACGCTTTCGTCATCCGGAACATTTCAACCCATTGATCTTCATCAACTTCCTCCATCAAGAATTTAGAGAACCAAGTCGTCGATCTAGGCTTCACCCAGAATCCTAAATCATCACCAAGAAAGTGGATGCAATGCCATAGGCGAAATGCGTGCAACGCCCGCTGTGTCTCCTGCTCTGCACTCTGACTTGATATTTCAGAATACTGAAAAAAGCGGTGGAAGCGGGAAGACGATTCCTCTTCGCGGTGCAGCACACTCGACTCTAGTAGGGCTCAGTTTGAAGTAAGCAGCATCAGCAGGATAGCAAAAGCGACAGACAAATACTCCGTTGGGTTGGGCAGGACATCCATGACTCTGCACAGCATGACATCGCACACGTTCATAGGTTTGATCAACAAATTTCAAAAATCACAAGAAACGACCGATTGCTACTCTAGGCCACTAGCAGGGTTCAAGTGGCCACAGCAATGCAAGCGCAAAGGTAAGCTAGCTTTTGCAACTCGGAGAGCACATCAACATCTACGATCGCCACAATTTCTACTGGAAAGAGAAAGTAGGGCCACTGACATTTGAGTACTGAGGGACGTTGCTTAAGGAGGAAGAAATCCTAACATGCGGAAGCTGGACCATGAGGAGCGGCAGGACTTCTAAATTCAACCTCGCCGTTTTAGTTTTGCCCAGAGAAGAAAAGGAAAAATTACCTGTCGCACTTGCAGTCGGCGTTGTGGTCCGCGACCCTCTCTTTGTGGCACCCCAAAATCAGTCGAAGTACTAATCGGAGAGACAGTACACTCCATGTGCCACCAATGCCAAGTCGAAAACCACAAGTTCCCTCATGTGCTCAATTCTCCTCCGCCGTAAATGTCCTTCGAACCTTGACAGACGATGCAAACATTCAAAAGCACAACACTCCACTATGAACACACCATTGACAGCTTTCGCACAAGTTTCTGTATTTCCACAAAACCTACAAAACTTCCTTGAAGAAAGAAAACATGTGAAGGACAGACGAAGAAAACCCAGAACCTCACTTCCGACAACGAAGACAGCCGCTGAAGGTCCCACTTTCACTTGAATATGAAGCCGCTAATGTGAATGGCCACTCTTATGTCGTCAGTCCTCTCCAAGTTGACACTGAGGAAAATTAAAAAAGAAATCCAAGTGTGAACAGGGGGTCACATTTCATACGTCACTTCCCACCGTCCTTGACGTCCCTGTGCCCTGTGCCTCCACTTCAATTTTTTATGTTTTCCTCTTGGTCCTACCCCTCTTTTATCGTTCAATGGCCACTACTCCGTAACGCCAGGTGCGAACGGACCTTAAGTGCCATATTCCTGCATCTAACTCGTTATGCTGCATATTTCAAATTCTAAGATGTTTGATCAAGCTTGAATTGTATTAGTTCATTGCAAAGTCCAAAATAGAATGCCATTGGTAACCTTCTGATGTTTGCTAGCATTGTCGGCCTCACACTAGGTTGTATAATTTCAGGCTGGCTTTAGCTTATTGGCAACTGAAGGGCCGGTAGAAAAACCTCACAATAATTCTTGCTCAGGTTTTTGTTACTAATCTGGAAGCTCCAAGGGAGTGAGAGTGCATGCATGTTTGTAACATTTTTGTAGATGAGCACCATGCTTGTAGAAATGGAAAATAACTGCCCTCAACTAAAGTTCAGCTGTAAAAGGGATAGAACTTGTGGAACTGAGCATACAATATCTTTACGGATTGAATTGGTCTGCCTTCAAGTAACACTTCTCTGCAATGGTAAAATATCGTACTGCGCATGCGAGTGTGCATAAGGTAGGAGGCTCAGAAATGGAGCATCTAGGGGCTTGTCTACCTTTTTCATGTATTTCCTTGGACGGAAATATTTTTAGCTCCTTTTTCCAATAAAGAAAAATTGATGAGGAATCTAATCCAAGTGGTTTCGTATTTTTCCAAGCATTTTTGATTTACTTATGAATTTTCAAACGAGTTGGGTCGTAGGTCCCTATTTGTGAGCCTAGGTCTCTCATAAACGGTTCACTTGCAATTCTAAATAAAATGGAGAAAGCAAAGAGAATGATTGGCTCTTGCAATTAATAATACTTTTTTCCTTGATTCATTCAATGACTGTACTGGTTAATTTCAAAAGTGACTCATGTCCATTTCATAGCCATTTATGGATCCATATTTAATGCCCACTCTGTTTTACAACCTCCTACCTTACAAGGGTAGAGGGCACTACATCCAACAATTTCAATAACTCATCAATATGACGTGTCTATATGAAATTAATGTTCTATTATTTTTTGAATTTGTTTTGCAAATGTAAAATGACAGTTGTTCAATTTGGATTCATAAATCCATTTTTGCAATATAATAGTTGAAGCCTGTGTCCCATAAATTTTCATAATTACTTGATCAACACTAGAGAATCCTAACGCCAACAATTTAAAGATAAATAGTCAAGTTTATTGTTCCCCAAGTTGAATGAGTTTTTAAACCTTTTGCTGGGTTGTTGCAAGAAACACGTGATCATTTTTTTTGGCCACTTGGCCTTAGACACGTAGATTTTTGCTCATAACTTTTGCATCTTACATCTATTTTCTATAAAATTTGAATTGTAGGTACATGTGGCAATTTCAAACACTACATAATATTTTCAAATTTTTTAAAACTTGTTTACTATTTTTAAATTGCCCTTGATTGGATGTCTATTTTGGTCATTTTGGGGGGATTTAGTACTATTTCCAATCCAAAAATGCAAATTTGAATGTGAAAATTGTGATTCAAAGAGTTTTATTTAATTTGCACAAGCCCACAAGAGATTTTTCAAAATTTGTAAATTTTTCACCTTCCACATGTGCTCAAAGTGCACTACCTTTGCACACATGCAAAGAATACAAATTTTTTTCCCAAAAAAGGCATCTTCAAATTAGAAAAATCGCTTTTGGAGGGGAGGGGGTTAAATTTTTGAATTATTTTCTAAAATAAGTTCCAAAACTGTCTATTTTCTTGCATTTTTCAACATGCTTTGACCTTACATAATTTTTAGAGATTAATTTTCCTAGGTCTGAAACTTTCACACATATACATACAAATCATCCATATTTTATTTTATTTTATTCCCAAAGTCACATTACTTGAGTACTATGGCCGTTTTGAGCCAAAACCGGCAAGTGATTCTTGCAACTCCTCTGCTTTCAATTTTGATAAGAGGTTTGATTGTGTCGAACATGAATGATTTTAAATCTATTGGTTATGGAAAATATTGGCAATAACATCTATTGAGGTAACCTATCCTCTTTATAACAATTTTTTTTCTATAGATATGAGCAAATATATTTGGATCAATCTTTTAGCAAATGAAAGAGATCACAATAAAAGATCATTTGTACTTTTCCAATATTCCAATAATATTCATTCAATAGATTTTCAAAGATGAATCACGTTCCCTTTTCATTGAAATATTAGACATCCTTAAAGCACAATATAATTTGATTCTCAACGGTTGCTTCCAAAAACTCTTACAAACACAAGAGGAGCTTGCAATATAAATGGTTTTCATGACATCATGTTGGAATACAAATTACGATGACTTTGTTTTCCAACACACTCATTATGTCATTCTATGATGCTTATAATGGCATATTTTTCAAAAACATCCTTATGTCATTCTTTATTTTGTTCTAATTTACTCTCCTTTAAGTCTTCACCTCCTCTTCATTTCTTATGAAAACTAATTCAATTTTAGATATTATGTGCTTTATTGGCATGGGGTCAATAGTACTGAGAATTATATTATATTGAGGGGGGGGGTCCCCGCAATCCAAACTTTGTTTTTTCTGATTGCACCCGCTATTTGGGAATTTTAGAGACTTTTTGGAAAGCTTTGGCATACTTTTGGCAGACTTCTTGACAAACTACGACATACAAAATGGAGCCAATTCTTGGATGGAGAAAGTCTCTTCCCAAGTCTCTCCCATAATTTGTGTAGGATCCAAGATCTAGATTCAATAGGCTCCCCAGATTAGGACCGTGTTGTTTTAATAGAGCTATATTTTGTGAATGGTGAAACAACTTTTAGGTATATATACCATACTTTCGATCATCCCTTCATGACTAATAATTTTGAAGATTCTATTTTTGAATAGAAGATAGGATTTGCATGTCAAAAGATGTTAAAAGTAAATTGTGTTAAAATGGCGGTATTCCATTAAAAATAGAGCAGTGGCCCTTCAAGAAAATAAAGAAATGAAATGATTAATAGAATGTGGGAATCTAATTTAGCAATTCACAATGTTGTGGACAAATGTATTTGCATGTGCACCAACACAATAAATGTCAAAATGGCACATTGAATTAAATTGAATTGATGTTAGATTTCAATTGATTCCAACTCTCTAGTAAAATTGTTGGTTTTGTACGTCAACTTGGCTCCAGATTTTGAACACCAAAAATTGGGTCATTCATCTCTACATACCTCTAAAAAATAAAATAAGTATAGAATTATATTATAGGTTGCATATTCCTTTTAATTAAAAAAGATTATGCATTGTGGTTAGAGCTACATCATTTTTCACAAGTAGTGGGATTGCAAATTTAAAATCACTAAAAAAACTTCATTTTGAGAAGATTGGCACAACCTTGATATTTCAGTTTCACTAATTTAATTAATTTACAAATAGTGTGACTTTGATAATTATTATTGTAATAGGGCAATTTCGTGTAGTTTCCAACAACAAGGCATTACATGAGATTCGGGGGTCTTAGAAGGTTGTGAGTTCCCCTGCTGTCTGCTGCGTTCCCGTAGTCTGGGAACGCAGCAGCAGCAGCTGGCTGACGTGGTCGAGCAACTACCACGTCACTTTTTGAAAAAAAAAAAAAAAAAAAAAAAAAATAATTGTTTAAAATGATATTTTGGTAAAAAAAAATTATTTTTTTTATTCTTTTTTTGAAAAAAAAAATTCTGACACACCCGTACCGGCGTTCACTGGATCTGGGCAGATCAGGGAACAGGCCTGAAACGGCCCTCCAAGACCCCCAAATATCATCTAATGTTTTGTATAAAGAAATTAATACAGCTAAATACATCAAATATCACCAAGCATAATTTTATTCTATTATATTGTGGCTTCTTATTTGCATGTTCTTATTCTTTACCACATTTACTAAATTACTTCAACAAATGATTCTACATCAAATATTTGAAATAATATTAGCTATATTGCATTCTTCTCCATTAGAATAGCTTCAAAAACTGTCTTTAACAAACTCTTCTTTCACATTGATCTACAAAGACCAGAGTTGCTTTTCTTGTGCTAGACAATTAAATAATAGCTTTAAAAAAGACATTCACAATGCAATCAACTAGCAAAAATTATGTCCTTTGCAAATGCCTCAACAATGATTGCATGTCTTGAAGTTATTGATAAGTGACTTCTAAATGCCAACATAGTCATTGATTGATGTGGATTAAGGAATAATAATGTAGATTGTTATAGACTAATTGAAGCCTAAATTAATATATCTATAGAATTGACTCATATATATGCAACTCATATGCAACTTGGAGATTTGGATGTCTTGCTACTGTTGATATTACAACATTTTTAGAATTTGTCTTTCTATATGAAATATCTAATGAAGACTAGTCATAGTTTTTCTTTCCAATAATGGACAACAACTACAACTAAGTGAGCAATCGTGAGTTGCAAAGAAGATGTTTTTTTATACATCAATATGATACACAAATTTTCAAAGACTCCTACCAAGGAAATCTTTAATTATGGTTGATGTAGTATTGTACACTATGTGCATTTGAATGGTCTACAGAAGGTACAGTTGTTGCGTCCTTATTTATTTCTATATTTATTCTTCAATGTTGATTGCCCACCTTCAATACCAATATGACAAACCTCACATACATTTTCACATGTAGAGTCACTTTGTTGCCACTTTAAACATCATATTCATTACTTTGGGAGTTTTCCAGTGAAATGGGAGTCTCCTTTCAATGACTTAGGCATCTCTTGAAGCACATAAGTGAGAAACAAAAAAGAATTTCACGTATGCAACACATAAAATGGAATGCAATGACATCCAAAATGATTTTGCAAATGAAGATTTTGGAAATGTCATGTACAATTTGTGGTATGAAATACTTTTGATTGAAAATTGTTAGCACATATACACGTAAATGATGGATGAATGCATTGCCCAACAAAATCCAGTAGAAGCACTGCCTACCGTTAAACTCCTGGGAGTGAAATATTACATCATCATCGCCCGTGTTAGACACTACAAATAGATTGCTTAAAAAGACAAATGCATGGTGATTAAAGAATGAAGTGGATGCTGAACTTTGACCTAGATCAAGGTACAAATAGTGTAGAAACAAGTCATCCAAACACCACCCTAGGACTCTCAAAAATCACACTCCACACGCTACAATTTGGAGCGTCATTTATGAATATCCTTAGAGCGATGTTTGGATGTTTCTGTTTCTTCACTATTTGTGCCCAAATCTAGGTCAAAGCTCAGCATCCACTTCATTCTTCAATCACCAAGTCTTCATCTCTTTAAGCTTCTAATTGCATGACTATCATGAGCAATGAAGATGTGATATTTTAACAACCCGGTTTGTAACATACACTAGTAGGATTACCTTCAGTCAACAACAAGGACAAATTCAAGAAAAAGAAAAGCACGAAAATCATTGGACCAAACTCTAGCATCTCCCTTGAGATGAATTCCCAAACTCCACACTATATGAAGTGCAGCCTATGAGAATCCTTCTCAAGGGTGATGCAATAGTTTGATTCTACAAACTTTGTGATTTTCCTTCCCTAAGTTCGTCCCTATTGTTGATTGAAGTACTTCAAAGACATTGTTTTCATCACCTTCCTGTGAATCCCATAGTAAGTACATTCTACCTAATAGATTAAGAACTTCGCTATCATTTTTGGAACATTATATTAGTCCTACTGCTATTTGCTATTTAAAATCAGATTTTGGTTCTTTGCTACATAATAGCAGAATTATAAGAATCCAAAATTCTAAACCCCTCAATAATCATTGAGTGATACACCGAAATTCTATACCATAGAAATGGAGAGAATAGATTGTCCTCTATAGTTTTAATCTACGCACTACAAGTGCGACCTACTTTTCAACATTTCCATTGCCTTCATTAACTCTGGCCCTCGACTGTATCCTGTACTACCACTGGACCTTTGGAAAGCAATTTCTCGCCGCTATTTCTTCAAAGACCTCTGCTCCCAAGCATCCCATGCAAAATGGCTACAATGAAGCGGACGCAATCCATCATGTGTTTTGCATTGCCGTTTAATAAGGCCCAATGAAGACGGACGAGGTCCAAGAGGCAACATGCCATTACACGTAGTAGGTTGTTCTTTGCGTTTTTCTGGCTCTGTGTCTTTAAAATTGATGCCACTAATGGCAAGAGACGTAGGCACCATTTCCTGCACCTACAAATACACAAATTTTAAAAGAGATTCATAGCCTACAACGTCCACAAAGCATTACTTAAAAACAAACAAGATTGCAAAGACAAAAATTGTTAATACCGTACCTCCACAACAGCCACACCACCCACTTCATCATTGTAGAGCTTCCTCTGCGTTTCGGAGTTCATTCCAGAGCGCTCCCGTGGGGACACCAACTGAGGACGGGATTTGAGAGGAGATGGAGAGTGCAGTAACACAGGACGCTTTCTTCCATTGGAAGGACTGTTAACTACACCATCATCTATATCCAGCATTGAAAAATCCATGGTTGATTGCGCAATGGCCGCTAAGTACATGATATGACAAACCCCACCTTGCGATATGTTCAGCCCATCATAGTCAACAAGAAAATCATTAGACACCACACTCTTGTCTCCAGAAGGAAATTTGGGTGCCTGAGAAACACCCACACCCTGAGCACAAAACAGAGGTCTCCGCTGTAATGAACTGTTACATTGGAAGTATAATGCAATGAAGGTTGTGAAATCCAAGAATCCTATGGCCTACAAATTCCTCTGGCAGGGAGGCGGACAACATTCAAAACAAATGTCCCGCAGGCTACGCTCCTTGCGCGGCAATGGACTGGACATCTCGTAGAAAAGCGGACAAAGACACAAATAAACGTCCCGTAGCCTAAGCTCCTTGTGTGACGTTGGATTGGACTTTCGGGGAGAAACGTCATGGCCACCGTTGCTCTTATTCCATTCATCGTAAAGATAATTGGAGACCTCTAGTGCCTTGGCAAAGTCATTGAACTTCAATTGGTCGTGTTTATGCATGACGTGGATACACCCCAGAGCATTGTCTCTACGGAAGGGATACAATTTCAATGGCCTCTCTACATGCAGTCTATGAATCCATGGCAAAAGCTCATCTATGAAGATTCCATCTGTTGCTTCAAGACCTTCAAACGACTAGGGATCCAAGAGCACCACATTCGTAGGGTCGTTCAAGAAGTGGTTCTCTAGCCTGTCATCGACTACAATTGTGTTGTCTGCAGAGATGATAGAACCATTTAATCTGTACAATATTTGCAATGGTTTCATATACAGGACTTTGTCCGATCCCTTCAACTTGTAGTTCACTAGCCTTCTGTTTCTCCCTCGACATTTCATAATGCTGTATTGCTCTTGGCCGAGAATATACAGAGGGGGTTCTAGGCCGTAGAAGAGGTACTTGCAAATGAGTTGGGCATAGGATTTATTCATGGAGCTCCAGACATGAACATTTGCAGTGGAAGATAATTCTCGCAAGAACCTCTTAAAGTGGGGCCGACAGGTGACTCTATTGATTTTCAAGGTCGCGTGCTCTACATTAGGGACTACCTCACCAGGAGAGCATAATTCCCCTTCCTTCAGGTGGTACCTCACATTGTCACACACGTTGAGAACTCCATTCAGATCCAGAATGACGTTGAGCCATATCTCTGCCAGCCTGGACGTGAATGGAGGAAGAATGTGGCATTCCTCTATACAGGGTCTCTCACAGCTACCCTGCTCATAAAGAAAATATACAAAGTGCAAATTAAACAGATGCACTTTTGACGTTGAATTGAGTACTACAGCCGAGCTATAAGAACATTCAATCTCATTCACCAAAGGTAGGATGAAGGATGAATAAAAAAAGGGACACACAGACAACAACAGCAAAAGACACTGCGATATACATCATGATGAATATACCGCATCCTCAACCAAAGAAATTGGGCATGATATACTTGTCTCCACTTGGCAATCTGATGGACAAATCTCTATGTCTAGCAGAGCGTCCTTGAGCCAGGATAATGTATCTCTTCCTTCGTGAGCTGATGTATCTCTTCCTTCGTGAGCCAGGATAATGTATCTCTTCCTCCTTGAGCCAGGATAATCTGTAGCCAGGATAATGTATCTCTTCCTTCGTGAGCTGACCGGATTGATGGGTATGATGAAATTTATTCCCCATTTCTCAAAAGGGGCCAAAGGAATGATAGGTGTGAGAGGCCAGTGGTTTTTAAACGCAGGTGCTCCTGTCCTCTGACATTGGTCGCATGTTCCTACAAAAGCCTTCACATCCCGGATCATAGACGGCCACCAGTATCCGGCCATCCGAATCCGGTTTACTGTTGTAATTGATGCAAAGTGTCCTCTTGATGGTCCAAGATGCAGCGCCCTCATGACTTGCTTCCGTTCCTTCTTCTCCAAACACCTCCTTAACTGTTCGTCAACTCCCATCTTGAAAAGGGTCCCTTGTATTAATGTATACGGGGCCACCTTTTGTTGAAATACCAACTTTTCCTCAAGTGAGTATCCTTCAGGAAAAGATTGGTTTACCAGGTACTGGATGATATCTTTGAAATCTGAGACATCACCTTCTCCGATATGGAATACTGCTGCTTCCTTCGCCTGCAGAGTATCCGGTTCCTGTCTCCGAGAACTTCCTTCAGAAAACTCGTCTGGAAAGTCAGCCGATATATCTTCTACAGCTTTAGTTCCTCGCTGTCTGGACAGGAAGTCAGCATTCGTATTGGATTTACCTGATTTAACTCTGACCTCGTAGTTAAATTCCTGCAGCAGTAATATCCATCTTGCTATCCTACCGGAAAGATCCGGCTTATTTACTAGATACTTTAAAGAGTCATGATCCGTATGGAAAATGATTTTGTATCCTAGCAAATAATGTCGAAATTTCTTGCACGCGTACACCACCGCCAATGCTTCCCTCTCGGTTGCAGTGTACTTCCTCTCAGCCGGGCTCATCTGTCTACTTGCATAGTAGATAGGGTGCTCCAAATTCTCCTCTTCTTGCCACAGGATTGCACCCAAACACCACCCTGATGCGTCCAACGTGACGTGAAAATCCTGTTTCCAATTCGGTGGAGACAAGACTGGGGCTTTCACTAGTCAGGTCTTCAGGCCTTCGAAGGCCTGTTGTCTCCGTTGCGTCCAAGTGAACTCAACATCCTTCTTTAGGAGTTCAGTGAGTGGATTAGCCAGTTTGGCATATCCATCAATGAACCTCCTGTAATAACCAACACATCCTAAAAATCCCCGGATCTCTTTAACACATGTTGGGGGAACCAAGGTGAGAATTACTTTGACTTTCTCCATATCCACCTCCAATCCCTTTTCACTAACAACATGCCCAAGTAGTATTCCAGAAACCATACCTAGGAAACATTTTCCCGGATGTAACTTTAATCCGGTCTCCCTGCACTTGAGGAACGTCTTTTCGAGAAACTCCAAATGTTGCTCCTTTGTGCTGAAAACTGCAAAGTCATCAATGAACACCTCCAATAAATGTCTGAGGAAATCCTGAAAAATATCCATCATTAACCTTTGAAAGGTTCCGGGTGCATTACACAACCCAAACGGCATTCGGTTGAAAGCAAATGTTCCCCATTCTGTGGTGAACGTCGTCTTCAACTGATCCGCCGAACGAATGAAGACTTGGTTGTATCCTGAGAATCCGTCGAGGAAGCTGTAGCATTCCCGTCCGGAAACATGATCCAAGATTATGTCCGTAAACGGTAGCGGGAAGTAGTCCTTCTTCGTTGCTGCATTCAGTTTCCTGAAGTCTTGACAGACCTGGATCTTTACCTTGCCGTCTACTCCCACTTTCTTGGGTACAACAACTATGGGTGAGACCCACTCTGAGTTGTTGACCGGATAAATAAATCCCGCCTCCAACAGTCTGTCAATTTCTTCTTTCACCATCAAGGAATACCTTGGATTAAGTCGGTATTGTCTTTGCCGGACCGGAACTGCTCCCTCCACCAAATCGATGCGATGTTCTCCCAAATTTGGTGGAATTCCGCTAAAATCAGATGGCGTCCAAGCAAACACATCCACGTACTTCTTCAGTAATCGAATGTAATTCCTCTTCTCATTCCTACATAGAGATTTTCCCAGGTAAAATGATTTTCCTGGTTCAATCTCCACCTTCTCGTAATCTGAAGGATTGACTATGTCCTTCACGCGATCCGGTTCTTGTTCCTCAGGCTGCATTCGAATCTGGCTCCAAGGAAGGTTGGTTTTTCCCTCCTTCAGACCTACAGGTGAAAGATCGCCTTGGTCTACCTGCTGCCGAATCCACTCCGAAGTTAGCGGTACGTTTCCTTCTCCCAACGACCGATCTTTGGGTTGAACTTCTACTGACGTTGGGATAGCCTCCACTTCCGATTCCCTGATTTCCATAATTGGTTCCGGAAACTCAAAATCGGTTTCAGTCATCCCGTCAAACTCTTGAACTAGGTAGGATGCGCAGGCCGAGGAGTCTTCCGCTTCTGACCAATCGTTGGTGTATCCTTCTGACTCACTCGTCTCGCCTAGGTGTTTTTCCAAATTCCATGGAATGCGGGTACCCGGTTTCTCGATCACAAATTCCTTCTGACCCCAATCGACAAGTACACGGGCAGCATACAGCCATGGTCTCCCAAGTAACATAGGGAATGGTCTTCCCTTGTCAACCCGTATGATCACAAAGTTCAAAGGGTAGGTTTCTTTCCCTATCCGGGTTGGGACCTGAGAAAGTCGGCCAACCGGAATTACTCTGGACTGATCTGCCATCCTCAACACTTGAGTCGTGTTTTCGAATGAGGTGAATCCTAAGTCGAAGGCTGTATCCTCCAACATTAGGTTTATTCCAGATCCTCCATCCACCAGAACTTTGGGGATAGTACATCCTTTGATTTCAACAATTACTTCAGGTGGTCCGTAATCCTCCACTTTGGCGAAGTTGACGGCTACTGCCGGAAGTCTGAATCGTCTCTTTCTCCTCTGGATCCAGGCCTCCCGGATCAGTTTCTGATAATTGCTGTTGTCATTCAGGAGTTGGCCAATTGTGACATTAGCTTTTTGATCTTTGATATCTTGTAGAATATCATAGTCATTCCCCTTTGTCTGTGGTTCTATAACAACAGGGGTGTTATCAAACTGAACCTGTCTTAGTGAGACCGGAACTCCTGAAATAGGAACTTCCCTGTCTAACTGCTTGGGTTCATCTACTCTCAACTCCTTCCTAATCTGATCACTAATATCCTGCGGAAGACTTCTAGGCTCCACCTCGTTCCCAAGGTTTGCTTCGGGTTCTTCCAAGACAGATTCACCTAAGTGATGAGAATCACTTGAATCCGATTCTTGATTCCTAGATCTAGCTCTATCTTTCCTATATTTTCTACGGCTATTCTTTTGACTATCTTCTGTCCTTCGTTTCTCGGTAGAGCTACGCATTTTTACTCTGAGAACTGGTGTCTCCACTTTCCTGGGTAGCTCTACCCCTACGGGTCAATTTTCCGGATTCTCAATTCCGGTCTTGGATCCGTAGTTAAGAGTAGTTTGCTCTTTTGGAGGCGCCTCTACTTGTTTATAAATGACACGAGCCTAAGAAGCTTTCTGGCACTGATGCTCAGAATGACTGTACTCCCCACAGTTCCGGCAAGGCAGGATCAAAGGTGCTCCTTGTCCTGGTGCCTTGTATAGACAAACATTGGCATAATGGTCTGCAGATCCGCAAATAAAACAGTACCCATAGGGTTTAGATTGAGATGGAATGTTTGGGTTATTACCTAACCTGGGTCCAATATTTGCTCTGATCAGTTGCTGTGGTGGCCGTCCTCTTCCGTAAGTTGGCTGGATCTGATAGACCAGATTCATCTCTATGTCTTCTTCTTCTTCTGCCACTGAGTAGTACACCTCCTCTTCTGGGCTCACGTAGTTCACTCTCCTTGCATACGGGCGAGGGCACTCACTCGGGTAGTGGCCTACCTCTCCACAACGTTGACACCAAACATTCGTTCTGTTTGAGGGGACTGTTCTTCTCGGCATCCGGTTTTCGGTGAGATTGACTTTGATGGCCTCCAACGTGTCGTTCACCTTCTTCATGAAGTCTTTCTCAGCTTTCTCCGCCTTGACTTTGATAAGCGCCTTGTTTTTCTCCGCCTTAGAGTCTCGTTGTGAATGGTGGTGGCGGGATCCGGTCTTGGAACCGGATGCCTCATCTTCTGTCTCGGAGTCATCTGAGTTGTTGGCTGAGGTGGTACTGTCTGAGCTGGAAGTATCAGAATACTTCTTGCGTCTCTTCTCCTTCTTCAAATGCTTCTTACTCTTTCGTTCACTTCTCTTCAATGCATTTCGGAGGGATTGAGCCGAATCTTCATATTTCTGGGCTGCTTCCATTGCTTCTCTAAGTGTAGCCGGTCGCTGTTGCCTGATTTGGAATCCCATTTCTTCCAGAAAGCCTGCAACATACCACTCAACTTGAACACTTGGAGCAATCTCCGTAGTCAGCTTTTGAATCAGTGCCTTCACTCTCTGTCCATACTTCCTAACTGATTCATTGGGCTTCATGGTCATCACACTCAAGCGTCCCAAAGCTCGAGCTTCACCACCCGCTTCTCTGAAAGTACGAACAAAATGTTTGGTCAGTTCTTCCCAATCATTCCGGATTACTCTCGGGACGTCTTGGTACCATTTGAGAGCTTCCCCCTTCAGTAGTCCTTGAAATATCCGTCGTTTGGCCTCAAAATCTTCCTGATTGGCCACCACGATGGATTCAAACTCACACAGCCAGTCATCAACATCTTGACTGCTGTCTCCCTTGAACTTGCTATACTTCAAGCGGATTGCTCCTACCATTTCGTCGTTCTCCGATTCTGAGGGTGCTAAATCTGCTTCCTCCCCTGACTGAACCTCGTCTTCCTCAATAGCGACCGGAACTTCTTCATCAACGGCCGGAACTGGTTCTGCCCAAGGACGAGCTTCTTCGTTAATTTCTAGTAATTCAACTTCTACTCTTTCTTCTTCTTCAACTACAGGGTGTAACCTTGGTTCTATGTTTACAACCGGAAGAGCGTGAACCAGGACTTCTCCTCTCCTAGGCCAGTTAGGCCTTCTATCTGAAGTCCCCTCTCTCTCCCTTCTACTCATGGAAAACCCTTCCACTCTTTACGTTTCTAACTAAAGATGTAGAAACAAGTATCTTAAAACGAACTCAGTTATTACACTCCCTGAAAATCTTATACTGTGGTTATCACTCGCAATAGATCGGATTAGGAAAACTAGCTTTCAGGATCCCCGGCAGCGGCGCCACTTTCTGCCATGTCGTAGCACAGAAAGCACAAAATCCTTCCCTAAGGCCTTAGTGGACCCTAAAGTGACTCGTGTATCGTTCCACAGAGATCTTGATATAGTTCTCCTAATTGGCCGGAATGAAGTGAGTTGATATCCCAAAACAAACCCCAAGTACTAGTCTAGACCGGTTCCAACTCCAGTAATCCGGAACTGGAAACTCCTTTTCCACGTATATATATATATATATATATCTATCCGGTCTAGAATATTTAACTATGTAATAAATTCGAGTTTAACCTCTGGACCAAGAGGGATCTGCAACTTGGGCTTCAGGAAGGATGATTAACTCCTACCCTCCAAGTTTTAACGTGTCAGAAGATCCACGATATAAACTTCAAAAGAAAACCTTGACAAAAACGATGAGAAAAAGACTTTCCTCACAACTAGACCGGATTGACTACTCAGGCTAGCAGGTCACGCAAGACAGTCTGGATTCTCCTAATAATTACTACGACGACAGACCACAAGACAATCCGCGGCCTAGGTAGAGAAGGGGCGTCAGGAAAACACAGGAGAGCTATGATACTTCTTGACAAAAGTAGCTTCTTGACAAAAGCAAGTTCTAATCCTCGCAAGGAAATCCTGTGGTATCCTATCTAACACACAATCTCTCCAGGGACCGGATACTTCATGTATCCGGGTATCACTTCCTCCTTACCCACTCTGCACAATCTCACTGCTCTCACAATAATACGGACAAGTGCTAAAAGGTACAGCTCACGGTTTGTGAATTGAATAACTTCAATGGCATTTGCAGAAAAAATTGGGAATACAAAGTATGAAAATGCTACCCGGATTCAACCTAAAATCCGCCTTCAAATACTAAACTGCCCTTCAAACTCAAAAAGCGCCTAAGGCCCAAAACAGCAAGAGGAATGACACGTTTCATTCCTAACTTCCTGTCAATTTTAGGCAACCTAAGCTACAATCAAAAAGTTTCCACTTAATGTGGATCTTAGATCCTAAAAATCCGGACTCAACTACTTGAGTCCTAACTCCTTTTACTAAAAATATTCCAAGTCAACTACTTGTCAAAAATCTAAGCATGCAGCCCTACAATCACTGCCATAATCTTCACCTACTTTCTAGTCTTCTTAACTGGAGAAAACCCCGCCTTCGCTGGTACCTTCCGGGCCACGGGCTTCTTTCTGGTCTGCTGTCTCGCCATCTGCTTAGACCGGACTTTGGCCTTCTCTTTGGCTGCCTTCGCCTTTATTGCTCGGGTTTCTGTCAGATCCTGATCGGGATCTGAATATGGTTCAGAATCCTCATTGGACTCTGATTCCTCTTCCTCATCATCGGAATCCTCTTCATCTTCTTCCTCTTCCTAAACCCTGATGAATTTCTTCTTAGCCGACGGTGGCTCAGGAACCTTTCTCTTCTGCGGGACTGGAGCAGGTTTGGTCACCTTGCTCTGAGGTGTTGCCTCTCCTCCAACCGGTTTCCTGATCATACCTTTACTGGGTGATCCTGATGAAGTCTCGCGACCGGCTCCAATCTCCGTCTTCACCATGGACTGCATCAGGGCCGTCATCTTCTCGGTCTCGCCGAACTGCACCTTCTTCCCCGGAGTCTTGGGAGAAGACTTGGAGGGGGAGAGACTGCTGATATTCTTTGTTTTGGTTCCCTCCTCTGGTGTAGATCCTCCTGGTCCGGTTTCCGGTCCCTGTGCCTTGGCTGGATCCGGTGCCGTCACCTTTGTAATCTCCAAATCGTCATCCTCCGGAATTGGGTCGGATACCTTGGTGCTTTCCACCTCGGTCTGCTGCTCCTGACTCGTCTTGGTTTCCTGGTGCTCCTCAGGTACAGGTAAAGCAAGTTGTTCGTGAGAAGTCTCACCTTTACCCGTGTCTTCTGCTGCCGACTGTTGAACTGGCTCTTGATCCGGTTCCGGTCTCGGCGCAGGCACACTGTGAGGATTCACCTCACGCATAACTTCTTGCAGCTGCTCCAACGTCGACTCCATCTTCTTATGGTAAGTGATCATCGCCAATAGGAGCTTTTGGTGCAGCTGTCTTCCCTCCGTCATCACTTGTTGGTCAAACAAGTTAGCCTTGTTGACCACTTCATCCGGATGGGTAATAAATTCCCGGATTGGTAATAAATTCCCGGATTCGGGAAATGGTATCCTTCGTCTGCTTGGAGAACGTCCTCTCCAACTCCACCTCTTCCGTTTTCTGGCGCAACTCTTGTTTAAGAGCGGCCACTTGGCCGGAAAGCTTCACCAATTCCTCCTTGTTGTCATTCTTCTCCTTCTCCCGGTTGAGCCGGATTACCCGAGTCAAGGCTTGTGCTGGGTGGTCAACACCCACCGTTTGACAGATGGCCTGCATTGCACCTTGTACCACCGCGTATCGTTTCCTGAAATCACTCAGATCTCTGGTGATCCTGTCCAAAGGCTCTTTCCCCCAGACCGGATCGGTATCCTTGGTCTGTTCTCTCTCTACCGGATCCTATCCTCTTGTTTCCTCACCCTTGTCCTCAGCCTCACTCTTGTCCTCCTCTTCATCAGACTCATCCTCATTGTCCTCATCGGAGGACTCTTCCTCGTTTCCAGTCTCCTGATCTAAGTCAGGGACCTCAAATTCTACTAATGCCGCGGCTGCCTCATACTCTACCTCTTCCTCTTTTGTCATCACCTCCTCCGAATTATATAGGTGATAAAGGAACGGACAGATGGCGGAAGGCTTAGCCTTCCCGACATTGTTGACCATTTTCAACACTTGGTCCTGAATTACTAAACCCCAATCTACCTTCCGGTCTCCTGACAGCGCGCCAAAGACTGTGTTGGCGAGTGTCAGAGAGACCCGGCTTGGCCTTTCCGGGTTAAGAATGGCCAAGACGTAATGCAGTAAACGCCTCTCTCTCTCATTGACACAATCGGTAACTGCGAACCCATCCTTCTTGCTAATGGGGGTATGAAACTTACCCACCGTAAATTGGTCCTTCCGGGATGCGCTGCCTTCGCCCTCCTGGTCGAACCGGTACACCTTTCTCCACATCTCCGCCGTCCACTTCTTGGGTTTCGCACGGATTGTTGTTGCGGCCTGAGATGGTGCTCCCGAACTCAACTCCGCCACTATTGCTTCACTCCGGAAATCCCACGGTCTAATCAGGAAGCCGGCGCATCCCATTTGTTCCAAGTCCTCCTTCAGATCCGCCATCTCCTTGTCATCCTTGGGCAATCGCGGCGTCACGTAGCGTAGCGAGATGGTTGCTCCTCCGCTGTGACTTGCGGCCATATTTCCCGTCGATCAAAGAGAACCGGTCTATTGTTGGGTATTGATACGACTAGTGATCCTCACGGCTCACCCCCTCTCTCTCCTTTCAGATGGAAGGTATTAACTCTAAGCTCCGGCACCAACAACCTTCTCTCTCTCTCAATAACCTTCCAGCACTCTCACCTGCAGTCGCGTCAACTCAACACACCAATACTACCTCTTCAGACCAGAAATCAGTAATCGTGTACACTGTATAATTTTCCGTCAGGGCAGGAAATCACAAGTGACCAACCTTTGGACAGATAGGATCTAAAAGAGCCAATCTCAGCAACCCTTAGTAATTACCCTAATTAAGGCCTTGCCCATTAATCCTGCCCGTTTAGGATTCTCGTTAACTAATGATTAGAACGTGTCCCTTGTTCCCTAGGGCTAAGTAGGTCACCGTTGGAAGGCGGTGTCCTGTTTTCCCTTTCCTGACCCGGTCTAAGCAAAGTATAATTCCGGTTCCTTATTTCCGGTACATTCAATTAGCCTTTACTCTAATTCCTGATCAGTCCATTTCCGGTTTCCGGTTCTAAACATTAGACGGTCTACAATTATCTAAAAATCGAAAAAATTAACTACTAAGAAGAATATTATTCCTTCATTTATATTTTAATATAGTAAAACAAGATTTTCATGTTCCGCCAGCAGGCAATACGCAGAGCAGTGCTTTTGACAATGATGGAGCCTGTGACTACAAGAAAAATCAAGCCATGAAATGATATGTAAAGAATCTCATATATTACAAAATATCTCTGAGAGATGAAATGATACATTATATTTACACTAGGAAAACCAAGCCTGTCTGCCCTACAAATGCTCTCTAAAGTCCACAAAGAAGTAAAGGATATTCAACTCGAGTCGAATTGAAGAAGAGGCTTAGAGAGTCACAAGGAATAACCTAGAGGATCCTCAATCACAGGCCCCTGTGATTGCTTGGCTTCAACTCCATGTGCAGTGACATCTGTTGGAACAGGGTCGGTGCTGGTGTCCGTGGCAACATTCTCCACACCCTACCCGGCAATATCCTTCACATCCTCCACACCCTGCGCGGCAACGACTTCAAGTAGCTAACTGCTGCTAGTCTCCGGGGCAGCACAATCTTGCTCCTCTACCTATAGAACTGGATCCATGTCCTGTAATCCCTCGGTGGCAATTCCTAGAGCAACGCCAAATGCCGGGGCATCATCATCATTCGCCGCACCCTGCCCAATTGTTTCCACCTCCATGTTGTCGGGATCCTATTTGGACTCGACCTGGTTCGAATTAGAGCTCGGGGATGCTTGGGTCAGCAAGTTTTGGGATGTCGACGGCACTCCAGTGAGGATCTCCGACCCTATGCGAGCTTGCTTGGCACTATTAGCTGACCCTTGGGGATGGTTTGCAATCATCAGTTGAGGAGTTCCTACAGCCAGATCCAACGACATCAACAACCTCGCACGAAACATCGTGTTCACGGCCGTCACTGCCACCTTCGATGCAATTTCGGGAATACTCTGCATAATCTCCTTGATCATGTTCTTGTTCTCCCAATGGGCCCGCTTGTTTTCCTTCCTCTGTGCTTCACGGTCCTCTTTACGAGCCCTAGCCTCATCTTCATTGTTTTTTTGGATGAAGTCCATTATCCACTCCTGTGAGAATGGAGCAGTCGGCGCTGGTGGATCGGGCTTCCTCTTCGGTGGCTCACGCGGACGGAATTCAGAGGTAACATTATGTCTGGCAGACAAGCCGAATGATCCCCGCATGTCACTATTCTCAGGGACATGCGTCGACTCGCCAACTGCTCTTGGTGTCAACTCCAATACATCACCAGTGTCTGCACCGATGTTCACAGGGAAAAAACTCTTGGACCCCCCAGGAATCTTGATGCAGTTGTCATCGGCTGGTTCCTTCTCCCTCGGATCCAGACGCCTCCTTAGCCTCTGAGGTGGACACTCCTTTCTCTTTACTTTTGTCATCTTTGTGCTCTTTCACAAAGTATGCTGACTCAAGGAAATCATCCTTGTCCATACTCTCTGACTCTAAGTGTGGAAATACGTGTCGCAACCAGAATTTTTGGTTTTCCTTTGCTTATCTAAATATTGGAACAAAAACGGGTAATTAGGATTCGTATCCGGTGAGAGGGGCAGAAGGAACGTGAGATAAGCAACACTAATCTAATAAGGAGAGAACTAGTGTCGTATGCGCAATCTAGGCGTAAGTATCCTTAACACAAAAAATGTGCCAAGATAACACGAAATATAGTCCCAGGGAATTTCCAAACTCTATGTAGCATATTCTAGCTATCCGGCTTTTCAATCTTTCTTTCTTCTCACCTACTCAACAATTTTCCGGATCCTTTCACAATCCGGACCATAAACTATCCGGAATCTGGTTTACGTCTCTTCTTCCAATCCGGTTTTCAATACCTCTGTTTTACCTTTAGAAGGTCCACTAATTGATCTTTTGAGGGGGGTAGGGACTTCACCACTCTTGTTCTCCTACAATTCTAACAAACACAAATAAAAACACCGGAGTACTCAAATGATTGCAGCAAGATGAGAAGATCCAGATCCTCACAACTTCCGGATGGCAACTCCGGACAGCAGGTCACTCAGGAATACTTCACTCTCCCTTACTACAACGACAGATCTCAGAGGCCGGAATAAATATGGGTGTGTGATCTTTGTAGAGGTTAGATGAATCCTGAGGTTGGCAGATCTTCCGGACAGGTGGGGGCTTCCTTGGGCGGGTGCTTTCCTCCGCACGGCTTGACAATCGGACTCGCTTCCCCGCTACTCTGTAATCCGGACTACTCTTCTGGTAGTTTAAAGACACTGTGCGCAACTCCTAAGTCAACAATCCAACAACATTACAATAGCACACTCTCGACTCCAACTATATTCTCCTAAATCCGGATTCCTCCTCACCCGTCCTTTCCTTCCAACACCCAGATCACAGGTCAACACAATCCGGATACACTAATAGAACAAAAATACATACCCGAGGGCTCAGATTTCGAAAAGGGAATGAAATACAAGTGAATATCAACTAGGAGGGAATGAGGGGCAACTAACTTGCCCGCCCTTAAAAACCCAAAACAAAGCCAAAGTCAACACCCTAAAAATGAAAAAGGGCTCCCCACAAACCAGGGCAACCTCACACATACATCAAGGAAATCCCGAATAAACCGGGAAGTCCTTATCCCTAAGTTTTCGGAAACCAGGCCCACGCTTGGAATCCGGTTCCGGAACAAAACTATCTAAATCCTAATCCACCTCTACAAGTAGTCCCCTTCTAACTACTTGACCACCCGAGATTTCTTTGAACTCCCGGCTTCCTGTTTGGTTGTCGGCTTACTGGAACTCTTCGTTGGCGTCATTTTGTCAGCTCGAGGCGGATTTTGACGGGTTGCAGGAGACGTCTCCTCCTCCATATCTTCCTCAAATTCTGAGCCTGACTCGAACTCACTAGACTTGGAGTCTTCAATCTGTTGCTTCACCGGCTTCTTGCTTTCCAGTTTCCGCTTTTCAGACTTCCGGAGTTTCAGTTGCCTCTCAGGTTCCACCATCTCGAGTTCTTCATTCGAATCCGAGATTTCGGCCTCCACTATTTCCGTCCTCGTGTTCAGCTGGGTATCCGGCCTGGATTCTGGTCTCGCCTCTGGAGTCGGATCTCCTAAGTCAATTAATTGCGTACCCCGTGCTGGTGACTGTTCCGACATATGAGGGAATCTCTCCGGGTGTTCTCTTGCCGGATTTATCGTCTCCAAGCCTTCTAACAGATCTCGCCAGATCGGCAACCTCTGCCCAACCTTTCCGGATCTCGTCAAGACTGTGAGGAAAGGACAAAAGTATTTACCGTGCCCCACTTCGAGAAATGACTCGAGGAAGGCACCCAGGCATCTTAAACAGGGACTTCAAGCCTGGATCCTCTTGCGTCCCGGAAGTTCCAGCTCCGTGTTTGCCCGGGGACTCCATAAAGATATCCGGAAGTAGCCCAAAGTCGTCCTTGGCCACATCCAGATGACCCAGCAGTTGTCGCATCTCGTCCAAAACGATCTTCATTTTGGCCTCGTAATCGACCAGGACTTGCAGCACTCTAGATCCGGTAACAATGTCGTCGTTCTCGAGTTTCTTCGTGTAAAGCGCAGACCGGATGATCTGATGTTCCGGTTCTTCTACCAACACCTTCAAATCCCTGACTAGCTTCAGGGCATCTGTCTCCTTCTTCCTTGCTGAGAGCGACTGCCCCTCCGTCCAGTAGAACTTGTTCTTGTAGTGATCTCGTTCCGCCTTAAGCAGCTCGATCTGCTTGTCCTTCTCTTGGAGTAGTGTCGGATCGGGTCTCTTCCGGAGTTCGTTGAAGATTTGATCCGTCTCAACATTTAACTCCCTGGCAACGCCCGTGATCACCTTTGCCATCTCGGCGTGCATCCTCCGGAACTGCACCATCCATCGGGTTCCGGCCTCATAGAAGTCGGATACATCGGAAGGTTCCGGTGATGGCTGGGTCAGGGACAGATTTGGTTCCGAAACGTCCAAACTTGTTCTTCGTGCGTCCGGATTGGTGGTCTTCTGTCGCTTCTTCTTCTCCAGCGGTTTTGGTTCCGGATCCTCTTCTTCTTCTTCTTCTTCTTCTAGTGCCACTTCTCCCGTTGGCTTCAACTCTTCTGTGAATCCGTACTTCAGAATCTGCATTCCGGTCTCATAGGCAATTTATTCCTGCGGGGTCATGAAATCAAAATGATGATACATGTGGAACAAGTAAGTGTTGAGCGGACTCTGCTTGGCCTTGTCGATAGCCACTGCCATCTTCTTGACCTTCTGGTGGATTATGGTCGCCCAGTTCACGACCCGGCCTTCGAGTGCTTCAAAAATCGTATTCGCCACTGTAACCGTAACTCTGGTTGGCTTTTCCGGATACACGATGGGAATCAGAAAATTCAATAACCGCCTATGGCGCTCATCGATACAGTCACTAATGGTGAAACCCTCTTTGTGGTGCTGGGTTTTCTTGAACTTCCCTTCATAAAACTTATCCGTCTGGGTCGCGTTTCCGGATCCGGACTGCTTCAACCTGTAAGTTTCTGCCCACATCCCTCTCGTCCAAGAGGCCCACCGACCCCTTGATGTTGGCTCGAACTGGTTTGGCGTCCCCATAACCAACTCACGAAGAAAATCTTCACTTCTAACTGTCCAGGGGTGCCGGATAAACCCGATGCACCCTAGTTTGAAGAGATCTTCCTCTAACTCTAAGCGCTCAGCAGAGTCCGACGGAATGACTGGGTACAGGAGCTTGACAGAAGGAATAGTCTTTTGCCCCCGCGCCGATGATTCCGCCATTTTCTTGACCTACAATCCGGTGCAATCGGCACCCTCCTTTCCTTTTCTCCTTATCCGGCCTAACTCACTACTCTTTCACTCTTCTAAGAGAAACGCGCTCCAAAACCTGCAAGCACACACACCTCCTCGAGCAGAAGAAAGAGGGAGAAAAACGAAAAGCCCGTCTGTTTAAGTACCCGGCTAGTGACCGACACCCTTTGGTTCGGCCATTTAATGCGCCGCCATTGCAAACGGATCCCTAATTTTCATAAGCCAAACCCCTAGTTCGTAGGTTGCTTGAATCCGGATCCCCTTCCGGTTTACGGATTCCGGCGAAAGTCCGTTTCTTACCTATTCTAGAAGTTTTTGTAAGCCAAAACTTCCTAACTACCTTGTTTCTACTAAATGTTCCGGTTTCCGGCTTCACTACTACAAATTTTTGAAAATATTTACGGAATTGATCCTAAACTAATCTGCATTTTTAAATATTGATATTGCGTGTTCCTACAACTGGATCTGATCCGGTCAGAATGTTAGTATTTAGAAGCGGAATCACATCCAGATCTTACCTCAGATCGGATTAGGGTTGGACCAGAATGATATGGACCGGACCGGAAAAGGTCATGATGACCTGCCAGAAGTCTTGGGACTATATAAAGGCTGGTTGTCCTCATTTTCACTCCTTTACTTCCCTCAAATTCTAGAGCTGACCTTGAGCGCTTTTATGCCTCTATCTGCGCCAGAGCCATTGTATGTGTGTGCGCTTCCGGCCGGGCATGTCAGAGTGTGTAGGAAAGGTAGAAATCGTGTGGGTTGCAAGTTTTGTATTGTTTTCCGGTTGAGATCGGACGAGAGGAAGTGAAGAACGGAACATGCGGCTAGGAGAGAGTGAGGTAGCAATCAATAAGAGTCCAGTGGTCGTTTGTGTCCATGCCTCAATTGCGTAAGAACAGAGCGAGCGCACCCAATTCCTCTTCCGACGTAAAGTTCCGGAAGGTAGTTCCGGTCATCCTTGTGGTGGAACCGGCCAGGTCCGAACTTATGGAGGATCTCAACACGATGGGGTGTCTCGTGTTGTGGACAAGTCTTGGGGGTTTAGGGAGGAGCGGATGGTGAGAAAGCTGAAGTGTAAGGCGTCGAACAAGTTCGACAACACGCTCCGGGGCCGCCCGACCGAATGGGAAGAAGAAAGGTGGAGGGAAGTTTACAACTTCCGGATGGGAGGTTCCGGCATGGCTGGACGGAAAGACAAGTTCATCCATGACAGTTTCATCGAGAGCCGAGCAATAAGAACAGTTACATGGTCACAGATTACAAGAGCGACCGGCACCGTAATCTCCTCCAATTCCTGGTTCTGATCGTCCACTCGGAGAAGCCGACGCCTCCTCGCAAGAGAAGAATCCCTCCTATCAACTAGTCGACTCCAGAACAGGGACCGGATGTGGAGATGCCGGATTCCGAAGATCCGACCGACCCGTTCAACCAGTTGACAGTAATGTCGCAGCACAGAAAGCACAAAATCCTTCTCTAAGGCCTTAATGGACCCTAAAGTGACTCGTGTATCGTTCTGCAGAGATCTTGGTGTAATTCTACTAAGTGGCTGGAATGCAGTGAATTGATATCCCAAAACAAACCCCAAGCACTAGTCTAAACCGGGTCCAGCTTCTGTAATCCGGAACCGGAAACTCCTTTCCCAATTATATATCCGGTCTAGAGTATGTAACTATATGTAATAAATTTGAGTTTAACCTCTAGATCAAAAGGGATCTGCAACTTTGGGCTTCAGGAAGGAAGCTTAACTCCTACCCTCCGAGTTTTAACGTGTCAGAAGATCCATGATATAAACTTGAAAAGAAAACTTTGACAAGAACAACGAGAAAGAGACCATCCTCACAACTAGACCAGATGGGCTACGCAGGCTAACAGGTCACGCAAGAAAGTCTGAATTCTCCTAACAATTACTACAATGACAGACTACAGGACAATCCACGGCCTAGGTAGAGAAGGGGCGTCAGGACAAAATGGGAGAGCTATAATACTTCTTGACAAAAGCAGCTTCTTGACAAAAGCCAGCTCTAATCCTTGCAAGGAAATCCTATTGTATCCTATCTAACACGCAATCTCTCCAGGGACCGCATACTTCCTGTATCCGGATTTGACTTCCTCCTTACCCAAATCTGCACGATCTCACTGCTCTCATGATAATACGGACAAGTGCTAAAAGGTACAGCTCACAATTGTAAATTGGAAAAACTCCAACGGCATTTGCAGAAAATTGGGAATACAAAGTATGAAAAATGCAACCCGGATCAAACCTAAAATCCGCCTTTAAATACTAAACTACACCTTAAACTCAAAAAGCGCATAAGGCTAAATACAGCCAATGGAATAACACATTTCATTCCTAGCTTCATGTCTAATTTAGGTAACTTAAGCTACAGTCAAAAAGCTCCCACTAAAAGTGGATCTTAGATCCTAAAAATCCAGAATCAACTTGAGTCCTAACTCCTTCTAAACTAAAAATATACCTATATAACTACTTGTCAAAATTAGGCATGCAGCCCTACAGTCACTGTCAGAACCTTCACCTACTTTCTAATCTTCTTCACTGGAGAAAACCTCGCCTTAGCTGGTCCCTTCCGGGTCAAGGACTTCTTTCCGGTCTGCATCCTGGCCATCTGTTTAGACTTTGGCCTTTTCTCTGGCCGCCTTTGCCTTTGTCGCTCGGGTCTCTGCCAAGGCCTGATTGGGATCCGAATAAGATTCAAAATCCTGGTCGGACCCGGATTCCTCTTCATCATAGTCGGAATCCTCTTCTTCTTCCTCCTCCTCCTGAACCTTGATGGATTTCTTCTTGGCCGACTGTGGTTCAGGAACCTTTCTCTTTTGCGAGACTGGAGTAGGCTTTGCTACCTTACTCTGAGGTGTTGCATCTCCTCCAGCCGATTTCCTGATTAGGCCTTTACTCGGTGAGCTGGATGAAGTGCCGCGACCGGCTCCAGTCTCTGTCTTCACCACGGACTGCATCAGGGTCGTCATCTTCCCTGCATCTCCAAACTGCACCTTCTTTCCGGGAGTCTTGGAAGAAGACTTGGAAGGTGAGAGGGCACTAATCTGCTTCACCTTGGCACTCTCCTCTGGAATGGACCCTCCTGGTCCGGTTGCTGGTTCCGGTCCTTGTGCCTTTGCTGAATCCGGTCCCGTCACCTTCGTGACCTCCAACTCGTCATTTTCCGGATCCGGGTCAGTGACTTTGGTGATCTCCACCTCAGTTTCCTGCACCTGACTTGTCTTGGCTTCCTAGTGCTCCTCTGGTACAGGTAGGTCTGGTTGCTCGTGAGAAGTCTCACCTTTACCCTTGTCCTCTGCTGTAGGCTGCTGAACTAGTTCGTGATCCGGTTTCGGTCTCAATGCAGGATCACTTGGAGGGTTTACCTCGCGCATCACTTCTTGCAGCTGCTCCAGTGTGGACTCCATCTTCTTGTGATAAATGATCATAGCCAGCATGAGCTTCTGATGCAACTGTCGTCCTTCCACCATTATTTGTTGGTCAAACAAGTTAGCCTTATTGACAATTTCACCTGGATGGGTGATGAATTCCCGGATTCGGGAGATGATGTCTCGCGTCTGGGTGGAGAATGTTTTCTCCTTCTCCACCTCTTCTGTTTTCTGGCGCAATTCCTGTTTAAGAGTGGCCACTTGGCTGGAAAGCTTTGCCATTTCTTCTTTGTTTTCATTCTTCTCCTTCTCTCGGGTAAGTCGTATTACCCGGGTTAAGGCTTGAGCTAGGTGGACGGCGCCCACTGTGGTGCAGATGGTTTGCATCACCCCTCGCTCCTTCTTGTACTGATTCCTGAAGTTGCTCAATTCTCGGATGATTCTCTTTAGCGGCTCGTTTCTCCAGACCGGATCGGTATCCTTGGTCTGCTCTTCCTCTACCTGACCCTTTCCTCTCGTTTCCTCACCCTTATCATCATCCTCAGACTCGCTCTGTTCATCCTCATCGTCTCCCTCATCTGAGGACTCTTCCTCATTTCCGGTCTCAGGATCTAAGTCTGGAACTTCAAACTCTACCAAGGCAGCAGCGGCCTCATACTCTACCTCTTCATCTTTTGTCATCACCCCCTCAAAATGATATAGATGAAACAGGAATGGACAGATGGCGGAAGGCTTGGCCTTCCCAACATTATTCACTATTTTCAGTACTTGGTCCTGGATGACCACTCCCCAATCTATTTTCCGGTCTCTAGACAATGCGTCAAATATTGTGTTGGCCAATGTCCGAGAAACTCGGCTTGGCCTTTTCGGGTTGAGAATGGCCAAGACATACTGTAACAACCGCTTTTCTCTCTGATTGATACAATCGGTGACTGAAAACCCGTCTTTCTTACTAATTGGGTTTCGGAACTTACCCACCGTATACTGGTGTTTCCAGGATGCACTTCCTTCGCCTTCTTGGTCGAATAGATAGACCTTCCTCCACATGTCCGCCGTCCATCGCTTGGGCTTTGCACGGATTGTAGTCGCGGCGCAAATTGGCGCTCCAGGCCTCAATTCCGCCACTATTGCTTCGCTTCTGAAGTCCCACAGTCGGATCAGGAACCCAGCGCATTCCATCTGCTCCAGGTCTTCCTTCAGCTCTGCCAGCTCCAGCTCCTCCTTGGGCAATGGTGGCGTCACATACCGGAGCGAGATGGTGGCTCCCCCGCTCTGACTTGCAGCCATCTCTCCTTCCGTTAGGATGCGGCCGGTCTACTCTTGGAAATCGGAAAAAGAGTGGTCCTCACGACTCTCTCTCTCCCTTTCAGCTGTGCAAGCATTAACGCTAAGCTGGGATACTAGCAGACCTCTCTCTTGCGCTTAATGATCCTCAAGCACTCTCTTCCGCAGTCCGTCAACTCAAAACCCAATACTAATGCACAGACCGGAAACCAGTAATGGTGCACGTTGCTACAACTTTCAGTCAGGGCAGGAAAATGTAAGTGACCAGTCTCTGGACGGATGGGGTTTAAGAAAGCCAATCCTAGTTGCTCCTAATGATTCCCCTAATCCAGGCTTTGCCCATTAAACCTGTCCATTTAGGATTTCCGTTCACTAATGATTAGAACGTTCCCGTAGTTCCCTAGGGTTAAGTAGGTCACCGTTGGATGCCGGTTCCTGTTACCCCTTTCCTGATCCGGTCTAGGCGAATTCGAACTCCGGTTCCTTGTTTCCGGTACATTCGGTAAGCCTTTACATCGATTCCTGATCAGTCCACTTCCGATTTTCGGTTCTAAACATTAGACGGTCTATAACTACCTTAAAATCGAAAAAGTTTACTGCTAAGAAGAATATTATTCCTTCATTTATATTTTAAATTAGTAAAAGTAGATTTTCAGGTTCCGACAAGTAATCCTGTGCGGGATACGAGCAGACTTGGAGGTCAAGAGGAGGGCCCTCGCCAGTGTCGGAGATCTGATGGGTGCACCGGTGGATAGTAATTTACCGGGTAAGGTGGCCCAATATTTGTCCGATCCGAATGAGCACCGGAGGCAGGAGGCAGAGATTTATTGGCTTCAAGAGGAAGTCGACACTCTGAAGGCTGATATGGTAGCCTTCAGAGAAGACAAAGCTGCAGTCCGGGAGATGGGGGAAGCAACCCGGAAGGTGGCCGAGTCAGTGAAGGACACTCTCGGAGAGTCCGGATCCACCGCAGTTAAAGCAGAATTGTTTGACAAAGGGGTGCATGAGAAGAAGAAGGTATCCGGTTCCTAGATAGTTCGGATCCTGACCGACTTCACCGATCGGGTGGAAGCATCCTTGGTGGCAGCAAGAGAGGCGGCTGACCGGATGGACATCAACAGTCGGAAGCTGAATGGGTCCATGTACTCCCGGGAGATCCACCTCTCGAACATATCGCTACCAGATTTGTTCGTAGCCAAAGGATCAAATCTGAGGGAGCCCAAGGATCAGACACCCGAATCATTGAAGAGTAACCAGAGACCTGGACCTATACAATCCATTCATCTGGATTCATCGCCAGGGTCAGATCTTCCGGATCCTATTGCCGGGGAGCGGAGCCGGAACCTTGCTGACATCTTCAACCAACTGCCCGTGGAACCCAAAAGTCCTACGCTGGGTGGGGGAGTTGGAGAGTAGGTAGTTAGTTAGGAATGTAATTTTTGTAAGATAGTTAGGACCGGATCGGATGTTGACCTGGTCTGGCCTGTTAGGATTGGACACAAGTGTCCAGCACGGATTTCCAAGGGCCTTTTTGCCTTGTAATCAAGTTGTATATAAATGAGCCCCTACTTGGGAGTTGCGAGTTTTTTCGCCCAAACTTTGTGTACGTCTTCTCTTGGCCTCTTGTTGCGTGTCTCTCCCGTGTGTAGCAGGGTTGTGTGGTGAGGAGTTAGGAAGGCGCATACTTGTGCGGGTGTGATTTCTCCCTTTGGTGTTCTTGTTTTGATCTTATGTGCAAGTGAGCGGGTTGTAAAAGAGTTGGGAGTGGATTTCAGTTCCTCAGCACCTCTAAGGTTCAGGATTCCGGGCGAGACAGCCGTTGTTAGGCTAGGCGGATAAGGAGGGATTCCTTAGTTGTGCTAGAACTCCTGGGTGAAAAATCCGGTTGAGTGTCTGATTTCCTGAGAGATCTCGCTACCTTAGTGGGCAAACAGAAGGACTTTAATTGATGTTGGAACGGACGGGTTCACTTGCAACCGCCTGGCTTCGTACAGACGGAACATGGCACTAAGGTCGTTGTAGTATGAGAGGATCGTACGGGGGGTCTTTGTGTGACCGGTGATCCGGAGAGTTCTCTGGGTTGCTGTGAAGGATCAAACCGGATCCGGATTAGTGTAGGAAATGGAAGAATAGAGAAGTGGGTCTCCAGCCACTGTAAGTCACGGAAAGAGCAGCGGACCTGCCACTCTCAAAATCAAGGGGCGAAGCTTCTAATGGTGAAATAGAGGTAAAACTAAACCGGATGGGAGTAAGAGCGAATGTGAGCTGATCAGACCGGATCGGAGAAGGAGAAGAGGGTCTCATTGTCGTTTTCGGTGTTTTTGTGTTTTCGATTGTGGTGTTAGGACTGGAAGAGGAAATATAGGTACTGACTTAGCTTAGAGACCAAATAAAGCTAGATACTTCACAGAATCTCGCGGGTTCGATCTTTAGAGTCACTTTGTTATACTTTAAAGTGGTTTTTGGTAGTATAATTGGGAATTTGCTTGTCCTGTGCTGCGACAATACAAAATGTCAAAATCCAGAATTCCAGATTAGTTTAGGAGTAGATTAGTGAAGTTTTTCGAAATTTTGGATACAGAAGTAGTAAATCGGAACAGTTAGCAAAATCAGGAAACTGGAAAAATTCCGGCCTAGCAAAAACTATAAAATGGGTAAGGAACGGATCTTAACGGGATCCATAATCCGGAAAGTGATCCGGATTCAGGAAAGCTACGACCTAGGTTCCGATCCGGGAATTAGGATTCCGTTAGCAAAAGGCGGCGCATTTATGGGCTGTCCCAACGAGTGTCGGTCGTTGGCCGACTACTTAAGCCGTTCTCCTCCATTTCTTCTCTCTCTTTCTTCCGGTCAAGGAGGCGTGTGTGCTTGCAGGTTTGGAGTGCGCATTAGCTGAGTGAAAGAGTGGTGAGTTAGGATCAGATAGGGAGAGAAAGAGAGGAGGGTGCCGATTGCATCGGTTTAGTAGGATTCTGTCGGCGTGGATGGAGGGATCTCGCAGACCGGCAGTTACGGCCAAGTGGCTCAATTTGATCATATCTACAGATCCGAAGGTACGGGTGCTTTTGGAAGGCAATCTGGATAGCATGGGATGTGCAAGGTTGCTGCGCAAGCCGTGGAATCTCAAGGACGAGGCGATGGTCCACGAGGTTGTAACTGGAGCTCTGAATCAGTTCAAATTGACGGAGTGAGGAAAGTCGGCAAAGTGGACCGAGGAGATGTGGACGGAAGTCTACTCATTCCAGAAGGCAGGTTCCGGTTATGCCTTGAGGAATGACGGGTACATTTACAGGAAGTTCCGGAATCTACCTCATCCAAAGGAAGGATTTGCGATCCACAATTGCATTGACGTGAGGCAGAGATAGGTGCTGGAGTTCTTGGTTCTGATCTTGTATCCGGAGAAGCCGACCCGGCTCACCAGCATGTTGGGCAACACCATTTTCGGAGTGATGGAGGACAGGCCGGTACACTGGGGAAAAAATATTAAAGGCCGTGGTGTAGAAACTAGCAGACGGCGTGCAGAGGGCCAAGTCCAGCCCGATCAACTCCTACCTCTTCCACCTTTACTACCACAACGGGATCGTGAGCGAGCAGGAAATCAAGGACTACAAGGTAGCCGAGGAGATGCTAAAGTATGATTTGGCTCCGGATCCGGAGAAGCAGGCCGAGGAAGCAGTTCCGGAAGTGACACTGCAAAGGACGGAGAGGGCGAAAAGTTCGCGACGGAAGTCGACTGACCCGAATTCAAGAAGGAAGCAGTAAGTTCCGAAAACAGAGGAACCGGAATGGACCTTCTCAGACCTAGGGGGGAACGAGTTGTTCGATTCCGAAGTGGAGTGGTTCCAGGAGGCACGGAAACGGTATGAGGAATTGGCGGACTTCGTATGTACGGTATTGGATGAATTGAAGGTGGAGCCGGATGAGATTTTGGGGGAGATTAGAAAGCGTCCAGATCCGACCCTGCTCAGTAGGAAGGAGGAGCACATCCAGAAACTGGAGGAGGAGGAGAAGATCTAACTCAAGACCCGTTTGAGTGTTGCGGACAAAGCCTTGAAGTTCGTATCCAAGAGAGAGTCGGATGCGATGCATGTAGTGAGGACATTGACGGATTTGGTGGGACAGCCCGCGAATTAAATCACACGCGTCCGACTCTTCAACAATAAGTTAGTTCAAGAGGGCGTAGTGATCGGAAGTATGATCCTCAAGATCCTGGTGGATTATGAGATTAAGATGGAGAATGTGTTGGTAGAGATGAGAAAGCTGTTGGGCTTTCTCGATCCGGCAATCATGGACTTCACCAAATTTCCGGAAGTACAGAGCGCACAGTTGTGGAGGACTTTGGTCAAATCGATCCCCGCCGGAAGGACTCCCATATTGGAGCAAGGTCTTCAAGCCTTGCTGAAGGACGTTACGGCTCAATGTGCAGGTCAAGCGGGGCCGTCACAAAGGAGGGAGAGGTTAACCGCGGAGGTTACCAAGAAGGGTCCGGATGCTCCAATTGTTCAGGAAACTCCGGTGAAGACGGTGCTGGTCACGTTTCCTCCACGCACGGCAAGGGTACCAGAGGGGAATGTAGTTTCCACGATCATGATTTCTCCAGTTTGGACGGATTTGACGAGCCGGATGCCTGTGGTGGAGAATCCGGCCTGGACACATCCAAAAGACTTCACCCACATGGAGGAAGCATTTGAGGAAGTGGAAGAAGGCGGTGAGGAGGATCCAGTTGGAGCTTCATTGGGGCAATCCATTGAGATGGAGTCGGATAGGGAGTTAATCCTATCCGATGACAAAGAAACGAAAGTCACGACAACTCCGCTGATCTGGCGACCAATCCAGATCCGGGCAAGTATACGGAACACTCCCACGAAGACGACAGGAGCGACGCAAGGCAGCAGCAGTTCGAAGAAGCCGTAGAAGAAGTAGTTAGTTAGGATGTTTTCATTTTTTAGGATTGGAACTCTAGTTCCGGAACGGGTTTTCTGCGCTTGGGACCTTGGTTCCGGATTTATTTTTAGAGGGAGCTGGTAGTGGATTTTCTGGGTATTTCGGGGGGTTCTCTGATTGGTTGCCCGGATTTCCGGGCTGTTTTTTTTGGCTTTTAGGTGTTGGCTTTTTATGGGTTTTTAAGGGCTGGCAAGCTTGTTGTGTTGGGATTCCCTCCTAGCAAATTTTCATTTTGTATTCCATTCCTTTCTTTTAATCTAAGTGCTGAGTGAGCTTTCGGATTTCCATCTTCGTATTCAAGTGTTGGTCTGAATGTTTGTGACTGTGCTAGAGTGTGAGGGAAGATGGGTGAGAAGGAATCCGGATCTTGGGCAGCCGGTTCCAATTGAAAGGTACATTTGAAACACTGTTAGATTCTTGACTGAGTGGAAGTGCACAGTGCCTTTAAACTACCATAACGGTGATCCGGTTGATTAAGTAGCAGAAGCGAGTCCAGCTGTCAACCTGTGCGGAGGTAAGCACCCGCCCAAAGGAAGTCGCCATTCTCTCAGAAGGTCTGCCAACCTTGGAACGGTCTAGCACCTAACAAACCATCCCCGGTAGGTTCCGGAACCCTGTGATCTGTCGTTGTAGTAAGGAGTGGATCGAGTTCTGAGTGACTTACTTTCCGGATCGGGTGTCTAGGAAGTTGTGAGGATCCGGATCTTCTTTCCTTGTTGCAACTCCTTTAAATATTTGGGTGTTTGTTTGTGTTTGTCAAGTTTAGTAAGTGTGAGAACCAGAGTGGTGAAGTCCCTACCCCTCAAAAGATCAAAGTGGACCCTCTGAGGGTGAAACAGAGGTGAAAAAAAACATATTGATTTGGAAGTGGAAACCAGATTCCAGGTAGAATCGGATTTGGATTGAATTCCGGATAGTTAAGAGTTTCGGAAACAAGTGAATAGGTAATTGGATTGAGGAGAAAAGAGAATTTGGAAAATTTGAAATGTGCAGCATCATCTTGGAATTCCCTGGGACCATAACTCGTGTCATTTTAGTACAACATTGTGGCTAAAGATACTTACGCCTAGATTGCACGTACAACACTAAGCACAAGTTAAAGAAGTCTTTCTTCTTCTTGCTCTTGCCGACAAAGAAGTTGTCCAGCAACAGCATCTGCAAGACAAACCCAAAGAGCAGTTAGGAAAGCATGATCAATTTGAACCAAGTTAAAAAAGAATACATGATCGTTAGAGTTTCAGAGGACTTGCCAATATAGAATCAACTCAACCCGAGTTAAAGAGGAGAGTCTCAGACTTCTAAACTATCAATGTTAAAAAAGGAAGCCGAACTCACCCACGCAGCAGATATCATCTTTCCTCCCGCAAAATAGGAGACCACCACGTCTCTCGATGACACGAACAGTTGTAGGACGCTCAAATAAAACTCCATGCAAAGCTTTGTGTCATGTATTCGATACTCCACCTCCATATTCTGCCTCTTTGTATTGTATTGCGATTCTGGTGCCACCGTGAATGTTTTCGGAATCTAGCAAGTCTTCACGGCTGCCCCATTCTTCACTAGAAACAACAGTTGGACCGAATCCTTTGCTTTGGAGCTCCTCTCCGGGACGTCCCCAATCCGCTCAAATGCGGATGGCAAATACTCCGCGTAGCCAATTGAGTACGACTTGCCAAAATCGGATGTCCTAATGAAACTCCGTAGGTCAACCTCAACATCCTTCTCACCAACAATCCAAAGCTAGACCTCCGGGTCCGTGAGCTCCACCTCGACATCCTCCTCCAAGACGCTCATAAACTTATCATAATACGAAGCATTGGCGCCCCTGTTTATAACTCTCAGGATATTTTTGAAGCCGATGACGGCCAGCTTTATTCTTGATTGCATGGACTCATCCCATACAGCCACGTCCCACTCGCCAAGCTCATCATCGTCCATGTCATAGGGCCTAAAGAATGCCTTAGCTTTAGGCTTCACGCTTTTGCCCTTGCTCACCAAGAAGACCGTGAAGAACTCCTTGGCTGTAACTAACAATTCCTCCAGTATCTTCTTTTTATTCGAAGGCATCTTCACCTGAGAGAAGAAGTGTTCCCTTGGACCAATGAGCAACGTGTTCTTTGTGGCCTTGTTCACGCTGTAATCCCGCTTGAAGGCCTTCCATGCCTTCTTCCTCAGATTTCCCTCGTTGTCAAAGAGCTTTAGCTTCGGGTCCAGGTAATGCAGCTGTATCCTTACAGTAGCCTTCCTCTTCACCCTCTCAAGCTAGTCCTTTGCAGTGTAGCAGTCAGGAAGGACTGACTTCGGCACCTTCATGACAACTTTTGGGTGTCCTACAATCTGCCGAGGAGACCGGTGAAGGATATGCAGGGCGAGCCTCCTCAGATCATCTTGTGTGTAGTTCCCAATCCACTTGAAGAACTCACGAGTCATCATGCCATCCTTCACCGAGTCCCAGCCTTTGCAATACCTGAACTTCATGAGCGAATCTGGATCGATAAGCTCTCCTTAAGCCTAGCTAGAGATGACCTCCGCCCGTAGGTCGTAGACGTCCTGTTGAGCTGTAATTAGCTTGATCTCATTGTGGATGTCAAGCTCCCTCTGGTTCTTCTTGCTCAAGTACCCCTGATTCTTCTTAATGTCGATCATTGCAAACCTCAGCTTGATTGCGTTCTTGAGTTCCTGCACATCCAATTCCAACATACACCTCCTGTCAGTGACGGGTCTTAACTCGATGCGAGTTAAGCTATAGAATGAACTGACGACATTGGAATTACGAGTTAGTTTGAGACAAGTTAAATCTAGCGGACTTATTGCAAAGAGCCTCTGGTTGTTGCCACACGTGTTGCTGTCAACCTTCGACTTCTTTGCCGGTGTTACTACCTTCCCAACGTTGTGGGCTTTCTTGGCAGCGGTGGAGATCCCATACTCGTCCAGACGAACCTGGATGCCAGGATGTTGGTGGATCAGGTTGGCATGAAGTTGTCAAAATGGTTCACCTGATTGTAGTAGGCTGACACTTTCCTGATTAGGCTGTCGTCTTTGTGCCACACAACAGAGCACTCCCATTTCAGAAACCTAGCCTTCTTATTGTCAGGAACCTTATTCATCTTCTGCATTCTTTTCAACACCTCTATGCAGTGCTGACCGTTTACCATCCAGAACTTCCCAGCCTGAACTTCCTCAAATTTTTCAAGCTTCGCCTTGACAAGCTGCAGATATGCTTAGAGCGTCATCTTCTTGTCAGGGTCAGGCATGTTGATGAGGTAATTCAATTTCTTCTGAACACCTTGTTCTTCCAATACTCGGATGTTGAGTGTTTGAGGTGGCATCTCCAGCTGATTAATTGGAATCTTGTACTTGTGGCCAATTTTTGGTATGTACAGTCGCTCGCATGTCGACCAATACTCTTCAAAGTGTTTTCATGCTTCCTCGTAGGCGATCTCCTTCTCATTTCCGCCAAGGTCTTGCAAAATGTCTACAAGCTTTGAAGCCATGCTACTCTCGGGTGTCAGCAGGTTCTTTGTAGTGGACTTCTTTTCCTTTCCTTTTGGTGCAGGGGGTGGGGTCTTTGATGGTTCTCCTCTGCCAAAGCGATCCGTCTGCTTCATGCGTGTGCGGATCCTACAAATCTCCGGGGTCACCACAACAAGGGATCCTTGGCTTCCTCCCTGACTGCTATAATCTCTAGTCAAGGACATGGGCTGCATCCTCTAGGACTTGTTCTTCAACTCCATCTTCATGTGGTCAAATCCCTTGATCAGTGCATTTACTCTTGAAGCTAGAGTAACGGATGTCAGAGGTCTCCCATCCTTTGCTTTCCACCTCTTCTCCTTCATATGCTGCTCAATCTCCTTCTGCAGCCCCTGGTAGCTTGTCCCTTCCAGTGTCCTGTAGTAATTGGAGACATTGAATGTGATCTGCCTGCTATTTACTACGTATGAGAAGATGTACTCCTCCGTCTAATCTGGGTCTTACGTCCTACAATAGACAAATATTAACCTTTTGGCCCTAAGGTGACCTCTCTTACAATCTTTGTAAGTGTGACCAGCAGGTTGTCCTCGACCTTCTTGTACTTTGTCTTGAAGGACAGGTTAGAGTTCATTGGAACAAGAGCGAGTGTCTAGTGGTCGACTTCCTTAGGTTCCTTCCACTCCCAGCACTCCCCAAGCATGTCGGTCTTGCCGCATTCATCCCTATTCTCTTCTGGAATCTGGAAGCGCTTCAGGTAAACCTCCAGTCCTTTTGTCTGTCTCTCCATCTCTACAAGTCCAAGACAAGAAAACATGTTAAATTGAACCGAGTTAAGATAAATGGACCATATTGGTTAGCTTGACTACAATCTGGACTCAACACTACCACAATGTTCATCCTCGGAGGCTTCTTTTAATTCAGACCAAGTTAAACTGATACTCACTGCCTTTGTCTTTTCCTTCTACCTCTATGCTAGTAGCCTGCTTTGACCTGATGAGTTTAACTCAGTTTGAGTTAAGCGTATCCTACGGCTTTCTTTCATGGTCTCTGTTCTTTAGGGGTTGAGTTGTTTACGTTGTCCCATCATGGACCTTCTTTTCAGTTATTCTTTTTGTGTACCTCTGGTACACAAGTGTCTATGTTTTGGTTTGCCGTTTTGCTTCTTGATTTTTTTAACTCGGGCCAAGTTAAAAGTGGGTGAGTTCATTGCCATGTTGGTCAGTTTGGGAGGTGCGACCGTCTATGTGGTTTGAGGATATTTGATTCTGGTTTTAACTCGGGTCGAGCTAAATCTTCTTGTATCCCGAGTCTCTTATCTCATCTCGAGTTAAATGTCTCCGGGTCATTCCTTTAATTTTGGGGTGTATTGAGTTAATCTTGCGTTGAGTTAAACTGGCTTTGAGTGAAACCTATATTGAATTCAATATAAACATCCCTGAATTGCTATTGCTATGTCAAAAACACCAACTGGGAGGATTTCCTCACCACTCAATGCGTTTAGCTTCTCCATAGACCAGCTCCACGATACTGAAAACAAGACCTTCATGCACAAACTCCAGGGAATGGAAATTCACAGAAACTGTGATTTTGCACATCATGAAAAAGGAAAGAATTGTTAAATTGAATTCAAATTACTCTTATTACAAATTCAAGCCTCAACATGCTCTCAAGCTATTTTAAACATCAATTGGACCGAGGAAAACTACAAGAACAAAAAAGTAACAAACAAGAAGGAGAATTGCCAATCACAACTCAAATGCGTTCATAGTACGAGAACTAGAATTGAAAATAGAACCTGCAGCAAGAAAGCAAACCCTAGAAACAAGCAGTATTGAAACTCAATTGATCTTGTTCATGCAGAGATCAAGACAAAGACACCAAAAACCTAGATTCATCATTCTCTTGACAGTCCATAATCACAAGTCCAATTACAAGTTGTAATAGGAATTGAATGAATTCACACGGCACAAGGAATCAAGTGAAGAGATGAAACCACAAGAATGAAAGACAAGAACGTGGAGAAAAACTCACTGGTTGTGAGACCTAGCCATCACTCCATTTGCCACTCTCGTGTGTGAACTTCTAATGTGAAGGACCAACATGTGTGTTTGGGCCGTATAGAATTTTGAAGCAGGTATGTACAACTAAAGATTTCCATATTTTGGGCTGAAATTTCAATAGAAGGTGGGGGCGAGGAACAAACCTTACAAAGAAACCTTACAAAGAAGGCAAGGCACAAACCTTACAAAGAAGGCAGGCACAGCTTGCACCCTTGCCACCACAACGCCACCACAACAACGCACACAGCACCTCCCAACTTGCACCTTCCGCCTCGACTTGCAGCGCCTTGCGCCTTGCAGCACCTAGCGCCTCAGGTCTCTCAACCACCCCCGCCTTGCAGTACTGACGGCAAACCTTACCCCAACAACGCACCGACGCACCGACGCACCGACGCACCCAATCCAAGAATTGAGCAAAGTTTTACCAACGGTAGAAAACTCCAATCACGAATTGCCCACCCACTTTGCCTAGCAGGAATCATGTAACCTGGGAGCACAAATCAAGGAAGCTTGGAGCAACAAATGCACGCGAAAGAAACACTAACAAAGTACAAAAAACACCAACAAAAACTTTGCAGGGAACTGCGAGGAAACAACAGGGTTCTGAAATGGGAGAGAAGACCCTGCACCGCACTGCCCAATGAGATTCAGGTGCCTATCACCGTGGTCCTAAACCCTAAACCCTATCACCGTTGCCTCAATGTGCCCCTATAAAGTGAATTATACTAATAGTGAAATTATATTGTCTTCTCAATTAGGTTGCCTTACTTGAGATAAATTACTTCATGGATCAAATGCTTGTTCCATAAAAACTAAGGTGCATGCCACTCTCAAATCCAAGCCTTGAATTGGTGGAAAAAATCTATGTGATGCACATGGCTCTAAATTAAATGCATTGTTGTACAAAAGTAGTGAATATTTCTAATCATTACAATACACATAGCTCTGAATTGAATGCATTCTTGTACAAAAGCAATGAATATTTCTATAATGTGGACTGTCAAGAAATTAGTATGAGGCAACCTAGTTTCAGTATTTTGTGTATGATTGTGGATCCTCATAAGTCACACAACTCACACTTTTGTGTCTTTAACTCTATAAACGTTGTCGTAGACTAAGTATGTTATGGTGTCAAAAAATTTTGCGTGACTACAGATCAAAAGTAAAATTGTTCATCCTTGAAATTTCATGTAGAAAAAGCTGGCCTTGAATTTACAATAGTTTGTGCAATTGTTCATTTTCTGAATTTTGGAAATTCATTCCAAAAATGCTTAAAGTAGTTCATACACACTACAACAAAAAAGACATGTTGACTAGCCCGTCTTTAGAAGATTGTCATTCCATCTTTTAGGATAGGAAGCCCATATAGAGCATCCGGTTTTGTAGAACAATTTTGAAGAGTTCATAGAGGTTTTTTAATGTATCATATTAGAAATAAAGTGTTTTAATTTACCATATTAAAAAAAAAATTTGCCAAGTTCACTTCAAAGAAGTATGTAATTTGATTATATGCTAAAATAAAAATTGTGCCCTCCTTGAAGTATTAGAATTTTTGTTCTTACACTTAATATATTGACCATTTTCTAGAATTTGAAAGCTAATGTACAAAAATGAAAGTATAAAATGAAACTCATAGAAAAAAGTATTTTGGGAGTACTTTCTTTCTAACAACTCTTAAGAGACAACTGCAATAATTGTACGGTAAGTTAAAGAGAATTTTTTTGCCCTTTCTAAATTGTTTGAGTTCAACGCCAACAACTGTAAAGACCATTCACCAGGACTATGAAGAAAAGATAAATATGTATGTATTTGCAATTGAATATATAAAAGGCTTAATGAAAGAATGTAGAAGCTGTAAATGTCATGAAGATTAAGAATCCTTGCAATTTTTTTCCATTTGTGTGAATTTGTGATGAACACGTACGGGATTTTTTAAAATGGGAATAATTTAGATCCTTTATTTTAATGACCACCAATATCAAAAGTCATAGAATTGATACATAAAAGGAATAATAAAAACATGTTGAATTTGTAAATATCATGAACATTAAGAATCCATGAGAATATTTCATTTAGGCGCATTTGTGATGAATTTGTGACAAATTTGGACAAATATGGATGAATTTGTGATGAATAGAAAAAATGAGAATAATTTGGACCCTGTACTTTAATAATGACCACCAATATCAAAGTCATTGAATTCATATATAAACGGATTAATCCGTTGAATAATCCGTTAAAAGTTGTGAATATTATGAAAGTTAATAATCCATGAAAATATTTAATTTATGTGCATTTGTGATGAAACCGTATGGGATTTTTAAAAATTGGAATAATTTGGACCCTGTACTTTAATGACCACCAGTATCAAAAGTTTTGGAATTGATACATTAAAGGAATTATAAAAAAAATGTAGAAGTTGTGAATTGCATGAAGTTTAAAAATCCATGAGAATATTAAGTTTGTGTGCATTTGTAATGAACCCGGACATGAATATAGAAAATGGGAATAATTTTGATCTTGTACTTTGATGACCACCAATATCAGAAGTCATGGACTTGATACATGAAAAGAATAATCAAACAATTGTAGAAGTTCTGAATAATTATCATGAAGATTCAGAATCCAGAAAAATATTGGGAATGGGAATAAATTGGACCATGTACTAATTTTAACATTACAACCATTTGAATTGGCATTTTTCAATTTTGTAAGGGTTTAGGCTTTCTATATGGATACCAAAAAGGGATGACCGACTGAACATTGTCATTTTGTAACTCATTTCATATGTTCTACAATTCAAATTTTCTCATTTTATGTTAAATTCACGACATATTCGTATTAAACATTATTGTACTCAATCCAAAATTGTGACATACAAAAATATAAACAGAATAAGGTGCATGATTATTTTTGTTGAACCTAATTGCTTAAATAGATAATCATTCCATTATTCTAAAACGACCACGTAGTACTGAATATGGTAAATTAGAAAAAAAATAATTAGTAGAACAAACCCAACATATTAATATATACAAGATCCTTGCCATGCTCTATACTTTATTTTAGAAATAAGCATAGGATTTTTAAAACAAAAAATCAGGTCAATGGATAAACACATGTTTTTTTTATAACAAAAAATAAGCCAAAACATAGGTTTTTTAGAGGAACGGAGGGTGTAGAAGTCATAGACTGAGTAATTTAAAGGAGGAGGGTGAAAAGAAATTTCTACATAATTGAAGTCAAAACTTGTAAAAATGCATTAAGTTTCCATTATCATAATAGATTTCACAAGTATCAACCATTTAGAACTTGTCGGACCGTAAGTTTCTTATTATACATTTACGTTCAACTTTTAGTTTTTTTATGAATTTGGTCCTGTAAAGTATAGTATAATTATGATTAATTAAAAATCATTCACATTTAGTGTAAATAAATGTGACCAAGACCAAATGGATATTATAAAATTATTTGAGATCATTTTATTCTGTATTACTTTCAAAATTTTAAAAATGCTTGATATTCAATGATTGAATTTTCCTTATTATTTAGAATAGACTTGCAGTTACTTCTAAGGACGGAGATCTTTGCCTTTCATTAAAAAAAATATTTTGTTCATTCTTCGGTGCCTCATCATCTTCACAAACTAATCACATATGAATAATTCTAACTATTTTTGTCTTTCTAACATATTCAAATATATAAGAAATGACTATTGATATGTGAGATTATTAATTTTCTTTTTGAACACCTATGTGAAAGTTTCTCATGGATTGACTTCCACAAAGAATTTATGACATTGTAAGTTATGTTGAATTGGTACACTATTGACCTACTGCACTATTCTTATCAAATTTCATTAATTTTAATCTTGTTTCTTTATAACCTAATTAGGTGGTCTTATAAAGTACTTGCTTGGGGCTCATTTTGTTTCCTACAGGCTTTGCCAGCACAATTTGTATTAGAGAATTGCGACAAGGTTGAAGAATGGGTCATTCTTTGAAGTCAATCATCAGGTAGAAAATCCTCAAGGCCATGGCTTGTGAAACTCAAAGTTACCAAAACAGCAATAATTCACATCAGTCTTAGATGGTATTCTTTTGTTGCTGGCAATCATCTCAAGGAATAAGATTCTTTGATTTTTCATGTCAAAGAGGATGCTTGATCAGAGTTTGAAGTCCATATGTTTCAAAGACCCCAAGGGTTTCCACACTTTCCAAATGAGGAAAATAGTTCTCTACTGATGAAGAAGACAAAGCAGAATATTCTTATGCCTTAGAAGAAGATAACTCCGACCTATCCCATTTTCTTTCTCTTGAGCACGATCAGGTTGAGTTTAATGAGACAAATACAAATCGGCACTTGGAAAAGAACTGCATGTATCCTAATTTCTGCAAACAATTGACTGCTACTAGAATCAGACAATCTGACAGTGACAGTAATTCAAGACAATTTTTGAATTCCTAACTAGAAACCCCAAGCTCTAATAATATTAGAATAGTCATGCAAATGGACTTTCATGAGATTGCGGATAGGTAGTGATGCATTGCTCATTCAAGTTTGTCCCTGTGTTTTGCCTAAAAGATTGTTTTCCACTTCCCATCCAATTCTCTTGAATATTGATTTGTCCTTGCATATGTACGATTTTCCATGGAGCTTTGTGAAGATCCATGGTAATTAGCTCCACGGTTGTGTAAAACTCCAAGGAATACATGAAGATTCTCCAACTTATTTTATACTAGCATGTTGTCGAGATTTGCAGTATTGTTTAAGGGTATACTTCATTCCTCCTTAATGGAGCAAATTTGTACAGCAGAATGGCTTGTAGGAAAAGTACTGACTTTAATTTATACTCATTGAATAATCATACTTTCTGTTGTGAAAAGTTTAGGTGGCTTTGTTTCAAATGCCATAGTCTTTGCAAAAAAGTGGAACATCTATGATGAGCTTCTGAATTCCAGAACAAAGCTTCATATGTCCTCCCTATGTAGCTATTTTTTATCAATTTAGGTACTTTTGTTGCATACATTCCTACAAGCAAAAGAAGCATCACTCTTATAAATACTACCAATGTTCATAGGCTCACAATTTTGGTGAGGACCAACGTACGCTCCAAGTTGCGTAATGACACTTCTTTATTCTCAGTCTAAACTTCTAACTTCTGTTTTTTGGGTGAATTTCCATATTAATGTTAGTAGGATTGTGAAGATATTAGTTGCAGAATGGTGAGGAAGTGAAATGTTTGGTTCAGAGTGAGAGCCATGCTCACTTAATTTTTTTGGTTACATTGTCAATTGTGCTAGCTCTAGACTAATGCCAAAAAACAAAAATTGTGCCTTCTTGGCCTTTATAGGCAATTCGGTATGAATTGTGAGGGAGCTCATTGCCACTTAGTTACTTCTTCTAAAGATTGAAGCATGAATCTATAATTTTGGTTCACTTGTGGAATTTCATTTGTGAAGGTATGTTGTCTCTTTCTACTTCATTAATTTTTGCTTATATAAGCAGGCTCAAATTATGTCATTTTCTATGTTTTTTCCTCCTGGATAGTGAATATTGTCAATTTCAGATGGCAATATATGAGCTTCTTCTAACGTATCCAAGAGGCAGGGCGATTCTTTGATTTTTCTTCTCAAAGAGGATACTAGATTAGAGTTTTAAGCCTAATTATATGTTTTGAGGACCCCAAGGGTCTCCACAATTTCCAAATGAGGGAAAAGAGTCTTCCATTGATGAAGAATACAGAGTCGAATATTTGTCTTCCTTAAATGACATACCCATTTTATACTTTAACACCCATTTTATACCTAAACACCCATGACTTTCATGACTTCTGAAGAATTCTCATGACTTCTCCCAAAACGTTATGACATTGTTACTTTCCACGATTTTAAGTGAATTTTGTTACTTTATGGATTTAACAAGTGAGAACTATTCGAAGTCACCACACCCATTGATGTCATTTTTGTCAACATTTTGAATAAGTGTATTGGAGAGAAAATTCTTTTTAAACACAAGTAAAGGAAGGTAGAAGAGAAATTTGGAGGTGGATCAAAGCACACTCAAAGGGACCATTGGAATTACTTTACTAGGACAAGACTTGAGTCATTTTCTAAAAGTTCAGAGCTATAAATTATTTTGATGTTGTCAATATAATTCTAACTTTATAGATGAATATTATTGCAATGCACCCCTTTAATAAGTTAGAGATAAAGTTTTTTTGCAAAAAATCTATAAAGGAATCAAAATCATCAATTTTAGGGCTGAATTAGTGTATTTTGAACAAAAAGTACTTTAAGTACATATTTTTATCCAAACTTTTTTGTACTTCTTAAGAATACAACTATTAAGAAGATTATATGTCATAAAATATTAAGCACAAAATAATATAATTTTTTAGTATTTAAATTAATTATTGACAAACTACTGATGTGTTCTAAAATCACACTTAAAACAATCAATTCTAAAAATAGCTTACATAGTGCCCTTAATGTGAATAGTATTTAAATTTTTGTCTTGACACAATCACCATTTGGATTATTTTTTATATTGAAAAGGGCGTTCACATGTTTTTACTTCTGAATAATATAGGAAGTAAACAAATATTTAGATTGTATTAGAAGAGTCCTTTTCTATTCTTTTATATGATTATATACGTGCATGGTTTTTTGGGATTCAATCACATTATAATTCATTAGAAATTAGACTCCTTTTTGCCCGTTAAAAAACTGACACATTGACATTTAAATTGCAATTGGAAGTTTAGTAAAGAATTTATATTTTTTGGGTGAGTTCAAAAATATTAGCATTAACAAGACTTGAAGTTCTAATCAAATAGGACTAAATTACTTATAATTAATAAATTAATATTAAAAAACAATAGATACAAAGAAGTTACATTGCAGATTTTAGTGCATTTGATCCTTTTTTTGCTCCATTTGAGTGTGATTTGACACAGGTAGGACGAGAAATTATTTGCTTTGCCTACCGTTCAAGATTAGGAACTTGGTCATCTTGATAAACAACTTAGTTCACTTACTTTGTTTCAATTGCCTCTCCTTAATAGCTTGTACTGGCTTGCTTTATAAAACCTAAATATTTGAAATATTTACTTGTACATTTCTTTTAAAATATTGTATTATACCAATTTCATCACTTTGGGGATTAATTCAAGTTATATAGAAGTATTGATATGTTTGTATCTTTTTTTTTAATTTCGAGACTTGTCGTGACTTCTAATGACATTGGATGATTGTCTTATAGTGATTTCTCATGGCATCATTACTTTTCATGATTTATAATGAATTTAATCACTTTTTGGATTTCACAAGCAAGAGAAATGTGAAAATACCATACGTCGGACCTTATCATGACATGGTTGTCAACATTTTAAATAAGTGATTTTTTATAAATGACAAGAAAAGATTTCCGTATCAAATTGTCCTTTAAAGAAAGTGACATGTTTGGGACATGGGATACTTGTGCTAACACTATGCAACCATCACTATGCATTGATGTAATTCTATAGTAATTTGCAACTATGATCACAAATGCGAAAATGGAAAAATATCAACTATATCCATCACTGTATTATCAACAGTTACATATTTAGATGAGCCAAGATAGTATTTTCTGATTTTATGAATTGCATAACATTCAAAGTTGTACATGTACATAGTACAATCCCCATATCTCTGGCAATCCGCATTGATTGCCCTTGTTTAGCCTTGTACCATCACCCTAAACATCAAAATGTGGTGTAGTAGGTAACCTACTCTTTGAACAAATTAAATGTAAATGTGGTATAATCCTTTACTCCCTCCATCCTAAGAAAGGGCCCAGAAAAGGGTCTACAAAATTCAAATTTTGTTAAAAGAATGGATCAGTTATAGATATATTTTGCTCTGCTATCAGGAAGATAGGCAAGCGTACATTTTTCTTAGGTCCAATATGAAAAAAAGAAAAATTATTTGCTTGCTTATATGTTGAAGATCAGGACTTGGGCCGTACTGGTAAAACGTCTTTCTTCACTTTTTGTGTTTGAATTGCCTTTGTTTGCTAGCTCATAGAACTCGCTTCTAGACGGTTATTGTTACTGTGCCTGTGCTTGTGGTTGGAACTTGTGTTTGTGTCTCATCAATGTGTCTCCATGGTATAATTGCTAATTTCCGTAGTTACATTTGTACACTTAGTTCGAAATAATTCTGATTTTGAAAAACTTGCTAAAATGAAAGCCATGCTAAACTCTGCATGTTTGACATTAGCAACCAGTGCTTGTTTCAGCAAAAACTTGTTTAGGAGAAGAATCTATTTGTTGAAATACATGAATCTATTAGTAGGTTTTCATCCTAAACTAGTGCAGACAATACTTCACAATTGTTTAACCCCTAAAGGACCAACATGCGTGTTTGGGCCGTACAGAATTTTGAAGCAGGTACATACGACTAGAGATTTGTATATTTTTGGCTGAAATTTCAATAGAAGGTGGGGGGCGAGGAATATCTTTCATATGCACCAAATTTCATGACATTTGGAAATACGTGTCAAAAATTATGGCCTAATATGTTACTTTTTTTAATATCTGGGCAGTCCGGGCAGACTAGAAAAAGTCAACTTTTCTGAAAACAAACATTTGAAATTGGTTTTATATAGTTATATATAGGTGAAAGGTTTTGAATCATCTCATTTTGATCAATGAATCAAAAGTTATGAAGATTTCTAGTTTGCGGGCAATTATGGATTTTGTACACTAAAATAAACTTTGAAGTCCTTTATCTTACTCACTTTTCAATAATTTTTGAAAAAAATAAAATCCAAGGATGTAGATTATTTATTACAGAATTTCCACCATTGGGATTAGCATTTTTCAATTCCATAATTAAATTCTTGACAATTTTGTATTTTGAATCATTTTCTGCTACTATCTACTTACTATTTTTTTCCTATATGTTGTACAATTTCAAATGAAGTGAAAATTTTCAAGCATGTAGCCAACTTGTCTAGGAAAAAGAATTCAAAGAAGCACCATCATTTTGGAATTTTTTCATCAAAAAGTGAGCTTGTGAAGTGCTACTGCCCTGTTTTTTGCAGTTCCAAAAAAATGGTTTTAATAACTTTGAATGCTTATATCTTGCAATCCACGCGGTGGAAATTCCTGAAATTTTTAACATATGTTTTCAAGTCACCATACTACAAGATCCTATGGTTATATGTGCCAAATTTTTTTTTTCCCAAAATTGGATACTTGTACTAGAAATAGCAGTTTTTCAGCGTTTTCGGTGAAAACATAGTCATGGAACTTTAGGGGTTAATTACATGAACCTTTTTGCAAAAACAAGTACCAATTTATGTGGTACAGTCCAATTGCTATTTTTTCCTATGTGTTGCTCAATTCTAGATGAAGCCAAAAAAATTTAAGCATGTACTGAACTTGTCGGGGAAAAAAATTCCAAAGAAGCACCATGATTTTGGACATTTTTTCATAGGAAAGCGGGCATCTCAAGTGTAGCACCCTTGTTTTCTAGAGGGCCAAAAAAATGCTTTCATTGAATTTCAATGTTGGAGCTTGCAGTGCACGCGGTGGAAAATTCTGAAAATTTTACCACTTGTTTTCAGTTCTCTATAGTAGAAAACTTTCCAATATATGTGAGAGAAAAAAAAAATCCCGAAGAATTGGGTACTTGTACTAAAAATGACAGGTGTTCAGCATTTCGGTGAAAACATATTCATGGAACTTGAGGGGGTTCAAAGACTGGTAAGCAATCTTTGTTTCTAAACAGCTTTGATGCCTTACCTTAAAATCCACGACCCTGAACCCTATCCTAATACTGAACCCTATACCCTAACCAAATCCAGAACCTTTTTGCTATACCTCAGAAACTTGACTTGATCATGTACAGTCATACATCACTCAGATTCCTTTTGTTACTTTTTTTGTATATAGCCGTCGATGGATTTAACTTTTACTGACAATAGTTTCTGGGAAATAGGACCTTCTTAGTGCGGTTGAAAAGTTGTAAAGAATGACATAATTATTCAGCAGAACCTGAATTTGGAAGATTCTAAGTTGTCAACATAGAATGCTTACAGCTGCCAGCGGCAGTGAAAAGTGCTTACCTATTTTTATTCAGCCTTAAAGAGGACTGTTTGAAAATCCCGCATACATTCCCTCGCTTACCTTCCTGTGTACCATTGGCACTTTCACCATCCCACAATTGTCCATCAATCCACTTCTCTGCCGGCGTCGGTGTTCCATCTCCATTCCCGCTTTGAAGTCTTTTCTTTCTCGTTGTCGCCGCCTACATTCACAAACTTGCTTTTGTTCTTGCAATATGTCTCATTTCCATGCTTTCAGAGCTCTTTCCATTTGGTTTCTTGAGCTCTAGCTCATCTGCTTTCTGTTTTTGTAAGAGCGGCTGCCGCAATTTCACTTCAGGAATTCAAAGTCTGCTTTGTCGCCGTCTCGGTTCAAGAGATTTTGGGTATGTAGTAGTTCTTGTTGTAATCTCAACCAGAGGGGTCCCTGTCTTGCATTACACATTTACTTCTGCACAGTGTATTTCTTGTGCCCGTTTTGTAATGGGTCCTTCTTCCAATCTCTTCTGTGCATTTGCAGGATTCAATGTCACAAATCATGAAGTTCTCATGTTGTTGGAATGTAGAAATTTCATGTATTGTCTGCATTGCGTTTGATGATTCCAATGTTTCAGATTAGTTCGAATTTTCTGTTGTTACTTGTAATCAACCTTGCGCCAACGTTTGCAAGCAATTGGGTTTCTTTTGGTATCTTGACAACAAGACAGTCCAATATTCTTGCCGGGATTCCCGGGAATTGAATTTTAAAAACTATAAAATATGACTCCTCGTGAAATGTGAAATGGACATTTAACTCGATACGAGTTAACTGATGAGCCTAACAATATCCACACCGTAATACAAGCTTCAACTCAAATCAAGTTAAATGGCATATACTAACTCAAGTACTCTGTATTCGGAGAGATTCAACTCGACCCAAGTTAAAACGTCATGGAATATCATTTATCAAGATAAGATCTAGTTCTCACCAAAATTAACTCAACACGAGTTAAGTGGTCCTAGTTTAACAATTATCTGGACACGTATCAGTTGTCATTAGAGTTAACTCGGCCCAAGTTAAATACCTTCGGAATTTACTCAATTAGTTGGCATACTCGAGATCTAATTAACCTAAGCCTGCAAATGATTTGGGACTGATGATATTTAATTATCTGTTCTATATTCTACCTTTGATGTCTTCAACTTGATTCGAGTTAAATGAGCTCTATCGTACGTGGTTTGCCTCTGTACATTATTCTTTGCCGTGTTCAGTATATCAAGGACTCAATCTCCTGTATTTGGTGATTTTTAAAGGTTGCAATATCTTATCTTTAGTTACTGACTTAACTTGCCTTGACTTAATTATGTTGACAGGTTTTGGGGCCTGCATTATGAATCTTATTCCTTCATTGAATGTCATCTTCTTTGTGCGCAGAGATAATGGATGCCTTCAAGCGGCCCGTAAAGAAGTATTCTTTGGATGAAGGTGAGGTAGAGAATATACAGTTCAAAGACATCATCATTCCTGACTGTGATGGTGTTCCGCATCGACTTTGGAGCACAAAGATTGTTCTCCTGCACAATGCCAATGGTCAGCCTATGGCTAAGGGAATCTGTCATAGCATGAATTTTGATCACGTTGTTGGTAGCGATGGTCCTCTAGGAGATTCACTTGTCGCAATTTAGATTTCGAAGTTGCTACAAGTCAAGGATGTTCCTGAAGACTGGAAGTACTCACTTCGTGCATGGCCAATTACTCATGTCTTTCTGAATGGGACAAGTTTAAGCAATCACAAGGTTCGTGACAAGTACAATCGTCGACAGGCAAGACTGTCGCAGCCATCATTGTTGAATGAGAGACCATATACGAGCGTTGTCAAGAATGCTCCACCTCCTCAAATTTGTGTGAAAACCGACAATCTACTCACTCAGGAATCTATCAATTCCGTGTCGAGCAAGATGTGTTGTTCGAGCAACTGTATCCAACCTTTTCCTAGAGAAAAGATTCGTGCCTTTTGTGAGCGTATATACCACAAGACAACCTTCGAATTCCGTTACCACATGAAGTTGGATGTGCATCGGCAGGTCCACCATGACAGTCAGGGAAAGAGAGTGGTCACTCTTGAAGGGACCAAGGTCTGTATGGCGGCATGGCGGCATATTGTAGGTGTCTTGGAAACAACCTTCCATTGTTTTTAAGGATATGTTGTTAGAGGTGATCAAGCTCAATCACATGGAAATTTGGGCACGCAAAAATCTCAGAAGCATTCATTGCAGGCCGCTGCAACATTGAAGTGTTTACTTGAGAAGTTAGCTGACCACATGCCGCATCATACGCACATTCTTTCTTCTGAAGAGAAGATCATGTCCAAGGTTCTACCGGCCACCTTCACATGGAAGAGTTTACTCCCCATGTAAGCTCTTCCATGTGCAGCAAATGCTATGTTTGGACTAAAGGACGTCTCCACCTCAAGCATCAGCAAAATTAGGAAATGGAATTTTCCTGAGTACTTCGTGAAGAAGCCTGGAGATAATTTCACTCATTACGCGGACTGTGATGGATTTCAAGCACAGAGAAGGACCACCCCCATTGGATTGCGATAGAAGTGGGACCATCTGCTGGACAAGCATAATACATGTGCTTGAGCTCATCGAGATAATTATTATGCAAATTTGTACAGGTCAACTGCGTACCCTTACGAGTGCTTGACAATCATGCATAACAAAATGGATCATGCAAAAACGGCGTCTCTTGTGTTCTCCCACAAGAGCAAGCAACTTGACGGACTCACAAAGTTGCCGGTCTTGGTCAATGGAATGATTGCTCACAGGCACGGCGTTGTGCATTATGTGCATTATGGTCTAGATATCTTCTTGCACGACTCCAACTACATAGTAGGTTCACTAGCTAAGCTCTTAGGAGACCTTCAACTCCCCCAAAAGTACTCCTCGAGGGAGTTGTTTGTTGGGTCGGGCTCTACTCCTCTATTTGAAGCGGTGCTGAAAAGAGCTGAAATGTGCAATTCATCACTTCAGCCACCGCTAGAAGAAAGGGGGGATCAAATTGTGGAAAGAAGACTCAGAAGGGCGGAGTCTATGGCCTCGTGGAGAGCCAGTGCCTGTCGCCCACCTTCCAATGAGGGTTATGGATGACATTTCCAAGGGGATCTCTAGGTTCATCAAGTATTGGGAGGCATTATGCAATGAAGACGGGAGTGGAGAGTATAGGAGATGCTTCGAGCATTTGGTATTCTATTGGCGGGCAGTAAAAGCATGTTTGCTGGAGCCTATTGAACCATTTGAATTGCTGAAAGAGGGCTTTTGGCCTTCTACCCGATTGGAAGCAATCTAAGAGGACGAACTTGATGACAATGGCGAGGTCCGTGAGGAATTTGCTGAGGATGATGTTTTTGTGGGGCAACGTCGTGATCGTATCTTGCCATCTTTCCGAGTGGGTCATGATGTTGAGAAAGATTTTTTCGTCGCCTTTGACCTATTGATGGTGATACAAAATCCGTATGGATTGCCAGAGCTTTATCTGCCCTTTTCATGAACCCGGAACATCCGTATTGTGTCTTGATTCAGTACTTTAAGCCAACGGCACGAGGGAGAAATGTTCAAGAATTTTACAGTGGTTGGGACTCTGTTAAGGGATTGCATTGGAAAGTGGGCGAGGCCCAATATCCTGTTTGGAAGGATACAAATGCTTTCATCACCGCATGGAGGTCTAAGGTTAAGAAAGACACAGTGGAGTGTGTCTTTTAAATCCCTGCAGCTCAAGTTGATGTCATCAACAGGAGTTTGTGTTTGAATGATTCCGCTTGAGCATGCATCGCATACTCTGGAGATATTTTGTAGCATTTGAAGCTAAATTTGGTAGTTAGTATTCCATAGTCCGTATGTTTTGGCATAAGTATAGGCAGTTTTATGTGCTTTTCTATCGTATGTTGTAAGGTAGGTGGTGTGGATTGGAGTAAGGTGATTGGATTTTATAAAGTTGTTTTGGAAGTGTTTCTATATTTTGTGTGTAGTCATTTGCGTAGCAAGTGCACTTTTTTATATTATTTAATAAATTTTTCATTTAATGATACATGTGTTATTGTGTATGTTGGCATCATTTGACTATCAGATTATGTAACTAAATTATGTCTTTTAAAAATACAGTACAAGTTGAAAAAATTGGTAGTGGCTAAGACCACTTATCACAATTTACGATAGAGGGATGATTAGTTGTTTTATTTTTTCTGCCTCTAAAATTCATTGAGCAGCACCAAGTCATGTGTATCTTATAGCCGCTCATACAAATTCAATGGGAATTAAACTCAAACCACCTGGATGAAATAAATAGCCTCTTACAACCAACCGTTCAGCTCATGATTTGGTGTCCAAAGTTGACCTCACAACGTATTTATATGGAAATGACTATTGTCACTCTGATCAATAATTAGCCCAACACACACAAGTTGCCTAAGACTCCCATTTTAATGGAAATTGCAAGTATAAACTAAAAAATTTAGTTCCCCTAAACTTATATTTATTTCAACTTCAGTTCAATTTTTGAGGCACAAAATAGGACATAGTTATTTTGGGAGGTCCCCTGTCTCCCAAAGTAATGAACATGATGTTTTTAGCTAATATTTCACAATGGCCAAAAAATTATCCTCTATTGATAATTCAATTACACTAACATAAGATGCAATTTTTGGTAGAATGGATAATTCTTCTACACTAGTGAGGTAACTTGCTTCTTTGTTAGTGGTGATTAAATCATCTAATGTATCATCTACTTCCCACAATCTCAAATTGTTTCCTTTATATCATTGGAAAAGAAACATTTAAAATAGCACGCATATATTGCTGATTATGAAGGACTCACACATCCTATATAATTTGAATAGTGCTGATTCATGATGAATGTTATATTTGTCGATGTAGACATTACAAATAGCGTGGATTCAAGAGTGTTGTAGAATAGTGGAAAGGTAGACAACTTCATATGAAAAATGATTAAAAATCAATTTCTAAACATATGGTATTGCTTGTAGGATTGCACGATACATATGCATACAAGTCGGTTAAGTTATAATTGAGCAATTGTAGAATAGCCATAAATTAATCATAATGTAGTTGCAAGAAAATCTTTGAATAGTCATTGACTATTCATAGAAGATATTGAAACGTACAACCATCCAAAGTTGCTAAAGATGAATGTTGAGGATTTAAGCTTTAAGCTTTAAAGTAAAGAAAATCCTAAGCCAACTCTCCATTGCATTGTCACCTTCTAAATGAAGTACCTTTCACTTCTTGTTCTTGCCTCTTGTTCTCTTCATATATCTTGCCTCTTCTTGTTGTTACCACCACAAGATCAAGTTCCTTTTTTTTTCCTCTTCCTATTATTTGATTGCTACCCGCATTTGAAGAAGGTAATTGGTTTTAAACCCCTAGAGGTAAGTAATTCTCAAGACTTGGTCTCTCTCCCCAATAATGAGAACCATTTGCAATCATGAATAAGAAATTCACTCCCTTTTAGTTTTGCTACTAATGGAAAGGTACAATGAATATGATGTTCACCTATAATGAAAGGGTGCATTGATTTCCCAGTGCAACATCTCTAAATTATCGGTTGTCTGCTTGTGCAATATGGCCTCTATGTTTTCTTTGTTGATCAAAGCTCGTATTATGCAAATTGTAAGCATCTTCCATCAGCTCACAGAGCACTATTCCTTTGCATCTTCTAATCCACTCAAAGCAATGCATGTTTTGTACTTGTTGAGTAAATGTTTTGCAATTTGTGGACTATGAAAATGTACTTGCTCAATGTATGCAAGACAAATGCTCACCGTTGTGGTTATAAAGAATGAACAGAAAATGGTGGTGGTAATTGTTTTTGTGCAGCAATTGTAGTGGTCAGAGTGGAAGCTATTGATAAGTAGTAAGACAACTATAAACAGGGGTTCAAATGACCAAGCCTTGAGACTTGGGCATTTGTCGGGTCTCGAGCGCATATCAAAGTTTCTAAAATCAATAGATTTGCTTCTTGCTACACTTGCCTATTTTCAGACTTGAATTCCATCATGCTTCTAGGCAAGTAAAAGATACAAGGTTAATTTGGGATTCAAACAACAAAGCAAAAGATTACAACGCCATCCCGGTCCACAAGGAGATGGGGATGAAATGAAGATAATGGCCAAAAATATGCTTTGGAATTCAATTTCAAGCACGGCATTGAATCAATTGAACTAGGAAATTTGTCCCTTACATTGCTTGTGCGGATTTTATTAGTCCACTTCTTCATACACGTATAGAGATTCCAGAGCACCTATGTTTTGTTTGAGAGATAGTTGGGCACTTCATCAGTTTGTTGCAACCACTGCCAACCAGTTGAGGCTCTTTTGAAAGGTTGTAGGTCCAAACTTCTTCTTTGAATTGACATTGAGCTTCAGCATAGTTACAGAGTGTGATGTGAGAAGAGTAGTTTGTACTTGATGTTGAAAACTTGTCTAAATTCAAAACCTGCAAATTCTTGTGCTTCAAACGTTAGAGTGCTAGCTTGCTCTTTTGTTTTGTCAGTTTTGTTTGATTGTGTGGGGATGATGTATGTAGATTTTGCTTGTGGACTTCTAATTGTTGATGTTCTTAATGTGTGATCTTGAATTGCGTGCGAGATACAGTCAGATTGATCTTGGATTGCATACACATTGTGTGAAGTGCATATGGGCAATGAAGTCAAAATGAAGTCCTTTGCAATTTGATAATTTTACAATAGAGTCGCTCAAATGACTAGGCCTATCCTCTCGTGAACTTGTTAAAGGCACAAGATAACCACCGTATTTAATTACTAAAATTTTTGGGTTGCATGTAGCTAATTCTTAGGGCACTATTCTTTTGCATCTTCTAATCCAATGGAAAATTATGTATGATTACTTTTGAATAAATGACTAAAAAAATGATTGCATTCTATGGCATCATAGAATTAGAAATATAATGCGGCAAACCCATCTCCTCAAGTGGGATTCTATATTCTGCCATTTTTGCTTCAAACGCTTTAATAATGTCGTTGTGTGCCTATTGAGCACAAAGTTCATTAAATTATTATCTCATTAATTTTACAAACACAATTTTATAAAGGTTATTGGCAATACATGAATATATATATATATATATATATATATAAGGTTTATTATCAAGCATTGTGGTTGGCTAATAACCTTAGTAACTTTTCCAAGGTCATATCTTAAGGACTTGATTAGGTTGTTCTTTGTTTCAAGAACATTGTCTATACCCAAATTTGAATCCATTTTAATTCCCGCCTCTCCAAGTTGAGCTTCCTATGGCATTGACCAAATTACATTGTTTATGATCAATAGATTAAACTATATTTTTAGATTTGAGAGCATTTCTTTAATTAGAACCAAAGCTTCACAATTTTAGTCATATTCTAGTTATTTATATGGCTTTGCAATTTTGTTATTACAACTTAGTTGCAATTTTGTTTATTTTTCAACTTCTATGGTCTTAAAATTTTTGCTTCAGCTTCCATTTTTTTGTGAATTCAAGATGTCCATATCTATTATATTAAGTAAAAATTAAATTCTACAATCTCATCTGTTACATTTCCATTGGCACACTCTTACAAACTATAATGATATTCCTATAAATTGTTGCATTGCAATATTATATATATATGCACATACACATACATATTTGAAAAAATAATTGAGTTCTTTAATATATAAATTATGACCTTATTTGCATTGGTTTACTTGAATATTTGAAGTAAGAAACAACCATTCTACCAACTTTGGATCTTTAGAAAAATTATTAATGGTGTTGTCCACTCCCATTTTTCTTGCATTTGTTCTTGCAATCACTACATTTTATAATGCACTACATTGTTCCAAATACTCCACCAAGGCTTAAAAATGCCTAATAGCTATAAAACAAAAAAACAAAAAATTGACAATGTAAGGTTATGGTTAGAATATGCAACCTTCTTTTCAAGCTTTTCTCCCAAAACTTGCACCTTTCTTTGAAGGAGCATGCTCTTGAGTCCACATTTTTGTTGAACATCATAAATACTGCTCTCAAATTTTGCAAATACCTCATCTCGCTCCTCTTGCAACTGATAAAAGAAATTATCAAGAACAAAAAAATTACACTTACAATGAAAAAGAGTTATGAACCTAAAACTAAACAATCAAGAAAATGAAACCAGTTGACATGTTCAATATATATGCTTAATATCAACCAAATTTATGTGTCCTAAACCTCTTTGCATAATTCTAGTTCCTATGCTTGTTAAGATTACGCTACATTGAGCTATTATTGATTACCCAAAGGATACTAGATCAATCACTAAAAATCTGTTAAGCTTCTTTAGAGCTTGTTGAAAATATGGGTAGATTCATATAAAGTCAATTTTGAGTGGAAGAAAGTGATATTCTTATCAAAAATGCATATTTCTATAAAATTTCCAAAAAAATAATTATTTTTTCTAATTAGATACCCTAATCAAAAGTTTTGGATCTTGAATGTTTTAGTATAACTTAGACATCATGCTAATAAAGAGAGCAAGCAGTTAGGCAAGATGTGAATTTTTTTTTACATTAATTTTAAATGCTTATATTTTGCAATCTATAAAGTTTAATTGAATAACGTGTGGTTGAAAAATTATTTTTTTCCTCCAATTTTCACTTAATGCACTATAAATGACAATTTAAGAACCATTAACAAAAATTCAAGTGTAAATTCATGAGATTTTTAATTTACACTTGATTTAGAAAAAGAAATATTTGTTTTGAATGTTGGGATTTTGATTCTTCCAAAGAATGTATTCTCAAACAAAGATGAAATCTTGCTCATGTAGTTGTTGTTTTTGGAACATCTTCTTAGTGCAAGATGATTTTAAATATGCTAGACACCTTCATTACATTTGGAAATTGACAAATACCTACAAAATATTTAGAATTTCCAAAGTCGGATAGTGCTTCCTTCTCCATAAAGTGTAGTCAAACTATGCTAACATTATTAGGCAGGGTCCAAAATTTTTGTTATTTCAACTTCAAAAGTCACAATCTTGCAATCTACACAATCAAATATACTAAAATGTTTCCTACACACTTTTATAGTAGTCTAGTATAAGTTTGTATAGTTGATAGTTTGAAAAATGGTTTTATATTTCAATCATGCTCAATGCACTAGAAAGTGGCAATTTTGGATGTTTTTTGTGAAAAATAGTAAAAATACTTGAGGAAATTAATAACTTTTAGGTGTAGGTTACAATTACACCAAACTCTAGCTCTTGTGAGAGTTTAAATAAAATTTGTAGAATCAAGTGAAGTCTTCAACTATGCTAAACTATTCTATTAGAATCACACATTTTGTAGAAATGTAAGCTAATGGATTGTATGTTGTCTATTTTCATCTCAATGCACGTTACTATCTATAACCCAAAATTGCCAGAAAGTCATTTACCATAGATGAAAGTTGCATTCTGAGCAAATACTTAGATGAATTTATTTATTGTTATTATTTTTTTAACAAATAGAGGAACCATTGCATTAAAAAATACCAAAAAACAACAACAAAGCCGAGAGGCTAGACAATGAAAAAACAAGAATAGGAACCAAAATCCAAAGAGCCAAAAATCCTATTGAAACAAGCAAAGAGGAGGACCCTTCTTGTTCCAAATGATGTTAAAACCTGTTCACATTGATTTTGAAGGACCTGGAAGTCCCACTCTAATTGCTTGAATTGTTTTGTTTTTTCTTTTAGTTCTGAGTTTGCTTGGGCAAGAAAATGTTTGTCCTGCACAAAAATCTTTGAAAAGTAAGTATGGAATGTAAAATCTTCAAAATTGAAATTAATATATAATTAATTATGTTTTATGAAATAAATAACCAAGTGCAATAATCAAGATCCATTTCTAGCAAAAGATGATGACTTTTTCATAGTTTGTGAGATCCTTTCGCAGTCCCTCAACTTCCTTGAGAGCTTTTGCCAATGGCTCAGTGAGCCTCTTGTTTTCTTGTGCAATCTCATATATGAGCTTTTCATTCGCAGCCTCCTTCTTCTTCATGTCTGTTACGTCTTCCTATAGTATGCATTCCAACTAAGCTTAGCTAAGAGTCAAATTCAAATGGTAGTTTAATTAGGCATCAATACATCCAAGAATAAATAAATCAAAGACAAAAATTAATACAAGAAGATATAGGTAGATGAAGGTTTTCGATTGCATTGTTTGACCTTCAAAGTTTTGATCAAATCAAGATTGTTGTGAGTGATATCGTTATAGTAGCATTTGATTTCAATGAATGCTTTCTCATGTTTCTTCATCAATTCACTAACGTGCACATTCTTCCGTTCTTCAATTTCTTGAATTTCTACTTTTCGACGCAAGTCCATTTCTTCTCTCAAAGTCTTGATCTATAGAAGAAGCCATTAGTCAAAGAATTAGATTAATGGCTATATTATCACAATTGTATTCAAACTAAACTACCATTATGTGAAGAAAATTGATCAGTTGTTGATGAGAAGTAGATGGAAAATATGTTTTTATTAGAAAAGAGGACTTACCTTCCGATCAGACTTCTGCTGAAGTTCTTTAGCATTCTGATCAAACTCTTGGCGCATCTTTGTGGCTTCCTTTGCATGCTCCTGAAGCATAAATTTGTTTTAAGCAAGGTTGACAAAAATTGAATAGAAAAATAATTACTTTTTATCATGAGCAAAACTGATTTGTGTGATATTATATTCTATATCACTAGCAGAAATGTTTGCTCAAATCAAGCTTTCCAAAGCAACACTGGACACGCCAATTAGAGAGTCCAAACCAAGCTGACTGAATCAGTAAAATGTATTGATTTGGATATTGCTTTCTACAACCAAATAAAATTGTAGGCTTATAAAATAAAATAGGCACATGAAAACAAATAATGTAAGTCAATCTAAGTTAGATACAACATCAATTTATCTCGTACTAGTTTAAAAGCACGAATAGTGTCTTCATAGGACAATTCCATCTCTTTCACTCGATCTTTAAGAACACGCTTATCATTCCTGCAATTTGTGCCCAGAACTTAACTGCTTCAGAACAACAATGAAACCATGGATTAGCTTCTCTTTCAAAATTTTCAATCTATTAGAAGCTATCTCATACAATATGAAAATAACATAGAATAAAATAGTCAACAAAAAGTAGAGTAATCAATTCAAGTTTACTGCAATCTTAAAAACTTAAGTATGCTTTGATCGTAAACGTAAAGGAGAAATAAATATGGTACTAGGTGATCCCTTTGATATGAAATGGGTAACTATGTGAATGCAAAGGCTTTTGATTGGGCACCAACTTACACAAGTTCTCCTTCGCGCTTGCTAAATTGTTCCCGTTGTAATTTTAAAGCTTGTTCATTGTCAGCTTTTATAGTAGCAATCGTATTTTGTTGTTCGTACAATAAATGTTTCATCTTTTGATTGTACACCTGATAATAATTTCACCACAAAATACCAAGAACTTGGTTGAAAACCAAATTGATCTCTACTACAATGTCCATTTCCAAATCTCATTTCAAATGTGCATCTATTTTAACATGCATTGGAATTTCTACCTTACAAGTTGCAAAACAAAGTATCTAAATTCCTAACGAAACTCCCCCTGACATTCAATCAGGAGGAGCAAATTAACCTTGAGCTCAAGTTGATGTGCTTCTTCAAGTTCCTCCATAGCTCGGTCTTTGTTACGGAATTCAGCGTGTAGCTTATCATATTCTTCTTTTTTGACTTTCCAAAAGGATGAGATCTTGTCCTGAACAATATTTTAGATTTATGTACATTAGTGGAATTTTCCTATAAGCAATCAATCCCTCCACATAGGTGGAATCTAATCTATATTCACAATACAAAAGTCGTCAATAATACTTATAGATATAGGTGCATTGTCATTTGTCAAATTTGTAATTTGGATGAGATGACCATTTTTGAATAATTCTACTATTGATTTAGAACCTCTTCCTTAATTAGTTAAAGGCAATACAAGACTAGAAAAAGATTCTTCACACTAGAACTGTTTTCAACTTGATTATTCTTGCAAAATTACTTAATCAACAATATCAATCACAATTTCATATTCTTTGAGTTACATCTAGAAGCACTTGCACCAATAAACAATAATTTACTACATATGAGCATGCAACCTCATATATCAATTTAATTATTTATTGCCAATGAATTATTCATGCCTCTCTATCAATTTTGTTGGTAATATACTTAAAATTCATTAAATATAGATTGATTGAAAATATATTAAGCAATCAAATTAATAAGAATTCATTGTAAATGACAATATCTCAAAAATTCTTACTTTAAAAATACAAAGAAGGTTGAATAAAGAAAAGAGAATTTCCTACTCGTTCAAGCATCATGAGATTACGCTCTTGTGTCTCTTTATCTTTAGCAACATTGAGCGTTGCAATTTGTGCCAACAATTCTTCAGGTGTAGGACCTGAGGGTCCTTCATCTTTTGTCTTTCCCTTTCCTTTTCCCTTTTTGCCTCCCTTCTTTGGTCCCATGACGTAGCTTTTTTTTCCTACAACTTACTTCTTTAAATTGTCTCTTTCAACAAGACTTCTCATTTGCCTTGTAGAATCAAAATGCATCTTGTTGTTGGGGATTTCTATTGGCATTTCTTTGATTAAAAAGTCCCCTTGGTTCTATAATTGTATCTACCACACATAGATAATTCAAAAAATACATATTATAGCTTATAATTGGTAAAATTATTATCCTATGCAATACAATAAAATCAAATGTTGCTCAACCTATGAATTAGACATTGCAAAACTTGACAAACAACTTTTACGATCTATATCTAATTAAAGAGTACAATTCTTAGATCAAATTAAATCTCTTCCATATTTGAAATTACATCATCTGTAAAGAGACAATTCAATGAATGGACATTATAGTCAACAATTGATTCTATTATTGGACCATTGTCAATTCAAATGATGATGTGAAAATCAATTAAAAACCTGAAAACTAGTCCATGAAGCAATGTACACGGGAAGAATCTATTTTCAACAAGTCTGATGAATTTATAGATGCTTTAAAATAGTTTCAAAGTCAATTAACAACATTAACTAAGATTCTTGACTATGTAGATGCTTTCTTGTATGTGCCTTGAAGATACATGCAATTTTGCCAGCGTTGTCGCCTTGCATGCAACTTAAAAAACAAATTATGTGATCATTTTCTAGATTTATCTATTTCAACAAAGTTTCATGCAAAACAAAAAATTTAAAAAATTTCCATGCCCTAGAAGAATTGTCTCTTTGTCTTCTTTATTATGGTAACCCTCACCATATCATCTATAAACCATACACTAATATTCATCCATGATTTTAATGAATGGATATTGGATCCTAAGAGTGTGGTTTTATTATTGTATTGCACATTTTGAATGCTTGAGACATCTTTCTTACCTCTTCAAAAGGATTGATATAGCAAAAAGTATCATGAAAGAAAATTTGAAGGTTGTAAGGAATTTTTTCAATTATAGAGTGGAAGCTTCCATGTCAAACCATAACTTTTTATGTCAAATCTTAAATGAAAATGCAAAATGAAATAGCAAGTTTCCATATGTTTTGCATGGATTAATTATTTGCTCACTGTATCTATGTAAAAAATCCATCAAAATCATACAAATTAATCACGTTGCACATGTGGCAATAATTAGGCAATATTTTTTCAAGAGCAAATTAAAGTAAGTTTTGAGATTATGCCTATATTCCAAAAATAAATTTCAATTTCAATTTACAAAAAATAAATGTTGCCACTCATTTTTGTACATTTAATTCTTAAAATTTTAATCTTTGCATCTTTGATCTAAATATGGTGTACGTTTGGAGAAAATGATGTTAGGAGTCATTTTTGTTTATTTTTCATCTACATTTGGGCCTTGTAGAGTTATCTATACCATGAAAAACAACAATAAGTTTTTAGAAGTATATGTTCTTCAAAAAGTCATAATGAATTTCAAATTTTACAAATTAATAATGATTTTGAAAAGATTAGAAACTATAAACCTAAAGTTAGAAAATATAAAGAGATTTGGACTTTCATTATAGAAGAGTGCATGACTTGTCTTTAAAAATCCAAAGTGTTTGGAAATGGTATTTGCCGATGTAGCTACATCATAGGCCTTTAAAGACATAAATGTTGATAAACTTGCAAAGACAATGAAATGGTGAAGAATAGAGCATTAATTTTATAGAACCAATCTTAGAATTTTTGAGCAAGAAAGAATATCCTTCAATTCTTCCAAGTTGAATAATGCTCAACAAATCTTTCTATATCTACAACTCTACTCAACATAAGGTTCACCTTAATCTCTAAAGCTCTATTGTCCTTTAGGATGACAAAATAGATTTTGGGTACGCTCCTATGGTCTCAATTTTCACTACAATTTTGTGAATTTTTTGGAAGATAATAAAACACATCAACTTTTTGGAAGTATAACTTTTACTTCAATTTTTCTTAAAGGCAAAAGTTATGCCACCCTAAGCCCCAACTTTTGCCAAGCTTAGGATGGCATAACTTTTGGCGGATAGCAAAAAAGAAATCATAAAAAAATTATGAAATTTAATTTTTTCAAAATTTTCCTTTCAATATTATACTTTGTTTGTATATAAAGCTTTAATTCATTCAATTTAGACTAGTGATGAGAAAGTTATAGACAATCTTATTTTTTGAGCAATCTAAACATCTTTTTGAAAAACTAACTCATCGAATTCATTTTTTACTGCAATTTTTTACAATTTAAACAAAAAAATTGTTTGATAGGATTTTATTTGCTTGCTAAAACAATCTCATAGTTGAAATTATTATATTTCAATTCCATCATAGAGATATTCATGATTTAGTTTTTTGTTCAATCTTGAATATACTTCTTTTTAACAATTTTTTAAAGATGCAAATCAGGGGGGGGTATTTTGAAAATTTTCCCTAGATTTTCAACTCAATTTTTTGACATAATTATTTTCGTCCACCATTTAAATTTTTTCCACAAATGGCACTCAAAGCCATTTGAAATTGTAGGCCAACGTTCAAAAAAACTTGTTCCCCAATTTTGAATGTTTATATCTTCTAATTTGTATGGTCAAACTTCATAAAATTTTTACCACATGATTTGAAACAAGTGAAGTATAAGATCCTATGGTTAGAACCAAAATACATTTTTCCTATTTTTCTAGGTGAATGCAATAAAAATGGCAATTTTGAATGTTTTTTGACAAAAAATGGCTTTAGGCCTTCAATGCTCAAATCAATTTTGTAAAATTTATGAATGAAAAATCCATTTTCTAGTAATCGTCTTTATTTGTCTCTAATTTTGTTTAAAAAATTAAATCTTTCATATATTTATTTGTATAATAAATACCTTCTATCAACTTAAAACCCACACATCACTTTTCATTCATAAAAAATACTTAACCTCCAAATTTCCTAACTATATTTTGCCAAAATCCCTCCAAAACTACCATTATTAGTTTTCTAGATCTAAATTTGAGAATGACTCTTTTTCCACTTATTCAACCATATGTCATTAAAGTTTACTATTCTATCGACTATGTGGTGTAAAAATGTTAGCATATTTGATTGCATAAATTGAAAGATTATAGTAAAAATTGGATAAAAACTTTTTTTCAAGCATACTCAACAGGATTAGCCAACTTTGACTAATCCTATATTGAATTTTTCTCTCTATGAAAAATCAAAATTTATGACATAGTGTAGTTTATGAAGATAATTACCAAAGTATAACCAATACATTATACTTTGAGCAATGAATTCTCTTCTTGTTTTTGCACCAAATCAAAATCTGCATAGTGAACGCATAGAACCAAGTCTCTTCTTTACATAGGATTTTATTTGAAAAAAATTAAATCTCCGTTTGTGAAGGGCTAGATTGATTTTACTATGAGTAACATGCAACTAAACCACTCTTGCCCAGAATTAAGGCAACTCCACCTAGCCGTTTACAAAGTCCCAACTTGAATATTTAAAGACCTTCATCAATCTTCTAGCACAAAAGTTTTCAATTTGGACTAGCCAAGTCTCCCAACTAAGAGCATTTTTTTTAACAAAAAACAAAAAACAAAAAACAAAAAACAACACAAAAAACGTAGGACATTCTCATATGGCTACAATTCAGGCTATTGTAGAATGTGATGTTGGGATTATCCTCGTTCCACCTACCATATCAAGCAAGTTGGGCTTTCTAGTTGAGCCTCAATGTCCTATGGTTTTTATTCTATCCATCTATTTTATCACCATCCCTAGCCTATATGAATCCCTCATTCTCCATAGCGATTGCGTACCTACTTAGGACCTTGAGACAATCCATTGTAAAATAAAACCATACCTTGGACACATAACTTAGGTTCATAAGAAATCCAAAAAAAATGTTACATGACCTCAATCTAAAAATAAGACATGAAGAATAATGCAGGTGCATAGCAAGCATTTTTATCTCCAACTTTGAGATAAAGAAGACACAATTGGGGGTGTTGATGTATAAATTCCTACTTATGGTTGTCTAGACATCTTCCAATTGGTTTTCCAAGCAATGTACAATACAAGCTTTTACTATTGATTGGTTCCCTAAATCACAAATTTGGCTTTGAATGGTTAGAAATTGCAAAAATTAGACTATATTAGGCTAAAAATTGAAGGTTAAAGGGAAAAATTGTGATCTTTGAAATTGAATTGATTCCTATGTTGATTTTGACTATAAAGTATGGTTAGAAAATATTCCTCTAATTCCAAAATGGCATTATACTTCTAAATACGAGTTTATATGCAAAAGTTAAAATTTTGAATGAATTTCGACTATTTCAACTTCATCCATCTAATTATTAGTGAATAACAATTTTTTTTTGGATTTCAAAGTGGATTTGAGATTATAATTTATGTCTCTAATTGAATTCTAAGTTCATGCTTCTCTTGGGAGTTTTGGATGATTCTTCATCCATTAATGGGCTAATTTTGAATCTAACTTCATTCATACTTATCACTTACAATTTCCACTTATTTAAATAAGTCTTTGTAGTCTTTGAAGATTAAATAGGCTACTATAGGATTTGAATACCAATTTTTAAGTTTTCATGTTTTGTACAAGATTGATTTACTATAGTCTTTTGTACTTAATATAGTTTGAGGTTTAAATATATTTTTTCCTAGTTTTTGAATTTCAATTGCTTAGATCGCATTGCTCAGGTGCCAAAAAGATCTCATATTTCCTATATGAACATTTCTAGCATGAATTAGAAGAATTCAAAGTTTTGGATGACTTTTGATAACCAAAATTTCATCCAAAGTTTTCTTGTAGATTTTTTTTGTAGTTTTGGGTGATTTTTTTGTTGAAGGTATACTTTCAATATTTAGTTCTTCCTAAAACTTGAATTTTTTCTTAAATTTATTTTAAGATATGTTTTTCATCTAAGTGTAATTTAATAAATGTCTAAACTTCATCCTACCATATCATCCTCAATTCCTTCTTGTTTTGTAAGTGCTATGTAGTTTTGGAAACTTCTTTCTTTGAGCTACATGACTTTCAATTTGTATTTAAGTTATGATTGACAATTCGTATGTCATTTATAGTCTAAAATGTTCCGTATAAATTTTCCATGGTATGGTTCTAAGTTTAAAAAGTTTTGTTATGAGACTTGAATTACTCAATGTAGAACTCCCATCCGGTTTTGTTGGATCTTCTCTTTTGGTTTCGAAAGTAAAAGTGGAATCTCCAAGTGCTTCTTTCCATCGGGGTCCGTCTTGAAGAGGCCGGTCTTGCGGTGGTGGTGCGCTGGATACCTTCGTCGACTAGCTCGAGAACTCGATTCCTGTCTGGGACTGCGGCTTGTGTTGGGCATCGTTGAAGTTCAGAGTTGGATCAGATGCAGTCACGAAATTGGTAACTTAACTTACTGTTGAGCGCTATTAATTCCTGCGGACGAGTTCTGTTGGCTTGAGCCCTCTTAGTTTATCATTGGTTTCACAAACCTTTTTTTGCAAGGTCCCTTGAAGCTTCTTTGTGAGAGGGTCTTGGTCATATTGGAGGGCTTGGTGAGTTTCCAAGGGTAGGGCGATGTTTTCATTGAAGAGTGCGATCCTCTGCTAGGGGTGATTTAATTTTCTCTTTTTTGGTCATGAGAGTTTGCCTGATTGAGGTTTCTAGGGTTCAGTGTAGGGTTTCTGAATTGCATTTGCCTTCCGTCTTTCATCTTCGCTTGCATTTCGTGGTGACGCGCAGGTTATCGGATGCTGCGATGTTTTTACGTTGATGGGAGCAGGGGGAGCTTGTGAATGGAGCGAGTGTTTTAATCAGCATGTGATCTCAGATGATACCGTCTGTTTTGTATCGATTCCGTGCCGCGCATAGGAGGAACAGGTGGTCATCAATTATTTAGGGTTCGGGGAAATTGGGATGGCTATGGCGGCGTCGGCAATGATGGAGTCCTTGTTTCAAAGGACATTGGACGATCTGGTGAAAGGCTTGCGGCTGCAAATGCTAGGCGAGTCGCGATACTTGGCGAAAGCGTTGGAGGAGGTTCGGAAGGAGATGAAGTCCACGGACCCTGTCATCAAGGTGACTGCTCTTCAGAAACTTACATACTTGCAGATGGCCTGCGGAGCTGACATGTCGTGGGCATCGTTTCACATAGTGGAGGTTATGACCATGCCCAAATTTGCGCACAAAAAAGTGGGCTACCTCGCGGCGGCACAGAGCTTTCATGAAGGAACTGATGTTCTGGTCCTCACTACAAACTTGCTTAGAAAGGACATGGGAAGTAAGAACGAGTATGAGACAAGCATGGCCATCGAATGCCTGTCGCGGATTTTGAATGCGGATCTGGCAGCTGCCCTGACCCCTGAAGTATTCACCTTGATGGCCAGTAGCCGGAGTTTCCTACGGAAGAAGGCTACCCTAGTGTTATTAAGGGTTTTTGTGAGGTTCCCTGATGCCATCAGGGTCGCTTTTAAACGGCTTGTGGAGAAGATGGAGGACGCGGATCCACAGGTAGTGTGTGGTGCAGTAAGCGTTTTGTGTGAACTTACTTTAAGAGATCCTCGGGCTTATCTTCCTCTTGCACCCGAGTTTTATAGACTGTTCGAAAACTCCACCAACAATTGGCTCTCAATTAAGCTGGTGAAAATCTTTGGTGCTTTGACTCCCCTGGAATCCCGCTTGGGACGCAAAATAGCAGGGCCTTTGTGTGATCACATGAGGAAGACGCATGCGAAATCACTGCTGTTTGAATGCATCCGCACGGTGACGCTGGGGTTGATTGAGCATGAGGGAGCTGTTAAGCTATGCGTGGAGAAACTGAGGGAAAACATGGCGCTTGGGGATCCGAATTTGAAGTACTTGGGATTGAAAGCGCTTGCTGCCTTGATGGATTCACATCCATGGGCTCTGGAATCAAGTAAGGAAGTCATTATCAAGTGTCTGAACGACGGGGATTTAAGTATACAGAGGAGCGCTCTCGTTCTGATTATGGGAATGGTTTCTGAAAGCAATGTTGAGGAGACAGTGCAGGTGCGAATCGATAAAATAACAGAGGTTTTCTGGATCAAAATTTGCATCGCTTGGGGGGGTTGCATTATTAACCAGTGCTGTTATGCTGGTAGTTTTGTTCGCAATGCGAATTGGGTGGCCAGGTCCGTAGGCTCCAGATTCTCAAACGTCTCAAGTGTGTATTAACACCAATATCGACTTTGCTTTGCAGGTTTTACTTCGCTATGCGCAGTCAGCAGACGCGGACTTCTGCAACGAACTAGTGTCGTCAATACTTCAGACATGTAGCCGGGTTCGGTATGAGCTCGTGTCTGATTTTGGCTGGTACGTATCAGTTTTGGCGGACATTGCTCGCATCCCCCACAGTGAACATGGAGATGAAGTAGGTCGCCAGCTCGTAGATATTGCACTCCGGGTGGAATCTGTGCGGACAGATGTGGTGAGAGTTTCACGTGGCCTCCTTGTCGACCCCGCCTTCCTTGGGAGACCTGCATTGCGAAGTGTGCTGTGTGCGGCAGCTTGGATAGTTGGAGAATACATTGAACGAGCACCTCTCGGACCTTATGAAATCTTGGAGGCTCTTCTCCAACCTCGCACTCGTCTTCTGCCTTTCTCGGTACATGCGGTCTATCTTCAAGGGGTCTTGAAGGTTTTTGTTTCATATGCCAACAGCAAATCTCTTGGAAAGTCCCAAGTCCCTGAGCAAGAGGAATCTGGTGGGCCTGGTGAGGGAGGGTCATTGCATGCGGCGGTGGAATTGATAAAAGAGAATGTGTCTCCTCTGGTGAGTAGCGTGGACATGGAAGTGCAGGAGAGGGCGTGTAATGTACTGGGATTGATTCAACCGTTTGAGGATCCCAATAATGCTGGGAGAATGAAGGAAGGTTTTGAAACGTTAACTGCCCTGAGCGAGGTGTTTTCATTAGAATTGGGACCTGTTTCTGTGCATGCGCAGGGGAGAGTTTCTTTACCTAACGGTCTTTCAACCGAAGAGAATCTTGATGCTCTAGGTCCTGTTGACAGCAATGATGATGTGTTCCTGCACGCTGGAGAGGCAAGATCTAGCACTACTTATCGGGAATGGGAAGCGGAGTTCAACTTCCAACCACCAAGTAAAGAAAACTCTTCTGCTGTGGATTCAAGTGCTGCGTTGTTACAGCAGCATCGTCATAGACATGAGAGTTTTTATTTGCCAAGTGATGCACCCTCTGTGGATTATCCGCCCCCTCAGCTTACAGCATCGACGGAAGCTGCGTCTCACGCACCATCTGATTCATCTATTTTCAATGATAGTTCCCTGTTGCGGGCTAAGTCCCGACAAGGAAAGGCACGCAGGCCAGTAGTTGTTGCATTGGATGACGAAGATGATTTGCCTGGAGTTTCAGCACCTGTGAGCAAAAAAGGGTTGAAGGACGAGTTGGTGTTTACTGCAATACGAGATGCACTTTCTGCAGACGGGAACAAGGGTCACAGTGCTGCTGACGGTTTAGAGAGTTCTCTTGCTACGTCCTCTTCAAGGAAGTCTTTGCACAGCCATCGGTCTGTGAAGAACAGAGAAAAGACTGGTCCCAGGGAGGCTGATGAAGGGCGAGGTGATACGGGTGATGGTCTGGGTAACGAAGTTGGCAGGCAAACATCAGATATCGGTCATAAGGAGCACAGGAGGAGCAGACATAGACCCTCAAAACACGAGATACTGGTTTTACCGAATAAGGATGGGTCGAGTAGTGAAAATGACAAGGAAGGTACATTTCAACTCAGCGAAAAGACGCACAGAAAGAAACACAAACATCGATCTTCTCATCGGCACAACCGACGTCAGGGCAAAAGCCCTGTTTCTGCGCCCCAGAATACAGGCCCGATCCCTGATTTTCTCCTCTAGAAAGGTGTTAATCTTTAATGAAAGTCCTTCAGCTCTCTCTGCTCCTGTAAAATGCAGATTACTTGTTTCTGCATGTCCCAGAGTCCATAGTCTTGAAGCAGGTTCCTAGAGGGACTTACCAGGTACCGTAGAGAATATCTGGTATTCGCATGGACATGAAAATATAAGAGTTGAATTGGAGCAGACTGCATTTTCTTCTCTTTATTGCGGAGTAGTCTTGATCCGAAATTCAAGGGACGCTTGTGCAGAGGCAAGCATCTAGAGTGCCTCAATTGCAGCAGTCGAGGGGAGTTTCTTCATCGAGGTATGTGTGCCTATCCTTTAAAAGTATTATATAGCACCCTTTGACATCAGACAAACATCTCTGGGTTAGTGTCTTGTTGTTGTCCTGACCCACAAATTAATTAGACACATGCAGTTGCTGCACAGATTTAATTCGTTGCCAGCAGCGTTTAACTTACTGTTGCTGCCAATTCAATGTGTCAGTACCGTAATATAGTTCTGGGATTTTCTTTTTCTTTCTTTGGTTCCATCCATTTGCAGGTTTGCCTTCCATTGGCAATTAGGATCATAAATGAATGACGGACTCTCCTCTTTTGCAGATTGCCGGAGACGGATCAACCTGAAGGGCGCTATATCATGATGTAATAATTGGATGGGAAGTATCGTAATGTTACTGCTGAGTGTGTATCCACACCTAGGTAAAATTGAACAATTGTTCTCTTTGTCTCTCCTCCCTCAGCATTTATACCAGAACCTAGATTTTCTTGCAATTTGCTCTCGATGTGCATTGTTCTGCTTACTTGCTAAAGCGCCTACTTGATTAATATGAATAAAGTGGTTCTCAACCCAGGGACGCTGGAATTTTTTGCAAGTAAATTGAGTGTTTTAGGCTGGCCTCAATGGAATGCATGACTCAGAAGCGTTCTCAAAGTAGAGTGGAGACCCTAGTGCTGTTTAATACCCAGATTCAGCTAGGGTGCTTGGTCTTATGCTGCAGCTTATGAAATGTATTGTTGTTTTCAAAACTATGTTTTTTTTGCTGGCACTAAATCTTCCTAAACCTACTCCATTCTGTGAATTTAGTGAGAGTAGACGCCGCTTTTCTGGTCTTTCTTCTCGCAATATTTTTCTCCAGATTGATCAGATTTATGCTTTAATTTTTCCAAGTCATGCCAAAGAATATTTTTGTCATGTTTGACACTACTGATTATTGAGTATCCATCCATCCATACCTTGAAGACAGGTTGTTTGTTTTGTTTTGTTTTGTTTGTTTGTTTGTTATGTTGAGATCTCTTGGACCGTGTGTCCCCCAGCCGCATGCTTGGTACCATCGAAAACGTTCCGACCTACAGTGCAAAAGTTATTGAATTCGAAGTTTTTTTTGGTTTAAGAAAATTAGAAAACTACTTTTATTTTAATTTTGGCTAATGCAACAGCATAGAGCACTTTATTTTGGTTGTGGCAACAGCATAGGGCACACTAGGTACAATTGGACTGTTGAAATGGAAATATCTTTGCAAAAAGCAAACGGAACCCGACAAGTTGATACTCATTGTATCCATATCTTAACCCCTAAAGGACCAAAGGACCAAACACCGTTTTTTGACAACGTAGTGATTTTGGGTAGCTCACTACAAACATTTTTTTTTTTTTTTTTTGGTTGAAATCTTCATACCAGATGTGCCCAAGGAGTAGCTTTAAGGCCCAACAATTTTCATAACTTTTGACTATGGTTAAAAAGTTATAGCATGAGATGTAATTTTCAGTGGTCGGCGGGCAGTCTAGGGCAGTTCAAAAAAATTCTTTAAAAATCACTTTTTAAGAAAATAAAAATTTGAAATTGGTTCTTTAGATTTATATACACACGGGAAGCTTTGAATCATTCCATTTTGATTAATGAGAAGAAAGTTATGAGGATTCTTAGTTTGAGGGTAGTTATGGAATCTCTAATCTAAAATAAACTTTGAAGTCCTTTATTTAACTCAATTTTTGATATTTTTGAATAAAAATAAAAACAGTAGGTGTAGATTGTTTATTACAACTTTACAACCGTAGGGATTGGCATTTTTCAATTCCATATCTAAATTCTTAACAATTTTGTATTTTGAATCATTCTCCACTTTTTTCTACTTATTATTTTTTTCCTATATGTTGTGCAATTCCAAATGATTTGAAATTTTTCAAGCATGTAGCCAACTTGCCCTGAAGAATGAATCCAAAGAGTAAGCACTAGTTTGAGAATTTTGTTGATATAAATGTGACCTTGTGAAGTGCAGCTGCCCGGATTTTCACAGGGACAAAAAAAGGATTTTTGTAAATTCTGACGTCATTATCTTGCAATCCACATGGTGGAAGTTCTTGAAATTTTTACCACAACTTCTCAAACTAGTGTACTACAAGATCCTATGGTTACATTTGTCCAAAAATGTTTTTTTCTAAATTTGATACTCGTAATAGAAATGGCAGTTGTGGAGCAATTTTGTTGAAGACATAATCTCTAACCTTCAGGGGTTAAATTTGTACTCATTGTTTGTTTGTTTGTTTGTTTGTTTGTTTGTTTGTTTTATTTGTTTTGTTACACTGAGATCTCCTGAATTCTGTGTCCTTGGTGGCTTGCTTGGTACCGTCGGAACGGGCTCAACAAGGAGGGGTGCATGGATTTTGTCACTTGGTTTGGTGGCATTTGGACTTGTGATGTGAAAGTTATTGAATTTTGAAGTTCTTATTGAACAAGAAATTAGAAAAATACTTTAACTTTTGTTTTTGTGGCAACGACACAAGGCACACTAGTCAATACCTTAAGATAGGTTGTTTGTTTGTTACGTTGAGATCTCTCGGATGGTGCATCCCTTGGCCACGTGCTTGGTACAGTTGGAAAGCCCTTGGCAAGGAGGGGTGCACAGGCTTGGTTTCGTGGCGTTTGGACCCAAGACGTGAATGTTATTGAATTTCAAAGTTTTTTATATGAATAAAAAAATAAGAAAATTATTTGGTTTACTTTTGTTTTGGATGTAACAACAATACAAGGCACACTAGTTGAGTATTGAGGTTGATGCTTTTGTCACGTGAAAGGATGAAAATTGGTCTAAAAAATGACAACTAAATGAATTGAATAATGCAGCCATGGGATTTATACACTTCACTTGGGATTTTATTCGTTTCCCTAGAATCTTTTAGGACATGCTTGGATTATCATTGTGGAGGTGTAGGTTAGTAAAAGTCACCATTAGCATCTACAGGAGCAAGCATAGATCCCTTATGGTTTGGAAGCTATATGTGATTGCTTTGACCACCTAGTACTGTATATATGAAAATTTTGCTTTGACCACCTAATGCTTCACTTGATGATTTAATTTAATTGAAAATTTATTCCATGCAATTATATTCTTACCATTTTACTTTGTGCGCTTAGGAGTCATATCATAGGTGAAATAGTTTGAATCGGACAAACATCCTATATAGTAATTTGAATTTGGGACAAATGTCCTATAGACAATGATAGTACGTAGATCTTGTAAAGCTTTGAAATAAAGAAGTTTAATTATACTATCCAAGTGTAACTCTTAGAGGTTAAGTATGCAATTTCAAATGCCTTAAGAGATAAAGATAAGGTAGGAGGCTCCAAAATTTACACTTTCTAATTCCATCATCTACTAGTATGGCCTTTGTTGTTGCCACAATATAACAAAATAAATATAAAAATAATTTTCTAATCAGTAATTTTCTAATTCAATATTTTTTCTTCCATAAGTTAGAATGCTATGAAACAAGGCTATGCACCCTCTTCATAGAGAGCTTTCTAATAGTACTATGAATGCTATTGATGGGACACATGGCCTTAGAGATTTGAGCAAACAAAACAAACAAGGCTCTACAGATCTCAACAAATGAAACAAAACAAGTAATTGGATTTAATGAATAAGACTAGTATCCCAAAACAAATCAAAACAAGCAACTGAATTTAATGAATAAGACTAGTACCCCAAAACAAGAAATTCAATGTAATGAATAAGACTAGAATCCAAAACAAGCAACTCAATGTAATGAATGAGACTAGTATCCCATGTATAATTGCCATAGTATAATAAAATTAAAATAAATTTTTTATTTTATTTTTTAGTTCATAAAAACTTCCAAATTCTATAAATATTCTATTATGAGTTGGAACACCATGAAACAAAATTTGTACATCTTTCCTCACAAAGAGCTTTCTAACGACACCAAGAACACAGCTGAGGGATGCAACATTTTGGAGATCTCACTGTAACAAACAAATAAACAAACCCTTAGTATTGGAACCTAACATACATATGTGGCACTTCACTTGTAGTGACCCTAAGGGTCATAATCTTCTAATATTGCACATGCCATGTATCATCATTGTTAGATTTCAACACTATTCACGTATAGGTTCCCTATGACTTTCATCACTCAATTCTTACAATGTATTTGACATGTCATTTGATAACATAGGACTTAACTTCCATTGATGCCCAAACGTTCAATGGTGACAATTATACTCATTGCCAACATTAACCGCCCATAAATGGTATATATCCAACTCCCCAATGGGCCTAAGTAACCTCATTTGAGATCACCTCGGAATTCAATAGTCATGGCTCGATGTCACTGTGTAGCGTAGAGTGGGACACCATCCAATAAGTGTCAAGGAGTGCCTAAGAGTACTCCATGGTATCATGAAGGCGACAATGAGGTTCCATCACCAACCTCACCACCCGTAGACACTTTGACTCACTACGATGCTATTTGAGAATGAAGAAGGAGACCACCCCTCTTTACAATACTCTTTGCAAGATTCGGTAGACCTCTTAGTCTTATGATTCATTAAGACATCCAAGACAAACTTCTCCCCTTGAGAAGATATCCAATCCCATACTTTAACTTCAAAATTGAGCTCTAAAGGACTTATGATCTTTCACTCAAAATAATTTTAGCTCCAATTTCCAAATCCAGAGTAAAAGCCTATTTTCATGATTTACTCTTTGAATAGATCATCATGAATTATTTTTAGATTATGGACCTCTAAAGGTTTGCATCCTCCATTAGAGAAAATTTCAGCCCCTTGGAGGGTTGCTCCACAGCCCTCTGAGGTACCCTGAAATTTACTTATTTTTTGCTCAAAAATTCATTTTTCCCCTATTTCCGCCCAACTGAAACTGCAATAGCAGTGGCGTAGGAACCCAAAATTCTGAATAAAAGTTGTGAATTATTTATTATTATTTTTATTTTTTGATCTTAAAAAAAATTAAAAAATTAAAAAAATTCTACAAAATTTGACTGCTCTGGCGAGTAGTCATAGTCTTTGACTGTCCGGTGAGCAGTCGTAGTCTTTGACTGCTCACCAAGAGCACTTTTCGAAGTTGACATGCCATACATGAAATAGCATGGCATGTCAACTTTGAACGGCCCTCCAAGGGGCTGAAATTTCCTCTAATGGAGGCCTCTAGAGATGATTGCCGTAAACACCTGTCCTATTTTGCATTGCAGCTTGCATGTTGATTTGTTTTTTGGACTATAACTTTTGCGCTTTGGTTTCAAATGATCCAAGATTTATAAATAAAGTATTTATGACTACTATATTTCAAGTAAGATTACATTTTGGAAAGCTTGAATTAGCCTCTTCAAGGTACAACCCTAAAAATTCTAAAAATAAACCTTGCATAATTTTTTTTGGAATTCTAAAATGTTTTATTATCCAAAAATAGCCCCAATTTTATGTCGCAATTGCCGATTTGGCGATTTAGTACTATTTAATACAAAAAAACAACAAATTTTGAACTAAAATTTGAAAGAGATGGTCTTCTAATAGACTTGCAGCTACTCCACAAAAGAATTTTGGAAATAATTAATTGTATGTGGTGTGAAAGTCTACAAAGTGAGCTTCTTTTTGCTTTGCATTTTGAAATGTATAAAATATTATATTGATGATTCATTTGGTGAATGGTCATCTATATAGATTTGTTACTAATTCAAAAAAATGGTTTTATTTATTTTATTTTTTCCTATTTTTCACTAATTAAAACATTTTTTATTTTCTTGAAATTTGGTGCTTTTCTAGTTCTCCTATTTAGAAAAAATTTCTATGCTTTTCCTTTAGTGGTTACCTTCATCTTAAAGGTGCATATATTAGCCATGTTTTTTTATTTTTTAAAATTATTTCTCTAGTTTTCAAGTATTATAGAAAAATATCATGAATATTATACAAAATGCAACAAAATTAATAGGTGTTTCTTGCAATCACCTTCTACCAATTTTGTTTGCCCATAAGTTCTAGCTTACGGCTAAGCTTTTTGTAAGCTTTAGTATTTTTGAAACCTTATCTCCTTAGCTTTTCAATGTTATATGGCATACAACGATGCTAGTGAAAAATGTGAACCTACAAGCCTTGAATCTAGTTGAAGATATATGCTTACAACTATTTATAATATATGTACTTATGAGATATATATACACTATAACATGAAAAGAGTATAACATAGGTACCTATAATATAGATGTTTATAACCATAGAAAGTATTGACAATATAAACTCCTAGGCTCATGGGTTCATATATGGATTCTAAGCTCACATGCTACTATTCCCCGTATGACATACCCTATTTTGGCAAGGGATTCTTTTCCAAATCTCCACTTCCTTTGTCCTACATCCCACAACTTGGGTTCATGACTGGAACATTGCCAACTTTGGAGAGTCATATCTTCTGGCTTACAACTTCATCTCGAACTTCCTATATGACTGAATGTCCATTTTTGTTGTACGGATTATGTGGACTTTGAAGTGTCCCATTTGCATGTAAATGACATCCATTATGACAATACAAATATTGTGTCTCTTCCATGTATATTACCATTGTGTTAATGTCGCGCGGAAACCGTGTATAATCAATTCCATGCGGATTCAGTGTCTAAATAATGCTTGACAAAAGTGTCACTGATTACGTCCTGAATCAACTTGTACGGAATCCGGACAACATGGACACTGATTGAAGGCATTTCTCAAAAAACTGAAAGGAAAGTTGTGAAATTTTTTTGCAAAAAAACTGCATTTTTTAACATTGCTAAAAATATCCGCAATCCTTTTTGAAAAATGAACAGCTTCTAATTAACCATCATAATTTTGTCAATAAAAATTAAATTTTGAATTTGTTTACAAATATTTTCCTAAAAATCCATAAAAGCTTGCATAATCTACTGCAAGTTTTTTTGGAAAAACAAAGGTTTTAACCTCACTAAAGATATCCAAAGTCCAATTTGGGAAAAATCCAACTTCCAGCCATCACAATTTTGTCAAAAAAAATATTTTTAAAATTAAAATTTTTTTTTAGATACAAAAGAAAACTTGCAAGATATACTCCAAAAGGAAATTGAAAAAACAAAAGTTTACATAAAAAGTATCCAAAGTGCATTGTAGAAAAGAAAACAACTCTCAACTATTTCAATTTTGTGAAAAACAAATCACAAAGTATTTGAATTTTTTTTGGATGCATCAAAGAGCCAACACGATCTAATGCAAAAAAAAGAATAACTTCTTTTAATTTTTGATGTTTTTTAAACATGGCAAATGAATCCCTAAGAACGGTGAATAGTTTTAAGTATGAAAAAGTTCACAACCATTTCAACAAGTGATTCATGTGGTGTGTTGGTTAAGAGTAGCCTTTGTAAATGTGAGATTGTCGGTTTAAAATTGGCCTTGTGAAGCAAGATTGAGCAACTAATAGTGGGCTCAATCTAGAATATTCCAGATAGGATAGAAAACCAAATTTTTGTTGATTTGGGTATTTTATTGATCTTTTTCTTTATAGTTTTTTGTTGATTTGGCACAAGTTAACAAAATGGTCAAATTTTTTTGTTGACTTGGATAGTATAGTGGGGTACAGTTCATTTATGTATTGCCTATTGTGCCATTCAAATTTTCTTTGCATAGTATAGAAAAAAATTGGAATTTTTTGTCTTGCATAACTAATATTCAATTCTTACACAATTCCAATCAAGCTACCAAATTTCAATTCCAAAAATGCAAAATTTCATTTTTGGAGAATTTTCAAAGCAAATTTGCATGGTTATACATAATATTTTATAGAAAACAATTGGTGATGAGTTTTTTAATTCAATTTATTAGATTTGTAGCAAACATTTATATGCACATCTTTCATATTAAAAAACTTTCCTTTAAGTAACAAAAATATGAGCAAAGAAGAGTTAAATGTGAGGCATTATATGACCAAACTTTGTCAAATAGATATTTCTAAATTTTAACTAGATTTTGCTATTTGACCCGCACATTGTGACTAATTTTGTAAATTTGAACATGATGGTACAATTACTTTGCCAAAATCTAGTTAAAATATAGAGATATCTATTTTACAAAGTTTGGTCATATGATACCTCATATTGAATTCGTCCTAGATAGTATTTTTGTTGCTTAAGGGGATGTTTTTTAATATGAAAGATGTGCATATGGATGTTTCCTATATATCTATGCAATCGAATTAAAAAAAATCATCACCAATTGTTTTCTATGAAATATCATGTATAACCATGCAAATTGGCTTCAAAAATTTACCAAAAATAGAATTTTGCATTTTCGGAACTTAAATTTGATATGCTTGATTGCAATTGCGTAAAAATTGAGTATTAATTATGCGAGACAAAAAATTCCAATATTTCTCTATACTATGCAAACAAAATTTGAATGGCACAATAGACAATTTGTAAATGAATTGTACCCCACTGTACAACGTCCACATCAACCAAAAAATCAATACTTTTTTGTTCATTTTGACTTAGAAGAATTTCAATTTTTTTGTTGGCATTTGGGCAATGTTAAAATCACCAAGGTTGGAATTCTCTATAAAAATGGAATTTTCTTTTCAAACTAGATCATTCACAATTCCGAATTTTTTAAAAACAGTACACTTTGGTGACCGTTTAGGCATAGTAGAAGAACATTTTTCAAAAAACTTTGAACTAATAAAAGTTGGGAAATCAAGCTAAATTTTATTTCCAAAATTCCGTTTGCAATTTGAAGTCTCCAATCATAAGTTATGATCAAAGTTTAGAGGGGTTGGAATGGAAATTTTCTTTGACATTTTTAAACCCCCTCTCTAAATTTTGTCCATAACTTTTTAAGGAAATATTCAAATTGCAAATGGATTTTTGGAGATGGAATCTGGCTTGATTTTCCAAACTTTTACTAGTTCAAAGTTTCTTGAAAAAATAATTTTACTGTACCTAAACGGCCACCAAAGTCTGCTGAATCAATAAAAGAAGTGAAAAAAAATTGCAAAAAGTATACAAATAAATTTCTACTCCTACTCTAATCAAAGCATTTGGAACATGGTGCATTGGCTATAAGTGTGAGGCCTCCCATTTGGGGGGTCAAGGATTCAAGCCCGGCCATCCACTTGGTGGGCTACTTGGGTGGCGCGGTTGCCTGGAGGTAGGGCTGGAAAAAAATACATTTATATTTTTTATATTTTATATTTTTTTATTTTTTTATTTTTATTTTTTATAATTTTTCCAAAACAACATTTATTCCATGAAGAAAATACACAAATCCAGTGGTGTACGAATGTGTCAAATTTGCACGATTACAGTGCATGATTCAATGATACGGAAGTGACACGACTTCCATTCATATCAATCTAGTACATCAAACGTATAAAAGTTGTGCCTGTTTTAATGCACGGAATCAATGCGGTAATGGTACCCAAGTATGAATTCACGACTTTGGTATGACAAAAATGGACATTTAGTGGTATAGAAAGTTCAAGATGTTAAATCCTCATGTTCTTTAAATCCACAAACACGTGCTCTCATTAGATTTCCAAGCATGTGTGGTACACCACTTGTTTTATCTTCACTAAAGCACTATGACATCTTGTCTACTTGGAACACTTCATTCTTCTCACCTAATCTCTTGCAAGATTGGAGAAGTCACCCTCAAGGTCCTTCTTGCTCATTCCTTTAAGGTATTACAAGCATGCCTTGTAATGAAAGTGTTGACAAGAAGGTTTCCTAAGCAACCAATAGGAGTTGAAAATGATCACTTATAGTTGTGTCTACTTTGAGGAGTTGAGCATTTCATACTTCAAAAATGTAGGATTAAATAGATATCCTATACTTTCAACATGACAGTTCATAGAATATTGACTAAGTATTAAAAAATTTCAAACAACCTTGATTAATTTTTACTTGAATAGTTAACATTATTGACCAAAAAAGAAGATCATTTGAAATATAGCTAGAAGGGGCAACTAAAATGTTGGTTTTTGGTGCATCTAAATGAGGCAAGTTCAAATATACTAATGCACTTTCAAATGACATAGGTAGTTGAAATGCAAATTTGATAATTCAAACTTAGCAAGTGTAAGAAGGTATCATCTAATAGTAATGAAAGAATAGTATATCAAGAATCATTATAATATTAAATTTCTTTATTAAAATAAAAATAATTAATATTAATATGAAAGCATAGAGTATTAAATTATTATTATTATATTTAATATTTCAAAAACAATATTATTGTAATTGATATTATTAATAAAAAAATAGATTATTGAAACTTAAGGCTTGTACAATACCTATTTGAATGATGACTTTTTAAGGTAGGAACTTGTTTAGGTCTTGACATGTATGGGATTTTGTGATTGCAGGTTAATTTTGGAGCATTTGCTTTGATATAAATAGGAGTTCTGGATGATTACAAGAATGACTTGTTCATTTTGTTGCTTTTGCTTACAATATACATGTATTTTTCTTGAATATTTTTTTATAACAATAATATTAATATAATATTAATATATAGATAGATAGATATAGATATAGATATATACATATAATGCTTGTTTAATTTGGCCACAAAATTGTATTGGAATTTATGGCAAATTTAATAATTTTCAATTTTAAAAAATGTAGAACTTTAAAAAAAATATAGCCTAGGAAGATCAATATAGAATAATTCTTTTACTAAGAGAATTAAAAATCTCAAATCTAAAAAAATAGACATTTTGATGTTCTCTTTTGCAAAAAACATTATGCTTTGTTTTTTATAGCCATGCTCATAAATAAGTGCTCTGATTGTTAGAAGTATTTTAAGCATTCAATTAAGTATTTTAAGCTAAATTGAATCATTGTTAGAAGTATTTTAAGCTTTGATTGTTAGAAGTATTTCAATTAAGCTTAATTTTGACCACTGGAGTTCTACATTTTGGCATAGAATTCAAAATCTAATATAACATTTTTTGAGGATTATTTTCAAAATCACTATAGATGGATCTATAAGAGATAATATAATTATGTGATCATTTTGGTGATAACATTGAAGACCAATTCAGAATTTGTAAGAAAATCCCTTCTAACAATCAAAATATATACAATGATTAGACCTTGCAAAAAAAATTGTCAATGATTTTTTACCTAGAGGGTTGTGCAATCTCTATTTAAGATAAAAACGAAATACTTTATTTGACATTCGAGGGGCAAAATAATAGCCACAACAACAAAATACTCATTGCAACGACATGGTTTGTAAGTGCTTGTATTGCACTCCACTACATCAAACAATTAATTTCAAGAACCAAAGAGTCAAATTGATGAGATGCTTGATGGATTCTAAATAGATGATCAAATGGTCTTGATCTCAAACCTTGCTTTTCAATCACTAATAAGTTTCTACATCTAACAAATCTTTGTATTTAGATTTAGCAAGACCTATTTACAAAGTCTATATCTAATCAAATTGTCAATATATAAAGAAAAATCTATTAGAAGTTAAACTATCATAGCTACCAACATTCACTTGACATTTAGTATTGAGAGTTCAAATAGAATCAAGGAAGAGATGAGCAATGCATAGCTACGGCCATCAACTCTGAACTTAATTACTTGCTTGCCAACATGCCCCTATGTCCTATTGCATAATACCAACCATTTACAGAAAGAGACTCAAATGATTTTTTGCAAATGAAAGCTAATTCACCAACTAAATCATTGAAAGACTTCATCATATTTAAGTTCAAAATTTTATATTTTAATTCATAAAATTTTGAATTAAACCAAAGCTTTGACATAACATCAGCATTGCCAAAGACACAATTTCTAAATAAAAAATAGTCTACAATACCTATTGTCCAATTAACTAGTTGTCCAATATGACCCTTTAAAAAGACAAGGATTGTGAAATGCAATACCTACAAACCAATGAATACAAACATGGTTCAATAAAACAATGATTACAATTGTGCAATATCTATTGGCCAATAAACCTGACATCTATCTAAGAAGACAAGAGTGTATAACACAAAAAAACTCAATAATATTTCTCAATAATGTAGTATAAAGCTTAGTAATAATGCTCCAAAAATTGTATTGGCAAGATTGAGGTTTCAGCTTGCCTTTCATAAATACTATAAGTTTATCTTGAAGTTTCTTTAAAGAAATCGGAGATCTTCTAGGAAGCATAAAGAAATCCTAGAAGTTACTAGGATGCCTTGAAAAGTCACATACATAGTTTAAAAAGTCACTAGAAAGTTTCATAAAATAACTAAAAATTCACCTTGATATTAGGCATATACCTTTAATTTTTAAAAAAGATAAACTTCTTCTAACTACCATATATTACATAAATGTAATAAATAATTAATTCTAACATAATATATTTATATAGAAATTAAAATAAAATTCAACTAGTATTACATCTATAAAAAGACATTTCTAAAATAGATGATCTATTTTAGAAATGTATTTTTTACAAAAATGAATATTTCTATTTTAGACATTTGCCAAATTACATTTCCAACTTTAATTTATTATTCAAAATTAAATGTTGAACTTGATTGCTAAAATCGATGATATATCTAATAAAGTTTAGACCAAAAATATTCAAAACTCCCAAATCAACAAAAATGACGTCAAATTCAAATTTATTTATAAAAAATAAACAAACTTTGAAAAAGATCCAAAAAAAACTATAGGTGTAGAAGAATATTTTATATTTGAGTCGTTTGGAGATATAAATGCAAAATTATGGTTGCAGTTTAGTGTTATAAGAGACATTCAGTATACTATAGCATTGATGTTTCTTGCAATCATCCATTTCATTTCTCAAAATTTGACAACTTATAGAGGAACTTCATCCAAAAGAGTTTGGATAAGCATTAGAATACGTTTTTTATGATTAATCCTAATGACCTCAAAGTTTGTATTCTAGATGGTGTAGTAAAGTGCTTTGGATTGATGATTTTTCCAAATAGTTTTCCACTCATCCAAAATAGTGCTTGATTTAGAAACCAATATCTTTTTACAAAATTTGATGAAATAGATAAAAACAATATGCTTGCATCAAATCATTTGAAAACAAAATGAAAATTCAAATAACAATATGGGCATTAAAAGTTTAAATGATCTTCAATTTACTAGTATAAAACCACCATTCTTATTTATACTTTTCACTTTTACATATTCTTTCTTGAAAGTTTGTTAAAGTTTATTAAATTTATTAAAACATATTATCAAGGACAAATTTTTTTAAGATTTTAACAAGACAATGTCAAAAGTATCATGTGCAATATTTTGCTTTTCTTTTGGGTATATTCATGTTATTAAGACTTGTTAAAATTTATTAAGTTTAACATTTTTTAACACATTGAAGCAAAAATTTGTCAAAATTAAATTCTAGAATACATTAACAAGGGGATAGCTCTGCACTAACAATTTTGTTATAGTCTGTTATCAATTGAAGGTATTCTAGATTCTATTAGAATGCATTTTTTGGACCATATATGAAGAAATAATGAATTTTAAAATTTTATTAAAAATTTATTGAATATGAAATTTCATATTCAAAGTTGTACATCTTAGACAAGAATTAGAAGTGATCAATTTTGCAACTAAAGCAAGTTTAGGTCTTGTAAATTGAAATGCTTTGTAAGCAATTGGTAAGAAAGCTCTAGATAATAGAGAATGGTTATGGTGACACTTAAGAATTTGCACTGATATATGAAGAAAAAACAAGTAGCTACACTACAAAGGCTTCAATTGGCCCTCCAACATCACTTGAATAAGTTGACTCATTCATTGAGGGTGGTTGCAAGCTACATTCCACTAACTCTTAGACAAACTCTTTGTGCACTCTTGCAAACTCTTATTTATATTGCTAGGATTTTGATTTTAGAATATTTAAAAAAATCATAGCATTAGATATTACAAAAATCAAAGGTTCAGGTATTTGATTTATGTACACATATTAAAAGAAATGAAATTTTTTTTTTTGAAAAGAAATTATTTTTGAAATTTAGAATTTAAAAGCCTCTCTTTATTAATACTTTGATTTAATAATGACAATACTTTGAGGATTAAAACAATATAGTTTTCGTTCTATTTTTTGGATTTTTATTCTACATCCCTCCTAAATATTTGTCTTCAAAACCACTTCCAAAAATTAAAATCACTACAGAAGTATTTATACCATGTAAATGCCTATTGTTCCTTTTCTATGATAAAAAAATGCCAGAGCTTAATATATATTACTGATGATAAAATTCGGAATACTTGAATTTTTATTTGGTTGATCAAAGACCTTGAATTAGCTAATAGTGGTCAAGTAATACATAATTAACCCCTAAAGGCCCAAGGCCTTTTTTCTGCCAAAACCCCTCAAAACTGTCATTTCTATAGCAAAGAGTAAAAAATTTTAAAAATTGTTTTCTTTGCACATCTAACCATAGGATCTTACACCTAACTAGTATAAGAATGTGTGGAAAAAATTTCAGAATTTTCGAGGGCATAGATTGCAAGATATCTGCGTTTAATCCCTAAAAGCCCGTTGTCCCTTCGAGGGACAAATGCATTTTCGGGCAGGTACCTACGGGCTGAAATTTTCTCTTGATTTTTTGAAACTTTTTTGGGAGGTAGAAAAACTGATTAGCTTCATGGGAATATAATTTTTTTCACAAGCGGTCCCCGGGAACAAAAGTTATGACCAAATAAGCTCAAAACAAGGGACGGCGGGCAGCAAAAAAAATTTAAACTTTTTTATTTTATTTTTATTTTTATTTTTTTTCTCATAGACTATATTTTTGTGTATCTAAAAAGCTTTGATTCATTTCATTTGGGTTTGTTATGAGAAAGTTATGGACATTCTTGTTTTTGGGGCAATTAGAGCATCTTTTTGAAAAAAATAACTTGTAGGATTCATTTCTAAATGCAATTTTTCAAATTTTTCAAATTTTTTTTTGCATGGTTAAGTTTACTTGCTAGAAAAATCTGACCATTTGGATAAGTGCATTTTAATTCCCTTTAAAATATATGAATATTTTAGATTTTCCTTCTATCTTGTATCTACTTCTATTTAACAATTTTTTGAATAATGAAAATTAAGTTTTTTTGAATTTCTTTTTTTTGGGTAGATTTTCAATTTAATTCTCCACTATAAACATTTAAAGCTCAAAACTCTGTAGTGTAAAAATTTTCAGTTAAAAATTTTCAAAGTCAAAAAATCCAGTCCCACAATGTGCTGAAAAATTTGTTTTTTTCACTTTAAACGTAGATATCTTACAATCTATGCGGTCAAAAATTCTGAAATTTTTTTTCACACAATCTCATTCTAGTTAGGTGTAAGATCCTATGGTTAGATGTGCAAAAAAAACATTATTAATTTTTTTTCACTCTTTGCTAAGAAATGGCAGTTTTGGGTGTTTTTTGGCAGAACAAAGGCCTTGGGCCTTTAGGGGTTAAAGTGAAAAAAATAAGTTTTTCAGCACATTGTGGGACTAGATTTTATGAATTTGAACATTTTTAACTTAAATTTTTTGCACTTCAGAGTTTTGAGCTTTAAACCTTTATAGTAGAAAACTGAGTTGAAAATCTGGGAAAAAAAATCCCAAAAAACTTAATTTTCATTATTACTAAAAAAACTGTTAAGTAGAAGTAGGTACAAGATAGAAGGAAAATCTAAAATATTACTCCCTCCATCCCAAAATGATCTTTCTGTTGGCGATAATTTTTTGTCCCAAAATGATCGTCTTGTTGTGCAAGGAAGGGGATTGGTAGGGAGCTTTGAACATACTGTAGAAGCACAATGGCCAAATCTTCTTAAACAAATCCTTTAAAATTGGGCGTTGAATAAAAAGCAACCCTCGCTCATTGGAGGCATGGCCCAGTCATTAAGATAGGGCTTAAACAAGGAGCTGATTAAACTGCTAACTCCCTCTCATTGGAAGCACAACTATCAAATCAGCAAGTTGACCTCCTCCCAAGTGAGCTGACCCTCATATCAGGGCTTGCTTCAAATAAAAGAGGTTGGTCTGGTCTTGAGTCAACTCTGACTTTTTAAAATTTCAACTGTTTGTTGACATACTCTTTTTATGGATTAGATATTGAGTGGGTGTACGGTGAACAATCCAGTGGCCACCGGTGCTTCTTGAAAATGCTCCAAAAATCTTATTTTTAAGTCTTCCAAAATCACACTTTGAAAACTAGTTCGAAACTCAAAATTTCAGGACGATAGGAGAGTATAAAATTCTAGTTACTAGTCAAAATGGATTTAAAAAATCATTATTTTCAAGCTTAATCCGAGACATTTTGTCCAATAAGAAGATCATTTTGGGACAGAGGGAGTATTATCTTTTATATGGAATTAAAAAGCACTAATCGCAATGGTGAGATTGTTCTAGCAAAAAAACTAAACCTTGTGGAAATTTATTTTTTTGAAAAATTATTAAAATTGCATTCAAAAATGAATCCTACAAGTTATTTTTTTCAGGAAGATGCTTTAAGTGCCCCCAAAACAAGATTGTCCATAACTTTCTCATAAAAAATACAAATGAAATGAATAAAAGCTTTCTAGATAGATAAAAATATGATCTATAAGAAAAAAAAAAGTAAAAAAAAAAATTAAAGTAAAATTTTTTTTGCTGCCCTCTATCCTCTGTTTTGAGCTTATTTGGGCATAAATTTTTTTCTTGGGAACCAATTGAAAAAAAATAATATTACCACAAAGCTTAGCAGTTTTTTTATCTTCCAAAAAAATTTCGGAAAATCACAATAAAATTTCAGCCCGTAGGTACCTGCCCGAAATTCCATTTGTCCCCCAAAGGGACGACGGGCCTTTAGAGGTTAACCAACTACAAAATAGGGTTTGAATTTTACATATGTATCTTTAAAAGGACCTAGGACAATGAAGGATTGGTCTTGCTTATCTTTGTAGCACCAACTTGCTTTTGGGATAAGGTCATCCTCTAACTTCCTCTTGTGTAAATTGTGATGACACTAAGCCTCCTTCTAATCCCAAATTCATTTATTTGTATTAGCTACAAGCACAATGTCACTACTTGATGTCCCAATTTCATCCATTTGGATGGTCACATGTGTATCCTTACCCTATATTTTCATCCCAACTTTAGTAGTCTTAAAGTTACAAGAATTTGCTAAACAACATAAACTAATAACTTATGTATTCTATAGGATAGTAATGTTGCAAATGTAGACCTTATTTGTACCATTATATATCAAAGTGTATTTAAACTTTCATATGTTCAATTCAATGATGTTCAATGATGCTTAATAGCCATGCCATGCTATTAACTATTATTTGGTCCATCTAACTAAAAGTGACATTGATAATTATTTCCAATTCCAAAGTGGAGATTAACCATTATCCATCCGTAACTAACCCTACAGGGATACATGAAGATAATCAATATGTACTTCACTATTTTCTTTGTACTTTTAGTAGGGGTACAAAAAAAAACCCTTTTAAAGTATGTTCACATTTGGTATTAGGGGTGATGTTTGAAATGTAAATCTCATCCGGAAGTAGGTCTAAATTTGTTCTTAGAAATTAATAGAAATTTAAAAGTTTTTAAGAAAATATTTTTTTATTCATTCTGAAACTGCACTGCAGGGGCCCAAAAATCAATTCTTTATCAGCCTTCTGGAGGGCTGAAATTTTTCCTAAAAATGAGTTTGGTTGTAGCTCCTCCCCCATCCTCCGGACGGATGTCAAACCTCTGTCAGCTAGTCCTTACATTCAAGCAACCAAGTAGGACTAATGCATGTATTGCCCCGTATTTTATCCTTGCAAAAAACACTGAAACTTTTTATTTGTTGCATGTGATGAAATTTGCAAATACTGAATTCATATTTGCAATCAAAGACCCCGACTTCGCTACGAAGCATGAAAAAATACAAAATTTGAGCGGCATAAAATAGGGGGCAGTTTTTACATTTACCCTCTGACGGGGCAATACATGCGTCAATCCTCCCTGGCCGTCAGCTCCTGGCCCCCCTTGGGAGTTGGGACTGACGGAAGTTGGAGCTTCATCAGCCAAGGAAGGAAGGCTGCGGGCCGTGCGGGGTCCGTGGCCTCCCTGCGGCCATTTGCTCCCGTGAGCCCCGCGCCCTCCCTGCCCGGCTGCTTGTGTGGCGCCGATGGAGTGCCCCAGCAGTCTCCCCGCCGATATTTAGCCCCGTCGCTCCTCTACCCCGCTGTAACATTTCTGCCTCTCCTGCCATCTTGGGTGTCTCTGGATGCTCCGCACGCTGTCTCTTGGGCGTTCATATCGTTAGCGTCTGCCTGTTGTGGCCTTCCATGGCCCTGGGATGAGGCCTGGTTTAAATGCCTGCCTGCCTGCCTGTCTGCCTGCCTGCAGGAGAACGAAAGATGCAAAAGCAGATGAGAAAGCCAAGCGTGAGTGTGTGTGAGAGTGTGAGACTGTGAGTTTGTGTTGGATCTCGCCGGGAGAGTGAGTGGCGGCGCTGGCGTTGCCCATCCCACACCACTCGCGCCGACCTGACTGCCTGACTGCTCGGCCACACTCACGGAACGGAACCTCGTGACTGTTGCTGCGACCCCCTCGATTGCTGGCTCGCTCGCCCGTCGCCTTGTTTGCCAGCTCCGGAGTGTCGTTTCCAGTGGAGCTTGGCGCGAAACTGCTCTTTCTTCGTGGGTGGGTTGTTCAAGGCCTCTTCTGAGCTTCCAGGTAAGAGCCGACGCGTTGCGTGGTGCTTTGGTCGTTAGAGTACTCGTTTGCTGGTCCATTCAGAAAGGCCGGAAGCGGAGCTCCCCACCTGCCCATTTTCTGGGCTAGGATGGCGTCGCCTTGGGGACTGACCTGCGAACGAGGGGGTGAGTGTTGTGGGTCCATGTGGTCATTGGATGGGAATCGAAATGGAACTGACGAGGACGGGATTATTGGGAGGGCTGAATCGGAAAATTCTCGAAGGGCTGAAAGAATCATAAGATGAGGTTCTGGAAGGGCGGAATTCGAGCCAGCTGTGCTGATGGTAGCTGTGCTCTTCTTCTTCTTCTTCTTCTTCTTCTTCTTCAGATGTGGACGACTGAGCTGGTTCAAATTCGAATTTGAGTTCGAAGAGGGGGTCGTCTTCCAAATTGCCGAGGCTATGCGTTCATGATGCGACACTAGGTTCTTCAAAAATTGGTAAAAAAATCTCCGCACACTTGCCTGGCCTTGCCCCAATTCGACCATGGCGACGGCATTGGCGAATACTGGAGTTCTCGGCACGGAGTTTCTGTCGTCTCGAGTCGGAGACCATCTGTCTTCCAAGCAGAAATCGGCTTTCGTGAGTTTGACCTCCCCGGGCATCACCATAGCCAGCCGCTCCGCCGCGTTCCTGTGTATCGTGGCTTTTGCGGGGCGTCAAGGAGAGGGGCAGAGTTCCAGTGAGGGGACGAAGAAGAAACCGTACTTCAAGAGAAGACGGACTGGAAAGAATAAAAAGAATGGGGCGGTAGTCGAAGAGGTGAAGAGCGATCTTCGAGCTCTCATCTCCAACTCGGCTGTTCCTGTGTTTTCTGAACGGACTGAGTTGTCGGAGGAGCCCGAGGTGGCGAAACTGTTGGTGGAGGACGACGATGAGTCGGGTACGTCTGCTGTGTGAGAAGGGATAGAGATGAAATCTGTTTATCAATCACGTCGGAAGTCATAACGGTAGCTTGAAATCGAAGGCCACTGCACGAGAGACACGAGGAACCTCTAAGCGGCCCACATCGAGTCAAATGACTTTTCTTAGCGAGTGATAGGAGGACCTTCTTTTTGTTGGATTGCACGCACCCTTTGACCGAAACTTGCACTGATTCTGGGGATATAAAACTTGACCCTACCTGAATTCTATTGTTCGTAATTCGATCAAATTGATCATTTTGAAACTTTGAAATCTTGGTTCTTTAGGAGTTAATGGCTTTACAATAATTCTTATAATTTAACTCAGGAATTTTACATTGCAAAGTTGGAACCAACAAGAGAGAGTTTGAACCAGTAGTATTTGCAGTCAGGGATGGGATAACAATCGTTTATACTTACCATCTTATGTCTCATTTGAGATAATAAGTTTCCAACCTGTCTCGAAGAGGTAGCTTGAAACTGTGTACTTTAGCTTGTCACGGAGGAGCCACATAACTGCAACCTGCTCATGCCCATTCTTTTTATTTAGACTAGTGTATAGTTGACATTGACGCACATGAGAGAATCGACGAAAGAATCGACGAAATAATGATGATTCTGCACCAATCTTGTGATATAATCATGATTTGGTGGCGGGACTGACAATTGAAGCTCACAATTGTGAACTTCGTTCGTTTTTTGCTTTTTTTGTCTTTGCAATGTAAAGTGGGCCATCGCGATGAATACGAATTGTGGAAGCCTTTAGTGCCTTCTCCAATGCCTGTCCTGTTCTGTGCATCCATCATCGTATTCTACTGGGGAAGAATCCTGAATCGCTGACGGTGTGGTTGCAGATGACGGCGGTCCTGGCAACCCACTGGGGAGGCGAGTGCTGGGCAAGGCCGTGGTGAGCTGGATGAAGGGCGGCATTGCGGCCATGGTGAGAGAGGTTGCCTGCGCGCAGGAGAGAGGGGAGATCAAGGAAGCGGATGAGCGCATGGGAACGGGCCACAACCTGGTGGCGCTCGCGCAGCCGTTCCTGCTGGCCAGCCCCATGCCTCAGGGCCTGGAATCACTCTGCCTGCGAGCCAGCCTGCATTACCCCACGCTCTTTGATCATTACCAGCGGGAGTTGTGTGTCGCTTTGCAAGACTCCCAGGTGGGTACAGACATTCATGGATGACTCTCCTTTCGGGGGGCAGGAACCAGGGGCCGGCCTGCCAGCCATGGGGTCGGTCGGTCGGTTTAGGGTTCCTCCCTCTCCAGTTTCTGTCTGTCTGCAGTGTCCTTTAGCTTCACTTCTAATCCTAACTGCAGATGGTCATGGGATGCACGAAACGAACCGATTAGATCTTTGGTTGGTTGGCTGGTTCGTTCGCACCATATTAACTTCTCACTCACTTCTTACTTGTCACGAATGACTTTACTGGTAAAAGGGACAAGCGGTTGACCCTTGAGTGCCCATATAGCTGACTGTGCCGTTTCCATCTGTAGAGTTGGAGTTGAAATAAGCCATGTAGGAAGCGTCCATGCTGGTGATTACATGTTATAGAAAGACGAAATTGCATCCTACAATTTGAATGATAAGAATATGTTCTGAAAGTTACTTTCATTGACTCTTGGCTTCCACAGGGGACTTTCTGCTTGTAGCCTGGGCACTTGAGGGTTGATATTTGATTTTGCTGTGAATTCTCGTGTGTTTTGCAGTGGTATTTATCCTTTTTTAACTCTCGAGAGGGATTGTGTTGGATGTTGTGACTGCAGGCGAAAGGAAAGGTGGAGAACTGGCAGGTCACCGAGGCCTGGAAGCTGCTGAAGGAGTTCGCGAAATCTGGTGTGGTGTTTCCAACTTTCAACAGTCCTTGCCTTATGACGAATGTATGAAGGGTATTTAATTCGAAGGTGGTTCTAGAGTTGAGAGTTGACAGTGGATGTCTTGTTTACACAGGCGCGCACCGTGCGGTTGCTAGGAGGGCGAAAGAGCCCAAGCAGGTTCATGACGTACTAGGATTATCTCGAGAACGGATTTCTGAGATACAGTCACAGGTGGACACGTTCGTGATCAGAGGTCTGCAACTTTTGCAAATTGAGAGAGACGCTGAACTGGAAGCCACGCATCAGTCCCTCGAGGGGGCTGCATCTGCCATCGGCAACCCTCCGATGCCTCCTTCCACAGTGCCGACAGACAATAAAGACGAACAGGCTCTTGAGAATTGCGATTCCATAACCCATTTGATTGCCACTGGTTCCACCACAGGTATGCTGTGGCATTGAATGATACCAAATTCATTAAAGTGCACATCACCTTTGAAATGTTCAAATTAAGCGTAAGAAATCAAGCTGTTTTTTCACAGAAATGGTCATCAAAGATATTGGGAGACGGATATCTGTCTGCTTAGCTCCTCGAGCTTTAACTTCGTGTTGCAATGGATGTAATATTGACGGTTGTGTTGGTGGAATGACATTAATTGTCCAATATTTTTGATTGGTTTCATGTCAATAACAGAAGTGGAACTTATTTCAGTGGGCATGAATCATGATCCTGCCACAGGTTTGGGAGGAATGCACTTGGTCACTCTGTCAGTAGAAGGGGGAGGCCATCTGCCTCCTACAACAATATCTCCGGGTGACATGGTCTGTGTTCGCATATCTGACAAGAAGCGAGGAGGGTCAACTATGGAATGTATGCGAGGCTCAGTTTACAGTTTGGCTGAAGACAATAACAGCATCGCCATTGCCATTGAGGCTCGATACGGCGATCCCACGTTCTCTCGCCTGTTTGGAAAGTCATTGCGCCTGGACCGCATCAGTGCACTTGCTGATGCGACCACTTATCAGGTTTTCTCTCCTTTCACTTGCATTTGACAGGATGTGTATCATGTTGGAATCGTTGACCAGCTTCGTGGTACATTTTTGAAATCATACCAGCAGTTAATTTCTCAGTCGCTAGTAGAAAATTTCCTTCAGAGGAGCTCTAGAACTTCTAGTCACGTTAACCCGGCCAATTTGAATGCCATTTGAGTCTCGGTCCCTTATAAGTCGGCTACGTTTTCTTGAATACCTCTTTTGGTAGGTTTCTACCAGTGTACACTATGGAAAAGTGTGTTTTCGCTAGCCTTGGAAGGATCTTTGCTCTGGAATTCTGTCACAGGAAACATGTTGCCACATGGTGTTATGTGTCTGCAAGTGGGCTTGCACTGTAGGGAATCTCAGAGAGTAGCTTGGAAGGGATTGAATCGATCCTAGGAATCAGATTTTTTGAGAAGCTGTCATTTTATCTTGATCGCTCACGTCGCTGCTTGCTTGTTATTGTTGCGAGCATCATGCTTTCTTCTGACCATGAAGTTCGCAATTTTGTCAGCGTGACTGTGAAGCGCTAGTGCGACTTCAAAAGCATGGGCTACAGAAGAAGAATCCGACATCCGCCGTAGTGGCCACCCTCTTCGGGCAAGGTCCAGACATCTGCCGGCTAGCGCAGAATGGACCCCTGTTGCCGATTCCCAAGTTCGAAAAGTCCTCTTTGACAGAGATTCGATTTGATGATTCTCAGAAGCAAGCCATCCAAATGGGGTTAGACAGGAAAAGGCCCGTGGTGGTGATCCAAGGGCCTCCAGGAACTGGGAAGACGAGCGTCGTCACAGAGCTCATAGAGAGGGCAGTGCTACGCGGGGAGCGGGTGCTTGCAACTGCACCCACGAACGCAGCCGTGGACAACATGGTGGAAAGGCTGGCAAACGCAGGTCTGAACGTAGTCCGGGTCGGGAACCCCGCCAGGGTAGCTCCCGCCGTTTCTGCGAGGTCGCTGAGTTTCATCGTCGACAAGGGGCTGACAGCTTTTCGAAGAGATTTGGTGAGGAGGCGGGCCGACTTACGTAGTGATCTGCGTCAATGTCTGGACGACGATTCAGTAGCTGCTGGCATTAGGCAGGTGTTGAAGCAGCTGGGCAAGACCTTAAAACAACGAGAAAAGGAGACGATCAATGATGCTTTGACATCTGCACAGGTGCGTTTTTTGTAGCGAACCACTAGGTTGCTGCTTCGTATTTCTTGACTCGGATGTTGCTGCAAAGTCGTGGATTTTGTCCTGAATAGATAGATGTGTAGATAGATGGCTTGCCATGTAGATCCAACGGACTTCTGTGAATGTTTGGGTCGCCAGTCTGTCTGCATAGTATAGATAGACATCTTCCTCTGGGTTCTTATACGGACCGTTGGAAGATACTTTATATGAACTGCTGGATCCAGGTGGTCCTCTGCACAAACACGGGAGCGGGTGATCCATTGATTCGCAAATTGGAGGCGTTTGACCTGGTGGTGGTGGATGAAGCGGCACAGGCAATAGAGCCGTCCTGCTGGATTCCTCTGTTGCAGGGCAGACGCTGTGTCTTGGCTGGTGATGCCTGTCAACTGGCCCCCACAATTATGTCGCGAGAGGCCCTCGACGGTGGCCTCGGCGTCTCTCTCATGGAGCGAGCAGGAGCCTTGCATGACGGTCTCCTGAGTACCATGTTGAGCATCCAGTACCGCATGCATCATGCCATCGCACTGTGGGCATCATACGAAATGTACGGAGGTCGATTGCGTTCGGCTCCTGCTGTAGCATCACACCTTCTCCGTGACTCCCCCAGTGTTACGGTAGGGTCCTTGTTGTATGGGTTTTATTCAGTACTCTGATCTATCAATTGTGCTCCAGTCTTGTTTGGTTTTGTGTTTTCTCATCTTGTTGTCCTTGACGTCTTCTGGTTTTCCTACTGGTTACCAAAAGCAAGAGTCACCTGCTGATTATGTAGGTGACCCCTGCTTGTGGTAGTGAGGGTGGAAAAAAAACGATTGTGAAGAATCATGTGATACTTGTCTGCGAGTAAGTTTATTCGTTTAGTGAATTTGAATTTGTTAAGGATGGTCAGGGCTGGACACTCACTGAGCTATGTCTGTTTGAATGTCTGATCGTAGAACTCTACGATCACGAAGGTACCTATGTTGCTATTAGATACGCGACTACCATTTGGAAGTCTGATACCCGGTTGCGAAGAGCGTTTGGACCCAGCAGGAACTGGATCCTTCTACAACGAAGGCGAGGCAGACATCGTGGTCGACCACATTCGTGCCCTCCTTGCGACAGGTAACATTAATCTCAAGACTACACAATTTAAGGTCACAGCCTGAAGCAAGTCTCTTTAGGCTGGAGTTATATGTTTTCACCTACTGACGTTAGAGTATTAGTAGTCATGTTGTAGTGCTACGACATGCTTAGCTCATAGAAAACTGTGCTCCAATCAATAGCTATAGCCTGAAGTCACTTGCTTTAACCTGTGACATCAAGAATTTAGTGGAATCCATGCTTGGTCCATTTCAGATTTAGCTGCGAGTTAAAGTTTCTCCCATGTGCAGACTTATATTTTGTGACGATATCGATGTGCTGTAAGAAATTCTCTGAGGTGGATTGGCTATGATGCACAGGTGTTCCTCCCTCTTCAATTGCAGTGCAATCACCGTACATGGCCCAGGTGCAATTGCTTTGTGACCGTATCGAGGAAATTCCAGGTGCTGAAGGTGTCCAGGTTGCTAGTGTGGACAGTTTTCAAGGACGGGAAGCTGATGCAGTTGTTATCTCTATGGTACTCCATGAACACTATTGTGGATTTATGTAGCACATTCATGTGGTCTTGCTGTTGGGCACTTTGAGGTTATACCTTTTCGTACCGTAACGCCAAGCCTTATCACTGATATCACTGTCCTATTCGCTAGTCTTAGAGGATTATAACGAATAACTCTTTTTTTCCCAAGCCCTTGGATTCAACTGAAAAGTACAGACTTGGACGTTCTGGAGTGAGTAGAACGACCTAGGATTAATTATGTCCATTATCTAGTACTGTCTAGGCCTTATTACTTTTGGTTGGCCACGTATTTTTCTGACTCGGTGCATGGTTGTTGCTGCTTCTTGTAGGTGAGGTCAAACAATATTGGGGTGGTGGGCTTTCTGGGGGATAACAGGAGAATGAATGTGGCAGTCACCAGAGCCCGAAAGCATGTCACTATAGTCTGCGACAGTACGACCGTCAGTCGGAACATGTACCTGCAGCGTCTTCTTCAGCACATCCGTCGCTTTGGTGAGGTTCGCTGCGCTGGTCCTGCGGACACGCCATCCATGCCCAAAAAGAGTTCCAGCATTCCTTCTCGGACTGCATAGCCAGCCAGCCAGCATCCGGTTCAATCTCTTTCTCCTCAACCTTCAGCCTCCCATTTGTCCAGTGTGAAGAACATGATTGTGATTAAGATATTCTTTGCGTTGGGGACATTCTCAACTGATGAAATGTCGTACTGTAAACTATGTAGCTGGTGAGAAAACTTGTTCTATTACCGTCTTCAGGAGTAGAAAGATGGCTACTCGTGTATTCTAAATTGAAATTTGTTAGGCACAGAAAATTATGAGGTGCCTCATTGGCATATGGTACGTTTAGAGGCAATTGTTGTAACATTCCTGTATGCAATGCATTCACTGTACCATATTTTATTTGATACTTTACGCAAGGCTCAAATCTCGAATATGTATGTTATTTATTCTGCATTAACCGCTAGGACCCTAAGGACTAGCAAAGACCTCCTGGAACCCCTATTTCACCTTAAATTTGGTCAGTTATGTGTACACATTTTTTTGTGCATCCAAACACAAGCCTTATCACTGATATCACTGTCCTATTCGCTAGTCTTAGAGGATTATAACGAATAACTCTTTTTTTCCCAAGCCCTTGGATTCAACTGAAAAGTACAGACTTGGACGTTCTGGAGTGAGTAGAACGACCTAGGATTAATTATGTCCATTATCTAGTACTGTCTAGGCCTTATTACTTTTGGTTGGCCACGTATTTTTCTGACTCGGTGCATGGTTGTTGCTGCTTCTTGTAGGTGAGGTCAAACAATATTGGGGTGGTGGGCTTTCTGGGGGATAACAGGAGAATGAATGTGGCAGTCACCAGAGCCCGAAAGCATGTCACTATAGTCTGCGACAGTACGACCGTCAGTCGGAACATGTACCTGCAGCGTCTTCTTCAGCACATCCGTCGCTTTGGTGAGGTTCGCTGCGCTGGTCCTGCGGACACGCCATCCATGCCCAAAAAGAGTTCCAGCATTCCTTCTCGGACTGCATAGCCAGCCAGCCAGCATCCGGTTCAATCTCTTTCTCCTCAACCTTCAGCCTCCCATTTGTCCAGTGTGAAGAACATGATTGTGATTAAGATATTCTTTGCGTTGGGGACATTCTCAACTGATGAAATGTCGTACTGTAAACTATGTAGCTGGTGAGAAAACTTGTTCTATTACCGTCTTCAGGAGTAGAAAGATGGCTACTCGTGTATTCTAAATTGAAATTTGTTAGGCACAGAAAATTATGAGGTGCCTCATTGGCATATGGTACGTTTAGAGGCAATTGTTGTAACATTCCTGTATGCAATGCATTCACTGTACCATATTTTATTTGATACTTTACGCAAGGCTCAAATCTCGAATATGTATGTTATTTATTCTGCATTAACCGCTAGGACCCTAAGGACTAGCAAAGACCTCCTGGAACCCCTATTTCACCTTAAATTTGGTCAGTTATGTGTACACATTTTTTTGTGCATCCAAACACGAATTAGAGATTGGGGATAGTGGAGCTGCTTCCGCACTTTCTCTGTTGCAGCATGAAGCATTCAACGTACACTGATGACAGCCACCAGAATTGGTTATTATGAGGTGATGAAAGTTTCTCTGAGGATCAATATTCCTGAAAAGAATCAAGTTCTGTAAGCTGAATTTCTCGATAATTTCAGAGAACGCGAGCTGATTGTGCTTAGCTATGCAGCACTGATTTGACTTTCCATGGAGATGTCGTGGGTACTAGTGTGCCCTGTGCCGTTACCACAGCCAACATCATTGTAAAAATAATTTTTAAAATTTTCTAATTTATAATAACTAGTTTGAAATTTAATATCTTTCACACCATCATTCCAAACGCCATGAAACAAAGCCTGTACATGCCTCCTCGCCAAGAGCTTTCCAATGGTACCAAGAATGCCACCAAAATCTAAGTAAAAGTAGTTTTCTAATTTTTGATTCATAAATACTTTGAAATTCAATAACTTCCAAATTGTAGGTCCAAATGTAGTGAAACCAAGCTTGTGCATCCCTCCTTGCTGAGCACTTTCACACGATTCCAAGCATGTGACCGAAGATGCATGGTTTGAAAGATCTCAACATAACAAAAGAAAAAAATTAGGTATTTAAATTTAGGTGATAAAAACCATGCTAATTTAATGGATGGATGGATGGATGGATGGATGATTACTTATGCCTCACAATGCCTTTCACAAGGCTTTTGATGGTTACAACCAGGGCTTTTTTATTTGGCTTTTTAGTGCCAGATTGCACTAGAAAAAATGAATTTGGCTAAATTTTTTTGACAATCCGTGAAGTGTTTTTTTCCAGAGAACTCCAAATTTTAAAAAAAAAAAATCTTAGATAAAATTGTCATTTTGTAGATGAAAATAGAATTATGAATTTGTGATATGTGCTAATGTGATATTTTTTATTCAATATGTGGATGAATGTTGAAATTTAGAGCACCACTATAATATTTTATATGGTCACTTTAGCACTTTATAATAAATGAAAAAAAACACTTGGTCACAAGGTCTTGAGATTTTTGAACTATTTAGCCTAGGTTAATTTGGGGAATAAAATTACAGAAAATCTTCAGTCATCACTCATTTTTTCAAAGTATTCTCATGACTAGCGAGTCAAGTAAAGGCTTGTCAAATTAAATGCGCATAGTGTAAATGTTCAAAGGTATAGGAAAAATATTTATTTTGCCTCTAAGGTAGAACCACCCATTCCTAACTAGGGAGCCATGCCTAATCTGTGGAATGCACTATTTCAAGCCAAATAAGGTGCTCAAGCTTGGAATGTGTTTTTTTCTCCCTAGAGGGTGTGTTTTTCTCCTTTTCAAGGTTAGGACGAATAAGGTCATGACTTTTGTCCCACAGTGTCATAGTGTGTGGGAAGTAATGATTAAGGTGGTAGGAAGTAGTGAGTGGGAAAATAAGGTGGAGGTACCCATAGCCAATCACTTCAGGGATTTTGGGATAGATGATGAACGAAATGAGTGATGACTGAAGATTTTCCGTAATTTTATTCCCAAAATTGGAATTATTGTGAATTTTGGGAGTCAAAAAGTGTTTCAAACCAGTAACCAATCTCTAGAGTCTTCCAATTCCGATCATTCAAAAACTAGTTTCTTACTTTCTTACTACTTTTGCATACTCTAGGACATATGTCATGATTCTTATGAGTCCCAACTTTAAAAAAGAGTAAAAAAGCAGGTTCTAAGCCTTGATTGGAAATAGTGGCACCAATAGGTTGGACATTGATCCCTATAGAATGGGTGGTTCAACCTTTGTTCAATTATAAGTGGAATTAGAAGACTCTAAACATTGGCTATAGATTTAGAATACTTTTTGGCTTCCAAAATTCATACTAATTTCAATTTCAACAATAGAATTACAAAAAATTCACAGTCCCAATTAATATTTTTATCTCTCTACATAAGAAAAATTTCCATTACTTCCCACTGCTCCTCTTTGAAATTGCTTAAGTGATTGGCTATAGGTGGTTCTACCCTTAATTAATTGTCCAGTTTCTTAGAAAAATCCTTTGCCATCTCTACTAGCTCTCAAGAAAGTATAGTGTATTACTCCCTTTGTTTCTAAACTTCACAAAAAAAAACTAGTATTCTTCAAAAATAGAGTAAGTACTTATCATAATTTTAGGAGTCCATTAGCTCTCAAAGAAAGTGTAGTGTATTACTTATTATGAAAGTCTAGTTTCTTGGCCAAATCCTTTGTCACCTCCACCTACTCTTAATAAAGTATTGTATTCTTATTGTAAATCTAAAAGTCTAGTTTCTTGGACAAATCCTTTACCACCTCTACTAGCTCTCAATAAACTGTAGTATATTAAAACTACCTTAGGATGAATGCAAGAAACACTTGTACTATTTGTTGCGTTTTCACAATACTCATGCTTTTTTTCCTGGAGTACTTTAAAATTAAAAAAATAATTTTTAAATTTAAAAAAAAATATGGCCAAAGTATATACCTTTAAGATGAAGAAACCCAAAGAAAGAAAAGCATAGAAAAATTCTCTAAGTGGGAGAACTTGAAAAGTGTCAAATCTCAAGAAAATAGACACTTTGATGCTTTAATTAATAAAAATAGGAAAATAAAAAATAAAAAAATTAGCCATTTGTAATAACTCTATGGAGATGGTCATTCACCAAAAAAACCACCCAAATAATATTTTATATAAGAAGAAAGAAGCTTTATTTGTGGACTTCCACACAATACAAAATTAACTATTTTTAGAATTCCTTCCCTGTATAGCTATAAGTCTACTAGATTACTAGAAGACCATTCCCTCCAAATTTCAGCTGCAAATTTGATTTTCTGGGTACTAAATAGTACTAAAAACCTCTAAATTAGAATTTGTGATATAAAATTGGAGGTTGTTTTTATATAGTAAAACATTTTTGAAAATTGCCAAAAAATTAGACAATGTGTATAGTGGTCATGAGCATAGTCTCTATAAATCTTAAGTCATTTGGATTCAATACACAAAATTTATGCCTAAAAAATAAATCAGCATGCAAGGTGTGATGCAAGTGTTTCTTGCATTCACCCCTTACTTTAAAAAGTCCTCTGCTACAATTGTAGGTATTGGAATTATGATCCCCATCTTGAATCATTTTTGATGTTTTGAGCAAAAAAAATACAAATTAATAAATTTTGAAAAGGTGGAGTGGACAGATTTTAAATTTTTTTTTGCATCTTTTGACTATAGGATCTTGCATCAAACTTATATGTTTACTTTTTCACCAATTTGTAGTGTGTACTTCTTATAAATTTGTAAGAATACATGTTCAAAATCGTGCAACACTCCATTAGAGGGGATTTGGGGGCTCTAGAGGGTCATTGTAGGCCCGTCCCAAATCTGGCCCAATTCTTGTGAATAGCAATATGGGTTGTCAGCATTTTTTTCTTAAAAAAATAAATAAAAAATAAAAAATAAAAAAATGATATGGCAATCGCTATGCCACGTCAGCCAACTGCTGCAATTGTGTTCCCACAATTTGGAACGCAAGGGAACTTGTAGCCCTCCAAGGGCCCCAAATCCCTTCTAATGGCCCATAATCCTTCATGAATTAATATCACAATCTCTTGTTTTGATATGAACTTAAAGTATGGACTGGCCTAGTACAAAATTCACTCTATACTTTCACAATATTACTTTGTTAGTTTTGATGAAGTTGTATACATAAGAAATAGTAAGAACTCAGCTACTATAAAAACATTCTATTCTATTTTTTGCACTTCTATAATCCTAATTACTATTTTTACCTTTAAAATATCTAAATGATCATATCTATAATAATTGGATTAAAAAATTTAATTACAAAGACCTTTCAATGGAGGAGATAAAATGTATTAACAGAAGAAATTATGCTTCGATGTTTAAATAATATAAAAATGTGCTAAAGATAATAACACTAGTTTCCAAAGTATTTGGATTTTATTTATTTTCAAATCTTACCATTATAGTGGCCATAGCCACAAACCAGCATTTAATAAATCTAGCCGAGTGCACAACATCAACATATTTTAGGTCACAATAGAAATTCAATGTATATTTGTTCAAAATTAGGACCTTGTATGGTAATAGGTAGGGCAACCTAAAGGACCAATCTAAGAATCACTATGACATTTTCATCACCAGATTTCATAAGAACAAATGGATGAAGAACAATATGGATGACAATATGTCATTTGTGTGATAGATGAAATTGTAGCACTTTGCACATAATAGAATAAACACTAGAATAATCTAGGATTTATACCAAAAAGAAGATTAGAATAAAAACAAGTACTTGTTAGTTCAGATTTAAAATTACTTTCAAAGAAGAAAACACAAATGAAAACCATACAACATTATGTAATTTGGATTTCTACCTATAGAACTTATTGCTGCAAAAATCCATTTTAATTTTTGGATTTTTCCAAGATTTTAAAACGAAATAGAAACAAAACTTATTAGAAATCATTTTCTTAGGTTGTATCAAATATAACAATGGGTCTTCTGAATGTTGCAATCAAGTTTAAACAAGGCACAGTTTAATTTTTGTATCCAAAAACCTTTAGGGGGTAACTTTTAAGTATTCATGGTAGCACTTAGATTTCCAAAGTGGCACTTGGATGTTTTCAAACAATCAGTACATGAAAAAAATCTATGATTTTCATCCATTTATTCTTTAGCTATTTGAACGTATTTGCAATGGATGTAGGTAGAAATTTATCTTGTAGAATTAATATTGATTTTTTACTTAAGAAGATTTCAAAAAATTAGATCATAAAAATATTTTCCTATTCATTAGAAAAAATCTGAGGCCATGGGAGGACTGGTCCATAGTGACATACCAAGCTAACCCCTAAAGGACCAGCATGCGTTTTTTGGCTACATAGAAATTTTGGGCAGGTACGTGTGACTGGTGATTTCTATATTTTTGGCCCAAATTTTTAGAAAAGGTGAGAATAAGGAATATCTTTCATATGCACTAAGTTTCATGACATTTGGAAATGTGAGTCAAAAGTTATGGCCTAATATGTTATTTTTTTTGTAATTGGGCAGTCCGGGTAGATTAGAAAAAATTAATTTTCTCAAAAACAAAAATTTGAAATTGATTTTCTAGAATTATATATACGTAGAAAGCTTTGAATCATCCCGTTTTTATCAATGAATCAAAAGTTATGAAGATTTTTAGTTTGCGGGAAACAGTTATGGATTTCCAATTCTAAAATAAACTATGAAGTCTTTTATCTTACTCAATTTTGAATATTTTTTGAAAAAATAAAATCATGGGATGTATATTGTTTACTGTAACATTGCAACCATTGGGATTGGCATTTCTCAATTCCATAATTAAATTCTTGACAAAATAGTAATTTGAATCAATCTCTACTACTATCTTCTTACTATTTTTTTCTTATATGTTGTATGATTCCAAATGAAGTTAAACTTTTCAAGCATGTAGCCAACTTGTCTAGTAAAAAGAATCCATAACTGAAGCACCATCACTTTGGACATTTTTTCATTGAAAAGTGAGCTTGTGAAGTGTAGCTGCCCTTTTTTTTGCAAGGCCTAAAAAATGATTTGCATAAATATAAATGCTTATATCTTGCAATCCACGCGGTGGAAATTTTTGAAATATTTACTACATATTCTTTAGCAAGAATACTATAAGATCCTATGGTTATATGTGTCAAAAAAAATTCCAAAAGTTTGGTACTTGTACTAAAAAAGGCAGTTTTTGAGTGTTTTCAGTGAAAATATAGTCGTAGAACTTTAGGTGTTAACAAGTTGGTCTGACACTCTTAAAAAAATGGCAAAGTGAGCAATCAGTTTAGGTGAACCTTGCAAAAATAGTTGGCCTAAGACTATTTTTGCGACTAAAAAAAATAAATTCTCATTTAATTTTAATTTTTTTTTTAAAACATACAGACTGCAGCATCTGCAGTTTCTAACCTTTACATTGCCTTCAAGATTCTTAATTGCTTAATTGACAATGGTTTCAATTACGTCAAATTAAATTCAATCAAGCCTCAAAAACTGACTTAGTTGGATTTTATTTGACTTAATTGAAACTATATAAATATCAAATAAGCCACTTGTTTAATTTAGTAAACTAGAAATTGTGGAGAGAAGCTCTTTGTACTAGTGGGGTAGGAGTTAGAGAAACAATGCATGTGAGACATATGAATTTGGAAGAAAAGGAGCTTGGGCGCTCATTTTGAAGTAGAATCCCAAATTGAAATTTTAGACTTCATTTAGGCATAGTAGAAAAAAAAATTGAAAAATTTTGAACTAAAAAAAATAGAGGAGTTATGCTAACTTTCATCTCCAAGAATTTGTTTGAGGTTTTGAGCCTCCACCTAAAAGTTATAGACAAATTTGAAAGAGAGGTTGGAAGGGATATTCTCTTAGGCATTTGTAAACACCCTCTTTCAACTTTGTTCATAACTTTTAGGTGGAGGCTCAAAACTTCAAATGGATTTTTGGAAAATGAAAGGCATTATAATTCCCCCACTTTTTTTAGTTCAAAATTTTTCAATTTTTTTTTCTACTATGCCTAAATGAGGTCTGAAATTTCAGCTTTTATATCATTTTTGGATTTTACTTCAAAATGAGCAACCAAGCTCCTTTTCTTCTTAATTCATATATCCCACGTGCATTGTCTCTTCTACTCCTATTCCACTAGTATAAAGAGCTTCTTTCCACATGTTATTACACACTAAACTAAGCAAGTGCCTTAATCTCACTTTAATTGTTCAATTTGCCAAAAAATGAAGTGGCTTTTGAAGCCAATTGCCTAAGAAAACTAGCTTCAAAAGTCACTTCATTTGGCTTTATTTTTTTGACCCTAATTCAATTTAATTAGAAATCAGGGTTAAGGTGCATTAAAGTGCCTTAACCTTGATTTTATAACTCTTTAAAATCGAGTTTTGGGCCACTGCCAAGCATTTGACATTGCATGTACCGGCAGGCGGGAATAAGAAAAAAATCATTTTTTTGGCCAAAAAAATCCGTTCTGCAGGGTTCTTGGAGGACTGTGGAGCAGCCCTCTAGAGGCCTTGTTTTTTTGGTAATGAGTACGTTGGCAACTTCTATTTCTTGCTCTAGATTTGAACTTTAGTATTCATACACCCTATCATATATATAATTTAAAAAGAAATTAGGCCTAATTAATAAAATGAAGTATATTTTATAATATTTTTTCCATTTAAAACTTTTGAAAAATTCTAAAATTAGAATATTTATTGCAAATTGGATTTGAATTAAAATTGTGGTATAATGATCTTTTAGTATAGAAAATATAGAAATTTGATTTATACCTTGATCTTGTACACCTATATGTATACATATTATGAAGTTTTTAGAAATTTTAAGCATAGATTGTATTTGATGTGAATTTTTTTTGTGTTAATTTCAAAACTAATGAATCTTATTTCAAATTTTTACAAAAAATACAAAAAATTTAGAACTTATAGTGGACATCTAATTTCATCTCTAAAAAATAAAGTAGAATAAATTTCATTCATATTTAATGACAATGTAAAGCATGCAAAAAGAAAGAAGATAAAGGTGTTGGCATAATTTCAGGCTTTATCTTTTAATTTCTTGAGGACCATATGTTCAAATTTTGAGGAATGGATGAAAACAATCACACTCCAAGTACACGAAATATATTTTTCATTTGTTTATTTCAACTTGAATAAAAGGTTTTAAAAAAAGCTTCAAAGATTACTATAAGTAGAATTTAACGTTTTGAACTTTAAAGAGTAAATAATTGTGAAAACCAAATACATTCAATCTATAATATATTTTAAAATAAAATTTTAATTTATGATTTCAAATTTTACTGAAAAATACTAGTTTGTGCAAAATCTAGTTGATCCAACCATATTGATATATTGATCAATCATATTTACAACCATTGTTTGAGAATCATCATTAACTTTTTCTTCTAAGCATTAGAGAAAAAATGAGCCCTCCGGAAGGCTGTTCTATAGCCTTCCGGAGGACCTTCAAATTTAGTTTTACAAGGCAAAAAAATGCTTATTTTTCCTATTTCTGCTATGACAGTGGCGTAGGAATTGCCAGGAAGTCAATTTTGCGATTAAATTATTAATGATAAAAATAATATTAATATTTTTTAATCTTAAAAAAATATAAAAAAGAAAAAGAAAAAAAGTACAAAAGCTAACTGTTTCAGCGAGCAATCAGCCCAGCTGATTGCTCACCAGCAGCCATTTTGAGATTGTAGGCCAAGCTTGAAATAGTTTGGCCATGTCAATCTCAAAAAGCCCTCCGGAGGGCTTTTTTTTTTTTCTAATGGTTGTATTTCATAAATAACACATCTCATAGTTTTAGAAATTTAGAGTATCCCTTGGTCCTTATAGAGTTGTGTGATTGCAAGAAACACTTGTCTTCTTTGTTTCAAACGGCCCTATTTCAATGAATACAATGGCTTCTAGAATAAATTTTTTGAAATAAAATAAAATATTGATAATTTATAAGCATTAAAAATAGTATAGTCTTTTATCTAAAAATTATGTACAAACTACAAAAAGAGAGATGGAAAGTGCCAAAAAAATGGATACTTTGATCTTTGATTTTTAGAAAATAGTAAAGAATTCAATAAAACAAAATAAAAAATGTCCTTCATTTCAAATTTCACGTATACCAGACGTACATTGCAAAAGTTATAGCCAAAAAAAACCCGTCCAAAGCCAAGGGGCAAATAAAAAATAGGACAAGTGTTTCTTGCAACCACCCAGTTAGGGAGGTAACATTGTATGGACAAAGTTTGTAACCATCTAATCAAACTTCAAATTTCTTTACACTATATACTTCATTTTTCTACTATATAATCATATATTTTTAAAAACAAAATTGAGATGGAATCACATATTTTCTATGTCATAATGGTTTTAGATTTTTTGTGATAATTTGAAAATACTATGAATTTTGAAAGAAAAAGTGAAAAAAATTCATATCAAGTAGAAAGGATGTTCCTAATATTCAAATTTTTACCAACTATATAAGTATATATTTTATATTGCAAAGAAATCTTTTGTGATTCCATAATTAAAAAATCAAAGACCATGGTTGTATGCCTAAAGTTCAAATTGCAATAAAATCTTCAATTTGAGGAGAATTCCATTTGTTTGGAAATTGGATTAGAAACTAGCCTTCATTGATTCCATTCATTTGTTGAATGCAAATGCAAATAAAATAAATATAAAACAAAGTTTCAAAGATAAAATTTAAATTTAGAGCAAAGAGGTATAGGTTCCCAAAACATAGTCTAAAGAAAACATTTGTTATGATCCTTTTTTAGAGAAGGCCTGTTACTTTAAGAAATCAAATTGTCAAATTACATGAAAAATTATCTAAATGGACAATTTCATTTAAATGGTGGTGTTCCAAGCGCCACTTTGACGGTGTGCCATTTTCACCATCTAGGATAGTTATAGATTTTAGAACGGCCATTTTGAACTGTTTTCAAGCCATTTTAAAAAATATCGCCATTTAATGAAATTGCCCATCTAATTAATGTTCCTTTGAAATAATTTCAAAGTCCCTTTTTGGCTTCCATGAGCCTCGAGGTTTAGGTGTAATGTCCGATGTCCTACCGTTTTTGAAAGAAAAAGGAAAGATAACACTTTTTGGAGGAGGACAATGTCCAGGGTCTTCTTGACTAAGGTAGAGACATGTACAATCAATAGGGGTTCTTAACCTTTGAAGGATGCAACTTCCCATGATTGAGGTAGTCATTAATGGACCAATTGATACATTCTTTGTTTCTTAGTGAACAATCAAATCCTCTATCAAGGTTTTTTGGCATTAGTGTCGTTTAAAGATTAAATGGTTCAAATGTATACAAGGTAATCATTCAATATCATGAATGCATATCTAAAGGTACGTGATGTTTGCAATATGCACCCAGTCTAGAAGTAGGTCCAAATTATTCACCAAAAGTACTTCTAAATAACATTCTTTAACAACAAGTGCACACATACTATAAGTTACATACTATAAGTTACATATCTAATGCCATTTTTCAAAAAAAATGAAGGCATTCTCATTTATATCCTAAAATGATAACAATGGGCACATTTGAACCATTTAAGAGCCGCATTGGTTTTACATGCCTCTACCTTAGATTTTTTTTGCTCCCCTACTCCACTCTTTCCCACACAAAGGCGGGTGGGACAGACTCTTTTGGGGCAACTGATTGAGAGTCCTGTCCTTCATCGCTATAACCACTATAAGAAACCCCCGTTTTAGGTGACGAGCCCTAATTTTTTATGACGGATTTTAGGTGATGTCAATGTTGACAACCCAAATTTTTTTATGTCGACAAAATTGTACAACGCAACATCAATGTTCACATTAAAATATTGGATTGTCATAATTGATATTACATTGTACATTTTTGTTGACATAAAATTTTTGGATTGTCAACATTGACATCACCTAAAATCCGTCATAAAAAATATAGCGGGGCTTCTTATAGTGAACTTAGGTTCATCCCTCCCTAGAGGTATGGTAGACTAGCCTAATTCCGTCTCCAACCCATTTCCGCCACCCTGTTTTTGGCCCCATTTCTACCCATTCCACCATCCAAATCTGTCCAGAAGTGAGCCAATTCTATCTGGAAATCTGACAAAATCAGTGCATTGATTTGGTGAATACCTAGATGCTTATAGGGACATAAGAAGGTGGTTATGGGTTGTTATTAGGGCGTTTATGACCCTAGTCACGGGCGCTTTAGTAAAACACTTCAAAAATTCACAGAAATTACAATTTTGGTCAGAAAATTGTAATTTCACTTGGGTTTGATTCATGAAACATGCGCACACCTCTGAAAAATATATGTGTCTCATGGAATTAGCCCCAAGATAGTCAAACTGCAAATCAGGGTGGTAATAGGTTGATCTACCTTAGTCGTATGAGCAGCAAACATTTCCATCGGCTGCCTTCAATTGGTACTCCCTCCCAAGAATTAGGGGCTGGACTTTCAGGAACTGGGTGCCAACGCCCACTGATCGAGACACTTAATTCCTGCAGATCGATGTAGTTTAAATGAATGTTGAACCGGAAATGGACGAGTGAGTCCACTGCGGGCAGGAATATTCATCGATCGATCAAACTATCGGGGTCCGTGCAAGCACAAGGAGAACGAGAGGTTGATATTCGGGGGGTATAATTTTCAACGTGTAATTTCACCCCCTGAAATTTCTGTTTTAAGTAAGATTGAGGGGGTGAAGTTACATGTTGAATATAAGACCCCCCGGTATAGACCCCCCGGTATAGACCTCCTGGTCTCCCTGTGAAGCTCGATCTGGATACAGGAGGAATCCAGCGATGATCAAATAGGATACACTAGGTACACTAGGATACAGTAGGAATGGAATTTGGACTCAAAAGACAATTTATCCGATTTCCGTACTAGAATTCTCCTCCGTGAATTCGAAGGTAGGTAAATGGTGGGATTTGCAGTCTGCACGCGCAAGGAATCGAAGGCTAGCGCGACATACAAATACCATACAAACCTGCCCGAGTCAATGCACCGATAGAGACCTGCTGATATTAGCTCAACTGTTTGTAGGAAATATGGGATCAAACAACAGGTTTCAAGTCTTGAAACCATATGCAGGATTGCTGAACATGCATGCATTTCGGTGAACTCACTACGAAATCGGTTCAATGCAGGAATCGAAAGTTTGTTCACGTACCAGTAGACAACGTCTAATTAGAAGTGGAGGTCAGGACTGAAAGACAAGGTTCACTCAAAACCAGGAAGTATTAAGTTTTGCAAGACATTGATCGATCATACAATGATTAATTAAAGAACAATCCATATATACGCATGGTTAGTTAAGAACGATTATGCATTTTTGGACGAATGTTTCAGTTCACCAATTAAGCTTGAATCCGTCACAACCGGAGTTCACTAGAGCAGCCTTATTGTGGAGACTTTGAAGCTAGCAAATCAATCTGATACATACATTGTCCACAACTGAGCTACTGGAACGGACGGTAAAATACAGAACATTGTCAGGGATTTACATCAATTACACATATGAACTTTGCAGACACAAGGCTGCCCCTTAAAAGTTAAGGGACTAATTGATTAATGCATTGATGGTTTAGAACCACGAGCTCTTCTTCTAAGGCTGCTCTCCATCACCAATCTGTTGGATAGGCTGACCATCATCTTCTATTGCCTTCTGGTCGTCGTCGTCCTTGCCAAAGTGCTGGTAAGCCTCGTACCTGGCCACTCCTAGCACTGCTGTGCCAACCTCGCCTCCTGCCACTTCTGCCATCAATTTTTTGCAACGATGCTCTCGCTCATCGTCATCAATGTCTGCAAGACCTGCACAATGATTACACATATCCGAAGGCTCAACACATGACCCATCGATTGCCTTTCAATAAAGGAACATTCTGATTCCATCAATTCATCATATCGTAAACATGAATGTAAAATAACAAAGATCCCAGAGAATGAAGAAGTGCATCATGCAAGTTATTGTTATAACCGTAAACATAGTTTTTCAAGCCTTCAAAATATACGATCACTCAAAGAATATTCAGCAATCAGAATCAAGGCAAGTGGGAGGAAAGTGATAAAAAAGATTGATTTGATGAGCCAGATATGTAACAACTCACGTCCCCCCTGTTGAACTGGCTGTTCTGGAATTCATTGGGAGTGCCATTGCCATCGGAATCCTTCTGTTGCGATCCATAGCCAGTGGTGGATTTTTGACCGAAGCCTGCATCGGCAGTGACGTCTCCATATCCGGTGCTGGTTTTTTGACCATAGCCTCCCTGACCAGCATTGTCTCCATAGCCGGCGCTGGCTTTCTGACCATTGTCTCTGTAGCCGCCGGTTTGCTGACCGTAGCCTCCTTCAGTAGTGTCGTCTCCATAGCCGCTAGTCTTCTGGCCATATCCTCCCTCAGTGTTGTCTCCCAAGGTGGAGTCATCCACCGTAGCCGGAGTCGTCGCCGTAAGACATGATGGAATGTAAATGGATCGGAGACTGGCACTCAAATTTGGTAAGAAATGGAAGAACTTCATGCAATTGTAGCTGAATATTCAAGATTGATGAGGTGACTGGCGTGAGGGACAAAGAGGCAATCCAACTTCAATTCAAGTGCGAGCGAGCGAGAAGATGATCGGCTCCCGTCCGTGGGTATAGGTAATTCCACGGGGAACCTTTCTGTCGATCTGTCTTCGCTGGGAATGCAGGTCGGTTGGGAACTTGCTTGGAGAATGGAAGTCCACTCAGTACTAGTGGCTGGCTCCGTCCGGTCGTCCGTCGCTCTGATGATATGTGGATGGATGTATTCCATTCACATATTCATGGAAGTTGGTTCCGTTCGTTAGTTGTTCCGTTCGTGAATGAGCAACCGACAATTTTTGGGCCCTGGGATGAAAATTCTGCGACAAACGTCGAGCAAAGTCTGAAATCTTCTTGCAGTTCCGTCGTTCCTCCATTCAATTGAGTCCGTCTGTAGAGAAAGCGAAAGGCCCCTGATAGCAACTGTGGACGGATGTGGGACTTATTCCTGACACCACTTTGTGAGGCACTTCCGATGCCGATTTGGAGTTCGTTCGCGTTTGGCATCCGGCCTGTCAGAAGCGAGATCCACTTCACTTGTTGTTTGCCCGCCCTGAGTACAAAAAAGCTGTCTTAACGGAGTAGTTTATAACTTTGGGAAGTAAGGTAAACCAGCCCATTGTGGTCAAAATTAGGAGTCTACCCTCATGTCGTTGCTGAAAATTTTCAAATGTTTTTCCACACGAAGACAAGTGTGAGAGAGAGTGAGGACATTTGAAAGTACATTTTTTGGACCAAGTATGAATTAGTTCTGAATTTCTGAAGTGATCTGTCCAAAAGAGTCAGTAGACTACCCCATAACCAACAAAAAGTGTATCCAATATGCTCTTCTTAATCACCTAAAGTGGTCACAATAATTTCTAATGTAGAAGGCCATAAAAAGTCACTTCCTACAATGATTTACACTGAAAAAGCAGGTGTTCCTAATGAATCACTAATCACTCCATTGGTGTCAGGTTAGACATTGATTGTGGCCAAAAAAATTGTACATTTATCTTTGGATTTGAGCGATAATTTAAGCTTACACACGAAAAAGGCCCTGATCTTTCTGTACGGTAAATGAAAGGCACAAAGTGTCTTGCCATGTGTCGTCACAGAGTGAATTCAACTCTATGTATATTATGCAGTAGAAGGATAGGAAACACTACATTAAATAGTGCAATTAGGTTGCCTTACCCTAGAGAAGTTACCTCATGTTACCTCATGATTCATGGCTTGTCCAAATGGAGGCACAAGCCATTCTCTGATCCGGAGCCATGAATCAATGTATCAACCCTTGTAGAACACACGTTTCCCCACATCTCTGCATCCTTCTACAGTAGCTCGGATATTGATATAGTATAGAATGTCAAGATACTAGTATGGGACAACCTAATTACATTATTCAATGTACATTTCTTCTGTGCAATTTGACCTAACACTCCGTACCATGTTCACTGAATTATGCCATGTTTTGCAATAACAACTCTTCTATTGATTATTTGCCTAATCTAAATAATAAACGCATAAATTATCATTTGACATATTTCAGTCACATGATTGAAGGATTGGGAGATAACACAATGATATTTTCACCAATGTTTAGAATGTTAATTTATGTTTAATAGCAATCAAACCTCTTTAACCCTTTGAAGAGTGCAAAAACATTTTGGTAGTTGCAAAAGGAATAAGCAGCTACACTCCAATTGGCTCTGTCCTTGCAGCATTGATATACTTCAAGTAAGGTTTGTGCTCAAGCTTCTTCACATGTAGCATCTGCCAATGCAAAGCCTCTCCTCCTATAGTCTAGAGCCAACAACTAGCTAGAAGAATATAGCCAGAATTAGTGATGAATTTGGTCTAGAACCATGAAGAACAGTTTTTGTATATGAAAATTATGCTTTCAATGAGACAAATTTAGTATGATTTGGATAAGCAACTTAGGATCTAGGTGTCTTTATACAACTTAAAAAATTATATTAGAGGAGATAATATAAAAGAATATACGTATTGAATTCAAAATTGTTAGAATATTGACTATCTCGGCATTCTATTATGTCACCAAAAGTTATGTTCAAAAATGATAATGAAGTGCATGTATGAGAAGGAATTTGGACCTGTAGACCATCTGGACTCCTTCGACCCCATATTATCTTTTGATATCATTCTTGCATTCAACACTATGTTGTCGCAAAGTTATATATTTCCATATTATTACCTTCGTTCTGCACTTTTGGGTACTTATGTAGGCTGTGACATTAAAGAGGTAGAATGTTATTTCATTTCTTCATAACTTCACTTCAACTAGTGTGTCCTATGCCATTGCCACAACCAAATCAAAAGGAAAAGTTATTCTTTTATTATTTTTATTGATATAAAAACTTTGAAATTCAATAACTTTTACACTGTCATTCCAAAGGCCACAAAACCAAACTTGTCCACTCCTTCTCGCCAAGTGCTTTACAACGGTATCAAGAACGCAAACAAAATCAAAGTAAAAGTAATTTTCTAATTTTTTGATCCATAAATGCTTTGAAATTCAATAACTTCCGCACCATAGGTCCAAACGCCACGAAACCAAGCCCGTGCACCCCTCCTCGCCAAGAGCTTTCCAATGGTACCAAGCACGCAGCCGGGGGTGCACGGTTTGAGAGATCTCAACGTAACAAAACAAACAAATTAGCTATCTAAATATAGGTAAAAAATCCATGCTAACTTAATGTATCGATTGTTTGGGTCTAGGAAAACTGACTGAACCCCTTCTTCTCTGCCCCAAATAAATATCCCATTTGCTGGCCTCTTGAATAATTTTGAGTGCATACTGGTAACGTTAGGAGTATCTTCACGGATGACATAAGGGCCGCCCATATGGAGCCAACAAAGGCCGTGCGACGTTGCAGGTGAAGGCGCAAAAACGCGGGTTTGTCCTCACCTAGCCTTCACAGGCAGAGCGCAAAAATTATGAGACCTGTGCCCTCACGGTTTTCTTACTGCATATTTTATCGAGGTGAAGAAAACTTCGCAACCTGCTAGCAACTTCCTCGTCTCTCCATCGTCTCTATTCTTCGGCAACTTTCTTGTCTCTCTCCTTCAGCACAGACGGAAGGACTTTTTTTTATCCAAGCTGGTTACCAAAGCGCCAAAGAAGGATTTCCACGAACCATCGAGGTGGGGGCCCACCTGATCAAGTTCGACGCCTAACGGAACCCTCACAGGTGATCATGTGAGCGGCCCTATAGAGTGGGCTCCCATGGCCGGGATGGGCTGCCTTGTAAACTCATCTAAACTAGAATTCAATCCTATCCTATCAGCCTATGATGTCACCTTCCACAAATTGCTCATCAATGGCCTCTGAGGGTCACACTGTCATTAATTGGTCATTGCTATGATGTACAATACTGTATTTGATTTTATTGGTTGTGGACCAAACAAGAGGAAAGGAGGCATTGCATCAATGAACGGGAAGAACCAGCAGCTAGTGTAAAATGAGCCGATTGATTTTTTGAAAAATCCGATTCAAATACTAAATTACAAGCTGGAGAACCAACAAAAAATCATTTAAAGAGGATTTTAACCGATAGGAACTTGGAATTCCGGATTTTTAACTGCTTATAATATTAAGAAGGTGGATTTTAACTGGTTGGCCCGAGGATATGGCCGGTTCTTGGCCGTGTATAATGTAGGTGGGTCGGTTCTCAGGCGCGTAAGGCTGAGGCTGAGACTTAGGAGGGGTCAAAAATAATCTCTCATTTGTTGTCAACATCTCTCTCTACGCTACTTGCCCCGCCTTTGTGAGTTTGTGCCTCCTCTCGAACCTCTCCTTTGCTCCTTCGCCTCTACGAGTCCATGCCTCCACTCCTTCACCTCCGCTCCTGTGCTCTTTCACCTCCGCTCTTCCGCTCCTTCGGTCCTCCACTCCTTTGCTCCTCCGCTTCTTTGCTCCTGCGTTCCTTCACGGACGCTCGCGACCGGCAGCCCCCCCTTTACCTTTACTCTGCTCCTTCACCTTTGCTCTTACTGTCCTGCGCTCCTTCGTCAACGTTCACGGGCCCGCTTCACTCCGCAGCTTCCGTGCCTCCGCCGTGTGGCCCCACCTCCACTCCGTAGCCTCTACCTCAGCCTCCGCTCCGCAACCTCCTCCGCCTCGATTACCCTCAACATCATCCCATTCAGTAAGTAGTGCCTTCCAACTTTTTTTGATTTTTTTTTGTTTTTTGTATGTTTTGGAAATTGATTAATCTCATGAGAGATTGCTTCATTGATAATTGCTTCATTCCATCAGTCAATGTCATTTTCCAAATCTTTGTTGCATTTTGAGTTAGTTTATAATGCATAAAGGCTGATTGCACTATTTTGACTTTGAAGGCTTACACTTCATTAGGAGTTGGTTTAAGATTGATTTCATTATTTGAAACCTTGTGCTTCATTTTGGGTTGGTTTTGGGAGGTTAAAAGGGCTGACTGCATTCTAAAGAAGGTAATGTTTGGTAAGGTCCTCATTTTAGGTTTTAGGGTTGTTGATTGCAGGTTTTAGGGTTACCGATTTTTAGAATTTAGGACTGTTTTGTATATGCAAGAATGTTAAAAAAAATGAATGATTGCATAGTTTGGAGAGTTTCATTTGTTTTCAATTCATTTCATGAATGTCCTTGGGTTTTAGGACTCAAATGTTTTCTTTGGTTTCATTTGTTTCTACTTTGTTTTATGATTGTATTTAGGGTTTAGTGGGCTGATCATTATATTTTTATTGTTATGAAGGTGACAATGGCAAAGCGCCAAAGGACCTTGCAGAAAGAATACTTTAGATCATCATTTCAAGAAGTGCTCTCTGAAAATGACAAGAGGGAGGTTGCTGAAGGAAGTGGTTCATCTTTAAATGGAAAAAAGGGAAGTAAAGGGTCTAGCAAACTTGCTGATCCTGTGGAGGTTGCTAATAAAGCTTGGAAAGATTCATATTGTACTGATTTTGATTGGATTGAATTCAATTCTAACATTGGGCGAGTTTTTTGCAAGGTGTGTCGTGATAAGGGAGGAAAGGGAGTTTTTGCTAAAGCTGGTTTAGTGAATGTGAAGATTTCTGCTTTTCAAGATCATGCACAAAGTGAGGAGCATAAGAGATTATCGTGGGCTTTTCACAATAGTTGCAAGAAGATGGCTGAAGTTATTAAAAAGGCTACAGCAACTTCTGACGAAGCTTTGTTGGCATTATTTAAGGTTGCCCATTACATGGGTACATCTTTCATTCCTTTTGCAAGATTTCCTGATTTGTGTCGCTTATTGGTTTTTGTTAAAGCTTGTATCACTGAAACAATGTATCATGATGAAAAGTCATGTTCTGATTTTGTCTTTTGCATCTCATCTGTAATTCAAAAAAAGATTTTGTATAGAATTCGTGATGCAAAATATTTTGGACTCATGATTGATGAAAGTACTGATATTTCTGTTACTGGTCATTTGGTTGTTTTTGCTACATTTGTTGAAGATGGTAATATTGTTTGTGTGTTCCTTGGCTTATTGCACATAACTGATGGCAAAAAAGATGCTGCCTTAATATTTGAGACCTTATTAACAAGTATGAAGAGTGGGGATTAGACACAGATAAATGTGTGGCGTTTGGATCTAATGGTGCTGCCACAATGTTGGGACGCAAAAATGGAGTGGCAGCACAATTGAAAGAGAAGGTTAATCCCTTCCTTACTTCTGTTCATTGTGTTGCTCATTGAACTACCTTGCAGCTCTTGATGCAGCAAAGAAACCACAGTGCAAAGATATGTCCAAGAAGATTGATGCTGTGGTGAATGGTGTAGCTAAGTTTTTCAAGATTTCATCAAAGAGAAAGGTTGCATTACAAAATCTACAGAGGGAGTTAAATGACTCAAAGAAATCAATGAAACGATACCAAAAGGTACGTTGGCTTTCTCGTTGGCAAGCAACTACAACTTTGTGTGACACTTTGGAATCTGTGCTTATTTATCTCCGCAGCCTCAATGAAGATGGATGTGCTGATGATGTTGCATTGTCTTTGTTTACAAAATTACGGAATTTTAAATTTATATATTGTCTTTATTTCCTTGCTGATATTTTACTCTCTCTTTCTATGCTGAGTCGAGTGTTTCAGTACAAATTTGTGGATGTCTCTATTGTTGGTTCTATCATTGCTATAGAAATTGCTCAATTGCGCATGTTGTTTGTCAATGAAACTGCAGATCTGAATGCCTCTACTTTTAATGAAGAAACAGGGTTTCACATACTTCCTGATTTTGGTCCTCATGGTGGTTTTTTGAAAAGATTGTCTTCAGAAATTAGGGGTGCAAGATTTCACAGTGTAGAAATGATATGAGATAGAACAGGGGCAAATCTTGAGGAAGCTTTGTCATTTCAAAAGTTCTTTGCTGAAGCTGTGATTGATGCATTGGAAACTCGTTTTGGAGATAATGGTGTAATTGGATGCTTCAAGATTTTAAATCCATCTGACATGCCTGTGAGGCAAGTGGATTTGAAATCTTGGGGTGTGACAGAGTTGGAGACAATTTTGTCTCATTTTGGTGTTGATCGTGCTATTGGATCAAAAGTATTTCCAGCCATGATTGATGCTTCAGCTGTAAGGAGAGAGTTTCTGGCATTCAAATTGCAAGCCACTACAGAGTGGCAAGATAAGCCATTTAGGGACTTGTGGACAATGGTGAATTGGAATCCCACCTTACAACTGAAGTATTCTAATTTGCTTGCCATTGCTGATATTGCACGTATCCAATGTGTTAGCACAGCACAATGTGAAAGAGCTTTTAGTGTCCAAAATTGTATAAAAACTAAAATTTGTAATAGATTGCAAACAAAGAGTTTGGAGTCTATAATGCGTATTGCACTTGAAGGTCCAACAAATGATGTTGATGTTTTCTTGGTGGAAGCTATTGCTTTGTAGAAAAACTCTAGAAAATTTCGATATTTGTTTTCTAATCCTGGTCGATATCTTGCAAACAATGCTATTGAAGATGATGAAGGTGTAGATCAACCTAGTGACTAGATGTTTTTCTATGTGTTTGAATGATTGTGTAGATCAGCCTAGTGACTAGATGTTTTTTTATGTGTTTGAATGATTGTGTAGATCAGCCTAGTGACTAGATATTTTTCTATGTGTTTGAATGACTGTATAGATAAGCCTAGTGACTAGATGTTTTTCAATGTGTTTGAATGATTGTATTGATAGAAAACCCTTCCAACATACCATTTCCTTTTATTTTAGGATTTGATATGTCGGAAGGGTGACTCCTTGGCCACTAAATGGTTGGTGGGTTACCAGGTTCAAATCCTGCCAAGGATAAGAAACTTAATATTAAACCAACTTTGCACTAAAATTTAGGATTTCTAGCTGATTGAAATTATTTGTTGTACAGTTTATAACCGGTTTCCTTAAAATTGAAAGGATTTCAACTGAATAGCTTTACAATTTGAAGGTTATGGGCTGATTTCAATTTATAGTATTAGACTTGGGCCGGTTGTATTAGTACATGAGCTGAAAGCCATGATGAAATGAAGGATTAATACTGATTAGTATGAATATCTTCCTGTTCTCTGGAAATGGTTGAATCCATGGTACAAAAATTTAAAAAAACTTCTCCAGCATGGGTCTGCACATTCATGAAAGTGAATTAATATACAAACTATCGAATCTGACACATTACTAGTCTTTGGAAGATGCTACTGAATCTGATACAGAATTCCATCTTTCAATCTGGAGGAGTTGAAGAAAGGCAAGAGTCTTCTCACATGCATAAGAGTCTTGTTGCCCTAGCGCAGGTGAAAAAACCTTGCTCTTCTCCAATCCACAGAGATGAGTCCAAAACAAAACAAATCATCAAAGGCACACTTCACACAAGCCCATGTCGTTCTGAGATGACAACAATAAATTTGAGATGAAAAAAAAAAACCAACTCAAGGAAAACCAAGGGGACCTATTCTATTTATCACCCGAACTCAAAGGAGTAGAAAAAAGTGCCACAGATGGGTACCTGCCAAGTCCAACCGTGCCAATGACTTCTTGAAGTTGGACTAGTTCTATCACATTGAAAAATGAAAACCAGCAATGAATCCATGAAGGTAAGTTCAAAGCTTTCCCGTTCTGGAAGGAGGTCCTCTCAATAAGGGAAACGTTAGAAGAAGGTAAGAACTCTCAAGGAAGAAACAACAAGTTAGGACAACATAGTAAGATGAAACTCATACACTAAAGGCCCCCCAAAGCGGCATCGCCAAGGTACAGTGGGGGGTTACTCTAAGGTTAGTGCAAGACTCAACCACTTAACCCCTAAAGGACCAAACGGTGTTTTTTGGCAACATAGCAATTTTGGGTAGCTCACTACAAATGGAAATTTTATTCTATTTCTTTGGAAAATTCACACATTGTGTGCCCAAGGAGTATCTTTAAGGCCCAACAATTTTCAAAACTTTTGATTATATAGTTAAAAAGTTATTGGATGGTATGTTATTTTCAACAATTGGCGGGCAGCTCAAAAAATTTCTAAAATATCAATTTTAAAAAAATAAAAAATTTGAAATTGGTTCTTTAGATTTGTATATACGTGAAAAGCTTTTAATTGTTCCATTTTGATTTATGAGATGAAAATTATAAGGTGTTCTAGTTTGCAGACAGTTATAGATTTCCTACTCTAAAATAAACTTTGAAATCCTTTATTTAACTCAATTTTTAATATTTTTTGAAAAAATAAAAAGTATAGGATGTACATTGATTATTGCAACATAACAGCCGTTGGGATTGATGTTTTTCAACTCCATAATTAAATTCTTAACAATTTTGTGTTTTGAATCATTCTCTACTTCTTTCTACTTATTATTTTTTTTCTATGTGTTGTACAATTCAAAATGATCTGAAAATTTTCAAGCATGTAGCCAACTTGCTTCAAAGAATGAATCCAAAGAGTAACCACCATTTTGAACATTTTTTCATTTAAACGTGACCTTGTGAAGTGCAGTTGCCCGATTTTTCATAGGGCCCCCCAAAAGGATTTTTGTCAATTTAAATGCTAATATCTTGCAATCTACAAGGTGGAAAATTCTGAAATTATTTCTACATACTCTCAAACAAGTTTACTACAAGATCCTATGGTTACGTGTGTCCAAAAATGTTTTTTTGTAGAATTTGGTACTTGTGCTAGAAATGGCAGTTTTAGAGTGTTTTTGGTGAAAACATAGTCTCTCGCCTTCATTAGGAGAGATTCGGGGGAGCTAGAGGGCTGTTTCAGGCCTGTTCCCTTGATGCTATTCCCCTGGCAGATTGGAAACATCTGCTATCAGATCTTTATTTTATTTTATTTTTATTTTTATTTTTATTTTTTGAAAAATCTAAAATGAAAAAAAAAAAAAAAATTGGTGACATGACAGTTGTTCTGCCACGTCATGCAGCAGCTGCGAGGCTGTTCCCTCAATCCTAGCAGCCCAGGGTACTCACTGCTCTCCAAAGGAGCTGAAAAACATCTAATGTAGGGATTAAACCAGTCAAGTCAGCTTACAAAGATACACAAGGGATGGAAGGTCTCTTGAATCACACCAAGAGTACACAAATGTATACAAAGAGTATACAAGGCAAGATAGAAGGACCCCCAAGGACCTTCAAAGCTTGAAATACAACAAAAAAGAGCCAAAAGTGCTCTGAAAACACCTTAGAGATTTTTGGCTTCAAATGCCAAAATATCCAAAATGACTTGGACTAACGAACCCAAAATAAATATGGGGGGGATTTTAGAAAGCGAAATGGGGCCCTTGTATATATTTTCAAGGGCTCACTCTCCCCCCTAAATTCCTACTAGTAACCTTATCGACTTGGATTTTCATCCTCATCCTCCAAGATTTTCATCGTAATCCTAAATTTTCACTTTCTACCATCTATGCTGGACCAACATCCTAACTTTTGGAGATCAATTTCAAATATCAAATGGATTGTGCCGTTGGATCCAGAATGTTGTTTTTAGTCCAAGATCCCTCTCCCCCCCTTACCAGGATCAAAAAAAAATAGTAGGCTAATCTAGATTAAAAACCCAATCGTGGTAAATTTCCAAATATTGGAGGTTTCCTATTCTAAGAAAAGTAACTAGCCGAGGGCCTCCAACAGTTGCGAGGGAGTAGGAAAAGACTCCTTGTTGAAGCTATTTTGCCGTCATGTGCCCTCGGAATGCCGGTCAACGTGGTGGGGATCTCGCCACGTGATTAATTTCAGAGGAATCTTGCCGATTTGGATGCCTGCTTCTATTGGAATGCTGCAAAATTTATCGGAATGCATTCTTAGCATAAAACAAGGTATCCTAGTTTTTAGTGAGATTTTACCACAACCTGGGTAATTTATAAGAAATTTTCATTGGAGGTTAGAACGGTTGATCGCCTGGAAGAGGTTCTTCCGCAAGTCGGAAGATTCCAGGAATTTTCATGGAACTTCTCAAGGAGCCTCACAAAAGATGTGGAGGTGTGTTTTCATACCTCGCACAATTGGTCAATGGAGATCCAAATTGGCTGTCTCCTCAAATTATCGATGGCGTGGGAATCTTTTGCAGGTGAGGGAATCTTGGCAAATCGATTTTGCAATTGGACTCCTGACATGGGATTTATACGACAATACCATCCTTGGGCTATAGATTCCTCCATGAGCCCGTCTTGAGTTTAGTGGCTACTGTATGCTAACAACTGGGATTTTTGGGAATTCATCGATCTAATCGGGAATTTAAAATCTAACCTAGCACCCAACCTATGGACTCATTGTGAATCCCTAGGACCAATTTATCTAGGCATTGCCACCTTTCAATGTGATTTAACCCTTTTGGAGCTATGTGACTAAAATCTTCCAAATCCCGCTATTTTGTGATTTAAATTCTATTTATAAGCGAGGTTTGGGGAAGTTCTAGGTATAAATCAAAATTAGACCAAATAATTTTGGTTCTACACTCTTTTTGTATTTTTTTGTATAATTTTATCTATTCTAAATTGCAAATTTCAAAAAAAAGAAATCCACAAGTCCCAAGTGACAAAATGGGAGCTCACAATAGCCTTCAGCAATGTACAAACGGTGTACATTTTAGGAGGTGGTCCACCTATGCCATTTCAACTTCAAAATTTTATAACGAATTCCACAAAATTCCACAAAATATGAAATGACTTGGATTAGTTGTCAATTCTACTTGTCTTTCAAGGAAAAGTTACTGAAAAATATTTCTAGTGTTTCACCTCCCCAAAATTTAGTTCCAGCCCTTAAGGCCGGTTTATACTTGGGGCCAGATTGAAGGCCAGCCAGAACCTTCCAAATTTGAACCAATAGGATCACTCAATTTCTTCAAATCCGGCCCAATGGCTTTATACTTGGAGTTGGCCAAAACCACAACTCATCCTATGTGTCACTTTAGGTGGCATGATTTTGGCGCCAAACCATCCGGCCCCAAGAGAGCAATCGGGACAAGGCTTTTGGTGGCCCGAACTCCCATCTAGGGCCGGATTGGGGCCGGATAGGGCTCCTCGAATAGATTGTACAAATCTCCACCGTCTATTAATGAAAGGTCTTTTTTCTTTTTTTCTTTTGTAACAACTGTGTCCTCAAGAAACTTTCGCACACTGTCTGCGGAGCTCTGTTGTCAATATAGCAGTACAGTATTATTGTTTTTATTATTCAGTCAAGCGGATACATGCAAGGAAATATTTATCGTTTGATGGCCTGGCTCTCACTGGGGCCGTGAAGACTCGGCTCCTGATTATATTGATTTTGGTCTTTTTTGTTGTGTTTAACATTTAAATTAGATAGTAAAAAAAACAAAAGAAATTCCACCGATGGCTTGCTCTCTATATTGTTTCCTTAATCAATGGAAATTGTCCATGTTTCAGGAATTAAAATAAATAAATAAATCATTTTGTTTGTTATTCAAAGGCTTAACTTACTAACAAGCATAATATCTGCAAGCATTTCACAAATGTAACTTAACTGTTTTCATTAATTATTTTGTGTTCCTGTATTTTGAATAGATAGTGAGGACAAGTTCCAGATCAAATTATTTTTCAAAATCGCTCATTTTATTTTGGGGGGGTTCTGAAAAATAATTTGATTGGAAAATCTCAAAATCCCAGTACCCCCCAGTCTTGTATTTTTGAAAACGAAGTCGTTTGACAATCGATATGGGATAATCCGTATCCATTATCCGTATCTATTTTCCGTATCCGTTTTTTGCATCCGTATACATACGGTATCACAATATTCGTATCAGGATCAACGGCAAGGAAGGGGGTGTTTTTATTTTTTTTCAAAAACGATCAATGGCTATTAATTTTTTGGGGGAGGGGGGGGGGGCTAATTAATTGAGCAAGAAGTGTTCCTCTCTTTTCAGGGGATAGTAACTTAATTGTTTTCATTAATTATTTTGTAACAATAAGGCCACTTTCTAATTGGACATTCAAGTTAATTGATTAAAAATAATACAGTATACAAAATCTATGTTTCTTTGGTTTAGTCATGTGATTGTTTTTGAACCCATACAGCATAACATTCAGTAGCCTTCAAAGAGGCTGCCTTTCCCTCCCTAGAGTCCTCATCCACAAAATTCATCCTCAAACAATTAATGTAAGCTTAGGTACTAGGATAGTGGTAGTACATTATGTTTTGTTTCATTTTCTTTGTTAATTTTAGGACCACACATACAAATCAATAAATATTTGTAGAAAAAAATGTTGGCAAAGAATCCAATGAATAATGCATTACAACCATTTGTCATCAATAACATATTTTGGGTTTTCAAGTGAAAAGACAACTCTATATATACACATGGGGTGGTAGGAGGTAGAACAACCCATGTGGGAGAAATAAATTTGAACTTGTAGTTTCTCAAGCACTCATAGTTAAGTCAAAAACAAAGAATTGTGTTAAAAGTAGAATTTCAGACCTCATTTAGGCATAGTAAAGTAACTTTTCTTAAAAAAATTTGAACTAAGAAGAGTTAGTAAATTAAGATAAGTTTCACCTCAAAAATCCGTTTGGCATTTTGAATCTCAAATCAAAAGTTATGGACAAATTTGAGAGAGAAATTGGAATGGACATTTTCTTTAACATTTTTAAAAATCCTCTCTCTAGATTTGTCCCTAACTTTTGATTTGAGATTCAAAATGCCAAACGGATTTTTGGAGGTGAAACTTATCTTAATTTACTAATTTTTCTTGGTTCAAAGTTTTTTAAGAAAAGTTACTTTACTATGCCTAAATGAGGTCTGAAATTCTATTTTTAACATAATTCTTTGGTTTTGACTTAACTATGAGTGCTTGAGAAACTACAAGTTCAAATTTATTTCTCCCCACATGGGTAGTTCTACCTTCTACCACCCCATGTGTATATACAAAGTTGTCTTTTCAATTGAAAACACAAAACATGAATGACAATCACATCAAAGTGATGTAATTCAAGCATGGAGATAATTGATTTCTATAAATTGATTGCTATTTTGAATAAGTTTGCTATTTTATTTACAACTTTAATTCAATGTACATAATTTGTTGTTAACCCCAACTGTGCAGCTGCGACCTTGTAATTGAATTAGGCCCTTACTGTGTCCTGCCAAGTTTCGCCAAGTGTCCTTGTAGTTACTGATTTGGTGTGGAATATACCACACCATTTCATCCCTTGGATGTAATGATGTGGTATATTCCACAACATTCCGTCTAGAAAAGGCAAGCGCAGTGACTGCTACTGAATGTAATGAGTGACAAGACCAAAATTCTTTATTGCTTGAAGTTCTTTACCCTCTAAAGGACCAAGGCTTTTTTCCTGCCAAAAAACACTCAAAACTGCCATTTCTATAGCAAAGAGTAAAAAAATTTGAAAATTTCACATATAACTGTAGGATCTTATACCTAACTAGTATGGCAATGTGTGGAAAAATTTCAGAATTTTTGACCGTACAGATTGCAAGATATCTACGTTTAAAGTGTAAAAACAAGTTTTTCAGCACATTGTGGGATTAGATTTTATGACTTTGAACATTTTAACTTTGATTTTTTGCACTACAAAGTTTTGAGCTTTTAATCTTTATAGTGGAGAATTAAGTTGAAAGTCTAGGAAAAAAAAATCCAAAAAAACTTAATTTTCATTATTAAAAAAACTGTTAAATAGAAAGAGGTATGAGATAGAAGGAAAATCTAGAATATGGAATGAAGAATCACTAATTCCAATGGTGAGATTGTTCTAGCAAAAAAACTAGACCTTGTGGACCTTTTATTTTTGAAAAATTGTAAGAATTGCATTCAGAAATGAATCCTACAAGTTATTTTTTTAAGAAGATGCTCTAAGTGCCCAAAAAATAAGATTGTCCATATCTTTCTCATAACAAATCCAAATGAAATGAATCAAAGCTTCTTAGATAGACCAAAATATAATCTATAAGAAAAAAAATTAAAAAATTAAATTGGAAAATTTTTTAGGTTGCCCCACGTCCCTTGTTTTGAGCTTATTGGGCATAACTTTTTTTCCCAAGCACCGATTGAAAACAAAATTATATTCCCATGAAGCTTAGCAATTTTTCTATCTTCAAAAAAAGTTTCAAAAAATCACAACAAAGATTCAGCCTGTAGGTATCTGCCCAAAATCCCATTTGTCCCTTGAAGGGACAATGGTCCTTTAGGGGTTAAATTCTCATGAAAATAAATGACAACTATTCTGGAGTTGTAACTCTAATTTCAATGTCAACACTTTGAAGTCATTGGAGTATTTATTTTTTACTTAAAAATTTGATACAAGAAGTAGAGAGTTTTTTGGTTTAATCTCGGTCAATCTTCAAACATTTATTTGTATAAAGAAAATGAAAAAATGAAAAATCAGAAGAGAAAGAGAACCTTCTCTTTTATTTTTGAAATAGAATAATTAGGAAGAAAAAGAAAAAAGGAAGAAATTAATAAATGAACTCTTTTTTCTTTTCTTTAATAGGAAAGAAAAAAAGAAATAGGAAAACATGTGTGTTTTTTTGTTTTTTTAAATTGAGCATTGAAAAAATCCAAAAGCATGTGAATTGAAAATTGGGCTCTAGAATCCGATTCAAGGGCTTTATATTAACTAGAGTCAGATGGAAGAATTGAAGTTGAATTGAGGGCCGGATTGAAAGCAAATTCGGACGGTCTTCCATCTGGCCCTTAGATGGTCCATTTATGGACCTCCTACCTTATTGTCCGTGCCTCCCGCACACTTCCGGTCACGTCCGTCCGTCGGTCCGTCCCCTCACGAGACGGACGGAGGTGAGTCCGGCGAGATTCCGAGATTCATCGCTCTTTCCTACTCCGTGGCCACTGGCGCCCGACTGTCCCCACCCTGACTTAATTGACAGTACAGTGCAGTAGGGAGCCTCCCTCCGTCGCTCCACGCGCAATCATCTCACTGCTCCCTTGGTAGTTCTCTATTATTCACTCTCGCCATTGCCGTCGCCGTCGCCGTCGCAATCACGGTGTACCGACCGCGGCTTGGAGAAAGCCTGGCTGCCTTCCTTGCACCTTGCTCCCTTCCGTTGCACGATCGCCGCTTGGAGAAAGCTTCGCTTCGCTTCGAGGGTGGCCTGAGGCGAAGGACGACGTCGGAGGTCGACGACGGCCAACGAGGGGATTGCGAGCGATGGCGGCGTCCACAGCCGGCTTGGTGCCAATCACCAGGGCGTTTCTGGCCAAATTCTACGATAAGTACCCGTTTTCGCCTTTGGCGCCGCAAGTGGATTCGCTCCTTGTCTCCCTCCACGAGCAGGCTCTGCAAGCGCTCGCTCTCCGCCCTGATGCCGCTGGTAGGGCATCCAATTCTTGGGTCTCTGGTTTCGTGGAGAGCGTGAGTTGCTAGGGATGTGTCGCCGGCCATTCTTAAACGTTCCTTGTTAGGATGTCAAAGCGAAAAAAATTCACCGGATTAGGCTGCTAGACTAGGCTCTGGCGGTGGTGAAGTGATTCTTAAGAGTCAGATCTTGCTGCTTTTCCCTCTTCTTTTCTCCCATTCCCCTCTCACCGATTCGCAGGTGCGTCCTGTCGGCGCGCGATACTCGCTTTCATCGTTTAGGTTGCCCTCGACCTTGGACAATATTTTTGATTCTTTCCCCTTGTCCTGCATCTCCTAGTTGGAGCTTGGGAGGAAGCCTAAGTCGGTGAGTCTAAAGCTCTAGGGTTTGTACCTTAGAATCCTAGTGGAGGAAGATTGGGGAGCTTGAGAGCCTCGGTGAGAAAGGGCACTTGATTCTGGAGTGAAAAAGAATCCTTTGCGCCTTTCCATGACCCGAGTATTAAGAAATTTTCTCTCGTGCCTGTTTGTTGTGCGTATATAACTGTGCGTTTTTGTTCGTATCTTCAAAGTCACTCGCCTCGTACAACGTCAATTAGGTTTTGGGGAGGCTCAAAATCTGAAACGTCATCTTGTGGAAAGAATCTGTGTAACTAGGCTACCAGATCTCACATTTTTTCTATTACTTGGTACTATCTAGTGATGCTTTATGGCCGATGTGATAGGGTGTCGTGTTTGCTTTAAGCTATCAATTCAATCTAGGGGCAAGGAATGTGGAATTTAGAACGTAAAGAATGATTTTCCCCGAATGTAACGATCAATCTAAACCTCTTCTCATTTATTGGAGTGTGTCATTTCCAGGATTCAAATCCACCGTGCAGTTCTTATGAATATGAATTTCATGTCCTTGTTTGGTTTCACAGGTAATACCGCGCTGATCAAGGAACTCAAGGCTCCAGCTCCTCACAAACTCGATGAAAATTTGTGGAGAAATCGAGAGCAGATTGAAGAAATGCTTTCTCTTCTCTCGAGCAAGAAGTGGCCTTCACTAGTGAGTTTCCTCTTCAAGTTAATACCATGACGTTTATTTTTTTGGCAGCATTCTGATGTTTGATAGGGGGTAGACGCCCTTGTCTACTTGATATGGTGAAGTCGTTTCTTTGCGATGTAGTGGTGCCATGCTATCCCTTGCCTTCACACACCAAGGGTAGTTTGGACCCTGGATAATAGTCTTGGTATGAATGGAGCATAGTGCTGACTTTAACAATTGAGCTAGTTCTTAATTGTAAGCAACTTCGTTCTCACATGTGCCGACACTCTATTTTCTTAGCGTCGGTGTCTATCTTTCGCAAAGTGGTATCTCAACTATATTTTGTTGTGATGTTCCAGCTGAAGGCTCAAGGTACTCCTGAGTTGGAGGCAGGTGCTGAGCGCGTGAGGAAGCTTGAAGCTGACCTGAAACAATGTTTGGGTAAACTGGAAGCATTTCAGAAAGCGCAAAGTGAAAGGATTTTCAGCATGGGTACGTACATTATGACAAGTGTTGGCTTTCTGCCGTCTTAAATGGTAACTTTGAGTCATGCCTCCGTTTAAATATTTCCAGCGTTTGGTTATAGGTTTTGCAAGAGACGACTGTGCTTTGTTCACAAGGGGTCCCATTGCAGACTCATTTTGGGGTTGAAGTCAGCAGGTGCTGTGCTTGATTGCAAGTCGGTAATGTTTTTCTCGAAATATGTTTCTTGCGAGAGAATGTGTAAGGAATGCACATATGTGGTGAGGATAGACTTCCACTTCATCACTGATGATGGTTTTTGGGCAAGAAGGCCTTGAGCGAGTCTCTTAGTGTGGTCCTCATTGGTACAGTTAACAATTCTGTAACGGGTTGACTTGCCATGTGGTTGTGGAATCATGTCGTTTTGACGATACCGGCAAAGTATGATTTTATGAATCACAATTGCCAAAATCAGGGATAGACCGAAACGTATTTTGACAGGTTGGAATTAATTCGGAGATTGATCTTCCAGAGTGTGTACTGCAATAGTTCCTTGCGATGTATGGTAAATATGTGTCGGGGAATCTGACACTATCGTGCTGATGCAGTGCTTACGTACATGCCTCAAGATTTCCGACTAGCCTATTTGAAGCAACTTCGGGAGCGTTCAGAGAAGAAGAAACAAGCTGAGGTTGACAATCTTATGGCTTCTGGGGGAAGTATTCACGACAAATATGTACTTCTCTGGAACCAGCAAATGGAAAGGTTTGGCTTTTGTTTCTGTTTGATTTTAGTATATTTCTCTTCTCAGAATTTTGATATATGGGATATGGTTGTTGCGCAAAATATCGTTCAATCTATGCAGAATAGACGATGATTGTCCCCTTCCTTTCTGAGCTCCTTGCACCATACTTTTGATCTTTGATTCTTCGGCTTTGTATACATCGTCACCCTAAGATAAATTGTGGCTTCGGTGTCTAGTGTTATCGAACTGCTTTACTGCGCGAAAATTAAAGTTTAGGTGCCTACCTATTCCAGAAGTTCATGATGCATATTTTGTGAACCCGTATATTTTGCGATTGAAGTACTGGCGGGATCCTAAATTCCTCGAACTTTCAAATCAGTCTGCGTGTAGCTTTCGAGACCATGTCTTTACCCTTTTCATAATCTTGCGCTCTCGAACATCTTTAGCTTCACCCTTAGATCAAGAATCGAGATTAGATTTTTGTCCTTTGGAATAGATTTTCCACTTGGTTTGTGAGTTTTGGACTATCCGCGTTTCAAAGGAATCGTCTGTAATTATAAAAATTAGTACCTCCTATACCGTCTGGAATACGGTATTAACAGTAATCAAGTTCTAAAGTTTGCTTTTGCTGTGGGTTTGTGGTTTATATGCAGGCGCCGTCAATTAGCACAGCTAGGATCTGCATCTGGTGTTTTTCGAACCCTTGTCAAGTATCTTGTAGGCTGTCCTCAGGTACGTTCTGGACACGATGAATATTTTGCATTCTACATTGGAAGCATTGTACTTGCCTTCTGAATTGACATTAATTTGTTTCTGGATTCAACAGGTGTTATTGGATTTTGTTTGCAAAATCAACGATGACCATGGGTACGTGTTATCACCTGCGCAGACTCGAGGAGATGGGGTGGTAGTAATAATATTCTATGTCTGTTCCATAAGTCAATGCATAACGTTGTCTTGGAATGTTCTTGGTGGGAAGTATGCGGTGTTGGTTCGACGTGTCTTGTATCCACTTCAAGTTATCATTGAAATTTTTTTTGAAGTAGGCAACTGTATTTTCCTGCCTTTTATGAGTTTGATGCCTTCATAACTGTTTATAACAGTTACTTGAATGGTTTACTGGAACAAGGGAATAAATCTCATACCTTGCACGATATTTTGTTCATTTTATTGTACATTGTTGCAGTCCCCTGTAGAGATTTCCGGTTTGGGGTTCATGCGATATGCTTGATTTTTGTGTGCTTGTAGGCCGATGGAGGAGCAGAGAGAGCGATATGGGCCTTCTGTCTACAAGCTTACAACCTTTGCAGTTGGTATACGGGTTTTTCTTGCAATACTATGGTCTGCATTTGATAGTGAAGACTTGTGAGTATCACCCCTTCAGAGAGCTCTCCCGCTTGTATGTGGCACCCTGGTGAATCGGGTCTTCTCTTATACCAAGTACATGACTGAAAGCAGTGTTTGCAATTGCATGTTGTTATATCCTTCTAGTGACAGTTTCTTTCGGTTGATCAAACCTAATATACTTGTAGAATCTATCAGATATATAAAAATAATAATGTAACAGTATGGGGACTTATGAATTTGTGTACGTTGGAAACAGAGCTGTGCAACTGTATTTTTGTGTTCCGCACCATGACATGTTGCATTCTATCCTTGTCGTTGTTCATGGTAGTTTCTCTCGTGGACGTGCTTTTATGTACTGTATCTTGCCATATTGAGGATATTCTGTTTTTGATGCAGGAACAAGGAGGAGAATTTTGAAATATTGGAGCAGTCGCTGACTGCTTACATATATGACTTCACTCGTTATCTCGACTTCATCCAGTATGTCATAATATGATGTCTATTCCTTTAATTTGAACTTTGTACGTACTTCTATTTTTTGTGGTTGGCTACACTTGACAAATCTGTTACTTCTTATTTTAACTGTTATTGTTGCAGGGAAGTGTTCAAGAATTCTCCCTTCTTTATTACTCCAGAAGAAGCGGGACTAAACCCGAAGGGGTACATATCTTTCACCTGTAGTCGTGACTTCCTTTCTATGTTGAGCTCATTACTGGTGCACTTAGCAGTTTTAAATTGTGAATGAATTCCTCTCTTTGTCAGTAATGTTATCCTTTTCCAGCCCTTAGGATTATCTGATTTTAGCGACTTTGCCTTCTCCAGTGCTGCTGCTGAGACATTTAAGGAGGCAGTCGTTGCAGCAGGGAAAACACATGAGGTAGGTCAAGCAATACCTCTCGTATAAATATACGACTTTTTAATTAGTCGCTGTAAGTATCCCTTCATGATTGCAAGTCTCTTCAATGTCGTACGAGAGGTATATCTGATACTGCCAGAGCGACTCCATTCAAGTCAGGGGGGCTTAGCAAATTCTGATGAATGACTTATTCGTGTTCAGGTTATTCTTCCGGTAAAATATGCAGGTGCATTAGTTGCCTGGGACTTCCGATTGACGTCTGGGAAGGTAATTAAACTTCTTTAATTCGTCTGCTTTCTACTTAGTTAAGTATGGTAAATCAAAATAAATTTTTTTATTGCCACTGAAGGATCCGGGAAATATTTGAATGGGTAGTTCTTGCATTCTTTTGATTGCTAATGCCTAGTGGCTAGAGGTCGAATTCGCTTCATATCAGCTTTTTTGTGAATGTTATTTATCATCTAGCAACGGGTTACAAAACCTCTTCTCCTGAGTTCAATGTCGTATAATTGGTTTGTGCTTCTCCTCCTCTTGTCCAAAACTTATGCTCATTGCATAAAATATATCACTTCACAATGGCACAAAGGATGTAGGGTACTATTCAGGTGTTCAGAAATTCTGTCTTCTTTGCTTCGTCTTCTTGCCATCTCATGACGAACATTTATTTATGTTTCTGACGATGTACGCGCTCTTCAGGATATTGGGTTCAGCGTGGAGTTTGTTGAGTCAGCAGAATCAACACGAGGCTCGAAAATATCGAAAATGATTCCATATCAAAGATACGAATCTCACCAGGTAGTTTTCTTAAAAAGCTAAAATTGGCACGATTTCTCGTAATTAAATCGTATGGGGCAAATTTGAATGGTTTCAAGGCTAGTGATCTCTACAGAACTGGACTTTGGCGAGCGTAAATATTTCTTCGGTCTGAAACATCTACGGCGGACTAATTGAATGCCCATTCTTAAACCTAAAGGCTTAATACTGTGTTGATTGTCTTTTGTTTCTTTTCACAGGGCAGTTTCCAATCTCCATTTGTGGGCAACTATAAGCTGATCTGGGATAATTCTTATTCAAACTTTAACCGCAAGGTTCGAAAACCTCTGCATCCAGGACTTTGCTGTCTCAGGCTTTAGGCAACTTCGAGAGGTTTGCTAGAAAGCTTTGCTACACACAGAACGCTTCATTTTTTTGCAGCAATCAAATGCAGTAGTCACTCTCGTGATTAAGAGTCAAACACCAATATGGACTGCTTTGAAATTCATGCATCTGATTTATAACCAATCAGAGATAGCTGCATTTTTAAGGCCCTGCCCGCACCAAGCAAGTATCGCCAGTATGCAAACTGAAGTGTTAAAAGTCCATTGGCTAGTTAAAGTTAACTACATTGTTGTATGGCCGCAATTGAAAGGTAACCAATTAGCTAGCACCAATTTGCTAATTGGGGTGTTTTATAGTCCATAGTTTCCTAGTTCAAGTCAACTATCGTCTTGTGTGAAAGGTAAGTAACGGGAAATTACGTATTCAAGTTAGTATTTGATGTGGGCGGGGATTTCATTGGTATTCGTGTTGACTTTCTGTTGTGAAGGTTTTCTGATCACGTTATTGATGTATGATTGCAGTACTTGCGTTACAAAGTAGATGAGATCCCGCCAGTGCTAGAGGAGGCAGCCGGCGAAGGCACGGTCACCTTGGAGTCCTGAGTCACACTTCCGTCAAAACTGAATCGGAGGGATCAGTGGTAACACACAAATACCTTGCAATTTAGAATCTAATTTTGTGTTCCTACTGATTTTCTTATTGTGAAACATTCACTTCAATCTCCCAGGACCATCCCCAGAGAGTAAGATCTGGATTTAATAGTCCTTCACTTGACTTCAAAACTTCTGGGCAGCAATTTTTGGGTATCCATATTATTGAAGAATAGGAAGGCAAGTCCGACGCAAATGGCCGACATATTACTCATTATTTCATTTTGTAGATCAGGGTAGGCTGTTAAATTTGTGTCCAACTTTGTATAGTACCCGGCAACTGTGCTATGGACATCCTATTGTACCATTCCAATAATCTTGCACAATATAGAATTGTTATTTGATTTTGCTATTTGACCCTTACACTATTATAAATTTGTAACCTTGAGCATGATGATACAATTGCTTTGCCAAAATTTAGTTAAAATATAGAGATATCTATTTTACAAAGTTTTAGATATATGGCATATGGCATTGAATTTTTCATAGATCATTTTTTTGTTACTTAATGGGGTGTTTCTTAACATGAAAGATGTATATATGGATGCTTATGATATCTTCATGCAATTAAATTTTTAAAATTATCATCAATGTTTTTTAATCAATTATATCAAATAAAATCATGAATATTAAATGAAACAATTCATCAAAAATGGAATTTTGTTTATTTGAATTGAAACTTGGTATGCTTGATTGGGATTGTAGAAAAATTGAATGTTAATTATGTAAGATAAAAATAGTACATAGTATTCTAGATTGTGCAAAATTCTTTGAAATGATAGGATGTTTGTAATATGTTGCTAAACATTGTACAATTCTTTTAGAGATGTATTCATCATATTCTTGAACAACTTGGTGGAAATGTTTTGATTACTAATCACTATTGTTGTATTTCCTCTATCAAAATAAATCTGTGGTTTTAGAATATTGATTAAATTTGATGTTCTAATGGTAGACAGAAATTAAACGAAGGGCGTGTTTAATGGTATCAATAGGGCACTATAGTGATCAGCAATTCAAAGTTAAATCACCATTTGGAACTAATTGAAGTTGAATCACAAGAATGAAAATTTAATCTTGTGAAATTCCTTTGATACTTTAATTAGATAAGAAATCCACATTTTAGGTGACGAGCTTTTATTTTTTTAAATGAATTTTAGGTGATGTCCAATGCAATAAATCTATGTTTTTATATCAACATTGTGTTACATTGGACGTTTTGGTTGACATAAAAACATGGAATTGTTGCATTAGAAATCACCTAAAATCACTAGTAGAAAATTTAATTCTTCTGTTGTTTTGGTCGCGTTGATCCGGTCAAAATTTGACAAAAATCTGTTGATTTCAACAGATTTTTGTCAAATTTTGACCGGATCAACGCGACCAAAACAACAGAAGAATTAAATTTTCTACTAGTGAATCCATTGAAAAAATGAACTCTCGTCACCTAAAATGTGGATTTTTTATAGTGTAAGTTATTAGAGCAATACCAAAATACCACCAAGAGAACACTTAAAACACTTAAAACAAACAATCAACACAACATCTCTTGTCTAGCACAATTGTAAACGTATTATCTAATAGAATGGATCCTTTTTAGAACAAACAAAAACAAAAAGAACAAACTCAATAAGATCTCTGGTAGTGACCTATTGTTCCAAAGACAATGAAGTTGAATCATCTATGTATGTTGATTGAAGTTGAATCACCAGAGTTTGATTGGAGCTAATAGAAGTTGGATCACCAGAGCTGATCAAAGTTGAATCACAGGAGCTACTTGAAGTTGAATGTGCAAGTTGATCAAAATATATCACTCGAAGAAAAATGTATTTACCAAAATTGGTTATCCAATGATTAAGTGTCCTATACGACTTCTTTGCAATTGCAACCATTTTTATTAGAAACAACTCTTACTTATACATTGGTTTTGCCACAAAGCAATTGTAGAATGAGGTGTAAGATTGCGGGAGTTGTAATAGAGTTCAAATTTAGAAAAAATGTGAGCTGTTTTCTATTCAATATTCATCATAGTTGTCGATGTGGACAAGTCTAAGTTCTATGAATCTACCATGTCAATCTGCTGTAGCAAAAAAAACTAACTTCTACTAGAAAACAACTACAACTACAGTTGCACAAAAGCTAAATTCGACTAGAAAACAATTGCAATTGTAAAATGATTGTAGTTTTTCCAATTGTCCCATATCCATTATCAAGAGTAGCATAGGTTGGACATATAAGACTTGTAAATCCTCTTAGTATGTAATGACTTTTGTTGATAGAATTCTAAAATTTCCATAATCTACACTTTTCTATAGTTTGTAACTTGCTGCAATCTATAGAAATCAAAAAATATTTAAAATCTAAGAAATTTAAAAACCTCTGATATTTAAAAAAATTCTAAATAGGTGAAATCTATTAACAACCAGTATTTGAACTTTTGAAATTTGAAATTTGAAATTTTGAGATCTACTAATCATTGAGGTTAGAATTTCAAAAACTACATATCTATAAAATCTATGTGGTAGTAAATGCCAAATTGGCAACCACTTAAAAGATATTATACGTTGACAAAGTTCCAACTAGGCTACTAGATGAGAAACAACCCACATTATCCTTTGCAATTACATTTCCAAGAATAAGCTATCCACAACAACTATAAATCTCCAAATTTGCACTTAGTCGCAAATGTCCTATGCAACTAAAAAAACGGGTGTTTAATCTTATAGTTGAAAAAACTTCATTTTCTTCTAGTGCATTTCACTGGAGCTAATCGTAGAACTGATAAAAATTGACAATTTTGCTACCTATTTCCAACATAATGTACTTGGCTTTTGATTTCAAAACTTTCACGCCTGCTAGGGTTGATTAGAAGTTGCAATTGCTACAGATTTCCTTCCAAACAAAAACACTATATGCATCAATCTAGCTTTTCCAAGAAACCACAAATTTATTTTGAGATACTAAAATATATCATTTCAATTTGTGAATTAGAAATTTAATCCAAGAAACTCTTGTTTAAATCACAATTGCAATTCATGACAAGAATGTACATTGGTGTTGGTGTGCAAGTAAGATGATGTAAAACTACATACTCATGATCATGAACCTGTTTTCAAATCCATTGTGTAAAAAATATGCATGACCTTGATAAACACAATGCCATTGATCAAACACAACAATCTGACTTTTACCAATACGAAATCATTCAAATTCAATTCTAAACCACAAGTTGCTCTAGTAAAGCTCACGAGCCCCACCAGAGTTGTCTCCGGTCAATATTTGACCGAAAAGCAGTGCAGATGCATCAGATAAAAAAATTTCAACATTTTTCCATCATTCTTATGCTGCTTGTATAATGCAAACTTTGTATCTTGAGGTCCATCATCCCTCTTCACTCACAAATTTCTTAACGGAGCAGAAATCCCTTGAACCCACTTTTGATTTTTGGATTGTATAGTACACTTGTAGGCGCTTGTTGGTACAACTCAAAAAGATGTGTTCTAAAATTATCAAATGGTGATTGTACAACAATGCCCCTAAGAATATGTTGGAATGACTCTTATATCCATTCGGCCAACATCCTAAAGGGGTTAAGGCAATCATACCATTTGAAGCTTTTGGAGGAGAAATAGAGGAGTGGATTTTGTATTTTTGTTGGACCACTCTCTATGACTTCCAAGTAGAATCAATACATTATAGTAGCCATGGATTACTTGACAAATTAGTCAGAGGCAATGCATATTAAAAAGATGTGTTCAAGAATCTGTAATGCATTTTTTCTATTCAAGTTTAATATATTGCTTTAGTTGCCCTCTTCAAATTTTCATGGATACAAGAATACATTTTGTGAGTGGTATGGTGACCTCATTGGAGTCATTGCTACAAAAGATGTTGGTGAAGCACAAAAAAAGCTAATCTGTAGTTTTGTACTACCTATAGGCAAACAAACTAGTGGAGCAAACCAGCAGAACATTATGCAAAATGTTAGGGAAAATGGTGTTGGACAAAAGACAGATATGGAATGCACATTTGAATGAAGTTTTGTAGGCGTACCAAATAGCCCACAAAAGTTGTTACCATTACACTACGTTATTAGTGGCTTAGCAATGATTTTGATTGAATTGCAGATTCTTTCTTTACGAATTCCATTTAGAATGGAGATAGAAGACTCTTAATTTGTGGCGTTTTGAATTTTTGAATTGGAAAAAATTGAGGAAGCATGACAATAGTAAGGGCAAAAAAATGAGCATGCCATTGATTCCTAAGCACATGCCTACTAGGCTTGTAAAATAAATGACTTATTCAAAGATATGGTTTGAAAATACAAGGTGGTATAAAAATATGGGTGTATTTGCATGCCTTGTATTTGGCCTGTAAAAATGTATGTGACCAAAAAGTTTCTACTTCCAACAATTTTAAGGACTTATGCAGTTAATTTTTTTCCCACAACATTGTACATATCATACGTACAATAACAAGGGTTTTCAATTTGAACGCCTAGGGAAGGCACTATATTTTGGTGTTGACTTAACTCAATTGTTAAATAAAATCTTACAAAATGCTATTTTCGCTAGTTTATTTAAGTGGAATGCTCTTGAAATCATTTTAAATATTAAAAAACTGATTTTGAAAAAGTTATTATGATTGTTCTATTAAAGATTTTGTTCACGGGAGTCTATTGCAAATCTTGATTTCTTAGTGTTCAAAGATTTTAAAGATCAACTTCAAATATTTTGGATCTTGGGGAAGAAATCTCATCAAATTTTTTTTTAAGAAAATAGATTATCAGAAGCCATACAACAAATTCATTATGATTATGCATGTTATTTTCTTGAATTGGCAAGATTCACCATACCCTTAGTGGATGCCTACACAATCACATAAATTTATTGCGACCTTTGTGAGGAGCTCCTTGCAAAGCATAAGAAATCCTACAAGTATAGAATTACTTGTAGAATTTCGTAGATATAGTAGTCCGAGGAATATAATACAGATCGATTGATTGGGAGGTAGGAGCCATATTTGCTTCCAACATTCATCATTGAGGATCTCTTGATAGATGATAGTAAGTCAATGTAGCTCTAGATTGGATGTAGAAATCTTAACAAAAGGGGGTATTCTTGATACGTATACAATCTTGCCAACCTTTGTGTCAATGAATATCTAGTAATGAACATTGAACGTTGATACTAAGTAATGTGACAGAAGTTTGCTCAAACATTTGATATATCCGCTTGCCTTATGATGTTAGCACTCCATTGGGGGGTCTTCAAATGAGGCTACTCTTTCATCTTTATTTGCAAGAAGTACTATATGTGCACTTGATAATTTTAAATTAATCTCCCTTGTGAGATTCAATTTCATGTGCTTCCATTGACCTTTTAGGGTACCATATCTATAAAAAAAAATGTAAGAAATCATGTCTTATTGTAAGTATTTTGTTGAATAAATGATTTTAGATTTGAGTCTTGCACTATAAAATAGTGATAAAATTGATTTATATCTATAAAATCATTCATTATATTAAAATACCAAAGATTGAAGTCATATATATACTAAGTGAAGCTAAAGCACATTCTCCATCCTTGTTAGGGAATCTCTTGAAGCATTTATTTAAAATGCTTCAACCATGGATTAATTTGAGGGACTTTTAAAGAAGACTCAATATAACTACACAAAGATTAAATACTAAAACCGCCAATGGTTTTGATGCTCAGACAAAGGGTTCATTGTAGCCTTGGGCCATTTTTTGGTACTTCTCATAGCTAATTTTCATGTACACAAATCAAACTCCCTTCAATATTTACAGACAAAAGCATGAATTTTGCATCCAAATCTAGAGATCTCTCTATGTATTGTATAAACCCATGCATCAAGGAATTTGAATACTTCTTAAATTTTGAACTTTGTATAGTCTAAAAGTAGTTAAATATGGCCTTAGCCAAGAATACAAAACTAATTGCAAATTGAAGCACTACAGTTTAACCCCTAAAGGACCGGTTGTCCCCTCGGGGGACAATTTGGGTCCGGGTAGGTTCCTACGATCTCAATTTTTAGTAATATTTTTTGGGATTTTTTGAGGTTGTGTATTTTTGCAAGATCTTTGCGAATATATAATTTTTATTTTAATTGATGCCCGGGAGCAAAAGTTATGGCACAATAAGTAAAATTGGAATTTTGCAGGCAGCCCAAAAAAAATCACAAAAAGTCAAAATAATTTTTTTTTAAATTTTTTCTTCAAGGATTATATTTTTGTCTACATGTGAAGCTTTGTTTCATTCAATTTGGACTAATAATGAGAAAGTTATGGACAATCTTAGTTTTTTGGGCAATCTAAGCATCTTCTAGAAAAAATAAGTTGTAGAATTCATTTTTGAATGCAATTTTGAGAATTTTTCAGTTTTTTTTGTTAGATAGGGTTAGGTTTTCTTGCTAGAACAATCTCACCATTGGGATTATTGTGATTCAATTCCATCTAAAAGCTATTAACAATTTAGTTTTTTCTTCAATCTTGTACCTACTTCTACTTAACAATTTTTTAATGAGTGAAAATTAAGTTTTTCTTTTCCTAAATTTTTTTGGTAGATTCTCAACTCAACTACTTAACATAAATAAGTAGAAAATCGAAATCAATAGTGCAAAAAATTTGAACTAAAAAGATTCAAAGCCAAAAAATCTAGTGAAGCAAGGTGGAAAAAAAGTTGTTTTCTTCACTTTAAATGCATATATCTTGCAATCTACATGGTCAAAGTTTCTGAAATTTCTTCCACATATTCATATACTAGTCAGGTACAAGATCTTATGGTTGGATATAAAAAATAAAAAAAAAATTTAACTCTTTTCTCTTTGCAATAGAAATGACAGTTTTGAATGGTTTTTGGTAGGAAAATCACCTCGGTCCTTTAGGGGTTAAAGTGACCATTATTTTCAAGAGCATCAATCAAAATTTGGAATTTGAAGTTTGAAACATACAATTTGCATCTGAGCTGCATTAAAAGTGATGCTATTGCTCAAATGATAACTTTACGTAGTAGGCTCTCATTACAATTTCAAATATTCAATGATCTAGGCATTCTGACCTAAAATCTAGGTACATTGTCAAAACCTTTATTGTCAAGCTACTTGTCAATAGAATGAGTGTTCAACACAAATAAATTAGTATATGCAGATTGAAAGGCTTGTATTGCTCTATCCCAATGCAATTTGTTCTATTTGTATACTTCCAAACTTTAGAAGCTAATTAAGAGAAGAAGAAGGAACCACTACAAGAAAAATGTCTTGTGATAAATACAACTTTAATGTAAAATTGAGTTTGAAAAAACATCCCACCATCACAAAAAGGTCACTCAAATATATTTTAAATTAATGTATTTTAAAGTAAAATCTTGAACTTTATAGAAAACATTTTGTATGTTAACTTCAAATGACCCAAGCTACCATTTTTTGATCCCTATCCCTCTTTTTTGAGATTTCCATTGTCAAATTTTGATTTCTTTTAAATAAAAAATTTTCTACCCAAAGTAGACTTTGCTAAAAATCTAATGGCAATAGTGTCATCAAATTCCAAGTTCAACTCCACCTTGTGGAGTTTTTTTAAGTTGAGTGGTACAGTGTCCTTCACAAATCATTTTTTGGAGTTCAACTTAGGCTGGATTGAAAAGACAACCAACATATGTGATTCTTGTCCACCTCAAAAAGGTCAAATCCACCTCAAAAAGGGTAGATTCAAGGAGTTCAAGGAGAAGACAAATGTCCCATTCTTTTTTTTCTTACTATTCTCACTTTAGTAACCACCATGCATGGCAAGCTCCACAATTAATTGAAAAATGCTTGGAATGTTGTGAAATTTTACAAATACATTTTCAACTCTCTTATATTTCATTGAGCATAAGGAAGCATCATTTTGAGGTATTCTCTCAAAAAATATGCTCCTTCAAAGTGCAGTGCCCTATTTTCCATTGACCTAAATAAATATCTCCTAAATACTGCAGTCAAATAACTTGAAATTTTTTGAGGTGCCCACTTTCAATGTGAACTTCAAATACTATGGTAACATTCAATCTAGTCTCAAGAAAAAAGGAGCAAAAAAATTGCTCAAGTTCTTTACAATTTTGGCCCATTTTAGAGATACATCCACTTGGGAATTAGGGGTTTTATACTTGATATTATTCATATAAAAAAGTTGATTTGTTGCATTGTACAAGCTGTTTTGAACTACCTCAATCCTGTAGAAATAACTGATAACAAAAACAATATGACCACTTCAACACAACACCAAGCATGCAACTAAATGAGGTCTTCTACCTCTTGAAGTATTTTTGATAAACTTTACAAATTTCTCTACTACATTCTTATGCGTTACTCCTACAAGCTTAAGTCTTACACTTAAAATGAATAGATGATGATCAATATGCTTTGTGCAGACTATGGATTAGTATAATTCCATCATGGAGAGATTGGATATAATTGTGTTTTTGGTTTGATAAGAATTGACTCATGCATGAACCAAAGCTTGTGTATTGGCAAAAAACTTACATACTCTTATTTTAGATCAAATTTCTCTATCTTATAAATTCAAAGATGGAATAGATACAAATTAGGCCTAGATCTCATATGATCTAAGATTCAAACTCTATATGAATAGACAAAATTAGAATAGTACCTTGTGAGTGTTTATTTACCTACCTTTGGTAAATAGTTGAGCACGACCGGGTTTCAGTTTTGTATGGATCTTTTCAATCTATGGGTGCCTAGTGTCAATCCATTGTGCCTTTTAAGCAATGGATCTTTTCTAAGTTCCTAAACATCTACAATTTGCAATAAAACCAAGAGAATGTAACAAGTTACAATTTTTATTCTAATTACTTCAAGCCAAATAGATCACGGTGGTTTTGAGATGGGGACAAATAAATTCTAAATTTAGCATTTCTAAGTGATAGATCACCTTATTCCATTTCCAAAAACATAAAATTTGAATCCTATTCCACCTTCCTAGCATATCTATAGATGAAGTTTAATTTTCCAGGGCTATTTAAACTTCATCCACCCTTTTGGACTTGTTCCCTATTTTAAATTAATCTTGAAATTTGAACCCTAGTTTGAAATAATTAGGCCATACCTAAATCCTAAGTTTGGACTTCGATGAACTAATTTTAGTTGATTTCATCCATTTCCTAACCTAAACTTTATCATTTTGTTCCTTCTAGGATTTTTGGTCATTTCTTAAGTTTGAATCACTTTTGGATTACTTGAAGCTCATACTTTAGGTTTGTAATACTAAGTTCTTTATTTTCTTGAGTTAAATTGCCCTAATTCTATCTTTCTTTGTTCCTTGATGCTTTGAATAAAACCTGGTTATTTATTATTTTTAAAGTTTTTAAGGTTGCTCGTTGAAGAGGCTGATTCAAGCTTTCAAAAATGTTATCTCACTTGGAATTTGACTAATCTTATCAAAAGTTATTGATGGATGAAGTTTGACCACTAATCGGTGTTTAAAACTTCATCGATTGATTGCTACTAGTTCTAATTCCAAAACTAACTTCTAATTGCACTTTTAGGTTCTAGATTACTTTTGTCTACTAAATTCCTAAGTTTGTTCCTTTTGGGTACTCCGAAATATTTTTCATCCAATTTAGGTGGTAAACTTCATCCTTCCATTTCTTACTCGTTTTAATTCTATTTCTTAAGTGTCATATGTTTTTGGAAACCTCTAATCTTGATCTACAGACTTCTATGGATAAACTTGGGAAAAAAATCTAATCTTGACTCTTTGAATTGGTCTTGAAATTCGGCTAAGTATTTTAAATGCTAATCTAATAAGCAAATCAAAAGGAAATGGAAGAAGAATGATTAATCTCAAATTGGTCGTCATATGGTGTGTTGTAGAGTAGTTTTGTGAGGTACTCCCGGTCCTCCATCTTCTAATGTAGTCTTAAAATTCTACTCACTACTTAAAGATGGTCTTTGAATATCAAGTTTGGGCAATTTGAGCTCCTTCTTTTCTTTTCTACTTCTACTCCTTTTTTTTTCTTCTAGCACTATTCTAATTCAAATATTTAACTATTCCAAGAGTTGACTTGTTGTGGAATAAATCATTGACTTCCAATTTCTAAATAATAATTGACCTTCAACTTCCTATCCTATCTTGGTCAATTATTTTTCTATCCAAAGGACTAGTCTTATGGTTTAAATTGGCTCTTTAAGATTTCCACCTAATCCTCTAAAATCCTAAACTCTTCCCTTCCTCTCTTAACTTCTCTATTCCCAATTCATTTGCAAATTGGTCTCAAAGATTTTGAGTGTATTCATGAGAGTTCTGTGGATGTCCCATTGTTTTCCTAAATTATAAACACTTGCTATTTTGTCAAAGAGTTTTCTCAACTTTGCATCCTAATCCCACTTCTCTTCCTATCTCTCCTACTCTATTTCATTTAGCTTCTCCCATCTCCTAAACTATTTTTGTTTGGTTGTCTCTATGTTAAAGGACTAGTTTTCGTAGTCAAAATTTTGAAAAGACAATGGCTTGGACTTGTGTTTGGAACAAGAGGCAATCGACTGGGACCAAGGCTTGACCACAGACTTCAATTACACTAGACTGCCCAAGCTTCGATTTACTGGTTTCCATGGCTTCCGATTACATTAATTGTTTAGGCTCGAATTGCACAAGGCTGGCCAGTTGAGGGCCGGTCCTCCTTTTTTCTTCCCCTCCACCACATGTTGCTTTGGGATTGTCTGGGATCCGCGAGCTACTGATTAGGTAAGCTCTCAATAGCTAACGTCGTGCGATCCACTTGGCGGCCATGTGGTGCCTTAGGATTGGCTGGACCCGGAGGGGCCTTTCTGTACTTGCTGCCTTGTGATCTATTGGCACTGTAGTGGGACTCTGGCTGATTCTATTGGTCCGTCTAGGCTTCCAGGTTGCCTTGGGTTTGTTTTTTGTATTTTTTGGTTTCTTGGGACTTTTGACTCATAATAACAAATTCCTAAGTGCCTATAAGCTAAATGCAAGTTTTGATACAACCTTCTAAGGCTTCTTCTAATGCTAATTTGCAAATAATTCTATTTTTTGGAAGCTAAACTTGATATTCCAAAATAGTATTTTGGAAACTAAACTTAGTAAGATGGTGGCAACTTCTAATTTTTTTGGGATTTTCTATAACTTTGTAGTATAAAGCTTTGCCATGATTTTGGTAAACACTCTAATTTCTATTAAATCTTAAACCAAACTAAGCCAAAGTTTTGCCGTGGTTTTGATAAATACTTTAATTTCTTATAAAATCTTAAATTAACTAAGCCAAATCTTTGCAATGGTTTTGGTAAACACTCTAATTTCTATAAAATTTCCTAAACCAACTAAGCCAAAGCTTTGTCGTGATTTCAGTAAACACTCTAATTTCTATAAAAACTTAGAGCAACTAAGCCTAAGCTTTGTTGTGGTTTGAAATTTACAAAAAATTAAAGATTAAAATTCACAAAGACGCTTATTAGTACGGTTTGTTAGTACGCTCTAAAAACGCGAATACATGTTAGTGGAGATGATTGAGGACACAATTTACTTAAAAGAAAACACTAGAGGCCCCCCTAAGCGGCATTGCCAAGGTGTGGAGGGGGATTTGCTTTAAGATTAGCACAAATGTTAGAAAATCTTAACAAAATGACCAAGGCTTGTACAACAACTCAAACAAATGCAACCAAAGACAAACTTTGAGGGGACCCCAATGTCTTTCAAAGTAAGCTTCAAAAACAATAACAATGGAATCTAAATGCTCCAAAAATACACACATTTGCAACTTTGGCTCTCTAAATGGCCAAAAAGTCCAATTAAATGAACCAATGTGTTATAGAATGCCAAAATAGTGGCCCAAGGGGTGTTTGTGAGAGAAAAGTGAGTCCTTTATATACATTTTCAAAGTTGCCAATTATTGGGGAATCTCACTAGTTTGGACACCTTTGGTTATCAAAATGTCCTGAAACTTATTGGAGCATCTTATTAGCATAAAAAAAATCCAGTCTAGTTTTTAGTGAGATTTTATCGCAACTTGGATAATTTCCAAGAATTTTCCATTATGGGTTTTGGCGGTTGACCGTCCGGAAGAGCATTTTCTGCAGATTAGAAAATTCTGAAATTTTTTATAGAATCTCTCATGGAATCCCACAAATATTTTTACTTTACAAAGGTCATAGGAAAATCAATACAATGGAGAAAAGTGAAATCTATCTTTGGAAATGGACTTAGGACCTCAATGATATTCCCTCAAACCAATTTTAACCCTAAAATGTCACATGCACCATAGGTTTGACCATTTAGGTCCTATTTACTTAAAAATCTTTCTATTTACAAGAAATCTTGGCTTTTGGTCTATTTGCAACCAAGAATTAGGTTTAATTGAGGGAAGTTCAATTGTAAGGGGCCAAATGCTATTTTGGCATGTGACATGCCTATTCTGGTCTTATACTCTTTTGGGGGGCCTTTGTACCTAAAACTAGACTCAAACTTGCAGGAAACAAAAAAAAGGAGTCTAGAGTGACAAATAAAGAAATAAAAATGTGACATGCTTATTTTAAAGATATTCTAGAAATATACTTTTATTTTTTTATGTACTTTATTTTCTTGCTCACTTTCACCTAGTGTTACTTTGACTTATATTCTTAATATTTGTTTGGTGTACTATTCTTGTATGTCAAATAATTAAAAAAAAAAAAAAAAAAAATTAATGCAAAAATTGATATTACACATAGTATTACACATTACTGCAACTAATGATTTAAAGAATTAAAAGTTGGATATGAAAAAAGATTCAAGAAGGAATTGGCCATTACTTTTGTGACAATTATGAATGCCTAACTAATGGTTGTAGCAATGGCACGAGGCATACTATTAAAACAAATGTTTGTTTGTTTGTGATATATGTTGGAATTTTGACAATCGTAAGGCCAATCAGAGTACATTAAAACTTGTTAAACTGTCTTCATATCTGAATGAGGGTATGTGCTGAAAAAATAATGTAATTATTTTTCTTTTTCTGAAACATACGACCTTCAAGGTCCGCAATTGAACTGACATGACACAACCAAGGCAATTTGATACAAAGCTTGAAAATTACACAACTTAGGTATTTCCATCAAGAACAACTGAAAGGACAAACAACTCCTCCTCGTGCCAGCACAAAGAGCCCCCATGCAAGCAATATCAGCATGGAAAGTTGAACCGGGAACCTCATGGATATCATCCAAAGTCCCTATCACTTGGCCATCACCTGGGGTAGTTTAAGGTCATTTTGGACCAAAAAACAAAATTTAACGTGTTCCGAATGATTGACTAAGTAAAAGATATTGAATTTTCAAGGTGTAATTGCAACAAAATTTTGAAAATTGGACAAAAATTAGGAAATCAATCACTATGTTACAAAGACACATTCATTGCCATGACACAAGCCAAAATTTTTACTTCTACTTTTATATTTTAATTTTTTTTGCTATTTTCATATTCCAAATAAATTTAAAAAAAATATATAACACAAAAATTGACAGCCTACATAACATAAAGCATCCATGCTATATATAATTTGTCATATTTAGAAGATTGTAAAATGAATAAAAAAAAAATTTAAGGAAGGCTTAGCTGCCACTTTTGTGGCAATTACAAATGGCATATTGGTGGCTGTAGCAACAACATAAGACATACTAATATAAATAAAAAATCAAAGATAGAGAGTTTGACAAATTTGTAAAGATTCTAAAAATTTGTCACTCCAACAATCCCAAGTACAATATTTCTATTATATATTTTTCCAATTTACAAAGCTCCACATATAATCACACACATTTTGGACACCTAGCTGTAAATTAATAATCTATTAAATAGGTAAATTGATCAATGCATAAATATCTCAATATTTATATAAAAAATAATTGAATAAATAAGTATAAAGATATAAATACATAAATATATAAAGATATAAATATATAAATATATAAATACATAAATACGAATTTGATAAAAAAATTTACAATCAAATATGTAAACTAATGAATACAGAAATATATAAATCATACTACTAAAATCACAACGACCTCTATAATATCACAATTCAATTTTGAATAATATTATAGAAATTCAATTGCTTTTGTAATAGCCATAGGATACTTTCTACTATATTATGTATTCTTGTGAAATATTTGAAAATCAATTGGATATTTCTAAAAGAATTTCAAAGAAATTTTTCAGACAACAAAATTATAGATAAACTCCATGTCTTTTTAAAATGTGATATTAAAGATTAAGGAAGCACCAACCGCTAGCGTTGCTCTACATATTCAAATGTGAAGATTCTACTTACATTGTTCACTTGATTAATTTATTCTTATTGCAATGTTTTCATCTGTGCAAAGGTTATTTTGTAAAAATTATAATATAAAGATTTTCTTTAATTACTTTATATTGCACTATAAAAAATTATCAAAGAATATTGTATGAGGTTGTCAATATTTTCTTTTAAAGATTATACATACTTTGTTTATCTACATTCTATCACATGAAAAATTGATAAAAGTAATATATTTAATGTGTAGCAAAGCAAGCGCCAATTGCTAGTACTTGTATACAAAAATAAGGGTTTTGAGTAATCAATAAATATGCAAATATATAAATACAAGGTGGATGTCACGTAAGCCCTACAGGGCTTTATGGGAATTGGTTGTAGCCATATTATAGCCATGTATTTTGGAACTATTTGAGGTGTGAACAGAGCTATTTTTGGGCGCCTTTGGTGTGGTTATAACCCTAGGCCGCCCCTTTGCTCATTCCTATCTTCAAGTCTTGCGGATGTTGTAGTTTTTGAGTTGAAAGGAGCTGGAACACGGAATGTAATGATGGTTGGTTGTTATACCAACCTTTACTAGTGTTGTTCTTCAATTCATGTGAGTTTGCAAGACTAATCCAATTGAGACAAAGTAGAAGCAATCTTGAATGTTTAGAAAGCTTATTATTGGATGATTGTTCATTCATGATTTGTCATTGTGTGGATTTGCTTTGAAGCATGTGTGTGTGATCTAGTGCTTGTAGTTTATAACATCTTTTGTAAGTGATTTAGAGTGACATGATATGGAATAAATAAATAATCAACAAGTAAGATAAAGTTATGAATACATAAATATATATATATCCAGAAACATATAATTATAAGTAAATACATATATACATAAATATACAAATATTGGAATACAAACTTAAATAAATAAATAAACAAGAAAATCAGTAAACTAATGAATATATAAACATATATATATATATATATATATATATATACATACATACCGACAAACTTCAATAAATTAATATATACCATGTCTCATTATTTTGACATCAAATTTGAGAAAAGAGTGGATTTCATAACTGCTTTCTACTTATTTCTAAACCAAAGATAATGTTATAATGGGCTCAAGGTTTAGGATTCAAGGATCAAAGGGTTTTGAATCAATGCCACATCTGCGAAATCTAGTTCTTATACTACGAGAGTGCCAATCATTCTCATGGTTTAAGTTATGCTGTTGTCATTAGAGCCTCTAGTTTAGCGGGGCTGCCTCACAGATGAAGGGACTTGTGCATGTTGACATAGATTTATCTTTTTTTTGTTGCATATACATCCTCATGAAGAATCCGTTAGAACAAGTGTTTCTTGTGATAATATGAGCCGTTACTTTCTACTATCACGTAATTTATTTATGGCAGATCATTTGTGTTCGGAAATGCAAGCACCTTGTTACACCGCATGTTTTGGAAACAATAGAATTTGGGGTGTCTTTGTTAATGAAATGTCAAATGATGCATCGATGATTGTAAAAGACGGTATCCTTGTCAATCTTTGCCCCTATTGCTTATGGAGTAAGAACTACATCTTTAACTTTGATTTTAGAGTCAAGAGGAGCTGCATTTGGGTTCATGGAAGAGAAGCGCAACATTCAGTTTTCTCGCGGTTCAATTCAAGGGTTATATGAATGATAACATAATTTTGCAACAAACTGAAGTGTTTTGAGTTAAGTCTTGCGCACTTCACATTAGAAATTCATGAAGGGATTTAGAGTTGGTTGACAAACGTCATTATAGGAGGGGATTCAAGGCATCTCATTAACATATATAATAAGTTTTTCTTCATAAAATCCTTTCACGCATTCCATTTTTATGATTGATGGTGGTATTTTTTAGGGTACTATACAGATAAATTTGTAGACAAGTTTGGGACAAATCTTGTAATACGTCGATCGTTCAGTCTACCGTACTAGCCTTTTGTGATTGAACCAAAAAATTGTGGACGTGAACTGTGATTGGGGTTACCTTACAATCAGTGCAAATTCAACTTTCTAGATCTGTGCGAATTCAGATGATACAAGTTCAATCAGTATTGGGACGATTGCTACATTCCGGTGTGGTTATGGATGCCCAATAAAATTGAAAATTCAGAATTCGGTGGTATAACATCATCTGTTGAGGTGTTGTTATAAAAGTTTCACAATTTACATACAAGTGTTTCTATTTGTTTCTAGAATAGCAAACAATTTGGATTTTAAACTTAAATGTATTTATAATAGAAGTGTCTTGACCACTATTAATTTTTTACATCAAATTGACTACATCTCGAACTTGAGGGAGGACGATTTTTCAACAGATATTGTACTGAAGTCGTGAATTTATGCCTACGTACCATAATCATACATATTACGTGTATTTTTACGCACTGAATCAGTGTTGTTAAAATCTTTATTAAAACTGTACAATTTATGTACTTTAGTTATACAAATGTGGTATTGAAAATGCACCTAAATTGTATTGATTTCAATACAACAATCGTACGTTATTGATAAGCATTGTTTACGCACTAATTTAGTGCATAAAAATACACGTAATATGTACAATTATGGTATGTAGGTATGAATTTACAACTTCAGTGCTGTATTTGTACGAACCTATGAACCTTATAAATTAGAGATGCACAGGAATCCAGCCTTGGTCATTTTAAACATTACAATATTTTTGTGTCTATCAGAATGAATTTATAATTGTAGTACAATTAACTAAGGAGTGTGGTGCTATTTCTGTTTAGAGGTTTAAAACAACAATGAGGGAACTACAAGGTGCATTAAAACCGGCTCCATGTTCCAATCCATTTTAAGGTACAATGGAGCTATGTCACTTCTTCTAAGGTACTGAGCTTAAACTAATTAGCTCTAGCTTAACAGAATTGCAAGATTTGCTATTAAACCTCACTCCTGTTCAATTGTTTTAAGATAAGTACTGTGATCATACAATCCTTTGGAATACATAGAATACATGGAATATTGGATCCTTATTCCATTTCACTTCTCATTAGCCTGCTAGGTTGTGTCCAAATCCGCACGTGCAACTGGAGATAACAGTCTGGAAGAGTCTCCAAGGCTCCAAGCCATTATATAACTTTGGACATGCTAAATGGTGACCACTAGTATTTTTTTTAATTTTCTTGTATATTGCTTCTAGAATGCAAGCACATGATTGCTATAAAATCAAAATCCACTTTTTGTCGTCTCTTATATATTAACTGTCGCTGCTGTTGGCGTTAAAGAAGTTATTGATGTTGCCATAGAGAGCGGGATCTTCTTGATAGTACGGAATCTCCCACGACAAACAGACAATTTGGTACAGAAAGTATTGGAACAGATATTGATGGAGGCCACACAACCTACACTATTTCAACATGTTTATTCAGTTCACATTTCACTTACATGAGGGGCAGATTGACAAGCTTAACAAGATATAAGAAGGCAAGATTTATAAACTCACATTGTACGGTTTTGTTTGTCGCACAATGGCGGAATCAGCTATAATATAGACACTTCGGCAATTAGCTAATATCGTGTCGATACTCTCCTATTCGTACTTAGTGTGATTCGGAGTACATTGGATGCACTGAAGGTTATGCGTGTTGCAATACCCCGTTGGTATATTAAACAAGTAGGTATGTTGAGATTCCTGCCCTAGAGAACAAAGAGCGAGTCAACTATCCAGACACAAAAAGTTCTGCAAAAAATTGTAGTACTTATATCTCCGCGTTGAAGTTCCTTGAATGTCATCCGAAGAAGGTTGTAAGTAGTAAGCAATATACGCCTAACGTCCAGTTCGGTGCATTGGGCTAAGTGTCTTTGGAATCTCGCTCGTATATAGTATAATAAGAGATTCTCCATGAGTGATATACCTGGTGGTATCATGCTGAGTGATATTATGAACGATTATTATTTCACCAGTTGCTCTACCACACGTATTAGCAAACTATGTCGTTGCCTCCTCCGTCGTGGTTGTTAAAAATTCTTTGTAGCGGCTAAACTGCTAAAGCAAATAATTATCTATCGCCAGCGTTGTCTATGTTTTGAAATCTCTTCAAATTACAATATATTGATCTCTTGCACAATCTCTTAAATCTCTCCCACCCAACTAAAATTTTTGATTGCACTACTGTTGCATAATTCTCCACGAAACTCCACGTAAAAAAATTCTAAAATGAACGGACCACTATAAGAGAGCAGTGTCAATTTGGACATTTTTTGGTCAATTTTTGGTCAATTTTTTATCAATTTGGACATTATTTTGTCAATTTTATGCAATTCGGACATTTTTTTTGACAGAATTATGTCAATTCAGACATTTTAGTCAATTAAGATGTATCAATTTGGACACTATTTTCTTGTAGTGAACGGAACAAGGAGGGAGGAAGGGCGGGTGTCTTGGACGTCCCTCTCTCTATGCATTCAAATTTTCTACGATGGACCATGGCTGGGTCTCGTGCGGCTGTCAACTCGACGCTTACTTGCCTGCCTAGTTGGCTCAGGTTTTTGCTCTGACAGGGGGAGGTTTCAGGATCCTCGCTTTTCTAATGATATTTTATTCAATATTTTAATGATATTATATTTCAATATTTTAATGATATTATATTTCAATATTTTAATGATATTATATTTCAATATTTAATGATATCATATTTTAATGGCTTATTATATTCTTTCTTCATAAAATCCTTCTATGCATTCCATTTTTATGATTGATGGTGGTATTTTTGGGATACTATACATACAAATAAATTTGTAGACAAGTTTGGGACAAATCTTGTGATACGTCGATCGTTCATTCTTGAGCCTTCTATTGTGGGAGTACGAAAACTCCAAATAAATAGAAAACGGATTAGAAATAGGTTAGGGTAGTCTAAAATTTTCAAATTTTGTTGTTAGTACATAGGAATTCGGATCAATTACAAACAACTTGGGATTAGCTGGTATCCGGATTGCTAGAACTGTTAAAACCTAATAAGTTATTCAATAAAGGATGGAACCTGGAAGACAAAAGTCCGGATCCAGGAGACCTACGACCTAGACTTTCAGCCTAGAAAACCTATGGTACCATTACGGGAACGGTCTCATGTCCGTTCTCCTCGAGATCTGTCGGTCAATCGCTAGGTACTTAAGCGTTCTCTCCCCTCATTCCTATCTCTCTTTCTTCATAGACTTCTTGCTTGCGCTTAGTGAGTGAAAGTGTAGTGAGTTAGGATTGGGTTAGGGAGAGAATAGTGAGGTTGGTGCTGATTGCACCAGATTAGTTGGGTCGGTGAGCCATGGCGGGACCAGCTCGAATGCTCTGTCCAACCATCCCTTCCGATATGGACGTACGGAAACGATTAGAAGCAAACTTGGAGGCGATAGGGTGTGCTGGATTGCTATAGCAGCCTTGGAGCCTGAAGAGTGATAAGATGATTTCGGAACTCGTAGAGGGAGTTCCGAATCAATATTAGTTGATCGTGAGAAGTCGACCCAGTATCTGGACATAGGATATGTCGACGGAGGTGTATACGTTCCAGAAGGCCGGATTAGGATTAGCTTCCCGTACAGATAAGATCAGAGCGAGTAGGTTCCGGAATCCAGCGCATGCTAAGGAAGGGTATAGTATTAATGACTATAGGGATGAGAGGCATAGATGGATGCTAGAGTTTTTGATCCCAATTATGTATCCAGAAAAGCCAACCCGGATTACGGTCACGGTGGCTAACACCATTTTTGGAGCGATGGAGGATAGATCCATGAACTGGGAGAAACTCGTCGCGGATGTAGTTTCCAAATTAGTTACGCGTGCCATCGGGGGTAAATCTAGCCAGATCAGTCCGTATCTATTTTAACTCTACCACCAGAGGGAGGTTTTGAATGCTGCAAAGCTGCTAGAGTACGCCCACTAAGAGAAATTTTTGAAGTACGACCTCATAGAGGAAGTCCAACTGACTTTGATGGAATCCAAAGAGGAAGAATCAAAGGAGCCACTTCAGCTGCGTAGGACAAAAGACAGAAGTCGATGGATCAAGTTGCGCAAGGCAAGTAGGTGTCTCCGGAAGCAAGCCATCCTCCAAAAACCGAGCAAATGAAGAATTTTGGACAACGGACAGGATTGGATCAAAACGTGTTAAAAAATCTACAACGAAATGGCAAACCATATTGTCAGCGTCATGTCGGAGTTGGGAGTGGACGAACCGGAACAAATGGTAGATGCAATCCGGCAAAGATTAGATCCAAAGATGCTGCGAGAGAAGGAAGATCAAATTTGGAACTTAGAGAAGGATCGGACTGACCTCCGAACGCGAGTAGCCCAATTGGTAGAGGAGCTGGAAGTGACAAGAACAAAGGAATCCAAAGCCTTCCAGCTCGTTCGGAATTTGTCGACTTTGGTAGCACCACCGGCGGAACAAGTACTTAGATCCAACCTCTTCACCAACAAGTTGACAAGTGAAGGCCAACTTTCTAGAACGAAGGTATCAAGGGTAGTTATCGACTACCGTGTCGACTACCAAGCAAACATGGAAAAGGTACTGAAAGAGATGCGTCAACTACTGGGGCATCTTGATCCGGATAAGGCCTTAGATCTCTCAGGTTTTCCGGATGACCTCAACTTCATGAATACTCCAAAAAAGACTGGTAAGCCGGATTGGACTCCTTCTAGAGGTCTGGGGATGATTTTGGACAAATTGGTAATGCCTCCTTTTAGTAGAAAAGAGGCGAGTGGAATGTCAATTCCGATACAGACAGTGGTGTTGATTCAGGTGTAGAAGAAAGAATTGATTCCGGTACAGGCGGGAGTTTCCGTTCCGGTGCAAAAGATCATGATCTTCCCAATCAGTACTTTGTAGATCCGGCCAAGTGGATCCGGTCTCTTCGCAACACCTAAGTCCCAAGTTCGCCGTGAGCTGAGTGGGCGCTTAGACGATATTTTGAATTTGGCCCGAACCCATCCGGCAGGCTTTGAGCACATGGCGCAGGCTTTGCCAACTAACAAGCCGACACCGCAAGTGCTGCTCTCGAACGGCGAAGAAGAATGCAAGACCGGATCAGAATCGGAAGATGATGCAACACCACCAAAAGGAGACACGAGTCAAACCCAGGCGCAAACCAAGACAACACTGGTGGTCACCCGCGGTTAAGGTAGGGAGCAGCGGGAAGAAACTAAGGAAGAAGTAGCTAGTTTGGGTGTTAGTTTTTGTTTGAATTTTGAACTTCATTCTGATTCAGATTTTCCAAAGGTGGGATCCGGTTCCAGATTTCTAGGAGGCCGTTGGCCTAGGATTTTCCGGTTGTCTCAGAAATTAGTATGTGGTCACCCTGGTTTTGAAGATGCCCTTTTTACTTTTTGGCTTTTTGCTTGGGTTTTTAAAGGAAGGCAAGCCATTTGCATTTGTTTATGTTTGCTTTCTTTAATCCGAGCCATGTGGTGGACTTTCTAATTCCGACTATATATACAAACGTGTTGGATTATTTATGAGAGTGTTGAGGTGTAAGGAAGACGGGTGAAGAAGAGTCCAGATCTGAGGCAATTGGGTCTGACCGGTAGGGTTTGTTTGTGTAGAAGTTTTAGATTCATGAAAGAGGATTAGTGCATTGTGCCTTTAAACTATTCGAAGAATAATCCGGTAAAAGTGGAGTGGATGCGAGTTTGGAATCCAGAGAGGGTTTTGTGTGGAGATAAGCAACCGCCAGTGAAATATCCCCACCCCCGGAAGGTCTGCTAACTACCAGATCAGTCTAGATTCTAGAAACACACGTATCTGTCGGTTCCGGATGCTTTGATCTGTCGTTGTAGTAAAAGGATAGGAAATGAGTTTTGAGTGACCTACTTTCTAGAAAGGCCATCCGAAAAGTTGTGAAGATTGCTCCCTTTACTTTTTCTATTACAAAATTAGATTTGGTTTGTGTGTGTGTTGGAGTGTAAGTGGAGAGTGTGAAGTTTACAAGTGGCCAGTCCCTACCCCTCTGAAAGATCAACAGTGGATCCCCTGAGGGTGAAATAAGGGTATATAAAACCAGTAAGTAGGAAGAGACAAAACCGGAATATGGCTGAGGATTGGATTCCAGAAAGTAGTATTAACCGAAAGAGAGTGAATCGTTGGGACAGGTTTGCTTGGGTGTTTAAGAAGAGATCCGGACATCCTTAGTTTGCAATAACGTAGTAGAATTCCTTGCTTATAATGTTGTAATAAACAATATATACCCAATGTTTTTTGTTTTATTCAAAAATAGTGAAAATTGAGTTAGAGAGAAAGGACTTCAAAGTTTATTTTAGAGTAGAGATTCCATAACTTCCCTCCAACTAAGAATCCTCATAGCTTTTGACTCGTTAATCCAAATGGAATGGTTTAAAGCATTCTAAATATATATAAATCTATAAAACCAATTTCAAATTTGACTTTTTCAAAAAAGTGTTTTTTATAGATTTTTTTGAGCTGCCAAGGCTGCCCGCCGAATGCGGAAAATTACATATCATGCAATAACTTTTTACCCATAAAGTCAAAAGTTATGAAAACTACTGGGCCTTAAAGCTACTCCTCGGGCACATCTTGTGTGAAAACTTCAAAGAAAAAAATTAAAATTTCCATTCTTAGTGAGCTATCCAAAATTGCTATGTTGCCAAAAAATGGTGTTTGGTCCTTGAGTGGGAAGTAGTTCTTTAATGATTGGAATTAGATGGGTCTAGACATTGCCTATGACCTTCGAGTACTTTTTGGCTACTAAAATTCATAGTAATTTGAATTTTGGGAATAAAATTACAGAAAAGTTGCAAATTTTCCTTTTTTTTTTTTTTTTACATGGGAAAAATTTACATCCCTTCAATTGCTCTTCATATGGCTCAAAATTGCTTAAAAGATCAATTATAGGTGCTTCTACCTTAGTACCATGCACAAGAACTTGTTTTTTCTATCTATGATGCCCAAAATCATCAAAAATGGCCAAAATTTGAGAGAGATAGTACAAAACAGCACATGGATAAGTATAGTTGTGTTGATTGCAACAGATTTTATGACTATGGGATAAATCTAAAAAAAAGTTCTATGGATAACCCTACTTTAAAAATTCAGCCTAAGTCACAATGGACCACTTATTATATATAAATCCTTTATTTCAAAGATGGTATCCCACGTACAAAGGTCTCATCCCTTGAACAAGGTACCATTTGTGTTCATGGGTTGGAGCCCAAGATTTTGGGTGTAAACAGGCCCTTTTTTGTGGGGATACAATAGCCCATTCAATTAATCTTTGACCAACAAATTTTTTTCTATTTTTTTAGGCAACACAAATCAAAATATTTTATACAAGTATCTGGACAGATGGATAGTTTTCATTGGTTTTCTTGTCCCATTTTTTTTATTGGACTCTTGCGATGTACGTTTACAAAATCCTCGTTTGAAATTGCAACTGCAGCTTGGGTTACAGAGTTGTGGAAGGTAAGTTTTTGTCCGTTACTATGGTTTTGTAGACTACTTCATCAGCTTGCCTTTTGGTTATTGATGATGTTCATTTAAAATCTTGTAAAAGTGGTAGCTAGAATGGAGTATAACTTATGCAATTTTTGTAGTAATTTAACTTAGTAACTTAGAGCATCCTCAATCCTGACTCAATCTGAATGGTGTATTGGCCTACACAATATATTTTTAACTTTTGAAAGGTGTATAATTAGAACTTGAAAGTTGTATCACTAGAAGTGCATATGAAGGCGCTTTGAAAATTCAAATTTGAACATTGAACAACCACTTCAAAAGCAAGGTAAAAATCACAAATTATAAAGTGTCTCAACAAATTTACTCGGTTACCAAAGCAAAATTTGGCCATTGACATTCTAAATGGGCCTAAGGATGCCCTTACTAAGTTAAGTTACTGTGGATTATGGAGTTGCCGGCTACTGTGGCTAGCTACCGTAAGTTACTGTATGAACTTACTGTAGCAAGAATTGGTGCTTGGTGAGCTGGATTAGATTCTTCTCGGACGGACTCCGAACGGACGAATGTTTGTCACACGGATGAATGAAAGTTCGCATTGTTTGGTTCTCCATTGTGTTCGAATGAGCTTCGATATTTGATCTTGGTCCGCTCGGGATAACATTCAGGAACGATCGGAGCCTTGCGCAGCACCATGTGAACTACCGTACCTAGCTCGATCGAGTCTGGAATTCGGGGAGAAGTCGGTTGTTTTTGTTACTACGGATTGCCAGAATAAGCTTAGCATTTCCTTCCGATGAAGTAGACCAACGGGGGCTACCAACGGGGGCTACCATTGTGTTTCTCTTCGGCAGTGTCGTGGTGTGGCGAAGATGGAGGGGGATGGACTCGCTGGCGGCGATGGCGGGACGGCAGCAGGAAGGCAGCAGCAGGCTTTCAATTCAGCTTCGCCTCTTGCGCAGGTTTTGTCGTTCTGGAAAGGTACCAAATGGCGCTTCCCACTTCCAGGGATCTGGATTTAGGGTTTAGTGCTGGGGTGCTTCGCAATCTTATCTTGAGAATTAATCGACTCTCTTAGTGCCTTTTGCCTTCGATTTTGTTTGGCATTTAGGTTCGACGGTTTGATTCTTAGGTCGCTCCCCTGTAATTTATACTGCATTGAAGTTTAGCTACAAGAAGTTTGTAGTCACGATTTAGGGTTTTTTGAGACTTTAGGATCTCCCTTTAGACCTATTCTTCAGTTCATTCTTTTGACCTGTCCTCAATTTGGAATTCGTGGTCTGGGATTGAAGTCTCTAGTAGTGGATTTGCAGGTGAAGAATGTTTATCAGGTGTCTTTGTATATGATGATCAGAAGAATTTTGCTTAGCTCTTTTAAATTTGGTGACATGGAAATTGGACGCTGCCGGAAAGCCTAGGTAAGGAGTTTAGGATGGATTTTGAGGTTTTAACTGATTTTTGCTTGGCAACCAGAGTTTGATCTGGAGAATTGGAGGACGCAGTTGGACAAACAAGCTTTGGAGATTGATAAAAATCAAGAGAGCAGTCTTAAGAACCGTCGGAAGCTTGCTGAGACCACCCGGGGTGAGTGCATCTGTTCTTTTTGCTTTGTTTTTCTACCATCTTTTGTTAAGAATTCTGTGGGTGCTTGTATGTAGTCATTCATGTAGTGATAAGCAGTGAAGAATCTCCACTTTTCTTGTTTACTGAAGATTACTGTTTTGTTGATGAAATGCAGACTATAAGAAGGCTTCTGTTGAGGAAAAGATCAAAGCAGCTCCAGCACTCTTAAAGGGGTATCAAGAGGAAGTGGACAACCTTACAAAGAGAGCAAAATTTGGAGAGAATGCGTTTCTTAACATTTATCAGAAGCTCTATGAGGCTGCCGATCCCGTTCATGCTCTCACTGCTGGCTCAGTAAGTTCGTTTACTGGTGAATCATTTGATGTTGCCTTCTGTCAACATGTGTTGTCTGCAACAGTATGGAAACTCCAAAACGTATTTTTGTAATAGACTGCAGGGCCAGCATAGATTTTTTACCATGGAGTCTCTCTGCAATTTTTCTAGAGGTGATCTGGTGTTGTTCTCTTTACATGTTAAGGCTTCAATAATTGCAGTCATGTCCTCAAGAGATTCTTTGATGCGAATTCAAAGTGATGTGCAGGAGTCAGCATCAAAAGTGGCTGAAGTGGAATTGGAGAATCGGAAGATGAAGCAAGAATTGGAGGAGTTCCGGTCAGAGGCGGCTCATCTGAAGAATCAGCAAGCAACTTTGCGGCGTTTGGAAGAAAGAAATCGTTCTCTTGAACAGCAGGTCTGGTTTCATTCCCTAAGTTATTTGATTGCATGGAGACTCATTTCTTGTAGTGGATTGCATTTATAGGTTCTTTTTTTCTGTTGCTTCTTTTATTCTGTATACATGCAGAATCTAATCACAGGATTGGATCTATTTTGATGTGCAGTATGAACCCTTCCTTCTATTAGTTGACTTTGAACCAGGTGTCCAACTGTTTTAGCTACTGAGACAAGTTACTTGAAGTATTTTAACAAGGTTTCCAAAATATGATGAGCAGATGGAAGAGAAAATTAAGGAAACTGTTGAGATGAAACAACGCAGCTTGGCTGAGGAGAATCAGAAAAGTCTCGAAATAATAAGGGACAGGTGCGAAAGTGATTAGCAACTGGAATGACTCGAAAATCTCTCTGTCTATATCAACGTTTCGAGCATGTTGCATGAATATTTCTGGCGATTTCAGAAACTTCATTACCACCTCTATTGCAAAGTATCGTTCCATCTTGGGGTTGCGCAGGGAGGAATTTTTGCAAGATCAGTTGCGAGCAGCTAAGGACAGTGTACAAAATATGCAAAGGCTTCATGAGTTTGGGCAGAGCCAGCTTTTTGATTTGCGTACTCAATCTGGTGTGATGCTTGTCGCCTTTTTGAGCAGATATATCTTCCTTATTTTTACCTACAATACAGTTTCTTGTTTAGGAACTAAAAGAGTCTAATCCAATATCCAATATCCAATTTGTGCAGAGGAACTTAGTGCAAACAAGCAGTCAGAGTTGAACCTGTTGACAGATGAAGTGGAGCGAGCACAGGCCCGGCTTTTGAGTCTCGAAAGAGAAAAGGTCTGTACAATTTTACTGCGGAGTTGAAAATACCCTTAATAGCAGTTGTTAATATCTGAAGCAATTGATCATCTCTTCTCTTTCTCTGGTTCTTATAATTCTATTACGAAAGAGTAGGTTGCCAACTTTCTCGAATTTGGTATCTGAACCGAACTCGAGAGTTTCAGGCAACCGTGGGAGGTTTCTATTCTACGTACTGGATTTGATTTCTGACTCTCTTGGACACAGGGCTGAGTACTTACCTCACCAAGCTCTAGAATTGTTGTAGTCTGTCGTCATGCTTCCCTCATCTATCGTCGACACTTCCCTTTTGAAAAGTTGACTGTTATCTGGTCGTGATTGCAGGAGCAATTGCGGCAGCAATTACAGGCAGTGCACAATCAAGATACACAGTTGCAAGAGCGGTTAGTGCAATTCTCTGTGGCTGCTCGTGCAATAGCATTTTTCACTGACCTGATATCTCTGAAAGCGTAGGACTTTGTAATTTTGGGGTTCTCCAGTCTATTTAGTCTTGATATCCAGTCACAAATATATAGCTTTGAAGAGTTCAATTACAGTACTCGGTATCGTTGCATTCGCAACTGGAGGAGATGAACATTTTTATTGCAATTTATGCCAGCATATTATAGATTGCATTTCAAGTAACATTGGAGCAAAGAGTGAGTCATTTTATAAATGGACTTTAGAAGCAGCGAGTCATGCATTTATTGTTAATTTCTACAATACTATTTAATCATCAATTGCTGCTAAATGAACTTAACTTGTTCTTGGCAAGTGTAGGCTAGACGAGGAGGCTAGCAGCAATCTGGAAGCATCGTTGACTGCGAAGGAGAAGATCATCTCTGAGCTCCACCATGAATTGCACGTTATGGAAACCACTTTGGCAAGTGAACGTGAGCAGCATGCTTCTGAAATGAAGAAACTGAAATCGCTTCTGCGTGAGAAGGTACAGAAATCGTTTTTGAGCAGTTGCTACCGTATTTTCAGCCTACAGTCCTACAGCAGAGAATTAATCAAGTCGTTGACACATTTGCATTCATCAAGATCTGAACATGATGCAGGATGCCATCCTGAAAGAGCTCCAGCGGGAAATCACTGAAAGACCGACTACTAAGCAAGTGGGGGACTTGAGAAAGCAAGTCAAAATTTTGCAGGTCAGGGTTCATCTAATTTTACCTGAAATTTCACTTCCAATTTCATATGTTCTCAAGAGCTCACATTTGTGTTGGAAAATCATTTTCTGATTTTCATTTGGTTGGTCGGTTCTGAGTGTACAGGTATAAGTATTAGGATAAGTATTCATACAAATATACAGGTTATTTACTCAAGCTGTGATTCGGTTCATATATGCATTGGTTCAGTGCTCGTCACTGTATTTGGCCACTTTTACAATGGTTGCATCTGTTTCAGTAGAAAGGAGAAATCATGTCCTACATTTTTGAACGACAATAATTATGTTTTGGAAGTTACTTTAATCGAATATTAGCTTTCCAAAGTGGACTTTTTAGTTTTAGTTTGGGCACTTAGGGTTAAGAAGAAAATACACTGAACGCACTGCACTGTCTTCGAACTGAACGTCTCCTGGAAATCTTTTCAGTTCGATACTGGATGCTGAAGTAGAAATGTGGGTGCAGGCGGTGGGTTACAATTCTGTGGAGGCAGAAGACTGGGAGATAGCCACCCGCGGTGAGGATATTGGGAAACTGGAGACACTGTTGCTTGACAAGAATCGCAAGATGGAGCATGAATTTACGCAAGTCAAGGTGCTTAATTTATTCCCAATCTTTGGTAATCTAGGATTTAGTTACAAATTATAGGTTCACTCTTGTGTAGCTCGTTTCTTTTTTGTTCAGTTTTTCAATTTGTCTTGAACAGGGTGTCTGTCATGTGTTAACAGAGAACCTTGCTTTGCTGAATAAGCATGGAACAGTTTTAACAGTTTAATTCATAAATGGGACAGGTTCAATTGTTGGAGAAGACCCAGACAGCATTTGCTGCGGAACAGAAGGTTAATGATCTCGAGGTCAAGGTAGCAGAGCAGAAGACGCTGATCGTGAAGCTCGAAGAGGATATTCTAAAGGTTCTTTCTTCGTGCTTATCATTTAACTGTTTTGTTTTAAGTTTTCTCTTCAAGTCTTAGATGGCAGAGCTCTTCCTGAATGAAACTAGCAATTTCTGGTATTGCTAGTATTTAAATTATTTGTATAAGTACTGTATTTAAATTCTTTCATTCTTTACTAGTTTCCTTTCCTATTGCTGGTAGTTTTGTATCCATGGCACGTGAGTTTCTCTGATCATCATATTGTATGTTCTGTGTACAGGGCTACGGACCTTCACATGACTACCGGCATGCTAAGCAATCGGATGACTGGGATCTGCCTGAGTCAGGAGTAACAGACTTACGGGAGGTACTTGATCCTCTTGGTGGGAAATTTTGAAGTGAATTATATGCTGCCATTTTTGTGCATGTGTACGTGGGAGGGATATTACTTGACCTACAGTATTTCATAACAGTGCCATCGGATCATTGGCCATGCAGATATTGTCTATATTCTGTTTGTCCTCTGTTTTTCTTATATATCTTCGACAGGCATGGTTTCCCAGCATTTCTCATGATCTTGTGTTTTGATTGCTGGATGCAGAACAATGTGGGCGGGAAGTCGGTGGACGGTGAAGAGCAGAACTCAATGTTGACAGTTATTTGTAGTCAACGTGATCGCTTTAGGCAGCGTTTACGGGAGACGGAGGAAGTATACCTTCTACCTTCTATCTCACCTTAAGCAAATTGTGGACTTGAAATTACATAGATGTAAAGAGGTGTGCTCTTAGGTGCACAAATTTTCTGTGTTAACAATATGTACTCTTTTGAGGGTGTGCAGGAGCTAAGGATGGCAAGGGATCGGTGTCAAACATTGGCGGCAGACCTTGAGCGAAGTAAAGCTGATAACGTGAAACTCTACGAGAAGATGCGTTTTGTACAGGACTACTCTCAAGACCGACCCAGTAAAGGACGATCAGGAAAGAAGGTACTCCTCGATGCAGTTTTTTGGTCAATGATATCTCGAAGGCATATATGTGGCTCAGTCATATATGTGTTTGTAGCTTTGTAGCACACCTAGCTAATATTCCCTGACTGTGATTTACAGCGAGGGGAGGATCTGGAGTCAGGCATGAATGGAGACGTAGAGAGCAAATACAAGAAAATGTATGAAGATGACATAAATCCCTTCACAGCATTCTCCAAAAAGGTTCGTCTTTAATTTTCTTTGGATGTTATGAGCAGAAAAATCAGCATGTATAGGACTCGCACTTGCTCTTCTATTCTTCTCAGGAAATTACCGATGCTATTAGGGAGCTGCTATTTGAGGCGTTCTCTCCTGAATCTAGCAATTTAATCTTTAGTTCACCTGATCGTGAGTCGTTTATCACCAACTGCATCGTGATAAACCAGGAGTCATAGTGTTCAAGTGCTCTGAATGACTAATGACTAGTGCCAAATGTTAAGTTCTCATACGTGCGCTTATACATGATCTCACAGGAGAAAGAGCGGAGATACAAGGAACTTGGAATTCGTGACAAAATCACTTTGACAAGTGGCCGCTTCCTTCTCGGGAATAAGTGATGAATCTGACTGTTGCTATGGTCCCTGCAAGTGTTTGAATTTGTCTAACTTTGAGCTTGTTTGGGGAAGTTTAGCATTGCTAGGCGGAAAAGACTCATGGAATTGTGGACCTTTGTACAGGTATGCCCGGACGTTTATTTTCTTCTACTCCATTGGCCTCCATATGTTGGTGTTCGCAAGCATGTACAGATTTTCGAGCTTAAGTCACAGGTATTCCTGGGTTTTACTGCTGTTTCTCACATTACCGTTTATCGCTTTGACCAGAGTTTGATGGTCTCCCCTGGTGGTCCAGGACAATGTTTTCAGTAGTGAATCGTTACATGAGTTTGAAAGTAGAATGAATTCTGAATGGTCGCTTGTGCTGGGGTTGACAGTGCAATCAAAGACCGAGAGATGGAATACAAGATGGCTGCGGCTGAAAATATCAGAGAGTACCTTCAAGCCAATGTAACTAGCTCTACACTGTAGCTGCTGCACTGTTGTGGAGTTCATCTTTTTCTCCCAAAGCGCGCTGATATCATATGCAAGAGGTTGTGGCCGACTCTCTAGCCTTAGATATTTGGCATACATGGGCTGCGTTACATTTTGGGACTTCTTAACTCAGGTCTATTAGTCCCTCTAGTAGAGCTTTGTCATGATTCATTTGTATATTCAATTATGGTTCCGATTTTGGTGGGCATTCCAGGTTGTTGCCTATCTTCGTAAAAATGAACGTGCCTAGGCCAAGAAATTGGGTGAAGATAATGTCCCTTCCGAATTTCAAAGTGGAATCATTTGTGCCTGAGGAACACAAAGTTGCTCCTTAAGGTGCAAACACAATGCCACGAGCTCGCGCCTTTCTGAATCATCACTCCGTACATAATAATTACCACGTGACAACTGTATTCGCTAGCAAGAAACATTGGATTCAAATGTAGGTAGAAACTTCTGCTTAGAATGGGCAATACTGTGTCCTTTCTTGTATACTGGCTCACCAACTTTGTACAATTGCTGATAATTGACAAACTATCGTGCAGCTACAATTGGCGCAACTGGTTAGTTTTCACAGTAGACTAGAGCAGCTGCCTTCAACTTGCCTTCACCAAAAGCTCCAATACACGTCTCGTTGTGAAGATGCATATGCAGGGGTGTTGCTATAGCGAGAGTCTTCACTGCTCTATTCCTCTTGCGACTCTTTCAATATGATTTCTGGAATGTCGGGATGTGTGCATGTGAACATCAGCCTGTGAGATTTGGGTGGATGCAATAGAATGGTGACATCCATTTAAACTACAATCCAACGAGGTTCTGTTGACAGTCTCTGATGTACGACCAGTAGTTTAGAATGCCATTTGGGACAATTTGTTGTTCATTCGGACAGAGGTGCCGTTGTGACGACTCGAGTATTGCATGAGGCTGTGCATGGGCTGATCCTACTGGCATGCCGTATTAGTGGTAGTCACAGCTTCTCGCTCCCATGAAGGTTGAGACGATGTGGAGAAGAAAGTGGAGCCAATGAGAGCCCACTCTCCATGAAGGTGTGACACCTCTTCTTCAAGATTGCACAGAACAAGACTAGAGAGGTACTAAGTTTAGCGGTCAGGTTCTCAAAGAGCTCATCTCGAAGCAGCAAGGATCAAGTTGTTGGCCCTTACCTTAAAATAGTTGTCGTGTAAACTTCTTCATACTCATTCTTGTCTTGCGGAGGAGAAGGTTGAGTAGTCTCAACCTTCATGGAATGGGCACCGCGCAAGCCAAGGAGAGCCAATGTGGAAACGCCACCTCCCCATTCCGCGAAGGTTGAGGCTCCGGCGAAGAAGCTGTGACTACCCCTATTGCAGCAATTTAAGTTGCTCTGCGGTTGCTAAGCTAAAAGTACCAATTCTGAGTATAAATTGCGTAGATCTGACGTCTTTAACACAAGAATTATTCCCGTAGTAATACCATAAGGAAGAGACTTGGCAAGATACAGTTAGCAAATAATTGCAACTGTATCAGTAAATTGGTTTTCCAAAACGAGAGAGCTAACACAAACAACAAGCAAGAAAGTGACCAAAGGAGAAAGCTTGGGGTTTGAACGACGTTGGTCTTTAACCTTGAAACGCCTAGCCTATGACCACAAAATTAGAGGTTAAATTCCATCACTTTGTCAAATCATATTGCTCCCATTTAGCAACTGCATGGTAATGGAAAATTTTATTTTCATTTTTAGAGATGAATCTACATGTCTTCATTATTTCACAAAAAAATTAGATTCTTTTGTGGAAAATTGTTTTTTTGGAGAATTTTTGAAGAAAAAGTGAAGAAAATCATATCACATAGAAAATTATTTCAAAAAAATTGAAAATTTTAGCACTATTGTGTATCATTGTGAAAAACAGCATAATGTAAACATGATTTTCATGTCATTCTATAATTAGAATTCAATAGACATTGAAAATAAACAAAAAGTCTGAATTGCAATAGAATACTTAATTTTAGGATTTTTTTTCCAAAATTCAAATTGGAATATAAATTAGAGTAGATGATCTTTATTTCACTAGTTGGGTTAAAACTCAAAAAATATCATTTTTATGGAGAAATTTCAGATTTAGAGCATGGAGCAGCAACTTCCCAAAGTACAATAAAATAGCATATTTTGTGATTCATTTATTTACTAATTTCTCACTTTTGTGAAGACAAACACTAACAAGACTAACACTCAACTACATGCTCTTCATAACCTACCATGAAAGGTCAATATGAAAAAATTGGATGAAAAAAGACTACCAATCTTTGTCTAGCTCATTTGATTGTCATCCCAAATGGCGCGTGCAATATCAAGGTTAAACATGTACACAATGGCCTTCACGTTGGTTATGAATTCAACCTGCTTCATCAAAAGGGCATCTACTATTCCAAACTATAAATATCATAGAATAACTATTTTTGACCCCTAAAGGATCAAGGAGCCCAATTTGGGCATATTGAGAATGTGAGTAGGTTCTATTGACTTCATCATTTGGAAATTCTGCATAAAATTTTCAAAATAGATGCTACTCATTACAATCTACAAGTGAAGCTTTGATTCATGTCATTTTGATAAATATTACAAAAGTCAAAAATTTTATTATTTTAATATCAAAGTAGACATCAACAAATATATTCTAAAAAATATATAGTATTTTTTTGGAAATTGTCATAGATTGACAAATTTTTGTGAACCATTTAGTTTTAATTAATGAAGTACATTAGAAGAGATTGGAGGGCTGTTTCAGGCCCGTTCCTTGATCTGGCCAGATCTATGAACAGTCGGTATGGGCTATTAGAAAAAAGAATTTCAAAAAAAAGAATTTCAAAAATAAATAAATAAATAAATCTCCCAAATATCATTTCAGGCCAAATATTTTTGTTTTTTCTGTTCTTTTTTTGAAAATGATGTGGCATTCATGCGACCACATCAGCCAACAACTTTCCTGCGTAGGAACGCTGCGGAAATGCAGGATAACTCGCGGGCTCTTGGAGGCCTCAAATCTCTTCTAATGAAAGTTATGAGGAGTTTTATTTTGCGAGCAATGAAATTAGGAAAAAATTACAAAATCATCTTTTGCTCTTAAATTTAAAAACTTTCAAATAAATACTAAAATATATGATATTAATTACTACCATTGTGGTTAATAATTCTCAATTTTTAGTAAAAGTTATTAGCATATTAGTTTTTTCTTTCATTCAATAGTTCAAAGTTCCCATCATTTCAATATAAAAATTTTTTTTAATCTTAAGAAAATTAAATTTTTTAATCATTTCATTCAACTATCCCGCACATTCTACTTTATAGTTTGCTGAATTCTTATTTTATTTTATTTTCCAGCCAGCATTCTCCATTGTTGAGGAACTCGTAGCCCTTGCTGCAGGGCTCATTCTTCTTCTAATAGAATAACTTCACTTGACTTAAAAGAAAATGAAAATGAAAAAAAAATGAGTAACTCCCTTTGCAGTCTAACACTTAAAATGAAATTGGTAAATCTATACAAAATTGCATTATATAACATTTGACAAAAGCTTTGTTGTGCTCCTCTTAGTGAAGATAGCTTCACTTGCTACTATTAGAGGATTGAAAACTAGTAAATGAAGATGAAAGAGAGGAGTCCGACCTAACATTGTCAAAACCTTGCATTGTTGAGAAGTCTAACAACAAATATCAAAAGCGTACTTTTGAAATATTATTTATAAATTATAGGAATAAGTAAAAATTAGCTAATATTAGTATTTTATTCCCTCTATGTCAAAATAAACATGTGGTGCTTCCATAATTCCATACAAAAAACTACGGATTTATTTTGAAATAAAGACGGTATTACAATCATTTTCAATGCTTTTGCACAATAAAGAAGAATTCCTTATTAAACTACAAAATAATGTTTTGAAGAAACAATTAAAGTCATTATTTATCGCATTATGGAGAATTAAAAATAATATATATAATTTTCAAATATTCACTGTCATATATTGCATTGGAGTATCCTATAAAAATCCATTTTATCCCTTAGATATAAGTGACATGGAATCTATTAAATAATGCCAAATTGAATTAGGTTTGAATTGTCTAACATTACTTTCAAACTAGATGTGTTGAATGGGGCATGTCAAATATTGTATTAAATATGTGTCTATTCTATTAGACAACCCACTTCAAATATTCTCGAATACCTTCAAATATTCTAGACCATATATTCTTGTGTGAAAAATTAGGAATCTAGATACTAGACATTTTAGACTTCATGTTTGACACAACATTTTCATTCTAGTAGAACAATCCTAAATTAGATTGTTGGTTAACCCGCCTAAAGGACCAAAGACCAACTAAGTCATTAGGAGAATTTGATTTAGTTCTTCCAAACTCTATCCCCTTTGTTTGCCCATATTTCTAGCTTATCGCTAAGATCTTTATAAGCCTTAATATTCTTAAATCCTTATCTCATTAACTTTTCAACAATATGCGGCATGCCCTATTTGGACAAGGAATTTCTCCTAAAATTCCTACTCCCATGGTCCCACATGTAGCTTGAGTTTGCGTCCGTAGCTTGAGTTTGCGTCCGTTGGCTTGAGTTTGCGTCCGTTGGATCCTTGTGCTCCGGAGGTCTCCCTTGCTAACCAAGTATAGGAATGTCTTGTATGGCCATGTATTTGTTGAAGCATGTATGGCATGTCACCTGTTTTGTTTTGACTAGTGCACTACAATACCATATTTACTTTGGATTCCATCATTTTTCTCACCTAGTCTAGTGCAAGGCTTAGGAGGTCACTCCGGAGGTCTCCCTTGCTGACCAAGTATAGGAATGTCTTGTAGTGAGGGTAGTAATAATAAGTGCGCATTGCAAAAGAAGAAATAATTACATTAGCACTCCAATAGGTGCAAAATATAGAGCACACCCATGCTTTCATATGCCGGTGCTCAGTATTCCATTTCTGGCGTACAGTACATGTGTCTGCCAACTTAAAACTGGACTGATGAGCGCAGAACTTGAATGCAAGGTTGTCTGCTCTTGAGAAGAGATCTGTCCGAACCATTTCACAAAGAATCCATAGCGGATAAATTATGCGCTTTCGAAGTAGAGTTAGTTGTTCATGAAATCATGCAAGAATTCTTTCCTGCATATGAAAAAAAATGTCTACAGTGTTAAACTTGATCGACCAAGATTGAGCATTGGCATGTGCAAATCTCTGCGGAAGGCAAGCTCTTTCAGAACTTTTGGTTCCTCTTTCAGAACTGAAAACAGCCAGGCAAACTCTTACGTTCGGAGAGGGCTGAGCGTCGGTCTGTCTGCCAAACAAAAAAATTCCATCAAAAAGTAGATCCGTCGAAAGCATTGCCAAATGAGAAAAAAGAGAAATATGAGAATGTGGTTTGAGAGGTGCAAATACAATTTATAATTTCATTGAAGCGTCGGAACCACATTTCACAAAGCAGTGATGACAAAACTGAGCCCTTGCACCGATCTTCCAACCTCGCGGATCTTCCACAACTAAGCCACGCGACGGTTCAAACACAAATTGAAATTTACAGAAATTACAGAGTCCTTGCACGACGCTTCTTGAATCCTAACGTGTTGGAAGGGAAATTCCCAAAACTGTCTAGAGCCAGCTGCTCTTCTTCTCCTTCTCTTCCTCGTCCTCTCCGTAGCCGCTCTTCTTCTTGCCGTAGCCAGACGACTCGTCATTGTCCTCACCATAGCTACTCTTCTTCTTGCCATAGCCTGATGATTCATCTTCGTCCTCACCGTAGTTTGTTTTCTTCTTGTAGCCTGAGGACTCATCATCACCCTGACCATAGCTTGATTTCTTTCCGTAGCCTTCTTCATCTTCGCCATAGCCGGTCTTCTTCTTGTAACCTGAGGTCTCATCTTCGTCCTGGCCGTAGCCGCTCTTCTTGTATCCCGAAGTCTCGTCATCGTCATTGTTCTTCTTGCGACCAAAGAAACCGGTCTTCTCCTCACCCTCTTCGCCGGTGTTCTCCTCGTCGTCATTCTTGTTGAAGTGCTTGTATGCCGCGTATCCGGCGACTCCTAGCACTCCAGCTCCGACAACACCCGCTGCCACTTCGGCCACCAAAACCTTGCGACGGTGCTCCCTCTCGTCGTCGTCAATGTCAGTGCGATTCTTCAAATCCTCGACCTACACATTGCAGCATGAACCAAAGTATTGTCATGAACAGGATCTAGAACCAAAACCAATTCATCCAACCGCTCGCAACTACCGATGCAGATCTCGAACACTGCATGCTTCATGTGTTCGCAACAAAAGCTCCAGGCAACAAATTGATCTCGACTAGTCACCAACATTTCTAAATTTGTCAAAACAGAGAACAGAATCAGACAGAAGCAACTATGTAGGACGAGAAAGCTCACATCTTCCTTATTGTACTGGCTCTTCTCGAACTCATCAGGAATCCCATCGCCATCGGAATCCTTCTTCTTGGATCCATAGCCGGAAGACGCCTTCTGCCCGTAGCCACCAGTCTCCTCCTCCTCGTTCCTGGATCCGTATCCCGAGGTTTTCTTCTGCCCGTAGCCTTCATCCTCGTCGTTCTTCCTCGATCCATAACCGGAAGTCTTCTGGGCGCCGTATTCTTCATTGTCCCCGTAGCCAGCACCCGACTTCTTGTATGCCGACTCCTCCACGGTGGTGTCATCTCCGTATCCGCCGTCGCCAGATTTCTTCTGGCCATACGACCCGGCAGACTCTTTGTCATCCCCGTAAGTGCCGGTGGCCTTGTATCCGCCTTGGTTGTCATCATCGCCATAGGTGGCCTTCCGGGATCCGTACCCCGACTCATCTCCGTAAGACATGGTGAAAGACAGTGATGATCGACGCAATATATTCGGCAAGAAGTGGAATGCCAATTCAGCAGAGCAAGCAACTCAAGGCGTGGACTGCAAGTTCAACTGGAGGACGAAGAGCTCTAAGCACTGTGATAATCAAAGGAGCCAGGGAGACATATATATGTTCTTCTTGCTGCATCAGAGCTAGCGATCAATGGCCGATCAGAGGCCTCTGCAAGGAGGGGAGGGGGAGCGCGGGCGGGCGGGCGGGCGTCCAGGCCAGTGCTGCTGAGTGCGCAGCGGACGCGGTTCTTCGCCACGTCGACGCTGGAGTACAACCATCCGTCGTTTCAGTCAACTGCGTTAAATCCGGGGCGCCAATTGCGCTCCCTGCCCAATCCTTCCGTTCAGTCCGTCGTTCCCACTCCCCACTCCCCAGGTCCCAGGAGCGACGGACTGGACGGTGGATCTGTGGATAAGCTCGAGAACTCAAACACGGTAACTTAACTTGCTGTGGTACTTGGATGCAGAAAATGGTATCGGTACATGATGCTCAAGGCACAATTGCAAGCACCTTCTGGCTCACACCTAAGCTTTAGGCCAAAGTCACTGGCGCCACGACAACACTTTTAGTCTCATATTCTATTGCGCGAGCGAGCGGGAGCTGTGATGGTAATATATATTGATGGAACCCGATTCATAGAATTGCAAACACGGAAAAGCTGTGGAATTATTCAGTTGCATGGGTAGCCTTGCAAAATATCTCCCAGGCTTGCAAGTTCTTGACTGCGCTCTTGAATGACTTGAATTTCTAACATCATCTCCATGAGGACATTAGAATTTTTGGGTGATGAAATCGTGAAGCAAGAAAAGCGGAGGAAACTTAGTTTGCAAGTAGAAACGGGTGCAAAAGAGAGAAAGTGTTATGAGGGCCCGTCGACATTAGGAATAAATGGTGATCTCTTTTGGTACTGTAGCACTGCGGACTGAGATTGTGAGATTTTAAAGTCAAACTCTCTACTCCAGGGAACTTGATATTCTTGTGTGTCTTAACCCTTGAACGTCGAGGCGGACGTTGTGCGTCCGATGAATGACAAGAGAATCTCCTGTGTAGGACAGAAATGCAACTATTCATCCTCCAAATTTTGTTGTGAAAAGGAAGGTCCTTTACAGTAGTTTGACTTCCAATGAGTACTTTTTCATTTTTTTAAGCCAATTGTTCCCACGGTTTTGCAAAAGGGTGATTTCCACGGCCACCGGCCCGGCGTTCAAGGGTTAAGGGACGTTTGCACTTGGCTTTATAGACTTGCGGTTTTAAAACGTAAAAAGAATCACTATTGCTGTTACCATGGCTAAGTGCCTGAAAACAGGGGTCCGTAATTCAAGGTTTAGGTGTAATCATAAGCTGTTCACACCACTGGCGTTACGTAAATTTTGGTTTTTTAAAAACCGGCCACGTAGGCAAATGATAGGATGTTTGGGGTGGGGTTCCCACTAGGGGTGCTTTTTCATAAAACTGGCCTTGGCCCTCTCTCCTCATTTTCACTTGGTGTCGGTCACTTCCTCCAGCCTCGCAGTTGTCTACGATCACATTGTCACCTCCCACCGTTTCTCGCCAAGTTGTTGCACCTTCTCTATATTTTTGCTTTCCCTCTGTTTGAATCATCAGTTTCGAAGGATGTTGGGCTCAATGCGGCCCTGTTGAGAGTTCTGTTGTCAATTCTGGAATGGTAGGGTGGTCGTTACAAAATACAACAGGATTTTTCTTTGGGTCAGTGCCTCTTGACTTCGAAGTTGTTCGGAGACGCGGAGATCATCAGCGGCGGACAGTGCGCCGATTTTATCAACACTCAGGTATGCATTCCAATCGTCCTTATCAGTTTTGAAATTTTGTTTCCCATTTCTGCTTTTAGAGTTGTCTACGACAACAATTGAGATAGAAGATCATCTCCTTCACTTTCAATGCTATTTGGACGTTCTATTTTTTGCGAATGCTATAGACTTCACTTTCAACACAAACTCGCTTCATGCTTTCCCCTGCAAGGCAGAGCATTGCCTTCTACTGCTTCTTACAATTTGTAGGATTCCTTTTTGTTTTTCAAAATTGAGCAGGAAGGACCACCACATCGTGGTCGGAGTCTTACTTATTGTTCCCTAGGGTTTATGTCCAGGAACAGCTTTCATTCCGCAAGGGTTTATTTGTTCCCGAACTAGTGAAGTTTGGAGTTGTTGACAGCCTCTGCTTTGATTTATGGAGCAACATCTTTGATCTTCCTTCCATTTGTAGCTCTACGACCCCCACATCTTTGCAGCCAGGTAAATAGTAAAGAACTTTGCCTTCGCTAATTTCCCAGTTCCTTGCGTTTCCACAGTTTTCTTTTAATTTGTCCTCCACTTTCATTGTATTTGCTTCTTGTTTCATTTTCTGGTGACAATGATTGCACTAAGCACACAAACGTTTGTTTCCACTGGCAATTAGGGTTCTGAATATGTTTGCAAAGATTTATTTTCTTCCAAGTCATTCAGCTTGGAACTAATATAGTGTTGTGCATTCGTTGTTGAGCAGGTGCTGTGAAACAATACACCATTGGACGACATGGAGAATGGCATGACTACTCACTTGGCACTCACTTTGAGTGCGTGGTTAATCCTGCAGCTGCTGACATCACCCCAAGCTGTTTTTGCACCTCCTCTTTTTGAGGTAGAAGAGGACAACATGGCACCTTTGAACGACATCGTACAGAGCGTTGGAGAACGTACTTATGATCCTATGGCCACTGTCCGATTTGGCTTGCAGAGCTTCCGTTTGTGCCCTGCTTTTCATTTGCTGGATGATGACCTCGGATACTGGGTGAAGCCACGCTCAACTACATGGTTTTCAAGATTTCTAGTTACTGAATATGACAACACCAGATGGGTGCACATGTTCAGGATGACAAAACCTATAGTGTTTGCTTTGGCTGAATTCCTCTCCCCTCATGTGCAGAAGAAGACCACAAAATACCGTCTGGCAATCCCAGTTATCATTAGCGTGGCATGCACCCTCTTCAAGTTGACTAATGGCGTTTCTCTTCTTGTTTGTAGCGAATTATTTGCAATCGGGAAAAGCACTGTGAGCGAAGTTCTAAAAGAAGTCGTGCACGCCATCAACAACAACTTGGGTCATAACATAAAGTGGCCACGTGGTAACCGATTGAGGGAAATGCAAGAGAAGTTCTTTGACATTTGTGGTATGTCAGGTGTAGCGGGAGCCATTGATGGCACTCACATATCCATTGCAAAGCCTGCCCACTGTCCAGCCGATTATTATTACTTCAAATCTGGTGGTTATACACTCAATTGCCAACTCGGGGGGTGCAGTAAGTGGTAGGAGTAGCTATATACGTGTGAACAAATGATAGGGTGACAAAAAAACATTTGGACAAAAAATTATAAATTGATTTTTTTATACTATAGGGTATTAAAAATGCCATTGGATGTCTTCAAAATACTATAGGGTGAGGAATAATAGGTCCCATTAGAAAAATAGTAGACCTAATATACCCCCCTTTATATTCTTTTTTTTTGGACAAAAGTCTTAAATAGTGTTGCCTTGTGAGTGGCATATTGGTCAAGTATAGTAGTGTGCTCTAAAACCAACCTTCTTCTTCAAACCGTCCATTAGGTGGCTCAAAAATGGATACATGATGGACTATTGATTATGTAAGAGAAGAGGAAGAGTTGGTTCATCTTCTGCAATGGATGGTACATACTTCATTAAAAGTTGGTTTAGGAGCCATGGTAAGTCCATTTCTAATTAAGTAGATAGGCGTTCATTAATTTTTTTCAAAGTGAGAACTGGTCGCTCAACTACCTTCCTACATATGCTAAAAATTTGAAATAATAATTAACTCAAGCTTCCATTCATGTTTTAGTAAAGGTCACACTTAGGAACCTATCTATTACTTCTTGCATACCTCAATGCTTGTTTTTGGTAAAGCCATATCTTTTTTCAGACTATTTAAGAGTGGATTTTGCAAAGGCTAGAAGTCAAAAATAGGTTCCTATAGCAAAATTCTTTGAAAACTCATAACTAATTCATAAAAGCTCTAAAAAATATGAAACCACTTGGGTTAGATTTTGCATCAATTTTTTTTCAAGTGAAAAATAAGAAAAAATATTTTTATCCGTTTGAATCCATCAAAAAGGCTCAACAACATTTAAAATGTTGCTTTCAGAGCCACCTATTTTAATCAATTTTCAAATGTTGGATAGGTTGTCTGATTGAGCTTGGGCAATTTTATATGTAAAAGAATCTCAAACCCTATTTGTTAACTTTGAACTCTACACCATATTTCTAGATCTAAGTAGTCATTAGTAGGGAAAAAGAACTTCATAAAAAACTTTGTGTAAGAAAAAAAAATGTAGTCGAAAAAAATATATAAACTAAAATAGCATATCATACATTTATGGCAATTGAGAATTATAAGTAATGAAAGCGTCCTTTTTAATGACCCAAAGTAGAAAATTACATAATGATAGCATGCCTAAAAAAAATTTACAAAAGGTAATACCCCCCTATAAAATACTTGGTGTTCGCACCTATCCCCTTATTTTTTTCACACATTGCACCCCCCGAGATTGCCAAGCAGTTGTGGACAGCGAAAAAAGGTTCCTTGATTTGTATTTAGGCATGCCTGGCTCCACCAATGACTCCAAAATGCTCCGGCGTTCCTCTCTGTATAATCTGGCTACGCAGAACACCTTGTTCGCCGACGAGCACATTGATGAAGGTTTCTCGCCTTATCTAATAGGTGACCTCGGATATCCACTTCTTCCTTGGCTTATGGTTCCACATCGCACTAATGCTCGGCTGTCAGTGGCGGAGAGGCTCTTCAACAAGAAGCTGAGGAAAGATAGGTGTGTCATGGAGAACGCCTTTGGCATCTTGAAGCAGACTTTCAGGGAGCTGTTAACAAAAACTGTTCTTGACGTTGTTTTCCTACTTGATGTCATTGTTTGTTGTGCAATTTTGCACAACATGCTGCTTGGCCAATCACACGAGGAGGTTCAACATTTGTTTGAAGTTCTTCGGGCTGAGAAGATGGATGGTGAAGTGGTGAATGAAGGTGTAGGGGGGCAAGAATTCGGAGAACAAGAAGATGAAGACATCATTCCCGAAACCGCTGCCACAGTAGTTACAGCTGACAAAAGAAGCGCTCTCGGAGTTCATATGTCCATGGTTAGGCAGCATTACGTGTAGTTGCTTAGGTACAATTTTTACCGAATTATGTCAATAGTCATGTAGCATAGATAGGCAATGGCTGGAAATGAATTCGTAGTTACTTCAATAATTTTTTATTAAGGCACATGCAACGTACAAAATGATGAAGTATGTCATTATCACTTCTTATGACCCCTCCCCTCTAACACATGTACTTCTATTTCATGCAGCGACTGACAAGCCTCTACAGCAGACCGACTGAGTCTCCACAAAGGCTGCAGGTGTGGTGCATGTATGCACCAGAAGAACATAGTACTACTTAGAGAGTGTCATGGCCCACTTGTCCTGGCTGGTTGTCCTCAGGAGGTCCGTCACGCTGATGGATTTGAGAAAGTCTTCCTCCATTGTCAGTAGGCGGAAGTGTAGTGCCGTTGTGTTTTAGTTGGCCTCCGTCAGAGCTCGGATAGGAGGTATGTTTCCAAATGTCCTCTGCCGCTGGGCTGTAGTTTGGCTTTGTTGTTGTGTGTGTTGGCATGCTCGATGTGTTGGGGCTGCTATTTGTGAGTAAATTCTTTCCCAATATAGTGGAGAGCTCAGAGAGGCAATTCACAATTTCACCTTGTTTCACGACTGACATCCTTGCATTCTCATTTGCTACTATTGTATGCTTGTACAAATGTCGGTCCTTCTCCCGTTGGTAAGCCATTTGTTCAGTGAACATTTTCATCTGCACCTCCATTTTTTGGCGCTCCAAATCTCGGCCAGATTCAGCAATGTCTTGCATTTGATTGGCCATAACCTCCCCGGTAGCCTTCGTAGCCTCCGCTATGACCGTGTGTCCCAAAACACTCTTCCTTCGTATAGCAGTGTTTCCAGGACGCCTTCTTGTCGCATGAGAAGACGTATCCGTCGAACTGATGATGTGGGGAGTGATGCCGGGTAGCACAGCACGCCTTGGCACAGAAATTGGTGTCCCACCACATATTGACGGCCCTCCAGGACGGCATGGTGTGGATGAAGATGTCAGTGGTGAGCGAGGAGGCGTGGCATCTCCCATGACATCGGCAGCATCTCCTTCAGCAAGCTCCATGGGGTCGTTGGTTTCAGGTTCGCTTGTTTTTTCCTGTTGAACTTCGTCTGGACATATTGGTGATCGGTAGTTTGAGTCATTTGGTGACAGGATGTCTTGTACATGGGGGGGCTGAATTTGAGGTCGCGTTCCAAACTAGTCGTCAATGGCGTTGAAAAATTCCAGGGGGAATTGTTTTGGCAAACCTTCTTCTTTGCGTTATACAGGAGTCAAGTCCTAATAGTCACGAACATTACAACCAGTTCTGCCTAGGTAGTCGGAGATGCGTTTGTAGTCCGGAAGGACTTGGTTCCACTTTGTCTTGCAGGCCGCGCCATCGCAAAAACAAGGTGAGACCTGAGCACGCATGACATCCTCCGCAATTCAAATCCACTTTGTATTTTCTGGCGTCATGAGGTCACGCCCGTCCATAGCATCCACCTCTTCTAAAAACATGTCGCATTTAGCCGCAATGAGTACAAGAATTTCTTGTTGCACCCAATTAGGACCTCGATCTTTCCTTGCTCGTTTGTTGCTGTTGGCAGGGCCTGAGGCTGGAAGTGGTGCAGATCGGGGAATGCTTGCAAGAATTCTTGCAGGAGTTGATGGTCTCTGGCGAGGCAGTGGTGGGAGCACTACGGAGCCTGCACATGTGACAGGGAAACAATATTACTACACTGTTGTCCTGAAGTGAATGACATTGGGGGAGCATGTTAGCAGACGTCTATTAGGAGTTCGGAAGACAGGTGGTTCGCATTGCTGCAAAGCCATGAAGGTAATGAACTAGACCAAGAAATCTTGCAGCCTTTCTCTATAAGCATATACTCATTCAAGCATCGGAGTGTGTTTGTTTGTGTGCAAGTCTGCCACCACATTGGAAAAGCAAAAGGAAGAAGACATAACGACTGTCATGAAGTACAGAAATTGATCTACAAGCTTGTCAGGATATTTCTATGAACTACTTTTTTGTGAACTACTTCAGTATTGTATGCTAGTGTATGTAGGAGCTCTATATTGCACTTTGACATGAGAAGGAGAACACGATGTCATGAATGGTAAGAAGGTACTGTTCTGTAAACACTTGGAAATGTACAAATTGGGGAAAAAAAATCATGTAACCAGAAGGCACTCACCATCTAGTAGCGTTGATGTAGGGCGTAGTGGAAGTGCATGTTGACGAACAAGGGAGTAGTAAGAGGTAGCACCCAGGCGGTTCTCCATGACGAGGGTTCTCTGCAATGCTGTGGAGAACCCCGACCAAAAAATTAAAACCAAACAGGATGACAAGTTCTTGAACAATGATCAGAACTAGTGACGCAAACATCGCAATGAATTGAGACAATGGGCATTTCAGGAATCAAACTGCAGTGAATTCACAAAATGAGCATTTCAAGAAAACAAAATGGAACAAATAACACGTACCTTGGCAGTTGGCGATGGTGTTCACGATTTGCAGTTGCAAATACAGATGCGCGAGGGTCCATTTATTTGGTGAAGTGGCTGCGCGCCTCTTTGTAGTTGACATCGAAGTTTTCTTTCCGAGGAGGAAGCCAGACCGACTATTTCGGCTAAAAGTCAGACACCGCTATTTTGTAATGCAGGCTCGTTGTGAAGATTAGAAAAAAGCACAAGTAAACGCGAGAAAATTTCTGAAATCTCCGTTTTCAGGAAGATGTGGCGTTACGAAAAAGCAGGCTATAAACCCAAACTTCTCTCCGTAATCTCCGTCATCTTCCATTAAACACCGCACTTACACCATGGCCAGCAAGGACTCCACGTAGGATCGGTGGCTAAGCATAGGGGCTGGTGTGAACCTTGCCGGTTCTAAGCATCAGCACCACCGCTATTTCGTAACACGTAACGCCAAGTGCGAACGTCCCTTAAACCCCTAAATGCCCAAATCTGGTGTTTGCAAAACTTTGAAGTTAAATAAAACCTAACGAAGTTGCTATTTCAATAGTGTAAATTTTTAGAAAGTTCTTCTTGAAGTCTAATTTTAGCATCAAAAATCTGATCTTGAAAATAAATGATAGTGGTTTTTCTATTCAAGTTTTTGTGCAAGGGTACCCAGTGCAACCTTGACTTCCCGTAGTGTTGAGAGCTCTTGGAAATGAGCCTCAAATACACTAGATCTTGGAGGAAAATTCACATTCAAAATTCATTTAAAAAAATTATGGAGTAGATTTTAAAAAGTCATAAATTGATTGGGGTTATATATGTTGGGCTCTTTAACCTTATGTTTTTTTGGCCACCAACTATTTAGATTTAACTTTTGAAAAGAGGATTGAAAGCCTTTGCATTACTTTTGCAATTTTAACACCCTCATGGTCAAACATTATAATCTTTCACTCATTAAGTGATATTGTTGTGTTTTCTTTTCCTATGAGATCTCTAACATGTCTAGTTTGAATTTATACGGTTACAACTCAAAAAAAATTTGATAAAACTTATCAAAATGTTGGCATTTTGTTCAAGTTAGAACAAATTCCAATAAACGCAAAATTGGCTTTGGTCATTTAGGGATTAACCCCTAAATGATCAAGGCACATTTTGGACACAAATTGTGTAAAATTGCCACTTTTTAGGGCAATGGAAAAAAAGAAAAAAAAAAAGTTATTTTCCAAAATTCAACCATACAAATTTGTACTAGATTATTATGAGAATGTGTGGAAAAAATTTCAGAAAGTTTGACTGCGTAGATTGAAAGACATTTGAAGAAGAAAAAAATTGTGGTCTTATCTGATAAGGCTAGCAAACTTTAACCCCTAAATGCCCAAACACCGTTTTTGGCAACATAGCAATTTTGGGCATTTCACTACAAATGGAGTTTTTATTTATTTCTTTGAAAATTTCACACAACATGTGCCCAAGGAGTAGCTTTAAGGCAATAAGGCCCAACAATTTTCATCACTTTTTAACCATGTAGTCAAAAGTTATGAAAATTGTTGGGCCTTAAAGCTAGTTTGCAGGGACAAATTTTTTTATAATTTTCAAAGAAAAAAAATTAAAACTCCATTTGTAATGAGTTGCCAAAAATCACAATGCTGCCAAAAAATGTAGTTTTTAAATTTAGGGTTTAATTCCTCCTAAAGCGAGATTTTTGTACTATACATAGTTATTGTTTGTAACATTTGCATCTTATATCATGTAAGTTACATACCTACCAAATTTGAGAAGTATTGGAGGAGTTTTGCACATACTACCCGAGCTGCCCAATAAATTCAAGGTAGTATAACTTTCTATCCGAGCACCCAATCAGGAAAAATTATATTCTTATTAAGGAAGTACATATTCACACCTTGTGTCAAAATCTTAAGTTATTCATTAAAAATTTGACTTCATATGCACCTACTAGAGATCACTTCCGTATGTTCAATGGTTATTTGGTCCTTTAGGGATTAATTCCAAATTTTATCGAGGTTATTCCATTTCTTCAGAATTTCACATTCTTTCCCTCCAATATCATAATTATGAACACCTTCTGTCAATGCAACCCAATTTAATCCCTGAAATGTGATTGCAAAAAACACTTGTACTATTTTTCGTCAAACCCTATATGTTGATTTTTTTAGGGCATAACTTCTGCATTTTGGATCCATATGACTTGACAGAGATTTATAAGAAAGGTGCTCATGACCATTATACACTTTGCTTATTTTTTGGTCAATTTTCAAAAATGTTTTATTATCTAAAAATAGCCCCTGGTTTCATATCATTTATACCAATTTGGAAGGGGGGTAGTACAATTTAGTACCCAATAGAACAAATTTGGAGTTGAAATTTGGAGGAAATGGTCTTCTAATAGATTTGTAGATAAACAAGGAAGGAATTCTAAAAATAGTTAATTTTGTATTGTGTGGAAGTCCACAAAAAAAGCTTTTTTCATCTTACATTTTAAAATACATAAAATATTATTTTGGTGGTTCTTTTGGTAAATGACAATTTCCATAGAGTTATTATAAATTTCCAATTTTTTTTTGTTCTTTCATTTTTTTTCATTTTTTTTCCTAATTAAAGCATCAAAATGTTTATTTTCTTGAGATTTGGCACTTTTCTAGTTCTCCGAGTTAGAAAAAATTTCTATGATTTTTCTTCCTTGGATCTTCATCTTAAAGGAATATTTGTGGGCCATATTTTTAAAAAAATTCAAAAAATTATTTTTCTAATTTTAAAGTACTCCAGGAAAAAAAGCATGAGTATAGTGAAAACGCAACACAATCAGGCAATTGGCAAGTGTTTCTTGCAATCACACTGAAATCCTCAAGCCTTTATTTTGCAAAAAACTTCTCAAAATTGACTTTTCTAAGGCAAAGAGCACAAAATGACGTTATTCACATATATAACTATAGGATCATGCAATAGACAAGTATGAGAATGTGTAAAAGGAAATTTAGAAACTTTGACTATATAGATTACAAGATAAATGCATTTTAAGTGAAGAAAGTTCATTTTTTGGAGTATCATGGCAAATTAGATTATAAGACTTTGAATCCTCTTAATTGAAAATTTTTGCACTACATGTTTTGAATTTAGAATTTATCATCATAAAGAATTGAGTTGGAGGTCTATGAAAAAAAAAATAATAATAATATGATTCTCATTCTTCAAGACATTATTAAGCAAACACAATACATGATAGAGGGAAAAACTAAAAATCACTAATATCTTTAAGGTATAGTTAGAACATACTAATCTCAAAGGTGAGAATGTTTTAACAATCAAAGTTAACCCTCTAGAAAAAAAAATTTCAAGAAATGTGAAAACTAAGATAAAAAATGAATTCTACAAATTATTTTCTCAAAAAGATACTTTGGTTCTTGCAAAACAAGATTCTCCATAAGTTTCACATCATATGTCCAAATGGAATGAATCAAAGATTTGCATGTAGACAAAAGTACGATTTATAAGAAACAAAATTTTAAATTTTTTATTTCAAGTATTTTGGATTTCTTTCCTTGCCCGATGTGTTGAAATTTGGGCCTATTGTGGTATAACTTTTGCACCCAAGCACCGATTGAAATGAAAATGATATTCCCAGAGAGCTAACAAGTTTTTCTATCTTACAAAAAAGTTTCAAAAAGTTTTGCCAAAAATTGCACTATTAAGAACCTATCCGAAAACCACTTTGTCCCTCATACCATTTTGTCCTTCATAGGGATAATGGGACTTTAGGGAGTACACGGAAATTCAGAAAGTTATATGGAATGTTCCTGCAACACTGAACGTGGTCAAGTATTGGCTTGATGGTTGCACAGAACATGACCGTGTTCATTGCATCTCGTGCAAAAGCACGATTAACGAAGGTTGTCTCAAAATCTCACAGAGATATTACCCACTGTAATGTATAATGCTCCGTCCACATAGCATGTATGAGTTTCCACCTTTACTGATTTCACGATCGAGCTTATAGTTGTATGACGAGCCTCTTGCGGAGGTAAAGGCCAGGGTGAATGTAAGAAAAAGGACCCCCTATTTTGTGCCGTCTTTGTTCAACAATTAACACCTCTCCTAGCTAATTTGGGGCCTCCGACTGCAAATATGAACTCAGAATTTGCAAAAAAATTCCTGCGTAGCAAATAAAACGTTCCTGCGTTTTCCCCAGGTAAAACACGGGGGCAAAACAGCCTCCGCAAGAGGCTCGTCATACAACTATAAGCTCGACCTGATTTCACCCACACGCCGCACAACTACTGTAGTCACACAGTCTAAGAATAGGGGAAAAAATAATAAATTATTATTCCATGGACGGAAACCACGATCGGATCCCATCCACCGTTGCCAGTCATGATCGAATACGAGTGCTTTTGTTGTATTCTCGTACTATTCGAAATCCCATCACACAATTTATTTGTTTCTTCTTTTGGGATGGCACTGTAAATGAAATGAAAACTTAGGATTCATTGCAGTGCCGGCAGGGAAAAAGAGGAGCACCAGCGCCAGCGCCAGACTAAATTATCAACCACCCACTCCACGGACTGACGCCGCACTGGTTGTTCCGCCAGGGGAGCAGTCATGAATCAGCAGGCAGCACTTCCGTCAGCCGGGCGAGCGGCGGACGGACTGACCGACGGAGACGACCGACCGACCGACTCTCGGATGCTACAGGTACCGACGGACAGCGGCCCGGCAGTTCTTCGGTCTCGACCCCTCACCGACCAATCTCACCATCCCAGTACTAGTGAGCTGGGTGCCTCATCCCCTGGCTCCCCCGTCAGGGTTTTTGACCAGTTCAGTTCAATTATCGTTCTCGGATTCCCACGTCCTCCTTCCTCCTTCCTCACCGTCATCCTGGTGCTCCGTACGCTCCCATCGCGGAGCTCAAAGTTCCCATCTTCCGCAGTGGCAGGACTGGGGGGTGCAAAGCATCTGAAAACAGGATATTCCCAACAAAGGAGGAGGAGAACATGGTGGAGGCTTGGGACTCGGTTCCTGATTCGTCCTGGAATAAGTTACTGAGGAAGACGAAATTCGGGAGATCTATATCAACTTCCCTAGAAAGAGATCTGGACCATTTCTTCGAACGTGGAGTCGATCGAAAGTTCTGAACTTGCTGAGTCCACTCCACCTGATCACGCGTATCCTCCGTTGCTGCCAAAAATTGTGTCAACGGATTTGTTGGTGTTAAACACTTGGCTTGCAAATTGCAATTGCTTGCTTGTTAGAGGTAAGAGGCCCAGTATTCAATGACTCACATTCTGGATCACCGCAAATTTAGGAAAGTGGTCGCAAAGTCGCAAATTACAGTGGAAGGAAACCACTTCAACCCAGAAACTAATAAGATCTAGCTTCTCCCTCCTCCTTTTTCAATGTTGAATCAATTGGACCAGGATCAAATTGGGGTTCATAGACAGCACTCACAGCAGGGTTTTGTTTAAGTGAGATTTTGCTCAAACCCAGTACAAATTTGTTTGGAGGGAATATTAGGCAATATTCCTTCCATTTTTAGTGGATAAAATCGTTGATTTGTCTACATATTCTAAGAACAATATTGCATTTGGGGATGATGGTACATTTTTGGATGAATAATTTAAGTGACATCCACATTTTGCACGTTTCATCCATTTATATAGATGTAAACAACTGCATCACTGAAGCGCTTTCTACAGTGCCCAAAATAAATGAAAGAAAAGCGCAGTTTACAGTGCCAGCGCCCCCAACAGTCGCCACTTGCCAGCCTCTACACGTCGTGCTGCCAAAGAGAAATTGATAATATGGAATTCCGTTACATTGCAATAATGAACTGAAGTGTTGAATCAGTTAACCCGTAAAGACCCAAGGCCTTTTTTCTGCCAAAAAACACCCAAAACTGCCATTTTTTTAGTAAAGAGTGAAAAAAAATTAAAAATGTTTTTTTTGCACATCTAATCATAGGATGTTACACCTAACTAGTATAAAAATGTGTGGAAAAATTTCAGAATTTTTGACCACACAAATTGCAAGATATCTACGTTTAAAGTGAAAAAAATAAGTTTTTTAGCACATTGTGGGACTGGATTTTTTGACTTTGAAAATTTTTAGCTTAAAATTTTTACACTACAGAGTTTTGAGCTTTAAATGTTTATAGTGGAGAATTGAGTTGACAATCTACTCAAAAAATAAATTCAAAAAGAATTTAATTTTCATTATTGAAAAAATTGTTAAGTAGAAGTAGGTACGAGATAGAAGGAAAATCTAAAATATTCATATATTTTAGATGGAATTAAAATGCATTAATCCCATGGTCAGATTGTTCTAGCAAGTAAACTTAAACATGCAAAAAAAAAATTCAAAAAATTTGAAAAATTGCATTCATAAATGAACCCTACAAGTTATTTTTTTCAAAAAGATGCTCTAACTGCCCGAAAAACAAGAATGTCCATAACTTTCTCATAACAAATCCAAATAAAATGAATCAAAGCTTTCTAGATAGACAAATATATAATCAATGAGAAAAAAAATACTAAAAAAAGAAAAAAATGGTGGAAATTTTGGTTGTTGCCCGCCGTCCCCTGTTTTGAGCTTCTTTGGTCATAACTTTTGTTCCTGGGCACTGATTGTGAAAAAAATTATATTCCCATGAAGCTAATCATTTTTTCTACCTCCCAGAAAAGTTTCAAAAAATCAGGAAAAAATTTCAGCCCAAAGGTACCTGCCCGAAAACGCATTTGTCCCCCGAAGGGACAACGGGCTTTTAGGGGTTAAATGGACTATGTGAATTTGCATGCTGTAGAAAATCGGCCAAACAAATCACGCAAGACAAAAGCAATTATAGAATTCTGCTTAGAAGTGTGAAAATTCTGAACACTAGAACTGGAAATTAATTTGGGGTGGACAATTCAGACACAACCCATGAAAAGTGGGGAGGTGTGCATGAGTTTCCAATTTCCAGAAAAGTGAGAAAACTATTTCTAATACTGGACTTTAATTTTTTGGTTGCTTGGCTAGTTTGACAACAAGGCTTTCACTTGTATGAATTTTCATTCACTGGTCCATCTGTTGTGTGTAGACATACAATAATTAACATCTTTGGGAGTGTATTGTTTTTCTTTGGACAAAAACAAGCAGCTCTACGATGAGATGCTCTACTCATGTAACATTGTCATGCTCACTGAAATTCCTTGCCTTTGGTAGATGCAATGCAGAGAACGGGAAGATATTCATACTAATCAGTATTAATCCTTCATTTCATCATGGCTTTCAGCTCATGTACTAATACAACCGGCCCAAGCCTAATACTATAAATTGAAATCAACCCATAACCTTCAAATTGTAAAGCTATTCAGTTGAAATCCTTTCAATTTTAAGGCAATCGGTTATAAACTGTACAACAATAATTTCAATTAGCTAGAAATCCTAAATTTTAGTGCAAAGTTGGTTTAATATTAAGTTTCTTATCCTTGGCAGGATTCGAACTTGGTAACCCAACAACCATTTAGTGGCCAAGGAGTCACCCTTCCGACATATCAAATCCTAAAATAAAAGGAAATGGTATGTTGGAAGGGTTTTCTATCAATACAATCATTCAAACACATAGAAAAACATCTAGTCACTAGGCTGATCTATACAGTCATTCAAACACATAGAAAAATATCTAGTCACTAGGTTGATCTACACAATCATTCAAACACATAAAAAAACATCTAGTCACTAGGCTGATCTACACCTTCATCATCTTCAATAGCATTGTTTGCAAGATATCGACCAGGGTTAGAAAACAAATATCGAAATTTTCTAGAGTTTTTCCACAAAGCAATAGCTTCCACCAAGAAAACATCAACATCATTTGTTGGACCTTCAAGTGCAATACGCATTATAGACTCCAAACTCCTTGTTTGCAATCTATTACGAATTTTAGTTTTTATACAATTTTGGACACTAAAAGCTCTTTCACATTGTGCTGTGCTAACACATTGGATACATGCAATATCAGCAATGGCAAGCAAATTAGAATACTTCAGCTGTAAGGTGGGATTCCAATTCACCATTGTCCACAAGTCCCTAAATGGCTTATCTTGCCACTCTGTAGTGGCTTGCAATTTGAATGCCAGAAACTCTCTCCTTACAGCTGAAGCATCAATCATGGCTGGAAATACTTTTGATCCAATAGCACGATCAACACCAAAATGAGACAAAATTGTCTCCAACTCTGTCACACCCCAAGATTTCAAACCCACTTGCCTCACAGGCATGTTAGATGGACTTAAAATCTTGAAGCATCCAATTACACCATTATCTCCAAAACGAGTTTCCAATGCATCAATCACAGCTTCAGCAAAGAACTTTTGAAATGACAAAGCTTCCTCAAGATTTGCCCCTGTTCTATCTCGTATCATTTCTATACTGTGAAATCTTGCACCCCTAATTTCTGAAGACAATCTTTTCAAAAAACCACCATGAGGACCAAAATCAGGAAGTATGTGAAATCCTGTTTCTTCATTAAAAGTAGAGGCATTTAGATCTGCAGTTTCATTGACAAACAACATATGCAATTGAGCAATTTCTGTAGCAATGATAGAACCAACAATAGAGACATCCACAAATTTGTACTGAAACACTCGACTCAGCATAGAAAGAGAGTGTAAAATATCAGCAAGGAAATAAAGACAATATATAAATTTAAAATTCCGTAATTTTGTAAACAAAGACAATGCAACATCATCAGCACATCCATCTTCATTGAGGCTGCGGAGATAAATAAGCACAGATTCCAAAGTGTCACACAAAGTTGTAGTTGCTTGCCAACGAGAAAGCCAACGTACCTTTTGGTATCATTTCATTGATTTCTCTGAGTCATTTAACTCCCTCTGTAGATTTTGTAATGCAGCTTTTATCTTTGATGAAATCTTGAAAAACTTAGCTACATCATTCACCACAGCATCAATCTTCTTGGACATATCTTTGCACTGTGGTTTCTGTGTTGCATCAAGAGCTGCAAGGTTAGTTCGATGAGCGACACAATGAACAGAAGTAAGGAAGGGATTAACCTTCTCTTTCAATCGTGCTGCCACTCCATTTTTGCGTCCCAACATTGTGGCAGCACCATTAGATCCAAACGCCACACATTTATTTGTGTCTAATCCACACTCTTTCAAATTTGTTAATAAGGTCTCAAATATTAAGGCAGCATCTTTTTTGCCATCAGTTATGTGCAATAAGCCAAGGAACACACAAACAATATTACCATCTTCAACAAATGTAGCAAAAACAACCAAATGACCAGTAACAGAAATATCAGTACTTTCATCAATCATGAGTCCAAAATATTTTGCATCACGAATTCTATGCAAAATCTTTTTTTGAATTACAGATGAGATGCAAAAGACAAAATCAGAACATGACTTTTCATCATGATACATTGTTTCAGTGATACAAGCTTTAACAAAAACCAATAAGCGACACAAATCAGGAAATCTTGCAAAAGGAATGAAAGATGTACCCATGTAATGGGCAACCTTAAATAATGCCAACAAAGCTTCATCAGAAGTTGCTGTAGCCTTTTTAATAACTTCAGCCATCTTCTTGCAACCATTGTGAAAAGCCCACGATAATCTCTTATGCTCCTCACTTTGTGCATGATCTTGAAAAGCAGAAATCTTCACATTCACTGAACCAGCTTTAGCAAAAACTCCCTTTCCTCCCTTATCACGACACACCTTGCAAAAAACTCGCCCAATGTTAGAATTGAATTCAATCCAATCAAAATCAGTACAATATGAATCTTTCCAAGCTTTATTAGCAACCTCCACAGGATTAGCAAGTTTGCTAGACCCTTTACTTCCCTTTTTTCCATTTAAAGATGAACCACTTCCTTCAGCAACCTCCCTCTTGTCATTTTCAGAGAGCACTTCTTGAAATGATGATCTAAAGTATTCTTTCTGCAAGGTCCTTTGGCGCTTTGCCATTGTCACCTTCATAACAATAAAAATATAATGATCAGCCCACTAAACCCTAAATACAATCATAAAACAAAGTAGAAACAAATGAAACCAAAGAAAACATTTGAGTCCTAAAACCCAAGGACATTCATGAAATGAATTGAAAACAAATGAAACTCTCCAAACTATGCAATCATTCATTTTTTTTAACATTCTTGCATATACAAAACAGTCCTAAATTCTAAAAATCGGTAACCCTAAAACCTGCAATCAACAACCCTAAAACCTAAAATGAGGACCTTACCAAACATTACCTTCTTTAGAATGCAGTCAGCCCTTTTAACCTCCCAAAACCAACCCAAAATGAAGCACAAGGTTTCAAATAATGAAATCAATCTTAAACCAACTCCTAATGAAGTGTAAGCCTTCAAAGTCAAAATAGTGCAATCAGCCTTTATGCATTATAAACTAACTCAAAATGCAACAAAGATTTGGAAAATGACATTGACTGATGGAATGAAGCAATTATCAATGAAGCAATCTCTCATGAGATTAATCAATTTCCAAAACATACAAAAAACAAAAAGAATTCAAAAAAAGTTGGAAGGCACTACTTACTGAATGGGATGATGTTGAGGGTAATCGAGGCGGAGGAGGTTGCGGAGCGGAGGCTGAGGTAGAGGCTACGGAGTGGAGGTGGGGCCACACGGCGGAGGCACGGAAGCTGCGGAGTGAAGCGGGCCCGTGAACGTCGACGAAGGAGCGCAAGACAGCAAGAGTAAAGGTGAAGGAGCGGAGTAAAGGTAAAGGCGGGGCTACCGGCCGCGAGCGTCTGTGAAGGAGTGCAGGAGCAAAGAAGCGGAGGAGCAAAGGAGTGGAGGACTGAAGGAGCGGAAGAGCGGAGGTGAAAGAGCACAGGAGCGAAGGTGAAGGAGTGGAGGCGTGGACTTGTGGAGGCGAAGGAGCAAAGGAGAGGTTCGAGAGGAGGCACAAACTCACAAAGGCGGAGCAAGTAGCGTAGAGAGAGATGTTGACAACAAATGAGAGATTATTTTCGACCCCTCCTAAGTCTCAGCCTCAGCCTTACGCGCCTGAGAACCGACCCACCTACATTATACACGGCCAAGAACCAGCCATATCCTTGGGCCAACCAGTTAAGATCCGCCTTCTTAATATTATAAGCAGTTAAAAATCCGGAATTCCAAGTTCCTACCGGTTAAAATCCTCTTTAAATGATTTTTCGTCGGTTCTCCAGCCTATAATTTAGTATTTGAATCGGATTTTTCAAAAAATCAATCGGCTCATTTTACACTAGCTGCCGGTTCTTCCCGTTCATTGACCATTTTCTTTTTGCTTAGTAATTGCAAAATTTGGAGTTGGAACTTGACAAAGTCTAAATGTTCTCTGACTAGATAGGATCATAGAGTTCAGCTACTGCTTAGCCATAGTCCGTGGTTGATTCAAATTTCAGTTCCATGGCAAGGATACAAACCGTGAATTGAAGTCAATGTGAAGAGTTCCAGTTGATTCTCAATCACAAACAGAATTTTGGGTCATCCAAACGCCTAAAATAGGGTTTTCACATAATTCAAAATTTCAAAAAAAGCTTTGGGTTTTCAGGTTGCTTACAAGATTCTGATGTTGTTGATGTATCCATGTTCCAAAAAGCCTTCAAGCTAACCAATACCTAGAACCCATAGGACACCCTTGTAAACCTAAAATCCTAAACCCTAAAACCTATTGAATTGCATGCAGTCTCCAAGAGGGCCGAGACAACAACTAGGGAGCCCTAAGTGCCGGTAAATTACGATGAAAGTGGACAAGTCGAGCTGAGCCAAGCCGAGCAGGACTCCTTGGGTGGGTGGGCTCCTACATAAGGGGACAAAGATTTGGATGAGCTTGTGGGCTGGAGCAAAGGAACCCCAAAAGCTACTGCAATCCGCCTACTAGCTGACTTTTCCATCGATTTTGAAGTCCTTCGAATTGGAAATCATGGATGAAGCTTGTTACTTCCGATTCTTGGATCCTTAACAACCTCAACTAAGTTAAGCTTAGTGTGCTGTACACCCCATTGAGAAGTGTGAAATGATCTGTTTACAAAAGAAAGAACATATCATTTTGCAAGTGCATCCATGAATAATAGAGTGGAAGGAAAAGCGACACTTTGCACTCCATAGAATAGACAGTGGACGGGGCCATAACCAAATAAGTGAACTTCAAAATTCAACACTAGACATGCTCCCATTTTGTGACTGGTGACGAATGGAAAAATTACATTGATTTGACAAAGGTGATTTGGCATGCCTTCTTGCAATTGTAAATGTTTTTAGATTTATATGTGAAAATTTGAAATAGCTGTGACTTTGTGAGGAAAAAGGGATGAAAATTCACATGAAATACACATTTCACATGAAGAATCTCATTTTTTTCACGGCACGCGTATATTGTAGATAGTGTAGAATATTGTAGAAGGAGTCACATTTTTGTGTCATTCTATGAGTAGAAATTTAGAAGACCGTGACTATAGGCTTGAAGTTCATATTGCAATCAAATACTCAAATGGTATTGATACTAATAAGACTGTAGAAGCTTCATTTCATTAGTTGGTCTCAATTTCAAAGTGAATCTTTTTTTTGGCTAACATTCAAACCAAGCAAGGAGATACAATTGCCAAAATATTGAGTCCTAAAAAGGTAATTTTTTGCAATCCATTTTTGGTAGCATCTTCTTTTCTAGAAGGAAACTACTATGAAGGAATTCTAGCATCATTACCTTCAAAAAACGTCTAAGACATCCATCCATCCAACCAAGAGTTGTATGAAAAATGGATTTTATAATCTTTGATCTATGTTGTTTTAAACTCATTCATATTGGTGCAATCTTTGGCTTGAATAAGGCCACAAGTTATTACTCCTACTAATTAGTAAATTTTTGAATATTTTGAATTGATAAACTAGAATATTTGACAAGTTATTAATTCTACATATTTATATTAAATCTAACATGGATTTCATGTGGATTTCATGTGCAATTTCTTGGCCATTTCAAATTGAAAAACTACTCTTATTTATATTATAAACTGTATTCTATTAATAAATTGGTTTTAAATTCATTTTTAAATATTCTTTTAATTCTTTAATGATTTTAGTATTATTTTCCAAAAAGTGGTGTTTTGTTATTCAAAAAATATTTGTATTTTTATTAGACGTACTATGTTTGCTCAAAGAGCAAAATAGACTTCTAAAGGCCTTGGGTCTCATGTAATGCAAAGTGGTGCCAACAATAAAATTGAATTAACAAGCACATTATTTAAGTATCTATATTTCCTATTGCTTGACTACAATTTTTATAAATTCTTTTAGGCTTGGAGATTTGATCAATGTATGAGTTATACTTTACAATATGCAATTTCCTAGAGTATTGTGTGGTTAGCTATCAGCTCTAGTGTTTTTAGATATTTCCAAATTTTGCCTCATTTTATAAATATCACCAATGTTAGCAAGAATCAGCTTAGGGAAGATTTGCTAAAAATCTTTGATATTCCTAGATTTTGCTTTGTTTCACAAGCATAGAAAGCAAGCCTTTAGAGCCAAATCTCCATTTCCTTCCCCTCAATCTTACTAAATTCTTACTCAAATTCATACAATTGAAAAGGCTGGTGTGTTTTTTTATTTGTTTTTTTCTATTGCCATGGCTTCAATAGAATTGTTTGTTTGGACACTATCTCTTTTTGTTGCAACTATTCCTACTTCTTGCTTTGCAATACAAAAATTAGGATTATTTTTGAGCTGAATATTCTTACACAAGTCCAAAAAATATGAGTCGCAATTGCTTCTAAAAAATGAAAAGATAAACCTTTAAATTAGAGCCAGGGATCTAAATTCATCTCAAATCATTCATCTTGAATCTATACTATATCATTTCTCTTGAATCTTTACTATATCATTTCTAACCTTTGACAAATGGCTATACAAAAGAATGCAAAATTCAAAACTTAGACACTTTCAACACCTAAGAGGTTTTGCTGAAGTCAACATCTTTTTCCACACTTATTGTCTGCTCCATGCTTTGAGTACAGGTCTCTTCTACAAATGATATTGTGTTTGCCAATTTATTGCAAACTTAAATCACCTTCATTCTTACTTTTATCAAAAGACAACAACCTAGCAATATTAGCATTGTCTACGTTTTGTATCCGCGCCTTACGCTTTCCCATCCTAGACTTGTTCAGTTGCTTCCTACTAGAAAAAAATATCCCTCGCCTTCTACGCTTCTTCTTAGATGCGAATATGAGAGTAGTGGATTGTGGAGATTGCTTCCTTAATCATCAAATACTCTAATCTGGAAGGGCAATGAGAATTTTGTTGTTATAAAAGTACTGAAGGACTTCAACTTCTATTTATTTCTATTTCAACAAAAATAATACTTAGATGCTTTTTTTGCCCTTTCTATTTATCAATGTTGGTCTAAATTGCTATTCAAAGATAAAGTAACTGCTTGTTAACTTGACATGTGCCGCCACATTGTGTGCTTTTCCAACCATATCCTAAATCTAATTCTATTTTTTTATAATAATTATAATAATAAAAATTGAGCCCTATGCTTCAAATGCATTAAAATTGTAGTATGATGTGCTTGCTTGCCTAGGTTTTAATATTACACATTTTAAAAAGTATCTTTTTATTTGCAAATAGAACCTTGTTTCTTCCGTGTGGTGGTTGTCCGTGTTCATTGACGGCAACCTGCTTTAGATACATATTTTTTTCTTATATAAATAAAAGGTCTTGGAATGGCTAAAAAACCTTTATTTTCACAATTTGCGGTATTATCCTATACTATCATCTATCAAAACTTTATTTCAAATTTCTTATTCTATACTTGGACAAGTGTTGTCTAATCCAACCAACTAAATTAAATTGGACCATTTTGTATGTATCTTTAGATAATACTAAGATCCATGACTCCATCTTTATATCCTACTTATGAACATTTCATATATCAATACAAAAACAAATTGTATTTTTCATTCACTTGTAACCAAATCTTTGCATCCTTCTTGATGTATAGTATGCTAACAACATGTCATAGAAATCCACACTCACTTAGTTGCTCTTGCCTTTCTTGATTGATCTTCTAGTATGGCATCTTTGTCTCTTTCTAGCAAGTTTGGTATGGCCGCTCTTTGTGCTTATGGCCTTGGCATCCCTGTATGGATGGTGAAGGGATAGCATCTATAACTAGCCTTTCTTTGAACCTTAGATTTTCTTTCCAATAAGAAACTATTAGCATGGAGGAAGAAATCTACAATGAAGCAAAGTTCAAGTTGATCCATACTTTAGCTATGTTGTTAGTTCAAAACAAAAGTAGTGGCAAGTTTTAGAGACTTAAATTAGGACAATATAGAGTATGCGGCCTAATTGATTTACAGATGGCAGCGTCTGTTGGGATCCTCACCCCCCGTCAATCATCTATATGCACTATACAAACACTGCTTTCCACATGCATAAAAGTCAAAGTTGAGTGCGGGTGCTTTATTCCCACCCTTGGAATAAAGTGTACACAACCAGGCTCTAGGGTTTGCTATAGATAAAATCCTATTGGGTATTAACACATATAATCCACTTACGCCTTCCAAGCAATGGATATTTGATGTTGTTCCTATTTCTAGCTTTGTCCACTTATATTTGCTACAAAAATCCAAAAGATGTTAGTATTGTCCTGCTAATTTTGACTATAACTAATTAACAATCAAACTATGGTCCAATATTAATGAGCAAGCAAATAAGTGGAATGATATAATGTTTAAATTTTATCATTAGAATTTGTTTAAAATTTTAGTTATCTTCTACTTTTTATCTTTTTTATGAATTTGCTTGTTTTGGTCAACTAGAGTTGACTTCCATTCATTCCTACTTTAATTAAGTTGTTAAAAGCTTCTTTCTAGTCTAAGTTAATTGTCTTGAAAATATTCTTTTTAAGATTCAACTTGTTATTTCTTTTACTTTTTTCTTCTTTGGTAAATTTTGATAAGTTCTTATTATTATTAACAAAAGATAAATTCAAACCTACTTCTAGAATTAAATAGTTTTACTTAGAGATTTTATTTCTATACTTAAAAGTAAAATAAAATTACTTTTGACCTACTTGATGAAAATTATTTTACAGATGAATTTTGACCGTTATCCGGTTCATCAAAAGTCTCACGCAATTTCTTTTTACTTCAAAATTTCAAGAATTACTTCTACTTATACGTTTGCGTTATTCTTAAATTTCAATTTCCTTGGTGGATTCTTTTTTGGAAGGTTCTTTCTAGTTTAAATTGCATTCCTAGTTCCTGAATTCTACAGTACTAACCCTACTTAACAATCCTAATTTAATTAACTAAATTGCACGTTAAATAATAAAATAAAATAAAGGTTCTTAAGAACTTACTTCGAAAATTGCGGATTCAGTGACACCATCCTTGTTTACTATCATTGTGATTTTGTTGTTGTCAAATGTAGCATCCATGTCGTCTTTCCTTTTCTTCAAGATGTAAAAAAACAAACAATTTCTTTTGTATCTTCTTTCTTTTCTTTTTTCTTTATAATTTTTTCTTCTTTCGTAATGTTGTATTTTTCTTTTGGGGATATTTTTTCAAACGAATCTTATCAAATCTAATCTAATGGAGACTTGCTAAATGGTTTTAAAAGTCAAACAAAACTCCCAACAAGCTTGTTTAACCTTTTCCTAACAATAACTAAGTTCTAAAGTCCTAAAGTCAATTGGTTCCTATATTAGGCTCTCTCTTCCATTCCCTAATCCAATGAAATGTGCGTCCAACAAAGTCAAATATGCATTGTTAGTGGCCCAATTGGAGTTGCAGTTTCCTAACAACCAAACTTCTATAACTACTAAATTTTGTAATGTTGCCCTAATGTTGTTGCACACAATTTTGGAGTTGAGGTGAGCAATTTGTGAGTCCAGAACAATTTGATTGTCGAACCAGGCAAGATTTGAGCAAGAGAATAGCACTCCAGAGCTTGTATACCAGCTCTGAAGGAACCAGCTTGTTTGGAAACCCAGGTTAACTTTGGAGGTGACTCAGACATGTCAGCTTGGGAAGGGACTAGCTTATGTGGTTGGTATGGTCTGGGTTGGTTTCCCAATTTGATTTGGTATCTTCTGAGGAAAACCCACCTCGTCTGGACAGCTAATTTGCAAATCAGCTCTTACAGGGTCTGGTTCCAAACTCTTTTAACACAAATTCTAAATTTTTCCAGGTACTGTCAAGCCTTTCAAATAATTCTACTCCCTGATTTTAGAATTGGTAGTGTAATCAAGACTCTGGGTTGAAATTTAAGTCTTCTCCCTTACTCAAAATATAAAGAGAGAAAATTCACTACTTTGGATGCCAGATATTTTAATCTTCAGACCTTTCCTTTCTCAGTAGAAATTTCAGAGTTTAAAGAGGAAAAAATCAAAGTTGGGGCCCTATGGCACCATCCTAATGTTTTGGTTTCACACAGGCATGTGTATAGAATTTTCAATACATGTTTGGATGGGTAGTTGGCTGATTAATTACTAGCTACCTTAATTGGCCTTAAACCCTCGCTGGACTGCCTGAGCACTTGCTGGTTGCCTCTGAGCACTTGCTGAACTGACTCTGAGCACTTGCTGGCTGCCTGAGCACTTGCCGGCTGCCGGCTTGCTTGGTCTGCCGGGCTTTTTGGTGGCTCGGTGGGTTGGTCCGATACTATTCTGGTGTTGGTCGGTTCAACTGGTTCCAAACTGGCTCGTTTCTAAGGACCGTTGCTTCGCCCAAAGTTTGATCAAGAGTCCTGGATTTAACCCAAAATTTCTCCAAATGACCAACAATACTTTCAAACCACATATTCCACGTCAAGGCTTCAGGGAGATTTTCACTAACCAAATGGTAGAAAATTCCACATCGGAAAAAGCTCGATGGAATGGTATTAGTATTTGAGTTTAAAGGAAAATACACACGATCACAAAAGCTCCAAGGTATTCAAGCTAACGGCATTGCTAGAATTTGGTTTGAATATCCTTAGTGTTAGTATCAACAAGAAGCAAAAATATTTAAAAGATGACTCCACCAATGGTTAGCAAGTGTTTCAAAAGGAACCTCATGTCCTTTAAATTGCTAAAAAAATACAAGAGAATACAACAAGATTAAGGAGTCTAGCTCCAAATGCAAATTAACACAAGTTTTTAGCAAAATCATCAAATTCAAACAACATGACCGTGTTTTGGCCAAAGCTTACAAAATGAAAAAGGGGTCCAAAGAGAGGGGAGAAGAGGGCCTTATATACTTGCTCAAGGCCCTCAACTTCCCACCATTTACCTACTTCTACTCCTAGGTAAATAAGAATTAACTTAATTAAAATTCTACACTACTGATGTGATTGCTCTATCTTTTGGAGAATTGCTCCAAACTCTAAACCAATTGCGCCATTGTCTTCAGAAGACCCAAATTAGTCCTAGAATCTCCCAATCCCATATTTCTAGGCCATTTCGCATGTCAAAATCAACATTTAGCATATCAATAAAAAAGATAAAAAATCCAATTGTTGGAGATGATTTTTCTTTCAAGTTTTGACTAGCTTGGATTGTTGGTAAGATTCAAGATAGTATGAAAAGAGTTCAAGATAGAATAAAAAGAGTCCAAGTTGACTCCAATCGGACATCGTGAGCTCCTAGTGCACTGGTCAACTCAACGAATGTTTTTGAATCCGCTAAAAATCCGTTAAGGCCGCCGGTTCTGGTAATTGTTGGGATTAGAATGTAATGGAAATTGGTCGGGTGCTTTATTAGCACTAAAAATTTTATCCTAATTTTTAGTGGGATTTTACTGCCACTTTGGGATTTTCTTGTGGATTTTCTAGGAATTTCCCAATGCCTAAATACATGATTGACTTCCATGGAGTCATTTCCGCAATTTGAAAAATTACGGAACTTTTTGGAAAACCTCTAGGAAGTTTTCAAATGCCATGCGCAAGCTTATATCTCACTTTGCATTGAGTACAGGAGTGTCTAATTCAATACCTCTTGATTTAATTTCCACCAAGGGGGGAAATCATTTTGGATCTATGGTTAATTCCAACCCAAGGGGGAAATCATTCTTGGTCTAGGGAATCTAGCAATCAAACTTCATCATTACACTCTTGGCATGTTTCTTAGTTAGAAGCGCGGTTCTTTACTTGTAGGTTGGCGTAAATACGGTCCGTGGATTTACCTGCATTGTCACATGATTTCTTTCCTATCTTCTGTTCTTTTATCCTAAGTCTTTCACATGCCCTTCAAAAGTCTATATTTAGGTTGTTTTACTATTCGGCCATCAGGGCTTAATACTATCTTAACCCTTAAATGTTCTCTCAAACACCTAAGTAGACCTAATATTAGTCAATAGAAGTGCTTAGAGTGCTTCCGGACTTCTTGGTTAAATTATATTGCATTTGTAAGAATTTCTTCCAAATGCCATGTGAATATACTTGTACTGTCTTTTGAACTCTAATTCATCGTAAATGTGAGCAGAAAGCAAAAAAAAGAAAATCCTAAGGTTCAAGTGCTAACTTGGGGGCTCACATTGAGCTCTAAATACAGCTTGTTATATCATTATCTTTGGATGATAATTTTAACCTTCTTAAATCACCACATCATAGTACTGTAAATAGTATTCTAGTATGTCTACTGGAGCTTAGATCTTGACCTAGGTCCAAGTATCTACTTCAAATACATATCAAATCGTATACAAATTTGCATTTGAGCACAATTCAACACAAATGGGTAGAACTTCTCCTCCTCAATTTTGATGGAGATTTGTTCTTTGAGCTCCTTCCTACATCGTCTACATCATCCACCCAAGCAAAGGCCATGCATGGAATGGACAAAAGGTATGACAGACATGTATAGACAAAAACAATCATCACCAACATCATGAATGACAAGGGCCTCATATTCTAAACTTCAAAGTGCGTAGACCATCTTTGATACAAGAACAAAGAATGCAAGTACCTTCAAATAAGGCATAGAACTTTGCTGGTAAATGAATCTAATTTTGAAGGATTTACAGTGTAGTCATTTTTGTTTGGTCAAGTACCTCCAAAGAATTCAACACTTGTTTGCAAAATTTGTGAAGAGCCTCCGTCTTGCATTGCTAAGTGTGATGCTAAAGCATACCATGTTTTGAATACACTACAAGGATATTTGTGTCTGAATTGACAAGAAATTGATGGAATTTTGTCAATTCCTTTGTCAATGGGAACTTGTAGGTTCATCCATACAATTGACGAAAATTCTTGTCAATTTCTTTGTCACCCGCGACAGAGCTTTTGTCATCTTCAATTTCTTCATGCTAGGCTTTTGATGTGAGTGCATTTATTGCCATGTTGGCACGCAATTGCAGGGCTTTTGAGTATAACCACAAAGCTTTGGCACCCGATTGCTCCTTGCTTGCTCAAGATTGAGCAGAACTTTAAATTAATTGAAATCACAAAATCATATTTGTGAAAATACCTTTTTGATTCAAATAAGATTTTGCTCAGTAAAGTGCTATTATATATATTTGCAAGCAAATTTTACATTCTATCAGCAGAGTTGAAAGAATCTATTGAAACCTGTGAGGCCTCACCCATTGCAAAATCAAAGAGTGAGTCCTTAGCTTTTTCCAATCCACCTTCCACAAGATATACCTTCACCGGTCTGACTAAAGTCGTTGCTAAGCAAAATGTAGAGATTCTCAAGCATAACACACTTTTATAAAAACTATAACAAAAGCACTAACGCATTCAATGAAGTAAAGTGTTTCATTACATTCGAAGATGCCAATAGAAGTATGGAAAAACTCACGATTTTTCCATTAGCAAACCATTCATCTGTTTGTCCAAGCTCATCATAATACTTTTGTGTCTGGAAAAGGCAAGTTGGTATTACATCAAACTAAACAAGGACAACAAGGGCTTTGTTGACGCTGACCAATTCAATTAACCAATCCTCAATTGATTTCATGTAACTTTACTCTAACCTTTTGCAATGGAAGCTGATCTGTTGCAAAGATCTGTTACATCATGTCCACGTACTCAAAACAATAAGCAGTTTGTTCCTCTCTTTTTTATTGGTCCGCTTGTGACAATCCAAAAACCAAATACAATTTCAACAATTTTGTATTGTTCCCTAGTAATTCGAGCAAGAAACAAAAAGGCTAGTAAATTTAGTACCTCATTTGCCCAATAGAGGGGCCTGTACCACAAAAAATATGACAAAGGATAGCCAGCCAACAAGTATATGATACCAAATAGAAAAATCTTCACATTTGTTGACACATGATTGTCAGTAGAGTATAATGTTAAAGTTTCACAATATCCTATTGATATGCATTCCAAAGACGAGTCATCTAAATACTTGAAGACAACAGAACAAATGACCAAAATGATCAAGGCTAACATTGAAGTCCCTTGTATCTTACCATTGATATACGCAATCCAAGCTGCAGGCACGCAAATGAAATTCCAAAATAGACAAAGTATAAATTCTTGGGCAGGACAAATATATCAGTGAGTATAGAAATAATGTTAATGATTGTGTATGATGCCTTTTGTAGTAAATTGTAAACAAAATACTAGGCAATATGAACAAATATACTTACAGGTCAATACGACCAAATTTGTGAAAAAAGATTCCTAACTATTGTAAAAGCAAAGTTTCAAAACATCATACCTAACCAGCTTTCGTAAGCCACGTACATCAAACGTTGAGAGTGCGCTGGGATAGCATTGGCGATATCATGATGGAAAATGGGGAGAAAGGGACATGGCCAATTTTTTGACTCAATCAAAATACCAACTGCAAATTCCAACCAAACACAACAGTACAACCATATATTGAGGTCAAGAAGCAAAAGCAATACGTCTTCGCCATCATCAACAAACAACATTACCATCTATATTATAACGTAATGCAAAGCTATACCATAATATATGACGATGAGCTCTTGCTAAAGCAACTTTCAGAACAATAGATTATGCCTGACGACCTCTTTTGAGAGGTTCACTATATGACACCAAAGTGCAATTCTAATTGGGAATAATACAAATAACTTTTGCAGTCGCATTCTCCTCTGTGTTTTTGTTTTTGTTTTTTTGACACAAATGACATTTTCTCTGTGTTTCAGCTTCTAAAGTCCCACAACAAAAAATATGCAAGGTTACTGCAGATATTTATGAGCTGCCGTGCACATGTCTGTAAAAGACTTGTCAGAAAGAATTCCAAGCTAACAGAACCTTTGTTCTTCGCAAGATACTTCACATGATAGTTATTAAAACTAACAAGAGACTGTTTACTTCTAAATGTCAATTCTTTAAATAAGCAGCCATCAGTACACTTGTATGTACATGAGTGATAAGTTGAAGTCAATCATGTATAATCTGACGTATACTTGCTACTTGAACATGAAAGTAAAAAAATTGTAGGAACAATAATGTGCAACAAAATGCCGAAAAGAGCAACCCTACAACAGAAGGAAAGGGAATGCAAACACACTTTTTCCCTTCTAATCAATTTTTCTTCATTAAATCTCAGATTTTTTTCCTTCTTCTTCCAATCCTGTTCACAAACAGGAAAAAAATTCATTTTCAGAAAATAAGAGGAATCTGGAGAAGAACCAGCAAACTTATTTGACGTGTCAACAAAACAGACAAGAAACTGCAATAAGAGCTTTGAAATGCTAAGCATCTTTATATGTATCTTTAATACTTATGTAACTTACTTTTGAACCACCAAGCGAGATATCCACCGTGGCGTCATTTGAGAATGCCTAAAAACCTAAAACCGTGTAATTGTTGTTATTTGAACAGAACGTCAAAACCCTAATAATCCAAATAACAACGTACCTTCCAATGAGTGCAGTGACAAGCTGCTTGACATGATCTATCTTATTGAGTGGATAGAGCTTTGTGAGATCAAGTGTATTAGTGATAGTTAGACTTAGCAAGGAGACTTCGGAAATATTATCACTGAATGAAAATCACAAACCCTTGGGAGATAAATCCAGGATATAGGCATTGTTCTAAGCTTGTTCTTCTAAAGAAAATGAGAGAGCAAAAGTTAAGAGTGCAAAAACATAAGAAACGTTTCAAAAGCTGGCTTTCTACAAAACCGGCAAAACGCATATAAACGCGCACTCTTAAAGCAACAAAGGAAAGATAAGGCAAGGAAATAATGAGACGGTGAAATTAATATGTTTGTGCATGAACTTGAACGCTAACAAGAGGAAAGGGAACAATGAAGAAGAGGACAAAGCAAAAAAATGGCTGTGGCAGGAGAAATTGACAAGAAGATGACATGAAGATGTTAGAATTGACAACAATATAGTGTAAAAATTTGCCTGTAGTCAATTTGGACAATTTTTTGTCAAAATTTTCTCATTTAGGACATCCTTTCCTTGTAGTGATAAATGGAATATCACTGGGGCATGTATCCATCTAGGGGTCGTTGCATGAATGACCTTCCGTTTTTATTCTACACTTGCGCCGTTTTCAACCATTTTTTTGGGATTACTATAAAAATAGAAAAACATTTTTAAAAAAACATGAAAAATATGAGAAATGTATACACCTATAAAAAGAAGATACCCAATGAAGGAAAAGCAAAAAAATTCTTTAAATAGGAGAACTAGAAAAGTACAGAATCACAAGAAAATACATACTTTAACATTTTAATTTGTAAAAAACAAGAAAAGTAATTTAAAAAAAAAATTGAGAAATGACATTTGAGAAGACTTCATGGTAAAGCGATTTCAACAAAAAAATGATCCTAAAACCATCTTCAATGTTCAGAATTGCATGCGCAAGGGAGCCCTCTTTGCATGGATGTAGAGGATATAAAATAAAATATTTTTTAATGCCCCTTGGTAGAAATATGATTTCCTACTATGGGAATAGACCATAGAAATTTCAGCTCAAAATCATTAAATTTGGGGACTCCTAAGTATGTAGTAAAAACCCTAAAACTCAAAACGTGACAAGTTAGTTTAAATGATTTTTATATATAAAATGATTTTTGAATTTTTTTGAAAAATATGAGATATGATTAACTCATAAGAAGACTCTCCACTAAAAATTTCAAGTTCATACAAGTCATGCTTCTAAAGTTATTGCAAAATGAAGCTTTGGCACTGCGTTTGTGACAATGTTTCAGTACCGGTCTTTCATGCAATCACCCCTAGGTAGTCATATGCATCTAGTTAAGATTGGTGATTAACGTGAGGTCAAAGATAAAATCAATAGTCTTATTAGTGAGCAAGTTGAAAGGACTCCATTGGCTACTAAAAGTTCAATAGTCTTAGAAGCTAGCAAGGACCTTGTTGATGAATACCTATTGCATAGTAAAGATGATCTAATTAAAGAAGGTTCTAAGTTTTGAAGAATTAGTTCTTTTCCTAGATAGATGCAAAGATATGGGTTCCCTAACATTCAAAACAAGGTGGTTACATTTAGGTATCTTAAAAGATACAACGTCATAGACAACATCACAAGACTTTGGGGCCTTAGTAGCTGGGCCTTTGTTCAAAAGAAGATGTTCCAATTAAGGTGAAGGTTCTAAAAAAGTGGTTGTGTTCAAGATGTTTGAAGTCTGTCCGAGTTCTGGGGTTGACTTGATGAGGCAAATGCAAGAGGGCAGGGATCTAGAAAAGGCGTGGATAATGTTTGATCATGTGAAGCAAGTCAAGCTCTAGACAACCATAGCATGCCACATTTATGATACTACATACTGCCGTGTGATGAGCATTGCTTATTGCGACATGAAGCCCATAGACTTTGATGTACAAGTGGTATTTTGGAAGTACCTCAATGCCATGATGGCTTGACACAATGTGAATAAGCCACAATTCAAGGGCTTTATGGCGGACAGCATGCAAGCTAATTGGAATGCAATTCAAATCATCTATGAGAGTAGAAATAAAGATCAAGCCCATAGAAGATCAAGATCACACTTGCCAATTTTATTGGACCCAATCCATGGTTAAATATAATAATAAATACATCATTCAAAGTACGTTGCTCAAACAACACAAAAGTCTATGTCAACACTACAAGAAGGCAAGAACTATGGACAAGGAACTACATCTCAAAGTTCAAAACCGACAAATTGTTGGCAATTATCATGTACTACCTTTGTCCCACTAAAAACCTCCCAAAAGCTTTTCCTTAAGGGATCAACTATATTTGTAGTCATAGTGCCAGCAACACATGCATTCAAGAAAGAGTAACCCATCCCTTAGATCTATGCAAAATCTCTAGCTTAGGTGTTGTTGTTTGGCCATCTAAAATCCATATAGAAAGTATGATATTTGTACATAGTTTTGAAACACTACTAGCTCTATCATTCTCGATGATTTAAAGGGTAGTGGTAACAATGGGAGTCTTAAGAACATGTTTCCCAACCTAAATATCTGCAATAAGAAAAATTGGCTTGCTTTATGATCAAATTTTCATAGCACCGAAGTGGGCACTAAATACATCGTCAACTCTACTATATAAAGAAGGAATTAGTACAAGGTGCTTCATATGGGCAAGGCCAAGCTTGCAAGGCCTTATAAATGCTTCAAGATTGTTTCACTTGCCTCCACAAGGTTGTTCAATATAACAAACACTTACTCAACAACCAAAATAAAAAAACGGAGCTTTTTAGTGGGACAAAAAATTTGCTTGATTTGAAGGCTTTTAGTGGGATAGAAAGAGTAGTTACTATTATTTCATGGGTGCTTATGTTAATTTGCAAGTTATTGCATCATTACAATGCACATGATTACTGCATAGAAATGGCACTATTTTGTAATTTATATTAACTATGTAGCTTTTATACATTAATCACAAGTGCATAAAAAATACAAATTATGCACAAAAATTTAAGTTTTTTATTGTGCATTTTCTGTGCATTGAAGGACACGGAAAATCCATGACAACAATGTCATTGGAGTCATTACTGGAATAATGCTTATTAAATGGTATCACTGTTCCAAAAAGTATTGTCAATGTTCAATTGTTGATCACCATTCTAATTTTAAAAAATTCCTTATCTAAATCTCTGGCATTTTGAATTATATCCATTGTTACTGTAGGCCATCAAATTTAACTTTGAACTAAATCCATCAGTAGGCTATCAAAAAACTTGATAGCTTAGTGAAAGAATTACTTCATTTAAGCTTGAATTGATTACATAAGTAGGTCAGCAAGAAACTTGGTAACGTACTAATGGAATCTCTTCAGTGGCAGTTGGTGAGAGTTGAAGGTGGAGAGGTCCTCTTTATACTACAATCCAATCTATGGACACTCAAAAGATATGGAATAACTTGAAGATGAGAGCTTCACTTCTCATAGTCAAGTTATTTTGAAAATGTATAAATTGTGTTCAAAGTAGAAATTCAGACCTCAATTTGGCATAGTAGAATACCTTTTTTCAAAAAGTTTGAACTAGTATAGATTGTTAAATGAATCCAGATTTCATTTCTAAAAATCCGTTTAAGATTTAGAACCTCCAGTCAAAAGTTATGGACAAAATTCAAAGGCAATGTTTGAAAATGTCAAAAAAATGTCCTTTCCAATCTGTCTCTAAACTTTGTTCATAACTTTTGATTGGAGACTCTAAATCTCAAATGTATTTTTGGACATGAAATCTAGATTCATTTACCAACTTACACTAGTTCAAAGCTTTTTTTAAAAAAGGTCTTCTACTATGCCTAAATGAGGTCTAAATTTTCACCTTAAAACAATTCCTGCTTTTCAATTGACTTAGTATTGAAATTGTGAAAAATAAAAATATGCAATGTGAGTACAGTAATTATGCATAGACATAATGTTGTGTGATTATTGCACTAACTTTATGCGTCTTAGAAAAGCACTAATGCTGCACAAAATTAGTCGCCCATCACTAAACCACTGAAGTCATACATACTTCGTCATGCATAGTTATCATGCAATTTTTGCACTTCAAACTCAAATATGAATGATATGCCTAAACTGCATAGTAATAATGAATGTCTATTGTGTCACAACAATATTCCAAATTCATGAATGTAACATGAAAGCAATGCCCAACGATAATCGTATGATTACAAGTGACAGTTCGTAACAGGGGAACTTTGTGATGTAAGCTACAAGAACATGGTGGGCTACATTTGGAGCAATTTTGGAGTTGGCATTGCAACATCTTGATTTATGGCTTGCATTTTGGCACTTTCACTACTGTCAATGGAGTGAATTTATAACTTTGGTATAGCCATTCATTTAATGCGATCTATTAACCCCTAAAGTCCCATTGTCCCCTTGAGGGACAATTTGGAGTTTGGGTAGGTACCTACGGGCTCAATTTTTAGTGTGATTTTTTGAAACTTTTTGAGGATGTGTAGTTTTCCGCGAGGTTTGTGGATATGTAATTTTTATTCCCATCTGATGCCGGATGAAAAAGTTATGGCGATTTTTTGCCCAAACCAAACTCGAGGGGCAGGTTGGTCAGCCAAATTTCCCCTTGACTTTCCAGGGGTCAGGGGAAAGAGCCTGCCCTCTGAGTTTGGCTGGGGCAGCAGGTCAGTCCCTGTGGCCGGGCTCAGTCAGGCGACCCCCGGTCGCAGCCGGCCGACTCCCGGTCGCCAATATCTGTCCCAGCTGGACGAGTGGCCCCCGATCCGGCGGGCTTCAAAGACCCCCGATCCGGTGCTTTAGGAGGGAGCCGCGGTAGGCTGCACCTGCTTGCGTTTGGCTGCGAGCTTCCTCCTCGATTCTGCAATTTTGAATTGAAGGCCAATTCAGCAAATTTCTTGAAATTTGTGGATCCTCTGTAGGTGGTGAAGGTGCAGGAGATTTGACGGCGCAATTTGATGAGAAATTGTGACAAATTTTGAAATACTGGCAAATGGTAAATGGACCGCAGGAGTCCAAAAATGCCAAAATTCTCAAGAAAATTTGCAGTCATTACTACTATGAGGCTACAATTTTTATGCGTGGCACCTAATGCAAGCTTTTGCAATGAATTCGACCAACATTTGGTAGATTAGAGCACTCTAAGCTGTAGAAATCTAACCTAAAATGACAACCTGTCCTTCACTCCTGTCACCACTAATATTGCAAAGAAGTGCAATTGTGGCACTGCAAATTCATGACTCTCTTACCTACAAAGTACATCATGGGAGATTGTGCAAACAATTCCATAAGGTCTACAACCCAACATAAATTTCTTCCTACAATGCAAGAAGGCCCGCTCTTTCTCACAAGAGCTACATTGAAAACTATATTTCTCTCTGTGAATTTGATCAATGCTGTGAACTGGAGCACTGTGTGTGCATCAAGAGAGCGCAATGCCAAGGCGCAAGAGAACTTCTTCCACCAACGATGTACATCATTGTAACTCTACAACTTTGTTTCTTTGAATTTTGCATTACTTTGTTTAATTCTAAGTTGAGTTTTCATTTGTGTCATTGTAGGTTGCATGGGATGGATTGCCCGTTCGTCGAAGCTGCAAATTGCTTGCCCAAGAGTGTGCAGGCCTTTCCAATTTGCAATCTCCATGCCATAGTGCATCACCCACGAATCTCTCAGATGAAGAACTTGAAGATTATCCCACACCTCTATACGTGCCTCCATTACCACAGCAAGGTGAAGAGAATTTTTTCAATGACAATACGGACATTATTGGCGAGTTCAACCAAGATTCCATGGATAGCCAAGAGCATGAAATTGAAGGTAGAGAATCAAGCTGTGAAAATTTAGATGAAGATGATTTTGATGAAGGCCCCTACTCCTCCCATGAACTCCGCAGTCTCGATGATCTCCTTTGGCCTCCTGAAGTACTACACAATCCAAGGCGCATTGCAAAATCAAGTCGGAGATCGGACCTCAAGAATCAAAACGCAATGAATTCACAAAATTTGGAGGAGGTCGACATCGACACTCCCGCAGACGGTGAAGCAGGAGCAACAGACGGCCACCTTGCGGGGAGCGCGTCCCCAACTTGGGAGCGGGGAGGGAACGCGTCCCCGGCTTGGGAGTGGGGAGGTAGCGCTTCTCCAGCCAGGGAGTGTTCCCGGCCTACTCGTAGCACCAGGAAACGACTCCAGTACAAAGGTAAGCCCCTGCTCCCAAGTTTGTGTTTTTTTATTGTTTTTTGTTTTTAGATGGGTTGGATTGGATTTTGTATTTGTTTTTTGTTTTTGTTTTTTTTGTTGGGTTTTATAATTTGATTTTTTGTTTTTGTTTTTGTTTTTTTTGTTGGGTTTTATAATTTGATTTTTTGTTTTTGTTTTTGTTTTTTTGTTTGTATTTTTTTTTTTTTTATATTTGACTTCTTTGTTCGATTCCACCCATCCTTAAGAAATGTTTTATTTGCCACACATGATACAATTTTCAAATTTTGATTCCACATTTTCAATAAATGGCCCCAAAATTTAGTGAAACTTTTTGAAATTTTTCCATAAGATAGAAGAACTGATTAGCTTCTTGGGAGTATAAATTTTATTAAATGCCAAATCCTTTTTTAATTTTAATTTGGAGTTAAAACAATCAAAAAATTGTGAAAAATTCAAAAAGTGTTCAATGCTTGTACAATTTGACATGTAGGTGCCTAATATAGCAAGCCACATGTAAACAAATTTTTAGAAAATTTCACCTATCCAAGACAAAGTTGTGGCTATGTTTACTCAACTAAGACTAATGTGACTAATACCCCCAAGGGATATTAGTCACATTAGTCACAGTTGAACCAATCTCCTAAAATGCATGTCTTCAAAGTTTATAAATGGTCCCAAAACTTTCCAATAGTTGCAACTAATCCTAAAAAAGCACCCCAACATGTAAAATTAGAAAAGTCAATGCCAAACCCTATTTTTATTATAATTTGGATTTAAAACAATAAAAAAATCACGAAAATTTCAAAAAGTGTCCAATGCTTCTATAATTTGACATGTAGGTGCCTAATATAGTAAGCCACATATACACAAATTTTTAGAAAGTTTCATCCACCCAAGGCAAAGTTGTGGCTAAGTTTCTTCAACTGTGACTAATGTGACTAATACCCCTTGGAGGTATTAGTCACATTAGTCACAGTTGAACCCATCTCCTAAAATGCGTGCCTTCAAAATTTATAAATGGTTCCAAAACTTCCCAATGGTTTCAATTAATCCTAAACAAGCAAGTTGGTGCCTGGGAGCAAATGTTATACCACAAAAAGCCTCAAACTAAACTCGGCAGTTTTTACAAAAGAATTTGCAAAAAATCAAAGTAAATTTTATTTTATTTTTTCTCTAAAGTTTTATATTCTTGTCTATATGTGAAGCTCCAATTCATTTTATTTGGACTAAGAATGAGCAACTTATGGACAACCTTAATTTTCAGGCAATCTAAGTATCTTTTTGAAAACATAACTTGTATGATTCATTTTTGAATGCAATTTGCACAATTTTTTACAAATTTTTTTTGGAAAATGTTGTGTTTGCTTGCTAAAACAATTTGAACATTGGGATTATTGTATTTCAATCCCATCTAAGAGCTATTAACGATTTAGTTTTTTTTTCAATCTTGGACCTACTTCTACTTAACAAATTATATGGATTTTACGCGACATTGTGACAGAGACAAATTAGTATGCTACGATGGTGAATACGGATGGGGGACATATGGGGGGCCCTGTTGGTAGAATTTTATTGTACCAGAATTGAAAGTATTTTTGGCCATCATATTATACATGGGTATAAGGCGCTAGCCGAATGTGAAGTCTTTTTGGTACAAAAAAGGCTCTATTTTCCACTGTCCTACCATTTTTGAGTTGATGTCCAGAAATCGGTTCCAGTTACTTACGAAATGCTTGCATGTCACGAATCCATCGAGGTATGAAAGTAATAAGACAAAGCCGGGATATGACAAAATGGGATAGATGAGATGGCTATTGAGTGCAATGAGGGAGAAATGTCAGAGAGCATGGAGTATTGGGAAATTTGGTACAGTGGATGAAATGATGATTTGTTACAAGGGAACTTATTGCCTCGCTCGGCAATACATGCCGCAAAAACCCCAGAAGTGGGGCTTGAAGGTATGGTGTTTGGCAGATGCAAAATCCAAATTCGTTTTGAATTTTGAGGTGTACTGTGGAAAGAATCCTTTGGTTGAAGAAGAGATGCAAAGGGCAGGGGGGCATGGAGAAGCACAATTGGCACACAATGTTGTGTTGCGTTTGCTAGCACAAAATGAGGGTGTTGGGCATATAATTGTCATGGACAATTTTTTCTCTAGCATTGCCCTTTTCAAAGATCTATGGGATAGAAAAATCTATGCAACAGGGACAATGAGGGCCAATCGGGTGGGCCTTCCACTGTCTTTCAAGGACACAAAGGCTTTCAATAGAAACAAGCAAGGCGCACTAGATTGGTGCATGCACAATTCAAGGAAAATGAGCAGCATAATGTGGAAGGACAAAAAAGCTGTTATCATCCTTTCAACACATGCAATGCCGTTACAATTTCCATGTGAATTTCTAGTAACTGCTGTTCCACGTCGTCATGGCTTTGAGCGGAAGATCATTCAGTCATCACCGGTGCATGTTGAATATACAACATATATGCACGGTGTGGACGTTGCAGATAAATTACGTGTTTTGTATACATGTCAAATCCAATCCCACAAGTGGTGGCACCGGGTTTTCTTTTTCCTTGTCGACACTAGCATTGTGAACATGTACATCATTTATGTGGACAAGTGCAAGGCGCGAGATCCTCCGAAGCGTCCTATGACACATTTGCAGTTTCGCACTAAATTGTGCAAATCATGGACTACAAGATGGCTTCGAAAGAGACGTACCAAATTTGAAGAAGTACCCCGCAATAGGTGAATGTGTTATCCAGCATTTATGAAGGTCCGAAATCCTTGCGTAGTTTGCAATGATGGCTCACTACCATTGACAAGACCTAAAACATATTGCCCTACTTGTGGCAATAAGTTCATGTGTTGGCGAAAAGAATGCTTCCAAAAATATCATGAAAATCTTTGTTGAGATGATGTTGAACAAGTAAGTGTCAATTATACATTCATTTTTTACAATGTTGGTGTTTGGCCATTTTTCATTCACAAGCAAATGTTGCAGTGAAGGCTACTTATAATTCAAATGAAATGAAAAACAAAAAAGATTATTATTATGAATTTACAATGATTTTAGGATTTTTTTGGCAATACCTACTAATTTTCAAAAGAGTTTTAAATATTTTAGAATGCTCAAATATTGTTGTTTATGGCCTCCTAACATTTTTTATTTTACTTATAGGAGATATACCATCACTCTGGAGTTTGAAGCATTTTTTTGCAAGCTTTCTGTGCAAGTACTACTCTCTACCCATCCTAGGAGTGTACCTCATGCTTCCAATGACTCCTATGTGGTCTCCAAGTCCACATGCATGGTATGGTGCCATTTATTGGGAAACTACAAAGAAGGCAATTGATTGACGTAGATGAAGAACCTTTTGTGAAGGTGGGGAGCTCCTGCGTTTCCAATGTTGAGAACGCAATGGGAAACGCAGTGGAAAACATGTTGGATTTTACAGGGAACATCATGGACCCGTTTTTGTTAGTTGCCCAATGGCATTTTCCTTTTTGTTCATACCATAGGTCTTTGAAATTGCATAGAATGGAGGTAAAGGTTTTTTCTTAAATTTTTTTTTTGAAGATCTTGTCAATAATGATTGCATCTTTCTATCTACCATTGGGGTTTTTCAGATTTGAAAGAATAGGCTACAAAATCTCATTGCAAAAAAAGTATTGTATTGTCATTTTTCAGAACATAGTTGCATTGCAAGATTTTTTTGGAAGTGTTGTAAGTCTCCAAATCTTCTGAAAATTGGTGGATATGTTCCTAACATGATCTACAATATGGTAGATTTTTAAATTCAAAGTCTGTAGTGCAAAACATTTCAACAAATGGCGGTCAAAGTCATCTAAAATTTCAGGGCAGCACACAAAAAAACTTTTGCTCAAACTTTGAATGCAATGTTTTCCCAATTTGTACGGTCAAACTTGATGAAATTTTTACCACATGATCTTGGTCAAGTTAAGTACAACATCTTATGGTTACATTTTTGGAAAAAATGTTTTTTTTGAGGTTTTGGGTGAACGCAGCAGAAATGGCAGTTTTCAATGGTTTTTGGCCAGAAAATGCCTTGGGACTTTAGGGGTTAAAGCTTTCTTTTTCCATTTCTTTGATGCTAATTCTATTTGTTGATAAATTTTACAAAACTTGACTAAGGATGAGCTTGCAAAGATGTTGTCGTGCAATCTTGTAGACTTTGTCTATAATAAATGGAAACAAGTCTCGGGAACCAACGTTGGTGATTTGTATGTGACAATTGTTGAGACTACATCAGAGTATTCCTGCAGGTTGTGGATTATTATCAATTCTTGAAGGGTAATGTTGGAAGGACAAGCCCAAGTAAGGAGGAATTGAAGCTTTGCATGGCAAAGCAAAGGGCCCAAAAAATAGGGGATCTTTGTGTCCTTAATAATTCCATAATGGATATGCCAAGATCATATGAATCTTGCACTTGCAGCCCTCACATGCTAAGCGAGGATGTGTTTGATACGTACAAATGTAAGGCTGACTTACCAATGGGACCCAAGGAAAAGTTGCAATAGCTAGATTGAGTAAATTTTTCACATCCTCGACTCTCTTGTAGGCACGTCCAGACTTGCATGACCTGTTTGCCTATGATTCACAAAGAAAAAAGTCCACTTAATCATGAAGTGCCACCATCTTTTCCACCTTCTTAGGTTTGTATGACATTGCCAATTAATCAAGTTTAAATTTGTTATGTAAAGATAGTGTAGGAGACCAAGGTGAATGTCAAAGAGTAGCATATTGCTTGGCTACCAAAGAATTTTGCCAAGTATTATCGGGCACAAAGAGTTGTCACAAAGAAAAAGTGCTTAAAAAAGATTGTGAGAGGTGGGAAGCCTAATTCCACACCCATCTACATTGGAATATGGCACAATACTCAAAGGAATGTCAACCTCCTTAAGGAATTCTTCCTATGCAGCGACGACATTGAACATTGTGTGAAAATAACAAGACGCAAGTGGGCTGTTCTCTACTCAAAGCAACAAGACATGCCAAGCATCCTGGATGTTTGGCCGGTCAAGGTAGGCACAAATCTCAAATGCAGCAAGATTGAAGCCCTTGAAGCAATTGAGTTCTAACTTCTACAAAAACAGCAAGCTTTTCTAAAGTGCCTATTTACAACTACATGACCACCTTTGGATATGAGTTCTATTCAAGTGTTGGACGACGCAACTAGATATTCTGGAAAGAAGGATAGAAAGATGGTGAAGCGAACTTCCAGACATCCCAATCTGCAACTAAGGTTGTTGTGGGAGTACGGAAACTCCAAATAGATAAGAAACGGAGTAGAAACGGGTTAGGGTAGTCTAACCGGATTAGTTGAGTCAGTGAGCCATGGCAGCACCAGCCCAAATGGTTTGTCCGGCCATCACTTCCAATGTTGACTTACGAAAACAGTTAGAATTGGACTTAGCGGCGATAGGGTGCGCCAAATTGATACTATAGCCTTGGAGCTTGAAGAGTGACAAAACAATTCAGAAACTCGTGGAGGGAGTTCTGAATCAGTATGAGTTGACTAGGAGGGGTTGATCCATAATCTAGACTGAGGACGTGTAGGCGGAGGTGTACTTGTTTCGGAAGGCCGGACTAGGATTAGCTTCATGTACAGAGAAGATCGGGGCTAGCAAGTTCCAAAATCCGGCGCATGCCAAGCATTAGCAACTGTAAGAATGAGAGGCATAGATGGATGCTGGAGTTTTTGATCCCAGTCCGGTTTCCCGAAAAGCCCACCTGAGTTACGATTACGGTGGCCAACACCATTTTCGGAGCAATGGAGGGTAGAGCTGTGAACTTGGGTAAGATCATCGCATATCGAGTATCCAAGCTGGCTACATGTGCCACCGGGGGTAAATCTAGCTCGATCAGTCCGTATTTGTTTCACTTGTACCACCAAAGGAAGGTTTTGAGTGCTGCGGAAATGATTAAGTACAATACCAGAGACAGAATTTTGTGATACAACTTTACAGAGGAAGTCCAACCGAATCAGCCAACTACAATGGAATCCAAAGAAGAAGAAGAATCGGAGGAACCACTCAAACGTAGGGTGAGAAGATAGAAGTCGATTGATCTATCCACGCGAGACAAGCAGGCATCACCAGATAGAGGGGAGCCCAGCCATGCTTCGGAAACTGCTAAGATGAAGATATTCTAGGAAACCGGATTTGATTGAGTCAATACAACTCGGGAGATTCACGGCGAGATGTCGAACCATATCGTTGATGTCATAACAAAGTTGGGAGTGGATGAACCAGAGCAGATGGTGATTGCAATCAAACAAAGATCGGATCCAAAGGCGCTGCTAGTAAAGGAGGAGCAAATCCGGAACTTGGAGAAAGACCAAACTGGCCTCTGGGGACAAGTAGCCCAAGTGTTGGGAGAGTTGGAAATGGCAAGGCAGAAGGAGTCTGATGCCATCTAGCTCGCCCGAAATTTATCCGATTTGGTCGCTCCATTGGTGGAAACAGTGGTTAGAGCCAATCTCTTCACCAACCGGCTGACAAGTGAAGGCCTACTTTCCGAACCGAAGATATTGAGAGTGGTCATCGATTTCCAAGCACAAATGGAAAGGGTGATGAAGGAGATGTGTCAAATGCTAGGGCATCTTGATCTGGACCAGTTCCTAGATCTCTCAGGATTTTCGGATCTTTCCAACTATATGGAGACTCTGACCAAGAATGTGAAGCTGGATCAAACTTCGTCCAGGGGTCTAGGGATAATTTTGGACAAATCAATTTTGCCTCTTTTGAGATAGAAGGAGTCCGGTGGAACATTAGTTCCAATATAGACAAAAACTTTTGTTCTGGGACAAAAGAGGTGTCTATTCCCGTACAGACAGAAGTTTCTATCTCGGTGCATAAGAGAGTTTCCATCCCACTCAATACTTTGCAACTCCGGCCAAGTGGGTTAGCGCTCTTTTTGACGCCTAAATCTCAAGTCCGCCATGATCTGATTGGGCGCATGGATGTCATCTCAAATCTGGCCCAGACCCATCTGGCAGGCTTTGAGCACATGGAGCAGGCTTTGCCGACCAAGGAATCGGTAGCGCAAGTGTTGCTCTCCAACGAAAAAGAATGTGAGACCCGATCAGAAACGGAAGATGACGCGACACCACCACAGGGGCGCACAATTCAAACCCAAGCGCAGACCAAGACGACCCTAGTGAAGCCAAGTACCAAGTTGCTTGTGACTAAGGCAGGGAGTAGTGCAAAGAAGCCAAAGAAGAAGTAGCTTGTTAGGATGTTGTTTTTAGTTTGGGTTTTGAGTTTCATTCCGTTACGGGTTTTCCAAGTGTGGGGCCTAGTTCCATACTTTTAGGAGGCCGCTGGCCTGAGACTTTTTGGTTATCTCGGAGGTTAGTATGTGGTCACCCTAGTTTTTGGGTGGCCTTTTTGCTTTTTGCTTGGATTTTTAAGGGTAGACAGGATTGTTGCCCTCTCATTCCCTCCAATCCCAGCTATGTGTGCATCTGTTTATTCCCTTTCTTTAATCTGAGGTATCGATTGAACATTCTAATTTCAGCTATGTGTACAATTTGATTGCTTTGTTGATTCGAGTGTTAATGTGTAAGGGGGGACAGATGAGGAGGAATCTAGATCTTAGGTAACCGAGTCTGATTGGTAGTATATGTGTGTGTAGGAGCTTTTAACTCGTGATTGAGGATTAGTGCAAAGTACCTTTGAACTACCGGAACGATAATCCGATAATTAGAAGTGGTGTGGACGTGAGTCCAAAATCTAGGGAGAGTTTTGTGTGGAGATAAGCAACCACCAGCGGAAAGTCCCCGCTTATTGAAAGGTCTGCCAACTATAGGATCAATCTAGCAACTAAAAACACGAACCCCTGCCGATTCCAGAAGTCTTGATCTGTCGTTGTAGTGAAGAAAATGAGACCACTAGAAGAAAACTACATTAAATCCCATAAAACCATGTGGGATTGGTTTTGTTAAGTTCCTAGTTTCCAGTGCAAAATTTTGTGTTGGAAAATGCATTTCAACACATTCCAATGCAAAATTTTGCGTTAGAAACTAGGAACTCAACAAAACCAATCTCACATGGTTTTGTAGGATCCAACACAGTTTTCTTCTAGTAGACGAGGTTCTTAGTGACCTACTTTCCAGATAGGCCATCCAAGAAGTTGTGAGAATTGCTACTTTTTCCTTTTCTATTATACACTCTGTTTGGATTGTTTGTGTGTGTGTTTACTTAAAAATATTAGTGTTAAGAATATGAAGATTACGAGTGGTGAGTCCCTACCCCTCTGAAAGATCAAGAGCGGACCCTTTGATGGTAAAACAAAGGAATAGAAAATCAAAGTGTGACAAGACGTAACTGGAATCCGGACAAGATTGGATCCAGATTGGAATTCGAAAAGTAGTAGGAACCGGAAGATAGTAAGGAAAAGGACAAATTGCTTGGGTGTTTTGGAAAGAAACAATGTCTGGAAACCTTAAGTCTGAAACAACATACTAGAATCTCCTAGGACAATATTTTGTATCATCTTACCACTTGTTTGTGAGTAAGGATACTTACACCTAGACCGCACATACGACAGTTGTCAATGGGATTTGCTAGTTCTCTTATTGCTCGCTTACAAGTTGTGACAATGGTTCCTCATCAGTTTTAATGAAGTCAAGTTGGTCTTGGAGAGCGGTATATTAACACATCCTTTGAATTAGAATTATGAAAATTCAGCACTTATGACTTCTAGTCTAGCTCATATTCATGTGGAAATGTAGAAGCTATTGCAATGTAATTGGAATCACTAGTATTTAAAAAATTAATGCATAGTTTAGAAATTTGATATATATCTTTATGTATTATGTTATGAAGCATTGTATTTTGATTCCTTTGCATGGTATTAATGGAATTTAAATTAGTGCACTTTCAAAAAAATAAGAAAAATTAAAAATTAAAATATTAGAGAATAATAAATTCATAAATAGAAAAATAGAAATTTGAATGCATGCTTTAATTTTGGATTTTCAAAGGCAACCACATTGTGATTGATGTTTTGTTGTTGTGTGACATGCAACTCAAGGTAATAAATAATATTTTGATTGTCAAAGTTGGAGTCAGATCAAGAATGACAATGCTCCTTAGATATAGCTAGAAATTCTATATAGCTACTATTAGCTACTATTTCCTGAAAATGAAGTGTTGTCTTCTTCATATCTTGCTTAGATTTTGGAGGCCAACATCAATTGGGCAATTTTTTTATTCCTGATCCTTTCTCAACCCTCAACATCTTCCTTACGTAGATTCTTGGTAGAAACTTTCCAATCCTTTAAATACACATGGATTGAAAATGGTGGTACATTTCTCGCAAATATGATGGAATTTATCTTCTCTTAATGGATCTTAGATTTAAAGTCTATCTTTCCTAGTTCAAATCTAGCCATTGGCTCACAAAGCAAAATTTTGACCTTCATTCTTTTGTTCACTTTTTCAATAAATTGGTTAGAAAACCCACTATCATTGCTCAAAAAGATAACAAAGTCATTGTCAACTTTCCCACTACAAAGCCCTCTCTTCAACCACTAAACAATCTATACCTACATCACTATAAAAATCAAAAAGCAAGAATATCCCTAAAAGATATAATTTATATCTTGGATGGAAGAATTTGATGCCTTAGGTGTTAGGCCATTTTAATGATGATAGCCAAGCACCACCAATGTAGTAAAAAGCGGCATGTCTTAAGATTTCTCACCCTTAATTTTACACAATTTCATCAAATTTTATACTTTAGTAGAAGAATATTTGCCACTAGGGGTCGTTGCATGAATGACCTCCCGTTTTTGTTCCACTTTGGCTGTTTTCAGCCATTTTCCGGGAGTACTATAAAAATAGAAAAACATTTTTAAAAAAATATAAAAAATATGAGAAATGTATATATACCTATAAGTAGAAGATATCCTATGAAGGAAAAGAAAGAAAAAAAAACTTTAAATAGGAGAACTAGAATAGTGCAGAATCGCAAGAAAATACATACTTTACCATTTTAATTTGTAAAAAATAGGAAAAGTAATTTTAAAAAAAACTGAAAAATGACATTTGAGAAGACTTTATGGTAAAGAGATTTCAACAAAAAAATGATCCTAAAACCATCTTCAATGTTCAGAATTGCATGCGCAAGGGAGCCCTCTTTGCATGGACGTAGAGGATATAAAATAAAATATTTTTTAATGCCCCTTGGTAGAAATATGAGTTCCTACTATAGAAATAGACCATAGAAATTTCAGCTCAAAATCATTAAATTTGGAGACTCCTTACGTAGTAAAAACCCTAAAACTCAAAACGTGACAAATTACCTTAAATGATTTTTAAATATAAAATGATTTTTGAAAATTTCTGAAAAATATGAGATATGATTAAACTCATAAGAAGATTCTCCACTAAAAATTTCAAGTTTATACAAGTCATGCTTCAAAAGTTATTGCAAAATGAAGCTTTGGCACTACGTTTGTGACAATGTTTCAGTACCGGTCTTTCATGCAATCACCCCTAGCAACACAAAAATTCAATAGTTTTAGGCCTATAAATTTACTAATATTAGTAAAAATGGATATTTTGCTAAAAATCTTTAGAATATTTTTAAAACATTTAAATATTCTAAAATTAAATTACTAAAGTTAATAAACCTTTTGCTCTCTAGGGGCAATTTTTTTGCTCACTGCTCTCTATTGTCCACTCATTGCTCATCATTCATATACTTGCCTCGTCCAGCATGGCCATTGGTATTGGTTATTGGCATTTGTGCAAGGCCAAGATAATGATTAGTATTATATTCAAAATTGTATTCCATAGTAGTTTTGTTGCAAGTGTCAACAAGTTCAAAGTTTAAAGTTTGGTGATTATGGTCGTTCAGTTTAACCCCTAAAGGACCAACATGCATTTTTTGGCCGTATAGAATTATTGGGCAAGTACGTACGACTAGAGATTTCCATATTTTTGGTTGAAGTTTTAATAGAAGGTAGGGGCGAGGAATATCATTCATATGCACCAAATTTCATGACATTTGGAAATATAAGTCAAAAGTTATGGCCTAATATGTTATTTTTTTTCATAACTGGGCAATCTGGGCAGAGTAGAAAAAATCACTTTTTTCAAAAACAAAAATTTAAAATTGGTTTTTTAGAGTTATATATAGGTAAAAAGCTTTGAATCATCCCATTTTGATCAATGAGTCAAAAGTGACGAAGATTTTAAGTTTGCGGGCAGTTATGGATTCTCTACCCAAAAATAAACTTTGAAGTCCTTTATTTTACTCAATTTTCAATATTTTTTGAAAAAACTAAAATCCTAAAATGTAGATTATTTATTACAACATTGCCAGCATTGGGATTAGCATTATCAATTCCATAATTAAATTCTTGACATTTTTGTATTTTGAATCATTCTCTACTACTATCTACTTACTATTTTTTCCTATATGTTGTACAATTCCAAATGAAGTGAAAATTTTCAAGCATGTAGACAACTTATCTAGGAAAAAGAACCCAAAGAAGCACCATCATTTTGGACATTATTTCATTGAAAAGTAAGCTTGTGAAGTGCTGCTGCCCTATTTTTCGTAGGGCCAAAAAAATGGTTTTAGTGAATTTGAATGCTTATATCTTGCAATCCACTTGGAGGAAATCCTGAAATTTTTAACATATGTTCTTAAGTCACCATACTACAAGATCCTACGGTTACATATGTTAAAAAAAGTTTTTTTTTCCAAAATTGGATACTAGTACTAAAAATGGCAATTTTTGAGCATTTTCGGTGAGAACGTAGTCATGGAACTTTAGGGATTAAGCTTGCTGTTGGATCTATAATACATATTATGAAACCAACTATATTAGTTTTGGATTTTCTACAGCTACAAACTTTATCCTACATGATGTGGATTGTCAAATAATGTGAGTTACCTACTGAATATTTTACCACCAGAAAATTGTTGACTGAAACACCTATACTATTATAAATAAGGTCAAAACTTGTAGATTGCTCCTTTTAAGGTGGCCAACATTAGAGCATTTCTTGCACCCCTCCAAAGAACCCCTCTACCTCTAATTTTTGGATGATAAGCAATCAATTCTAGTATTTTCATAGTATATTTTCACTTTCACACACCAAATAATTCATATTTGGTGTACACCTTTATAGCCCCTCTCTTCTATATTTTCTCTTGGGATTAGCAATTGTCATAGCTTACTTATTGCTTTTGCAAGTTTCGTGACTTGTGATTGGTTGGAAGTATATTTAGTGAGTTGTACTGTTGGGGATTCAAGTGACCATCCCCTTCAAATTAGACAGATCTCGATTGAAGGAACAATTTGGGTGGAGGGCTGCAGGAGATGCTCTTATCATAGAATAAAGTATGCAATAGTATATGTCAGACATAGCTCGTAAATGAAAGTTACGAGCTTCCATAACTAAGAGTTACGGAAGCTCATAACTGAGTTAGGAGCTTTCATAAAATTTATCGAAGAAAAGTTAACGACCACCTCTTGAGGTGTTCGTTAATTTTTATGGAAGCGCGCAACTCTCTCGTTGTTGCGCAACTCTCTTGCGCTCGTCGCACAGCTCTCTTGCAACTTTCTCGCGCTCTCTCGTCGCGCTCGTTGCGCAGCTCTCTCTCAATTCGTCCAAAGTACGTTGATCCTAAACCTGGATGCTGCGAGGGTTTTCTTCTCCTGGCTGCAGCTCGTCCCCGAAATCTCACTTGACGAGCCTGATAGCGACCTTCGTGCTGTTCCTCTTCCGATGGCTGTAAACTTCAAAACCAAATCTCTTTGCTTGCGTCTTTTCTTGTACTTCAATTCAATTGTCGACATTTTTTGAGAAAGCCCCGGCATTGTTGTTATGCAGCGATGTGCGTCTCTTGGGACTTTCTTGAATCCTCTGTTTAGGGTATCGATTTTATCCTGATTTGGTAGTTGATTGGGGTTATCTTTTCTCTCCTATATGTTTTTGGATTTGTGCACAGACTGTATCGGTGAATCCGAAGTCCTTTCTGAATGTACAAAGGTGCGTGGCTTCCGTTTGATTTTACGACCCTATGTGAGGGAATGGTTGTTGTGTGGTTGCATCGATGCTGTGAGAGGATTTTTTTCTCGCCACTCTCGAAAACCCTCGCTGCTGAATTTAGGGTTTATGTTTGAATTTGCCTTAGTCTTCGATGTTGTATCATTTTGAAGAGAAAATTAATGCAGCAATCTCTTATTCCTTGTTACAACAAAGTAAAATCCTATGATAAGCCATGTTGTTCAGGAGAAGTAAACAATAAAATAATTTTTGCTTGCTATCGCTGCTGTAACAGGGAGTTTTGAGTAAATTTTATGACGAGATCATGACACTTGGATGGTTTTATGGGAACAGGTCAGTACTTGCTTTCAAATCCATTCCTCTTTGGTATTTGAAGTTGATTGTGGTTATGAGTATGTTAGGTCTCACTTGTGGTTTTGCTTGTGATTTACAGCTAGCAAGCACGGAGGAGCATGTGGACGGGGCTTTTACTGGCAACTTGGGAGAGGTTCTTATCAGGTATTGTCTTATATTCCACTCGAAGAATGTTTTCAATCTAGTAAATTACGCAGATCACCTCAGAACCTACCCCAGTTGTTTCCGTTTTGAGACACAATCTTTCATGGCTTTGTCTGCATTTTTTTATCAACCCAGGGTGTATCTGGATAGCCGGGCTTTACACCTTTTAGTGAGATTTTTTTGGTTGATTTCTTTGTTTGGTCTGTTTGCCATTCAAGTCCTTTCTTTCTTTCTTGGTGGTTTTTGTACATGAAATCAGCAATTTTGGTTGTTACATGCTCTGGTGCAGAAGATGTAAATGAGGAAATCTCTGATTTTCTTGAATATATTGTGCCATCTTGTGGTCTTATTTCCGTCGTGAGCGCAGTTTCTCTTAAAATACCGTGGATTTGTGGTAATCCACGTGATTATCACGTGATTCACGTGATTCAGCAATGTACAATGACCCAACTGTAGCAGGCGAGAGGCTCACACAAAAAAGCCACTTCTGTGAGATATTGAAGTCCATTGCCAAATAGCCTACCTTGTTGGTATTGTAAGTGATCTTTGTCCTGCACAATCGAATCTTAAGCTCAAGTTTTAGGCGAAAACATTAGTGCTTGACAGATCATATGGCTCCTTTTCATGTGCTTCATTTTTATTGGTCGTAGCAAGTTAGGTGGTGGCGCAACTCCTTTTCAACAAGGCGGCACGAGTATACCCTGCTTAGGATTACGCAGAACCTCATGTAGACGTCAGAATTGTCATTGTGTTAGCGTAAGGCAAGCTGGCTCAAGCCACGAGCGTGTCAATTACCTTCCACCAGCACCATGGATATTCTCTAGTCAATGTCTCGGGAGTCCTTCCAGGTTTTGTCATTTACAGCTAGTTCTTCTCTTGTACTTGCAGATGTAACAATGCCATGTATCTGAGAGGTGTCCCTGAAATTTGCCTGTACATGTTTCTCATTCTGAACCAGTAACATTCGCTAACAATTTAAGATTGCCATGACATGCTTCGAGCACTCTCACCTTCATTGGAAACTCCCGCCACCGCTGACATGGATTTCTGCTTCAAACTGAGGAGCATTCTGTACTCTTCCTCAGTGATGTTCACGGTCCCTTCTGGTCCACCTTCCTTACTCGATCCACCTGCTTGTTGTTGTTTTCCAGCCACTGTTTCCCCTGCCAACTGAGTAATGTTGGGTGACACATGTGGCAAACGAGGTGTTGAGCTGGGAATGCTCACTGTCGGCAACTCATTCTCCTTGTCATACTCGGTTGCCACTATCTTCTTAGTGGACTTGGGTTTTCTTCTGGACTTCTTACCTGTCGTCCAAGTCTCAAAACCCTGCTTCTCACGTTCTGCATCTTTGGAGGCATGCATACTCAAGATTACCTGCCATAGGGACATGCAATCCACTGACGTGTCAATTTCGTTTCTAGTACTCTAAGTATTCAGATCAATGTCTGCCCGTTCTAACAAATGTATTGACATGTGAAGAACTGTAGGTTAACCAGAAAAACGTTGGACACAACTATGAGCACACTTACATTAAAAACAATTAATCCACGCAATTACAAGAACAGAACATACAAGTTTCCTGTTGTCCAAAATCAGCACTACATGGACTCCATGCCCTGAACTGTGCATTTCGGTGTTTCTAATCCTCATGTACACTCAGAAACTCCTTCTCATGAGTACAATCTGCTTCCTACACTCCTCAAAATGCAGTCCTCAAGACTAATTCATAATTACTTTGTTTCCTCAAGTGTATGAAGATTGCAAATAGGAAGCCGAATTTCTTTTCCAAGAGACTCATTCAATTGAATTCAATAGGATCTCTTTCTCTACCCATTTCCGAATCATTTCTACTAAAACTAGTGTCCCTCCCAATTGGAAAGTACACATGCACTCTGTACCCTAAAATCGAAACCAACATCTCAATGTCCTGAAGTCTTCCCTACGTGGATTTTTTGTTTACAATAAGAGGTCCACAAACTGCTACCACAATTGACGTGGAGGTCAAGTTCGGTGCCACTACCAGTCGGCCTATTCCCCCCAAACAAGGTAAATACAGAGCACGCACACATAGATATGGAAGCACCTATAGACGTAATTTCAAAAATCAAGCGAGAACAGGATTATTACCTCTTCCTTCCTCTTCGACTGTGTTGCTCTCGGTTCCTTTGTAGACTTCGCGGACAAGGACGGGTCTAATTCACGAGGTTTCAAAACGTAAGTACAATTGTCTGCGACTGGGACCACCCTGTGCACTAGAGATGCCTCTAAAGCAGAAATGCGATTCGATTTTCCACTGCCCGTTTCGGTGTCGCTCTCTTCATACTCCTCTTCAGCTTCGTATGCTTCTGAGTTGGATGACGAAGAAATTGTGGTATTTCCTTCCACGAAATCTTTGTCAGTGTCCGCTGATGTTTCGTCGTCTTCCTCCGAAGTGTCCGTTGCAGCTTGGTTACCGTTGCCCTTAATTTTTTTCCGTCCGCAAAGCACTCGCTTACTGTCCACAACAGAGTCTCGCAAGTGTGCAACGGTGACTACTTTCACTTTTGCCGTGGTGTCCCTCTTCTTCTGAACAGGGCCTCTCTCCTCACTCTCTTCAATGTCGCCGAAGTTGCTCTTTGCTGTTGTAGACCCCGACGGACTTGGCGTGGGCACCCTGCCCGTCTCCAGAGCGATTGCCGCATGCAAGAGTGCGGTGGAGTTCTGGAACTTGTACCTGCGATGTCCCACAGCAATTGCAAATTAGCGACAAAGAAAGTGAAACATGAACGAATCACCATATCGAAACAAAGATTGGCGAAGCTCGCGCACTGCGACGCAATTAGCGGAGAGTTCAATTGCTAGAGAAGCTCCCCGACTACCTCGTAGTACTCGTCTTTGGACAAATTTCATCCATCATGTAGACGGACAGGCGTGCTCCGGGCTCTGTGCCTTACCAAATTTAAACTGGAAACCCTACTTGACTGACCGCCTTCGTTCCAGTTTGCAAAATTAGAAGGCGTTTGCGCATGTGCAGGCAATTGAGTGCGCTTCATTTCCATGACATTGATGCAAGCGGTGGCTGCGCCCATGCACAGCCGCCACCACCTTCAATTACAGTAACATTTTTAGAACAGTGGTTGCTCACAGCTTTACGGCACTAATTTCCGAGAGGCGCTGAATGGAAGAGGTCCCGATGCTCACGTCCATTGTGACACGAGTTCTGTCACCTGCGATTACTTCCGATGTCTACACTAAACCATGGCAACTGCAAGTCATGCAAAATACAGAGGTAAGACACGCAGGACTTACACCGATTCCCCTGGGCCGCAAAGTTCCTTCAGTAAAAAGTGATTTTCCCCAATTGTTATTAGGCGCTTCAATTCGTAGGCCCTGACTTCTGGCATTTTGTAGGAAAATAACGTTTGTTTGTTTTGTGTCCAGAATTTCCAACCAATTTCGCTACAAGTACCACACAGAGCAGACCTTCTGCAAAAATCTGTGCAACACCGCGGCTATGGAAGGAGGCGGTCCTCTTACAATGTGCCAGAACATTGAGTGAACAGCGACTGTTATCTCCCTTTAAGTTCCTTGCCGGAGTCTGCAGATGAAGCAAGCCGTCACCATCGACACATGAAGGTATGTCACTTCGCCCCTTCTCAATTTTGTTCATGACGTTGCACATCAAGCCATGAATGCCTGATAGGGGCAATCTTTTTTCGACCCTTCTCCATCACCTGCATGATGACGATCTCATTTTCATATCTGTACCCCTTTGGAAGTTACGTGACATATCTTTCCTAACAGCAGACTTCACAGTCTTTGCACAGTCATCTAAGATCAAGTTTCGAGGGACATTGTCCTGAAATCCACGTTTCATTGTCAATCTACGTTTCCCTCATTTTCTACCAAAGTGTCGTTCTTTCTTTGCAGGCTTTTTGGCGTAGGAGAAATGCACACACTTCCTCAAGCAAAGTCATAGGTAGAAGTACGTCAGAAGCTGAACTTTAGCAGAATTGCTTGAAGCATTCAGCTACAATGAAAACTGCCGTGAACGCAGTAAGTCTATCTACTGACACCGTGTTTGTCGTCCAGGACGGGGCATTTCTTCTGTCCGGTGTTGACAAGCCTTTCTCTTCCAATGAACTTGCTCTGAATTAATGCTCAAAAATCATTTCACAGACGTCTTCCCCGTGTAGTTTTACAGAGACCTGTAGAGCGCAGTGCAGCTTCAGTCAACTCCGTTGTTGGAGCCAATGCTTACTGGTTACTTCATTACCATGCTGCAATGAAGGGAACGTCTTTGGAAATTTAAGAATTCAAGCATTCTGAGAGGGAGGGACCGTATCTTCAAGACGAAATCTAGAACTTCCTTGCTACCGAAATCGACAGGTCAGTTTCAATTTTCATTTCTGTGCTCAATTCAATTTTTATTCCATACATCGTAATTCAAGCAATCTCTTTGTTGTCTACATTGTATAAAACAACCTAAACTCAACTATGCCACGGCGTATATTGAATTCTTGAGTATGCATCGAAGGTCATCGAAATGTATAGAGAGAAGGTTCCAATCGCCCTACAAATAGAGACAGGCGTCTCATACTTTTTTGGGGAAAAACTTTGATGTTTTATTCTTTCTCCTCCCTTGCCTTAGCACTTGGACGTGGGATGTTTAACGAAGACTTTGGTCTCCAGATTGCTATGTTGTCAGGACTGCTTATATGTAAGTAACAGAGAAATACTCCAATAGTTTTCAAATAGTTGTGCGACAACCTTCATATCGGTGTTTTGGAGTGTTGACTTATCCTCATGCTCTACAAACGCTTCCCGGAGTAATTTGTCTTGTACATGATCAAAGGTGTGTCTCCATGCAATAACAGCTTACCTCCGTCGACTACTGGTAGACCCTACAAGTGAAAAGGAGGACACAGCAGCGTGGTTGACGTTGCCATGAAGAGCAGCTGCCGCAAAATCCTGAAGAAGGTAATAGTCCTCCACTTTATCCTCTATGCTTGGGCTAGTTCATTTCCTTTGTGGTGTCTGGCAGAGGAACGTCCAGAGCCTGGTGTGGTCGACAGAAATCTGAATCTGAGAGACGTTGGCGTTTCAGAGAGAAGGGACGAACACGTACCCTTACAGTCACGTGGAAGAAGTGCTCCAAGTGATGCTGGACTGGTTGATGGAGTACACCGCACAGAATTGGAGAAATTACAGTTGTAAGGTTTGGACAACTGGAAGGGTTGCACTGGCCACTCCTCATGGAGCCAAATACGCCGTCTTCTATTCCAGTAGTATAGTATATCGGCCCATAGTATGGAGCCGCATTTCAAAAGAGTGCTGGTGCATCAGCGAATGCGTCTGCACTACATTGGACGCTTAATTAGTAGTTTCAGTATTCCTTGAAATTTGTTAGAGTAATGACAATAGTGAGTGCTGTACAGTGTGATAGAACCTGCAAAGCAATCTAGGTTTGCCATGTTTCATTGGCAGCGGACAAGTCGTTGGTGACGAAATACTGAAATTTGAACACCTTGTTTGTATGTGACATTACTGGTTCATTACTTCCAATTCTGCAGATGCTCCTTTGGTTTTGGTGTGATAGAAATGTTCTTCTGCATGCTTGTGTCACCATGTGCCTAGAAATGTACCTACGAAGCTTGGTAGAGCCATTCCCACAAGAACATTTCATTGGTAGGCATGCAAAGGAGATTAAATATCAAATTAAAGAAGTTCACAGTCGTTAGTATCCACAGTCTGCTTCAATGTGCACATAAAAACATGCACGGAGAGAGAACCTCCTCAACTGACTTATATAGTCATGTCAGAGGAAAGAGTCCACTAAGTAATTGAAGACTATTTTTAAAAAAGTATTATGCGGATGACCAATAAAACTCGTGTTCACCTTGCAGACATAGACACCGAACTTCCCTTGTATTGAATGGGAACAAATACAGCATTTCCAAGAGCCTGTTTGTCGCTTACGTACCCTACCTGGAAGACTGGGGTGCTGGGAAAATCGAAATTTTTTAAGTGAAGATCACATTACAGGTGCGCTTCCATACCTTATTGCAATATCATTTTAGAGAAGTGCCAGTGAACATTGTTTTCAACGACAATTCAAAGGGAGACTCTCCGGTCAATATAAGTCTACGTCCACCACTGGCAGAGAACCGTCCGCAATGGTTTCATTGAAGGCCTCTGTGCCTGATTGTTTTTCATTCTGAAGAATAAGTATGGAATCTGTCATGTATGTGACTAGGCAAATCATGTCATGAATTTTGTGAGGACCCTAGAAGTGCAGGTGCTGAGCAATTTGGCCAGGTTTTTGTAAGTGTATATGCATGAAATGAAAGTGGAAGCTGGATTTCAGGAGTGTTTTAGTTTATGTTGTTGTTCCTCAACGATGTATGGTCGGTGACAGTACAGTAGCTTGAATCCTAAGTGTCAATGTCATTGACGTTAATTATTATTCAAGGACAGTGTATTTACTTCCATCAACTGTACGTGCAGGAAGTTCCTCATCCGGGTGAAAGAATCGTCAATTGCGTGGTCATTTTTACAGCAAAACGTGACTAGCAAAAATGACGTTGAGGGCTAGGTTATCCGCAGCGTACCACATTGAGAGATCAATTGCAGCAAGACAAGGATTAGCTGAGTACCCTTATGCATGCAAAGACTGCAGAGGAGCGAGAGTTCTCAAATTTGACACAGTCGGCAGACATCACAGGCGGCATGGCAGAGATCCGTTTCTACAGTATTCAGTGCTGGTGAGTTCTACATGAAATAATTTTTTTCGTGTACCCTCTTTCTTTACCACAGAGAAGTCATTCCCTTTTGACATGACGTCTTAGCATACTAGTCTGTTAGGAGTTAGTGAGGGCACTCACTAATTGTGGCACTTAGTACTTGTGACGATGTGGAGACGTCATTGACATAGTGTTCGTGCAGACAGACGATGGACATGGCATTCAAGGTCCCATAGACGAAGGTCTGGAAGAAGGGGAAGATTACTTCCATGGAGTTGATAGCGATGAAAGAGGACCTGCTGAGTTTGTTCGGCCAGAGAGGACCAATGTGGACGTCATTGCAGCTGTACGCGATGCATATGCCCGCACAGACAACCTGCACGACAGTATGCAACGAGGAGAGGAAACCGATGACAGTGAATTGGAAACAGATGATGACTTGCAAGGATGATGAATTGCAAGGAGCTAAATATGAAGAGTTGGTGCGAAAGTCACAAGAGGCCATTTATGAAGGCTGCAGAATAAATTGTCTTGAAGTTGCCATTGTTCTTATCACAATGTGCACTTTGTTCTCCATTCCCTATACATTCTTGGACGAATTACTCAAGTTTCTCTCGCAAGACCTTCTTCCGAAATCCAACAGGCTGCCGCGTACCTCATATGAAGCAAGACAAATGGTCCTGAAGCTGGGATTGAAGCACAAAGCCATCCACTATTGTCCTGATGGACACGTGCTTTCCGAGGGGATAAGAAAGATTTGAGTGCTTGTCCACATCCGAATTGTGGGAAATCCAGATACGTTGAGGGTTCAAGCAGTATTCCATGCAAAGTCCTTCGGTATTTTCCTGTAATTGAGCAACTGAAATGAATGTTTAGGTGCCCAAAAATAGCGGAGATGATGACATTTAACGAGAGCAACAAGTCAAAGGAGCCTATTATGAAGTCTGTGAAGCGAAGCCCCACTCTCCAAATCCACACGCCAAGGCTGCACTTGGTGCCCCTCTTTGGCGCATCAGGCGTGGGTTGCCCTAAGTTAACTTCACTTAAGTTAGGGGAGGCAACCCATTTTCGATCACTTAAGGAATTACACATGTCTGCAAGGCGGGTTTCTTCAGCAGGGAAATTAATCTATATGCAGAAATAGAATTAGGAAGGTTTCCATATTTTTCCATATTTTTATTTCTTGAAACGCATTTACTATGAATTTTTTAGTTGAAGATTTTGTTTGACCCATTCTCGTCATGTAGACTTTGCTATTTCCAACCAAGGACTGGTGTAAAATCCACCAAGAGTTGGTTGCAATATTGAGAATCTTGGAGACAATCCTAATGTGCCACAATTGCCTCGAGAACCATGCCATAATTAATAATTGCTCATCTGCTCCTTCACGGAAAGAGAATGGATTACACAGTCAGAATAGGAGGGGAGTCGGGAATGGGTTGCCTGACTTGCCTCCCCTATCTCCACTTGGTTCTCGCCAGCCGCAAAGAATGGGATTCGGCACCTAGACTAAGCTACTGTCCTGTCCTGTAGTAAGCTCAGGCAGCTTCGTCGAGCTATGACACCCACCGGCAGGCCTCGACTCCCTAGAGCCGAAAGATACCCGGTCCCGATGCTGGGACTGCTGGCTCCACAAGATCCTAGCCAGTTGGGTAGCTTAGGTGGGGGCCCAGGAATGGCGCTGTGGAAAAATCTCTGACGCACCGAGCGTGCCATTGAGCAGCTGCTGCCTCGTGGCGAACATCCGGATTCTTGTCGTACTCTTCGTTGGAGGCGAGGATTTGCTGGCAGGCCTCCATCTCCATTAGTCCATTCTCCAAGACTCCAAAGGGCGCGGACTCTCGGGACTCTCGCCTCTTGGTCCAGGTCGCGCTCGTACTGTAGCTGTGCAACGAGCCGAATGTGGGAACCTTCCGTTTGCCTCCCCGTTTTATCCATGGGGAAAACACAAAGAACTTTTACTTGCCACACATAATAAAATTTGCAAAATAGAGGCCCCAAATTAGCTACAGTAGGAGAAGTGTAGAAGAAAATAGATTAATCAACCACAAAGCAAGGGGTCTTTGTTTTTTACATTCACCCTTGTCTCAATTCCACTTTTGGCTCATTGCACAAAAAAAAAGGAGTGACCAGTTTGAATGAAGAGCCTGTTGGAGATAGTTCTACTATCTAAACCATGTAGGTTTAGAGAGCGGTTGTATTGGAGGAGTTTTGGGCCTCCGAAAGAATGTTTCAGGGGTGTTCCCCTTACTGGGAACCAAAGCCCTACTGTCAAAATATAATAATGATAATCGAATATTTTTAAAAATATTAAAATACTAAAAAGACATTTTAAAAGATATTCAAAAAAAATTCAAAATTAATTATTTAATAATATTTGACGTGGCAATCTCTCGGCCACATCAAATTGGAGTTCCTATAGAGTTCCCACAGTTTGAGAACTTGCGGTCTTCTAGGGGGCCCAAAAATCCTCTAATGCTATCCTTGGTCATTGCACAATTATAAGCGCGACCATCCATAACAGCAACAACAAGGAAAGTGGATGGCTAGCTCTTGCCCACACTACCTTACACAATACACTTTTCTCCAAGATCAGCTGTGGAGCATTTCAACTACACTAAATAGTGAAATTAAATTGTCCAACACTAATTTCTCAACATTCTATACTATATAACTAAATGCAATTATTGTAGAAGGATGCAGTAATGTAGGAACCATGCATACTATATAGGTGGGTGCATTAATTCATGGCTTGGATTTAGAGACTTGCATAAACCTCCACGTGCCCAAGCATTGTTATGAGGTAACTTCTCTCAGCAAAGCAACCTAGTTGTTAAAGCAATCCGATTTCACTATTTTGTGTAGAATCCTTGAAAACAAAAAAACAATATCTATATCCATAAATTAAATTAATTTGTTTTGTTTTATTTGTTATAGTGATCTTTGGAACTGTGTGTTGGTGCCTCCTCACCAAAGAGGTCGCAATGACCCTACATTCATGGTACTCATAGAAAGTTTTTTGCAAGGAAGAGTGCACAAACTTTGTTTTGTAGCATTCCAACTTACAACAAAAGAGGTATTGAAATTTGAAGTTTTTATGAAATTAAAAATAAAAATAAAAACTTTTGTTTTTATTGAAAATAGATTAAAGAACGCTTAGCCATCATTTTTGTGGCAATTACAAATGAAATCCCAATGGTTGTGGCAACAGCACAAGACATATTTTTATATGAAATTAGAACTTAGGGAAGAGCTCTCAAAATCACATTGACTAGACCTAAGAAAATCTAGGCTTGAGTAATGGACTGAACCATTAGAAGAGATTTGGGGCCTCCAAGAGACCACAAGTCAAGGTCAAAATCTTCACCAATATTTTTTTTTAATATTTCCAACCATAGAATACTTTGATTAACTTGTTCAAGTATATTGTCCCAAAATTTTAGAGTAACTTTCTCCTTGAATTGCAAGTTCAATGTGCCTAAACTTCAAAATGTAGACTTTTCTAGCCCTTCTAAAAAGTGAGGTTTTTGCTTTTGCTTTGGGAACGAGTATCTTGAAACAATTTTGGGCCTCAAACTTGTTGATCCTTCAGGAGTTTATTTATTTACTTAAAAATTTTTTAAAAGTTCACAAATTTGCCTTAGACTTTGTACAAATAGTTCTAAAATAGTTCAAATTGCCATTTTTAGTGCATTGAGTGAAACTATGAAAAAAAAACATTTTCAATTACCATTATTTCTCTATGCTATTATGAAAATAGGTAGAAAAAATTCAATCCACTCTACAAGAATGTTATATAGATTGCAAGATATAAGTCTTCAAAGTTAATAATAAAATCTTGACAACTTGCCTAATTGCTTGCCCTCTATTAATATTAGCACCGCTATCTAATCTGCATCTAAAACTTTCAAGCCCCATAACTTTTGACTTGGGCACTTGATTGGAAAAAAAATTATATTTCTGAGAAGTTTATGGAAATGTTCATCTCTAATAGAATTTTCTTTTTATTTGCTCAAAATTGACTTCACATGACCTACCCGAGCTTTTAATATGCTCTACGGGAGCCTAAAGAACTATACATGGTAGATTATGAAAATAAAAAAATTCTCTTAGGGTACTACACATGTTCAAATACAAGGGCATAAAATAGTCTAATTCTAATCAATTGGCTCTTGCAAAACATTCAAAAATTTGTACACTTCATTTCTTGATATCTAACAAGTAATGTTGTCAACATAACCTTTGCAACATCTTCACAATTTTTTTGGATCATCTTATTTATTAAAATTTTAAAACCTCATAACAAAATTCATCTATTTCAACATTATGACAGAGAAGATATTGAATCACTCTTTCATCCAATCAATATACAATTATCTAATTGCTTCAAGTTTTATAATAATATAGAGTTTGAGGTAGGGTTCTTCCACCCATTCCATTTATGCTACAATTGCTTGTCTTAAAATCTTATCCACCCCTTATTTATACAAGACTTCTTTTCTCATTCAGTTTTGCAATATGGTACATCATTTTGCAAATATTAAAAATGCAAGAGTGTCATAAGTGTATAGATATCACACTCCCAATAACTTCGTTAACCCAAAAAGGCTTGAAGAAAACACTTTCAATTTTTGAAAAACTCGGACAAGTTCTATTGACTTCATAATTTTAAATTATTACACAAAACCTTAAAGACAGATGCTAATTAGTATATGAAGCTTTATTTTACATCATTCAAATAAATATTGCAAAAGCGACAAGGATTTTTTGATTTTAATGTCAAAGCAAGCAATTAAATAGATATTATAAGAATTAATCAACTAATTTTATTTTATTTCTTTGATTAAATAGATGTAGGTTTAAAATTGATGGGAAAACTAAATTGGTAATAGCTTTGAGATGGAATTGAAACATACTAATTTCAAAAATGAGGTTGTCCTAGCAAGAGATTTTAAATTGAGAATCTTTTTCTTAAAAAAGTTATGAAAATTGAATTAAAAAAGGAATCCTACAAGTATTTCTTCAAGAAGATGCTTTAATTGCCTAAAAATTAAGATTGCCCATAACTTTCACATAACAAATCCAAAATGAATCAATCAAAGCTTCCCATATAGATAATACTACAATCTATGAGAAAAAAAGTTTTAAATTTTTTGGATTTAGGGTGTGGATTTCTAATTGCCGCACCTAAAATAAGGGCTTTTTGTACCATAACTTTTGCTCCCATGCACTAGTTAAAATAAAACTATATTCCCCCAAAGCTCATGTGTTTTTCTATCTTCACAAAAATTTAAGAAAATTAAGACAAATATTGAGACCATAAGAGACTCCCCAAATCTATTTCCGGCCTGTTCCTCAATTTGGCCAGATCTATAAGCAACCGGTATGGGCTGTTAGAATCTTTATTTTTCAAAAATTTAAAATTAAAAAAAAACTAAAAAATTTCTCTCCAAAATATCATTTTAGGCCAATCTTTTCTTTTCTTTTCTTTTTTCAAAGATGATGTGGCACTCTCTCGACCAAATCAGCTAGCAGGTTTCCTGCATTCCCGCAGTTTGGGAATGCAAATAATTTTAGAAAAACACTTGTATTCCAATAACTTATGCATTTAGTCAACCTACTGGAAAATTGCTTGAAAAGTTACATAAAAAATTTGACCAAAAACTTTCATATTCATCTTTAAAAAAATTATAAGTGCAAGGTGGTACCAAATGAAAGAAAAAACTAATATGCTACTAAGTTTTACAAGAAACTAAAATTTGTTAATCCCATTGGTGTGAATGTTTTAGTAGACAATTAATACCTACTTTGCTCGCAAAATAAAACTCCTCATAACTTTTACCTCAGTAATCGGAATTGAATAGTACTAATGTATTGAATTTGTTTATGAACTCAAACTATAGTAACCAAAGCACTTTGCACTCCAATTTCTTGTATGTATTCAAAGTATTTTGGGACATACTTCCAATGGTAAAAATTTGAAGTTCTAATAATAAAATGGTGAAAATTAGAAGTTTATCAAGAAGGACAATTCTAGAGTGAACTAAAGTTGCGCTTAGAGTGTTCCTATTAGTTTATTCATTAGATGTTATTTGGGAGCAAAGGGCTGTTTCAGGCCTGTTCCCCAATCTGTTCTTGATGCAAGGAAGGAAGGTCGGGTTGCTGTCAAAACCCTAATTACCAAAAAAAAATTCAGAAAAAGAAAAGAAGTGATGTGGCCAAAATTCAGCTACATCACACTGCTGCGCTGTGCTACTGTGGTGCAGCGCAGCGCGTTCCCTGCAATCAGGAACTTGCAGCCTTTTGGGAGGGCCAAATCCCCTCTAATGATATTTGCTCTATCAAATATAACTCTAACTTTTCATTGCTTTGTAATTAGAGCTTGAAATTTTTATCATTGGAAGCGCATCCAAAAGTATTTTGAATAGGAATAAGGACACTCAAATTTAGACACTAGATAATGAAAAGAGAATTCTGAAAGTACTTTGAATAGAGATGAGGACATTCAAATTTAGACATTGGACATTGAAAAGAGAATATAGTGCTCCAAATGCTATCTACAAGACAGTAATTGTAGTGGTCTTGGCAAATCACAATTACAAATGCACATTTCACTCCAATTTGGATGTTGGACTATTGAGAGGCTTAGGTAAATTGACCCCCTTGGTCATCTTCTCGAAGTCTCAATTTTTTTCTCAAGGATACATGTTAAAAAAAATGACCCTCTATTTTGTGCTAGATTAATCTATTTTGTGCTTGATTAATCTATTTTCTGCACCACTCCTAGCCAATCTGTGACCTCCAATTACAAATATGAAGTAAAAACTTCCAAATCTAATCATGCATGGCAAACTGTGTTTTCCCTGAGGATAAAACCGGGGACAAGAAGGGGTCCGTTTACCCCGGCCCCCTCAGGCTCAGGCCCTCACCGTCTGCATCCCGGCTCCTGATGAGTGACGGAGTTCACACAGTCCACTCTCCAGAGTCCTGCCTCCCAAGCCAGTTCCCTGCGCTGACGGAGCCTCTTAAATTTAATAAAAATTAACAAAAAGTTTTATTACTGCAATCAGTCCAATGCCCCTGAACTGTGAACTGGGTAATCAATGCCCCCACCCTAAACCGCCCTTCCGAGTTCCGACACACCAATTAGGTATATAAATATTTTCACTGCCCCCCTCCTAATAGTTCGCTTGGCTTGCTTGGCTGTGAGCTTTCTGAGCTCTACTGTAGAAGAGCTGGTCAACACCTTCTGTGTGGAGCCCCACAAGTGAAGGGAATTTGCGAAGGAAGGTCGAGTTCGCGATCTCGCAAAGGTTCCCGTGACCCCCTGAACCTTTCTGTTGCAGCGCACGCGAGCTTGCTTGCTTCTTCACCATCGTGCTGCAGTTTGTTTGACCGAGCGTCTTCTTCGTGAGTTCGTGTCGGTGGTCCTTTCACCGTCGGCTCCACTTCCAGCAGTAGCAGCCGCCGCCGCCTGGATTGCTTTGCGGTTTCTTTAAGTTTGCGTTTGGGACCGACCCGAGCTTGTTGCTGAGTCGGCACAATGTCGCGCATTGTGGAAGGCATCAAGGAGGTATGGCTGCCTTGCTTTTCCGTCTTGTACTAGAGGATGTTACCTGCGTGTTACACTCACTTGTCTGTGAACGGGCATCTCCTTGTCTCATGGGGTCCTTATGTTAGCAAGACGCGTCGAAACGTTTGCTGACTCTACGTTCCTCAGTTAATTTTTCCCATGCGTTCAAGTTTCCGAACTCCTTGCATCTTAGTGAGCAGCGTACGTTTGTATGTGACTCGCTCTTGATCGATTGCACCCTTCTGATTGGGGGACTCGACTGCATTGCACTGCAGCTACTGCACGGGAAAGATGACGACGATGAGCCTGAGTACCGATACCGCACTGGTTACGATCGGCGCCAACCGATCGACTCGACTCGGTACCACGGGTACCCAGCGAACGCGACTTCGGAAGTGCGCAGCGGATTCCGGAGTCCCTACGGGGAGGGCGACCGCAATGGCTATGGTTCCGAATACCGGAGTGGGTACGCGGGCAGCGAGAGATCTCCTGGCGGGGAGTATCGGAGGCCGTCGCGGGAGTCGCCGCGCGAGTACCGGCGGAGACACGGCTCCAAGCGCGGCGAGTCGGACGACGAGGATGTGATCGAGCTCCTGGTGCCCATGTGCTGCGACAAATGCAAGGAGAAGGTGGAGGAGGAGTTGGGTGAGGTGGAAGGCGTGGAGTCCGTCTTCTGCGACCAGGACCACGACCGCGTGGTGGTGCGGGGCAGTAATATCGACACCGACAGGTGCTTGGTGAAAGCCGAGAGAGCGGTGAAGAAGAAGTGCGAGCTGATAAGCAACGACTCCGACTCCGAGGACGAGGCCGTCGAGGAGATCAACCGTCGACAAGCAGCGGCTTATACGAATTACGGCCGGGAGGAGAGCCGGTTGTACCGGTCGAATTCGGGTGGCCAGAGTAGGGCGAGCTTGGGACGGCTTCCCTCGTTCGCTAGTGGCAAGGTGGTCGTTTACGATGGCGTAGGGCCGCGCGGCCAGGACTACGAGGAGAAGGATTATAATGGTTTCCGTCGCATGCCAAGCTTCAGCAGGCACCGACATCACGAGGCCGAGTACATCACCAGCTTTAACGAGCGGCCAGAGCCCCGAGACGTGCGCCGCGACTATTACAGCGTCCGCCGCATGCCGTCGTTCAACCACCACCGCCATCACGACGCGGAGTACATCAGTGCAGGCGACCGTGAGTACAGCCCTCGTACATTCTACGAGCAGAATGCCGGCGGTAGCACGTACAACGCGGTTTACAACGAACGCCCCCAGTACAGATCGCAAGTATCTTTCTCCCGCATCCCCGTGGACAATCCTAGCTACGTGAAGCACTTCGAATACTGACGAGTCCCGTGGTCTCCGACCCGGCAAGGAGCTCAGGTAGGGCAAGGGTTGCTTCCTGTCTCTTTGAGTGATTGCTAGTCCGAGAACTATCACAAAATGCTTATTGTGAAAGGATCTCGTCCTCACTTCTAGAGACTTCCAGTGCTCTCAACTTCAAATTCTTGGATTTTGTTTGCAGTTTTGTAACTCCTCGCATGTGTTCACCACTTTGAAATAATGGCTTATTAATTATCATGCAATTGGGATGGATTCACAGGAATGGGTGCCCTACCTTGTGTTTCTATGTATAGGCGATGTTGACATGCTGAGAGCTGCCTGCTTCCTCAATCCGTGGATAGCAAACTGCCCTCGTGTGAACTAACCCATTCACGCAGTTGTCTAATTTTCAATAGTTGACGTGCATTTTTCTCTCTCAGAGAAGCAGTAATTTGTTCTCCACTGGACTTCAGAACTGTCCTGCTATGCACACTGATAGTGCAACTATCTGGCAGGTCCTCTCTCAAAGAAGCGCTAGTGTGTTGTCCGGGAGGACAGGAGTATATTCATATGGTATACTTTAGTTGTGTTCAATTTTCAGCAGTTGGGAACACATTTTTCGCTCCATACATTGGTGCTGGTATTGCCCATACTTTAGAGCCAAGTTAGGAGCTCCATAAAGTCTTTAAGAACTGTTTCACAATTTGGGGTATTTGATTACTTAAAATATTTCAGTAAATTTTTCTTGAAAGACAATCGGAATTGGCATGTAACCGAAGTCGTTTCATAGTTCTTGGACTTTTCTGAAGTTACTTACAAACTTTGATGGTGGAATTACATGGGTCAAAAAAATATGTTCATTCTTTGGTGCATTGACAAATGCAATTGGCACATTGAAGAAAGCAAAATGTACCTCTATGTAACACGATATATAACTCCTAAGTTTATACCTCTATAACATTGTTAATCAAGGTTGGGAAGGTCCCATTTGCTTCCACAGAAGGTTGAAGCCCCCCAACATTGAAACTTTTGAAATCATTGTTGAACTAATCAAGGTAGCTAGTCATAGTCTATAACCTTTGATATAGTTTGATGTGAACCAGTCAACGATTGTGGTTACATTTAAACTATATCACTCCTAGGCATCCAAGGAGGGATTATACCTTTCTAACAAGGAAATCTTTATGCCCAATTAGCAATGCTATGTCTGAGAGCCTCTTGTACCAATTTCAAAGAGGCTTCTTTAACTATGGGAGGGTAGAATGGTCTAAGAACATCGCCACCGTAGTTCCTCAAGCGACTCCAACCCGGCGATTTGGCATGCTAAGGCTAAAATATTGCCCCGCGGCAAGCATGCCAGACAAAAAATTGTGAGCGGCCACAACAAAAAAAAGTGAGGGCCTTAGGAAATACAAGTGCTTCTGCGCGCCTCACTATGTTGTCAGAGTGTCCTTTTGTCCCAAGTTTCAAAGAAGAACTTTGAACACATTTGATTTCGTTTGTTTAAAAAAGAAAAAAGAATCCAACATGCCCTGACAAGGGTTGCGCCTCTCGAGATGTACCGGTTGACTTCCTTAAACCATGGATTTGGAGAGTCTTGATGGCCTTTTGCAGTGGAGCAGCGTACCTCTTTTCAATCTGCCCCGTTCCAACACCCTCGCCAAATCATCCCTTGGCGCCCCTGTTTGGCTAGGTTGGCGTAGGGATGCCCTAACGTCTACACTAAGCAGCAGCGATTCTCAATACAGTAGTGCAAAGGAAGTTGCTTGACAGTTTTGTAAAGCGTAATGTAGGATGGAGTTCTCTGCCAAGATGGACGCAGGGTAGTCAAGTTGAGCAGCTTCGGGTTCTAATTTTGGCTTGATTTTCCAACCTCCCTGATTGCTCTTCCCCATGTAGTGGAGAGCCACTTCCCCATGCAACCACTTCCCGAGCCGTGAGAAGTTTCATGACCTCTTACCGCGTTTAGATACGAGGTCTTGGTTGTTAGCCTTCTCTTGTCTGTCCGTCGGTCTATCTTTGGTTTGGTGTCCTTGTTTGTTTTCCCCGTCAAGCCACCTGTGGTTGGCGGACTTGTTTTTTCTAACTGCAATGAAACCAATCTCAATTCATCAAACTCACTGATTAAGGTAGTCTGTTCTTAAACCAACCATTTAAGAGCTGTTTGCCTTTTGGGGGAAGCTAAATCCCTGAAACAATTTTCAGTCAATTTTTATAGGAAGAAAAATGAAATTGGCATCTAACTTCATATTTTTTGGACTTGCATAGAATTAGTTACAAATTTTGAAGTTGAAATATATAGGTCACTAAAATTGACCACCTCCTAAATTGTATACTGTTGGTATATTGAAAAAAGCAAAATGTGCCTGTGCGCCATGATTGATTTTAGAGGGCAGTCGTGCGCATTTAGAACAAACTACCTTACTGCTTTTGCCTATGACTACCTTCCCACACAAGTGCCATGACATTAAAACGGGTACAACACTAAGGTAGAAGGTCTATAATACAAGAAACAAGTACATGCACTACAACCTCCGCAATGCAACATTTTCTAAATCAATAAAGCTCTATAAGGAAATAATGAAATATCAATTGCCAGTCTCGGCTTGAGCCACGTACAAACATCATGACTGCAAGTGCCCCTCTCTAATGTAATAACCTCTCTACTGTAATGTGTCTAACTAGTCCCAACTCTATTATTTGAGAGTGGTTCTATTGTAATACCTTGTGTTATTGGATACATCCACCTATATTAGGAAATTTTTCAAAATTTTGTTCACTACTTCTTCATGCATATTGCACAATTAAAGGTTAATTCACACTTGGTATTAAAGAGTGTTATTTCAAAGGGTCTTTGTAGCATGGCTTCTAGTTTGTCAATGTTTATACTACAAGAGAAACGATAGTGTTTTAAATGTAGTCCTATTAGTATAGTCCTATAAATAATGACCTTAATCCCTAAAAGATTGTTTGTCCCCTCGAGGGACAAATTGGGTCCGGGCAGGTTCCTACTATTTCAATTTTTAGTGATATTTTTTGGAATTTTTTGAGGTTGCGTGTTTTTTTGCGAGACCTTTGTGAGTATATGATTTTTATTTTAATTGGTGTCGGGGAGCAAAAGTTATGGTGCAATAAGCAAAAATGGAGTTTGACGGACAGCAGAAAAAAAATCACATAAAGTCAAAGTAATTTTTTTCAAATTTTTTTCTCAAAGATTATATTTTCATGGGTCCCGTCAGGAGACGCTTACGCTCCCCTGACGGGGAACTTCGGCGCCTGTTTGAAAAACGTGGGGAACAGGGAACGGAGTATTTAAAATCTTTGCGTTAATTGAATTGCAATCGTGGTCTGTCTCTCCCTTTTGAGCTCGTCTTTCAATTGCCACGTTTCTCTCTGGGCTATCGCTTTCTTCTCCTCGCTCTGTCGAGTTGCACAGTTCAGCTCGCAGCAGGTTTAGGGTGATCAACGTTGAGATAGCAAGACCTTTTTTACAGTTGGATCAATTGAGTGGCGGCATGGTAGTAGTTGCAGTCCTGGGGGAGAGTTGTTGTTTTCAAGATTTAGGGTTTTCAGCTTGGATATATTGTATTTGAATTGAGACAGAAGATCAATGATGCACACGATATATTGGTGCTGCTGCAATTGTTGAGGGTATGCGTAAACCTCATTTTTCTGACTGATTTTCTCTATCTCTGATTGGTTTCTAGGTTTGAATCATGTGAATGCATCAATGTGCTTGCTACAAAATTTCTTGCTTATTGGGTAGCTGTTGGAATTTTCGTAGTCTAGATTGGGAATGACGATGCTCTAAGAGAAATATGTGAATGTGTATATTCGATTTTGAATGTGTATCTTAGATTTTTGAAGGAGCAGTGTAAGAAGAGATTGAAGGAGGCTTGGTTTTTATGGATTGACAGTTCTTGTCGTCTTTCTTTTCTATTTTTGGTGGTGTTTTCATGTAGGAGCTTCATTTGGCCAACTAGCTGTTGAATTTCAAACAAGATTTGGCTACGATACTGCTCCCCTTTCCCACATACCTCCATTTCATTTGGGAATGCTTTGCGGTCTTCATTTTCTCCTGCATTGTGTTAAGTAGAGGCTCTTGTTCTTCAATGGATCCTTTCTTGGGTACCTGCCGCACTGGTTCTGCCACAGGATCAGGTCCAACATTACGGTTGCTCCCATAAGAGACTTCTTGCAACCAAGCCTTTTTCGCATCATCCAACAAGGGGCCTTTGGGCATTGGTAGTAATTCAAATGTATAGGAATCATCTCGAATTTGTTGTAAGATCTTAGAAGCATGTTTTTGAAAATCATGGGGATGTTACTACTTGCCTATAGAGACTGAATTAGAGTATGTGTTAACCCTTTGTCATTGCTTGTATTCCGGAATCAGTCTCATGGATTCGACTTCAGCCTGCTCAACTCTTCCGAAACTTCTAACCTGACAACACAAGTTCAGGAGACGATTCTGCATGTCACATTTAAGGACCACTCTTCCTCCACTATTGAGAATTTGGAATTGGATTGGAAGCAGCAGTTCCGATGACAGAAGAAACATTGAAAGCCGTTACATAAAGTGCGTCAATCAGATGAGGAAATTTGGAGTCTAAGTTTGGACAGCTTATACGTACGTAAAGTAGCTTCGGAGGCAGCGACACATGAGTTTTGGTCACCTGCGTGTACATTATTAGAGGTACTCGTAAAGAAGGTTCACTCTGAAGGTTCAAGGTTGTTAAGTTACTCTCAAAATTGAAGATGGCTTTTGGGAGTCTCTCATTCGCAAACACTGAAGCCTTATTGGGTCGTTGCAAGAATGACCTTCCGTTTTTGTTCCACTTTGGCCGTTTTCAGCCATTTTTTTGGGAGTACTATAAAAATAAAAAAACATTTAAAAAAAAATATGAAAAATATGAGAAATGTATACACCTATAAGAAGAAGATACCCTATGAAGGAAAAGCAGAAAAAATTTCTTTAAATAGGAGAACTAGAAAAGTGCAGAATCACAAGAAAATACATACTTTGTATTTTAATTTGTAAAAATTAGGAAAAGTAATTTAAAAAAACCCTGAAAAATGACATTTGAGAAGACTTCATGGTAAAGAGATTTCACCAAAAAAATGATCCTAAAACCATCTTCAATGTTCAAAATTGCATGCACAAGGGAGCCCTCTTTGCATGGACGTAGAGGATATAAAAATAAAGTATTTTTTAATGCCCCTTGGTAGAAACATGAGTTCCTACAATGGGAATAGACCATAGAAATTTCTGCTCCAAATCATTAAATTTGCGGACTCCTTACGTAGTAAAACCCTAAAACTCAAAACGTGACAAATTAGTTTAAATGATTTTTAATTATAAAATGATTTTTGAAAATTTCTAAAAAATACGAGATATGATTAAACTCATAAAAAGAATCTCCACTAAAAATTTCAAGTTCATACGAGTCATGCTTCTAAAGTTATTGCAAAATGAAGCTTCAGCACTGCGTTTGTGACAATGTTTCAGTACTGATCTTTCATGCAATCACCCTATTCAGCTTCTCCAACAACACTAGAGAACATGTACGTGACGTCTTCTGGTAGTGAAGTGCTGGCGTGTGCTATGGAGAGGCCTTGTTCGTCGAATTCAGATATGGCAATGCTTGTGGACACACGTGACAAGGACAATAAGGTGCTGGAACGAAGTAATAAGGTGACATTTGTGCACATGCATTTGGTAAAGCTCCAGCAAGAGCGATGCCTCTTCTTTGTCAAGTAGGAAGTGCGCTTGCAGCTGTGTTATGCTTTGAGAGGACGTTTGAATTTCAGCGATGGCTTGTATTGATTTGTCTTCCCATGGTACAATTTGTTTCTGACCTTCTTCAAATTTTTGAGCTTGTATTTTACCTCAAGCTGTAACCTGCCAAATTCTACTGCACCTATTGCACATATGAACATCATGGATTGCTTTGCTCCAGCTTCAAATCTCCTAGTGATGGACCAAATGTTGGTGGTGATGGTATAAGCTTATATGACCGGCATATTGAATCTACATTTAGAAACGCAAAAGAGAGATATTTAGCCATCTCTTTTCATGTTCACATTGCAAATAATAAATCCAAATCGCTCCTCTTGTAAAAAGGGATTTCTCAACCATCTTTTCAAAATTGAAAGAAAAGCATGGTTAACATGCTAATGAATTATTAGATGCATCAAAAAACTTTTATCCATAAATTTTTTTATTTTTTTTATTAGACTTTATACGATGAGAGTATGTTAAGGCCAATACTTTTTAGTGAATTATCACCATTTCAAGCTTACCAATTCAAAGTAATTTTCAAAATACATAATGATGATTGGAAGTATCTATCCTTCAAACATACACAAATTTTTAAGTCAAGAAATGAAGGATTCTACAACTAATCTATACTAAAGACAATCAATATTTTAACCCTAAATGATTTTGACTATGTTTTCGTCAAAATTGCTCCAAAATTGCCATTTCTAGGACAAGTACCAAATTTTAGAAAAAAATACATTTTTGGACACATATAACCGTAGGATCTTGTAGTATGCTAGTTTTAAAAGATGTGCAAAAAATTTCAAAAATCTCCACTGTGTGGATTGCAAGACATCAGCATTTGAAGTGACAAAACCCCTTTCTTGGCCCTACAAAAATCCAAGTAGCTGTACTTCATAGGTCACATTTGTATGAAAAATGTCCAAAATGGTGGTTGTTCTTTGAATTCATTCTTCAAGTTAAGTTGGCTACGTGCTTGAAAAATTTCAGATCATTTGAAATAGTATAATATATAGGAATAAAATAGTATGAAGAAAGCAGGAGAATATGATTCTAAATACTAAATTGTTAACAACTTATTTATGGAATTGAAAAATTCCAATCCCTATGGTTGTAATATTGTAATAAATAAACTGCATGTTACATTTTTTATTTTTTTCAAAAAATATTGAATTTTGAGTTAAATAACAGACTTCAAAGTTTGTTTTAGAATAGAGATTCAATAACGGTCCACAAACTCCTTCAAACTAAACCTCCTCATAACTTTTGACTCATGGATCAAAATGGAATGATTTAAAGCTTTAGAAGTATATTTAAATCTAGAGAACCAATTTCAAACTTTAATCTATTAAAAAAATGATTTCTAAAGAATATTTTTTGCTACCTAGATTGCTCACCAAGTAATGAAAATACATATGATACAATAACTTCTTAATCATGTAGTCAAAAGTTATGAAATTTTTTAGGCATTAAAGCTATTCTTTAGGCACATGTTGTATCAAAAGTTCAAAGAAAACAAATAAAAAATTTGTTTGTAGTGAGCTGCCCAAAATTGCTATGTTGCCAAAAAAACGCAATTTGGACATTTAAAAGTTAACCTTTGGCTATGTACAAAAAGATATTGCAAAGATTCCACCTTGTCCCAAAAGATTTAGACATTAAGCATTTGTTACAAAAAGTCTAAAGATAGTCTGTATTATTGCAGCTATATTGTGTAGCAGGGTGATTGCAAGAATGAGTTGTCGATTTTGTTGCGTTTGGCTAATTTTTTTGAGAGTACTTTAAAATTAGAAAACTAATTTTTCAAAAATTCAAAAAATATAACAAATGTATATACCTTTAAGACAAAGGTCCTGTGGAAGGAATTTCATAGGAAAATTTTCTAAGTAGGATAACTTGAAAAGTGCTAAGTCACAAGAAAATACATGCCTTCATGTTTTAATTAGGGAAAAATAATAACAAATAAGTAAATACACAAAATCAAAACTAGCCATTTGCAGTGGCTCTATGGAGATGGTCATTCACCAAAAAAACCATCAAAAAAGTGTTTTATATGTTTTGAAATGCAAGCAGAAGTTCACTTTGTAGACTTCCACACTATACAAAATTAACTTTTTTTAAAATTCCTTCCTTGAAGAGCTAGAAGTCTACTAGGAGACCATTTCCTCAAAATTTCAGCTCCAAATTCGATTTTTTGGATACAAAATAGTACTAAAACCCCCCAAATTGGCAAGTGTGGCATGAAATTGGGGGTTGTTTTTATAGTAAAATATTTTTGAAAATTGCAAAAAAATTAGGCAAGATGTATAATGGGCATGAGCACCTTCCTATAAATCTTAAGTCATTTGGATCTAGAACGCAAAATTTATGTCCAAAAAACAAATCGGCATGCAAGGTGTGACACAAAATAGGATAGGTCATTCTTGTAATCACCTAGCAGTTATTTTCAATGTTTTAGAGATAAAGATTATAAATAAATAAAAAACATCTTTGTAATAGATTCAACCTTCTTCAATATATGTTTTTTAGGTGATTCTCTAGGGCCCACACGTCTTGTTTTCTACATTTAAAGCTTTGTTTCATTCCATTTGGACTAATAATGGGAAAGTTATAGACAATCTTATTTTTTTGGGCAATCTATGCATCTTCTTGAAAAATTAACTTGTAGAATTCATTTTTGAATGCAATTTTTAGAATTTTTCAAATTTTTTGTTAGACAAGGTTAGGTTTTCTTTCCAAAACAATCTCACCATTGGATTTATTGTGATTCAACTCCATCTAAAAGCTATTAACAGTTTGGTTTTTTCTTCAACTTGAAACCACCCTACTTAACAAGTTTTTAGTGAGTGAAAATTAAGTGCTTTTTTTCTTGTATTTTTTTTGTAGATTCTCAACTTAACTATTTAACATAAACAAGTAGAAAATCAAAATCAGTATTGTAAAAAATTTGAACTAGAAAGATTCAAAACCAAAAAATCTAGTTATGCAAGATTGCAAGGTGCAAAAACACTTGTTTTTTCACTTTAAATGCATATATCTTGCAATGTACATGGTCAAAGTTTCTGAAATTTCTTCTATGTATTTATATACTAGTCAAGTATAAGATTTTATGGTTGGATATGCCAAAAAAAATAATTTTTAGAGTTCTTTTTTTTTGCAATAGAAATGACAGTTTTGAGTGGTTTTTGATAAGAAAATCACCTTGGTCCTTTAGGGATTAAAGGAATGTTTTAAGTAAAAATCTACTAAAAATACATGAGACTTCAATCAATTTTTACTAAAACCACCCCTTTAAGGTCATTACTTATAGACTATACTACAAGGACTATACTTAAAATATACCTTTTTCTTGTAGTGTTAAGGACTAAATACAAAGGCCTCTAGTTCGTTGATGGTTTGTCTTAGCTCTTTGTATGCAAGTGACTACTTGTTCTATTTTTTTATTGCTCAATACTATAGAATTGTATAACCCTCAACTTTTGGGTGTGGAGTATGTGTGGGTGCCTTATTCCCACTCTTGGAATAAAGTGTATACAACCGGGTTCTTGGTACTTTGATGTCAAACCTTTAACGGGTGTCTAACTATGTGCAATCCAACTAAGCCTTCCAAGCAATAGATCTTGCTATTTTCCTACTCTTAATTGTTTCACTTATGCATAAACCAAGTATTAGTGGTTGTGGCCGACTTTGACTATAATTATCAAAATTAGGGCCCAATAATTGTTAGTCAAGCAAGGAACTGAAATAACCTAGGTTGTGGAGCCTAAATTGAACTTTCCAAAATGTTAAAGAAATTCAAATTTGGCCCAAATCCCTAGTGGATAATGGCGGATGAAGTTTAATACTAAATTAATTTCAAAACTTCATCTGTTGACTGTAGATGATCTAACTATTGAAATTGAATATGGATTTTTGGGTTGTTTTCTATTTTTTTTCTTCTACTTAAGCTTGAAATTTTATTTGTTTTGGTCAACTGTGATTGACTTCTATCCAATTCTTTTCTATCTTTGTTGAAAACTTGGCTTTGTTCAAATTATTTGTCCAAATATAAAGGTCAAATTAATTTTGGAACCTTGAAAATATTCTCCCTTATATTCTTCCTTTAGATTATCTCTCCAAAATCTTGTTCCCTTCTGGATAATTTTTTAACTATTTTTTACTACTTGGATCAATTTGACGTTTTATTTTTATCTTTGGAGGTTAGAATGTTTCAATCTTTTGACATTTGTTTTTCTAGATAAATGTTATTTATGGATGAATTTTGACCGTTTTTGGTACATCAAAACTCTTCTGTCATTTGTTTTATCTTGGATTCTAAATTTATTTCTATTTTTGCCTTAGATTCTAAGATTTCCAAAAGATTTCTAAAAGATTCCTAAATGATTTTTAAAGATTCTAAATGATTCCTAAAGATTCTCCTTGGTAACTTTCTACTTTTTCATTTATTTTTACTGCTACTTTTCATCCAAGATAAATTTTAATAACTTCTATCAATTTTTGTGGTAAAACTCTTTTAAACTACTCAGTAAAGTAAAAAGTCTTTGTGAGTCTTTTATTTGGTTTTTTCCTAAGTTCTTATAGTTAGTTTCAAGAGTTAGAATCTAATCTAATAGTTTTGGATAAAATACAAGAATTCTTGATAAAAAGAATTAGTTACTAACCTCAACATTGTTGTCTTCATTGTTGAACAACGCCATCCATTGGTCAATCGTGAGCTCCAACTCCACCTTCAATGTTTGATGTTTTTTTTAATAATTTTAATGGTTTTTAAGGAAATCCAAACTTCTTCTTTCAAGTACCATTTTTTTTTGTCTCCTATTTCTTTCAAATGTTTTCTTTTCTTTGGGAGATATTTTGAAGGAATAAAATCTAATCAAATCTAACATGAAATTCTTGGCTTTTCCTTTGGAATCAAACAAAGAGTTAAAGCAAAGCTTCTCAGACTTCTTCCAACAAATAACTAACTCTAGAATCTTCTCAAAGGTCAACTATTCTTTCTTTTGTTTTTTTCTATTTGTCCTATAAGCAAAGCCTAATCTTGAACAACATGCTAAATATTCCTAATGAAAGGCTAAGCTTTATTTGAGTATATCTCCATCTCTCTAACAATCCAGTTTTCCAATTTTGAAGCTCATTATACTTCTCCCAATTTGAGTTCCAGGTGTATGAGACACTTAGTGTGAGAAAATTGAGCTTTTAATTTGTGCACACAAGGTGGGAATGTGAGGATGTAGAGGACAATAGCTTGCAAGGCTTGATTTTGACCCAACCAGATTGTGATTGAACAAACAAGAGGTTGATCTAGAGCTTGAGAGCTTGATATAGTAACCAGATGGTAATGGCCAAGGGGTCCAAACTTGTTTAGAAATGAACTCAAAGATAACGAGATGGTATCAGACTTGGAAATGGCCCCCAGGGATCTAGACTTGTTAGAAATGAACTCAGAGGTAACCAAATGGTAAACTAGACTTTGAAACTGCCAAGGGGTCCAAAATTGTTTTAGAATGAACTTAGGTGGTACTCAGAGGGTTACCAGGGGTCCAGACTTGTTTAGAAATGAACTAAGAGGTAACTAGATGGTAATTAGACTTTGGAAATGGCCCAAGGGCTCTAGGCTTGTTTTAAAAATGAACTTAGATGGTAACCAGATGGTACCAGACTTTGGAAATGGCCCCAAAGGAGATCCACATTTGTTCAGAAATGAACTCCAAGGTAACCGGATGGTACCAAATGATAACCAACTTTGGAAATGGCCTTCAGGGAGTCTCAGATTTGTTTTAGAATGAATTCAGGTAGTATTAGATGGTAACCAAACCTTTTGAAAACAAAATGGTAATGTTTGGATATCTAGTTGGAATTTCCACACAAGGAAAACAAATAGAACTTAGTTATCAAGTCAAAACTTTGCCGTACGGGATTTTTAAGCCCAAACTTAAAAGCATAACAAGGAAGGTAGTATGTATAACAAAATTGAAAAATAGTTATAGGACAATAGCTTTGCCATATTTGAGGTTTTAACCTCAATTTCCCGACACAATGATAATATGTTTCATATTAAATACTTGAAATTTGGCGATACATTTGCCGTCAGATGGTTAAGTACCAATTTTTTTAACAAGACTTTGGAAGCTTAGTAATGCAAGGACTTTGAGAAATTTGGTTCCCACCCAAAGCTTCCCTAAATAATTCCAAAACCAACACGTGGACCACAAATTGCAACGTCTAGGCTTCAGGGGGAATCTGCTACAACAAAGTTGTGAAATTTCTCACCCAATATGGTTAGTATTTGAACTCACTAAAAAAAAAAATCAAGCAAGATCCAAGGTATTCAAACTAACGGCATCACCAAAATTCAACTTGAACATCCTTAAGGTTAGTACCAAAACTCAATATAATCAAAATACTTCAAAATGCAATGGTTAGCAAGCATTTCAAAGGGAATCCAACTTCCTTTGAAACGGCTCAACACACAAGCACTTGTAGTAATCAAAGAGCAAAATGGCTTCACAATGTAATTCAAACAAGGTTTTTGACAAATTGCCAAAAATTCCAACAACGTGGCTGCTTTTTGGCCAAAGCTACAAAAAAAAAAGGGTTGCAAAGTAAGGGGGAGGAGAGGGACTTTTATACTCATCCAACACCCTCAACTTCCCTCAAATTTCCTACTTCTATTCCTAGGTAAATCAATTTTAACGCTAATTGAAATTCTACACTATTGCTGTGATTGCTTTAACTTTTGAAGAAATGCTCCAAATGCTGAATCGATTGCGGCATTGTCTTTAGAAGATCCAAATTAGTCTAGGAGAGCCCTCACCTCCTACTCCAAGTTGTTTTGCATGCAAAAACTAATGTTTAGCGTATCGTTAAAAAAGAGTCAAAAACTCGAATAACATCATATTCATTACTTTGGGAGATAGGGGACCTCCCAAAATAACAATGTCCTATTTTGTGCCTCAAAAATTGAACTCGAGTGGAAATGAAAATAAATTTAGAAGAACTGAATTATTTAGGTTATACCTACAATTTCCATTAAAATGGGAGTCTTAGGCAATTTGTGTGTGCCGAGCTAATTACTTATCAGAGTGGCAATAGTCATTTCTATATAAATACGTTGTATGGTTGACTTTGGACACCAAGTCATGAGCTGAACAGCTGGTTGTAAGAGGCTATTTATCTCATCCAGGTGGTCCGAGTTCGATTCCCATTGAAATCGTATGAGCGTCTATGAGATTCACATGGCTTGGTGTTGCTGAATGAATTTTACAGGCAGGAAAGTTAAAACAACCAATCGGCCCGCTATCCAAAATTGTGACAAGTGGTCTTAGCCACTAACAAATTTTTATAACTTGTATTGTATTTTTAAAAGACATAATTTAGCTACATAATCTGATAATGAAATGATGCCAACATACACAATAACACATGTATGATTGAATGAAAAATTTATTAAATAATATAAAAAAGTACACTTGCTACGCACATGACTATACACAAAATATAGAAATACTTCCAAAACAACTCTATAATATCCAATCACCTTACTTCAATCCACACCACCTACTCTACAACATACGATATAAAATCACATAAAATCGTCTCTACTTATGCCAAAACATACAGACCATAGAATACTAACTACCAAACTTAGCTTGAAATACTACAAAGTATCTCTAAAAAATGCGGTGCATGCTCAATCGGAATTATACAAATACAAACTCCCGTTGATGACATCAACTTGAGCTGCAGGGATTCGAAGGACACATTCCATTGTGTCTTTCTTAACCTTAGACCTCCATGCGGTGATGAGAGCATTTGTGTCCTGCCAAACAGGTTCTTGGGCCTCGTCCACTTTTCAACGCAATTCCTTAACAGAGTCCCAACCATTGTAAAATTCTTGAACATTTCTCCCTCGTGCCGTTGGCTTAAAGTACTGAATCAAGATACAATTTGGATGCTCCGGGTTCGTGAAAGGGGCAGATAAAGCTCTGGCAATCCATACGGGTTTTGTATCACCATCAGCAGGCCGAAGGGCGACGAAAAAATCTTTCTCAATATCACGACCCACTTGGAAAGATGGCAAGGGACGATCACGACATTGCCCCATGAAGACATCATCCTCAGCAAATTCCTCACGAGCTTCGCCATTGTCATCAAATTCGTCCTCCTCGATTGCTTCCAATCGGATAGAAGGCCAGAAGCCCTCTTTTAGCAGTTCAAATGGTACAATAGGCTCCAACAAACATCCTTTTATTGCCCGCCAATAGAACACCAAATGCTCGAAGCATCTCCTATACTCTCCACTCCCGTCTTCATTGCATAACACCTCCCAATACTTGATGAACCCAGAGATCCCCTTGGAAATGTCATCCATACCCCTCATTGGAAGGTGGGCGACAGGCACTGGCTCTCCATGAGGCCATAGACTCCGCCCTTTTGAGTCTTCTTTCCACAATTTGATCCCCCCTTCTTCTGGGAGCCAATTACTATCCGTGCAGTACCTCTTGTACTTCATGATCGGAACACCTGCTGAGTTCAAATAGAACTTGTATTGTTGTGCTTTGGTGTGGCCAATATGTACTTCATCCCCTTCCAAAAGAGAGCCTTCTATAAAGGCTTTGAAATCCGGTACCTCCTTGATCAAGTGAGGAATGGTAGGTACAGAATCCACATCCATGAAGGATTTCATGAGGGCTGGAATGGTGGGGAAGCTTTTTTTCTTCAACTGCATGCTCCATCTGCCAAAACAAAGCATCGATGTCGTTGTGCGTATGACCGACCAATATGAAACTGACATACACTTCTCGGAATATCTTCTTTGCAATGAGGAGAGACCAAAATGCGAACACATATCGATTTTTGTTGTCTCCTATAGCGTTGTCCATTTGAACATTGAGAACCGGAGGAAGGGGAGTAGCTCCAATCGAGATTTCTGGCGGTGGCCGAAGTGATGAGTTGCACATTTCAGCTCCTTTCAGCACTGCTTCAAATAGAGGAGCAGAGCCCAACCTAACAAACAACTCCCGGGAGGAGTACTTTGGAGGGAGTTCAAGGTCTCGCAAGAGCTTAGCTAGTGAACCCACTGTGTAGTTGGAGTCGTGCAGGAAGATATCTAGACCATAATGTGCATAACGCACGTTGCCATGCTTGTGAGCAATCATTCCAGTGACTGAGACCGGCAACTTTGTGAGTCCGTCAAGTTGCTTGCTCTTGTGGGAGAAGACAGGAGAATCGTTTTGGCATGATCCATTTTGTCATGCATGATTGTCAAGCATTCATGAGGGTATGCAGTTGACCTGTACCGATTTGCATAATAATTATCTCGATGAGCTCGAGCACATGTATTATGCTTGTCCAGCAAATGGTCCCACTTTTGTTGCAATCCAATGGGGGCGGTCCTTCTCTAAGCTTGAAATCTAGCCTAGTCCGCGCAACGAGCGAAATTATCTCAGGGCTTCTTCACGGAGTATTCAGGAAAACTCAATTTCCTAATTTTGCTGATGCTTGAGGTGGAGACGTCTTTCAACCCAAACATAGCATTTGCTGCGTTGACGTCAGAGAGTACATTCTTCCATGTGAAGGTGGCCGGCAGAACCTTGGACATGATCTTCTCTCCCTAAGGAAGAGTGTGCGTACGATGCGGCATGTGGTTAGCCAACTTCTCAAGCAAACACTTCAATGTTGCAGCGGCCTGCAACGAATGCTTCCGAGATTTTTGCGTGCCCAAATTTCCATGTGATTGAGCTTGATCACCTCTAGTAGCATATCCCTGAAAACGATGGAAGGTTGTTTCCGAGACACCTTCAATATGCTGCCATACAGACCTCAATCCCTTCAAGAGTGACCACTCTCTTACCTTGACTGGCATGGTGGACTTGCCGATGCACGTCCAACTTCATGTGGTAATGGAATTCAAAGGTCGTCTTGTGGTACATACGCTCACGGAAGGCACGAATCTTCTCTCTAGGAAAAGGTTGGACACAGTTGCTCGAACAACACGTCTTGCTCGACACGGAATTGACAGAATCCTGAGTGAGAAGATTGTCGGCTTTCACACAAATTTGAGAAGGCGGAGCATTCCTGACGACGCTCGTATATGGTCTCGCAGATGACGATGACGGTTGCAACAGTCTAGCTTGGCGGCGATTGTACTTGTCGCGAACCTCGTGATTGCTCAAACATGCCCCATTCAGAAAGACACGAGTAATTGGCCATGCTTGAAGTGAGTACTTCCAGTCTTCAGGAACATCCTCAACTTGTAGCGACTTCGAAATCTGAATTGCGACAAGTGAATCTCCTAGAGGACCATTGCCACCAACAATATGATCAGAATTCACGCTGTGACAGATTCCCTTAGCCACAGGCTGACCATTGGCATTGTGCAAAAGAACAATTTTTGTGCTCCAAAGTCGACGCGGGACACCATCGCAGTCAGGTATGATGATGTCCTCGAGCTGCGTATTCTCCACCTCACCTTCATCCGAAGAATAATCTATGACAGGTTGCCGGATAGCATCCATACTACCTAAGCACAAAAAACGTGATGTTCAGTGACGGAATATGATTCACAATGCAGGCCCCAGGAGTTGTCAACAAAATCAACTCGAGGCAAGTTAAGCCACTACCAAAATCTAAGCTACTTTAGCATTTTGTAATCAATGTGTACAAGAGTACGAATCCTCAATATACTGGACACAGCAGAGAAGATTATCCAGAGGCAGATCACTTCCGACAGAGTTCATTTAATTCGAATCGAGTTAAAGACAACAACGGCAAAACATAGGGCATACTATAAAATATCCTCAGTCCCGAATCAATAGCACACATTAGACCAATTGTACAGGAGAGAGAATTGGTAACAAGTAGACTGAATCTGATTCCATGGACGTGACATCCATCACCAGTGAACTTGTTGACATGATCCAACATGTCAACTAATCCAGTCACACAAGCTAGCCCAAGCTCGGTAAATTCTGGAGGTATTTAACTCGGCCCGAGTTAAACACAACAACAACTATTATGCATCCAAAGAACTGTCACACGATGACTATTTAACTCGTGTTGAGTTAACTCTTGTGAGACATGGACCGTATTTAGATAGTTGTTATTCCGTGACGATATAATTCGGGTCGTGTTGAACCAGTTTAATCCACTTAACTCGGTTCAAGTTGAATCTCGTATTACGATGTGGATACTGCTAGGCTTATCAGCTAACTCAAATTGAGTTAAATGTCCATCCCGCATTTCTTGGGGCGTTATATTTTTTAGTTCATCAGATTCAATCCCGGGAATTTTGGCGACAATGTCGGGCTGTCTCGCATTCTCAGGGTATCGTAAGCAACCCAATTGCCTGTAGACTCTGGTGCAAGGTTCATCACAAGTAACAACAGAAAATCCGAACCAATCTGAAACATCGCAAACATCAAACGCAATGCAGAAAAAAATCATAAAATTCCTACAACCCAGCTACATGATAACTTCATGATTTTTGACATCGAATACAACAAATGCACAAAAGAGATTGGAAGAAGGATCCATCTCAACACGGGCGCAAGGAATGCACTGTGAAGAATTAAATGTATAATGCAAGAAAGGTACACCTCCGGTTGAGAGTACAAGAAGAACTATTGCATACCCAGAATCTCGTGAATCGAAGCAGCGAACAAAACAGACCCCGAATTCGTGAAGTAATACTGCGGCAGCAATTCCTACAAAATCAAAATGCAGATGAGCTAGAGCCCAAGAAATCAAATGGAAAGAGCTCTGAAAGCACGGAAATGAGATATATTGCGAGAAGTAAAGGAGGTCTGTGAATGAGGGAGGCGACAATGAGAAAGAGATGATGGAACCCCATTGCCGGTAGAGAAACGGATTGATGGACAACTGCAGGACGGTGAGAGTGAGAACGGTACGCGGGAAGGTAGGTGAGGGAATGTACGCGGGATTTTCAAACAGTCGTCTTCAAGGCCAAATAAAAATAGATAGGCACTTTTCACTACCGTTGCTAGTTGTAAGCATTCAATGCTGACGACGTAGAATCTTCGAATTCCAGTTTCGGCTGAACAATTATGTCATTCTTTACAGCTTTTCAATTGCACTAAGAAGATCCCATTTCCCAGAAACTATTGTCAGTAAAAGTTAAATCCATCGGCGGCTACAGAAAAAGTAACGGAAGGAATCCAAGTGTTGTACGACTGTACATGGTCAGGTCAGATTTTTGAGGTATAGCAAAAAGGTTCAGGGTTTGGTTAGGGTATAGGGTTCAGGATTAGGGTAGGGTTCAGGGTCGGGGTCTTTAGGGTAAGGCATGAAAGCTTTTGGGAAACAAAAATTGGTGACCAGTCATTGAACCCCCTCAAGTTCGATGAATATGTTTCCACCGAAATACTGAAGACATGTCATTCTGAGTACAAGTACCCAATTCTTGGGGAATTTTTTTTTCCCCTCACATGTACCGAAAAGTTTTCTACTATGGTGAACTGAAAACATGTGGTAAAAGTTTCAGAATTTTCTACCGCGTGGAGCCGTGGACTGCAACTTCCAACATTGAAATTCAATGAAAGCATTTTTTTGGCCCTCTGGAAAACAGGGGTGCTACACTTCATATGCCCACACTCCTATGAATGAATGTCCAAAATCATGGTGCTTCTCTGGAATTTTTTTTCCTCGACAAGTTTAGTACATGCTTAAAATTTTTTGGATTCATCTAGAATTCAGTAGCGTAAAGAAAAATATAGCAACTCGACTGTACCACATAGATTGCTACTCATTTTTGCAAAAAGGTTCATGTAACCCCTAAAGTTCCATGACTATGTTCTCACCGAAAACGCTCAAAAACTATCATTTTGAGTACAAGTATCCAATTTTGTAAAAAATAAAATTTTTGGCACATGTAACTATAGGATCTTGTAGTATAGTGACTTGAGAACATATGTTAAAAATTTCAGGAATTTCCACCGCCGGGATTGCAAGATATAAGCATTCAAAGTTACTAAAACCATGTTTCTGGAACTGCAAAAAATAGGGCAGCAGCACTCCATAAGCTCACTTTTTGATTCCAAAAATTCCAAAATGATGGTGCTTTACTGGATTCTTTTTCTGAGACAAGTTGGCTACATGCTTGAAAATTTTCACTTCATTTGAAACTGTACAACATATAGGAAAAAAATAGTAAGTAGATAGTAGTAGAAAATGATTCAAAATACAAAATTGTCAAGAATTTAATTATGGAACTGGAAAACGCTGATCCCAATGGTGGCAATGTTGTAATAAATAATCTACATCCTTGGATTTTTTTTTTTTTTAATTACTGAAAATTGAGTAAGATAAAGGACTTCAAAGTTTATTTTAGTATACAAAATCTATAACTGCCCGCAAACTTGTAGACCCTTTTCTTGGCCCTTTCCTGAATGCAACGACTAAAACATTATACCACATTTACATTTTATTTGTTCAAAGAGTAGGTTAAGTAATACACCACATTTTGAAGTTTAGGGTGATGGTGTAAGGCGAAAAATGTTAAATCCGGCATTCGAACTAGGACACGCAAGGTGAAAATGAATAAATTCGTGGGGATAAACGAAAAATCTTGCCCCTATTTTGAGTTGTGTCTTGGGATAGATGTTAACCTCCCCTAGCTAATTTGGGGCCTTTGATTGCAAATATGAAATCAGAATTAAAAATAATAATAATATGTGAAAAATAAAAAATTCCTTCATTTTTTCGAGGGGAATAATTCCTGCGTTTTCCCCCTACAAGTCCCAATTAGAGCTCGGGGTTTGTAGTCAAAAACTCAGAAATTGTTGTTTTGGTAACTCTGAGTCTCACAGGCCATGGCCTTCAGGATTTTCCACCTGATGATTGACTTTGAAGAATGACCCATTCTTCAACCTTGTTGCAATTTTCTAATACAAATTGTGCAAAGCCTGTAGGAAACAAAATGAGCCCCACGCAAGTACTTTATAAGACCACTTAATTAGGCTATAAGGAAACAAGATTAGCATTGATGAAATTTGATAGGAATAGTGCAGTAGGTCAATAGAGTACCAATTCAACATATTTTTTGCCGGTCTCTCCTTTCTATCTTCTTGTCTTTAGGAATGACTTCACATAATAGATGCTTCCTAAACGCTGAATTTGTACAAGAGCATCATTCATGTTGGTGACCTCTTGTTTCATGGAAGGCCACATAGTTGGCTTCATTTTTTGCCTCACAATGGAGATGCTTGTGCATGTGGGTGATTGACCAAACTTACTGCAGCTTACAAGCTGGGATTTACCTGCCCGACACAACTTAGCCATTTTTAATGTTGCAAAAATTCCAAGAGCCGTACTAGACAATCGTTGTTTTCCTTTCTTATTAATATTTTCTCTGTTGCAAGTTAGGATGTCAAAGTAGGACTGAACAACTTTTTTTTTTAGAAATGTTTACTGACATTCATGTGCCAAAGCAAGAATGATCAGTTAGCTACTGATGCTTGCATCTTGGAGCACTCTATGTTAGAGCTACACAAAGAAGTAGGAAAAAAACACACAATACATATGCATTGACCTTATCCAAACAACATTCAATTAAGGATTTGATCATAGTTCATAAATGCAATACTCATGGTTCAAGGATTGTGGAAGTTAATACATGGACCCCTACTTCTTGAAACTAAAGCTCACCCAAAACATTCTTAGTTCTTTGATTGTTCTACCGTCCTCACTATTAATCTCTTCGTGATTCATATGAATCCACATTAAGCTTAATCAGTTACCCCCCAAAATTAACTGTCTTTTAACTAAGTAAACAATGTTCAAGGATTGTTGTGTAGGTTGAAATTAATCGGACATTGCAAAGATGGTAACTGCTGAACAATGGCTTATGTAAAAATAAAAACAAACAAAAATCGAATTAGGTGCACGTAACTGAGTTCGGGTTGCATCTCCACTGATGAGCATGCTGCTGCTGCACCTTGGAAGACTAATAGTACAGGCTTCCCAATTTTAGTCACCTTCCAGGCACTTCATGCCTTAGAAGGTACCAATTTCCTTCTCAGTTCCGATGAACAAAAGTATCAATTGTACATATTCTTGGCTAAAAATCCTTGCTTGCAATCACTTGAATTATTTAAAAAAGTTAGGGGAAACAACAATTGTTTTCTATACATGGCTCTTGGAATTTTAAACAAGGGTGACGAATGGATCATTGAAGGTCACATTGTCACACCTGAAAACAATCAACATACATATGGACAACTACACTCACAAATAAGAGAGCCACAAGCTAAGCCTTGCAACAGAGCTAATTTTTCTCCACAAAGGAGCGCGGTGCTACATAAGATTTTGTACATTCACAAGTGGAATAATTTGAATGTCCAAGGTGGAATTGATGTCAAGCTTTAGAGCGAAAGCTTCTTTGTAATGCTAAATATTATTGTGCAGTGCCAAGGTTGAAATCATTCATAGGTACTGCCATATAAATTGCTGAATTTACATATGTTCCCAAAAATTGGCTCATCGGAAATCAACCAACACGCATGCAGCAGTGCTTACAAGTGGGAAGTTCTCAATCAGAGGTCCGTTGAGTGAACTCCTAAACCTATTGACAAATTCACTGAATTGAGACAGACATGAGAATTATCCTCAACACTCCAATTACGTATTTAACATAATTATCCGATCTACAGCAAATGAATATCCCACAATCTAAATTTAAATGACACTTGAAGTCAATGTCATAAATTTCATGTACAAGTCATGAAGACTCTTCAAAAATCATGAAAAGCATGGGTGTTAAAAAACAAAATGCTCTATATTTTGACTTGTATAGGACCTAATTTTATAAAAGAAGACCTAAAATTTGAAATTAAAAATTAGAAATCTCACATATCTATAGTCCTTTCTTACCTATTTTTATTGGGTTCGGAAGACAGAAGTAACTAAATTTATTCATATGTGATAAGTTTGTGAAGATGATGAGGCACAAGACAATCAACAAAATTTTTTTTTTTCATGGCAAAAACCCCTGACTGTAGAAGTAACTGTAACAAATCCCATGTAATAAGAAAAAATCAATCATCAGATACTATGCATTCTTTAACTTTTGAATGTAATACAGATCAAAATGATCTTAAAAAATTGAATGCTCCCTCTGTTTAAAAAAAAAACAATGTTTTTTTGTAAAATACAAACAAAACACCAATTTAATTTTGAGACAGATGGAGTGATTGCCATCTATTTTGTGTTAAGCACTTATACTACATGTGAATGATTTCAAAAATGCACGTAAGTGTATAGTAAGAACACTACGGTCCGACAAGTTCTAAATGATTGATATTTTTGAAATCTATGATCATAATACGAAATTCATTCCATTCTCACAAGTTCTGACTTCAATTATGTTCAAATTTCTTTTTCACCCTTCTACTTTAACCCTTGAAGGACCCAGGTCCTTTTTATGCGTGCCCTTTTCTTGTCAAAACTGCCATTTCTATAGGCAAAAAAAAAATTTGAAAAAACTTGAAAAACATTTGAAATTCTCACATGTAGCCATAAAATGTTACACCTAACTACTATGAGAGTGTGTACAAAAACTTCCAAAATTTTTGATCGCACAGATTCCAAGATATCTGCTTTTAAAGTGAAAAAAACAAGTTTTCCAACACATTGCGGGACTACATTTTTTGACTTTGATAATTTTTAACTTTAGATTTTTGCACTACAAAGTTTCGAGCTTCAAAGTCTTTTTAGAAGAGAATTGAGTTTAGAGTCTAGCAAAAATAAATTTTTTAAAAAGCTTCATTATTTATGAGTGTTACTCTGACATTTCCACATATAAAGAACCATTTATATATTAATATATTGGATATGTTCTACAAATTAAATTTTTTTGTAGTTTATTATATGGAATACTACTTGGTTTCTTTAAAATTTAGAAAATATTATCTAATTAAGCAAACAGATTCAATAAAAATAATCATGTACCTTATTCAATTCGTATTTCTGTGTATAATAATTTTGGAATTGAGGACTGTAATCTATAAACAAGTTTTAGGATTTAAGGTTTTGTTTTATTAAGCCCTTTAAATTCAAACTCTATGGCTTTTGATATTGGTTGTCATTAAAGTGCAGGGTCCAATTTTATAATAGGATCCCTTTTGTAATTGCTAGAGCAATAAATAGTCTTCTAAAGAATCTTTAGTGGATCATTGTATGTACATTCTATATCCTTTGTCACACAGGCTGGGGTATAGAGTATATATATAGTGATCCACTCCAAATTTTGGAGTCCATTTGTATGGTACTTGATAAGCATTTGTGTGGACTGTGTTTAAAAAAAAATCCAAATGGTTCATGCTCTTCAATGCATGGCATTTCAAAAAAGGAATGAAAGTGCCCAAAATGAAATGCAATTGTGATTTTCATGAACATTTTTCGTGGAATGAATTTTTGTACATGTGCTTCTTGGTCTACCATTGTTTGTCATTGAATATCTTTAATGATGCTAGCTTTGTAGCAAGCTGGTTTATCAATGCTATCGTTTCAGCACATCTAAACTTTTTTAGGAAATTCAAATTCTGTCCAAAAAATCTAATTTTAATCCAAGCGTTATTAGTACAGAGAAACATTCTTAGCATATTCGAATTGTGTCTACAAATTATAAAGTGAAGTCCAACCTGCTAGAAGTTTCGGTCACTGCTTTTTATAAATTATTGAAACTCAAATTGATATATTGTTGGAAGCACAAAATAAGTTCCTTCAATTATATGATACATGGTATTTCAATTGAATTATTTAAAAAATAATTTTATAGCTTTTCTTTTCATATGATTAATTGTAGATTCGCACAATTATATTTCTCTTTGCTTTATAGTTGTGGTCAATAGTCTTCATAATTGTTGACCTCGAACTCAAGCACTTCAAAGATGGCACAAAGTGCCTATTCAACTTTCCGTACAGTTATTGCAGCTATCTTTTAGTTGTTAGAAAGACCGTAAATCCTAAACCCTTTTTTCTAGTTTCATTTTATACTTTCATTTCCTTACATTGACTTCCAAATTTTAGAAATTTGTATATATATGAAGTGTAAGAAAAGAAATTGTAATATTGTCTTCAAGAATCGCACAATTTTAATATTAGCATATAATTAAATAATAGGTTTCTTTGAAGAAAAATTGGCAGAACTTTTTTAAATGGTACATAAAAATCCGTATATGAACTCTTCAGATTTGTTCCACAAAACGTGATGCTCTATAATTATTGGACTTCTCTCACATAAAAGATTGAATAACTTAAGCTTATAATTAAGGATGGGCTACTCTCCATGAAAATCATCCAGTGTGCATACACTATTTAAAGATATTAAGTAAAAGTACTCGATTGAGGTCAAACTACTATTCGACACCTACATTTTGTGCAGTATTTTTCAAAAATGAGCAATTGCATGAATATTCTAGAATGCTGCAAAGCTTACTTGTCTAAATTGGCAAGTTCTAAGCGTGAATTTCCAAACGTCTTTGGTAAAACCATTCCTAAACCTTCATAACTTTTGACTCATTGATCAGAATGGAATTGTTCAAAGTTTTTTACGTGTATATAAGTCTAGAAAACAAATTTCAAAGTTTTTTACGTGTATATAAGTCTGGAAAACAAATTTCAAAGTTTTATTTCTGAAAAAAGGTATGCTTTTTAATTTCTTCTATCTCCCCAGTTACCAAAAAAACCCACATATTAGGCCATAACTTTTGACTCACATTTCCAAATGTCATTAAATAAGTGCAACTAAAAAATAATCCTTGCATGGACATTTTATTTAAATTTCAGCATAACATGTAAATGATCTATTGTCACATATATGTATATGGCCTAATATATTACTATCTTTTGTACGCACTGAATTTCATCACATTTGGAAATGTGAGTCAACAATTATGGCCTAATATATTACTATTTTTTCTAACTAGGCAGTTTGGGCAAATAAAAAGAATTCACTTTTTTTGAAAACACCAACTTCAAATTGGTTTTCTAGAGTTATATATACGTAAAAAGCTTTGAATCCACCCATTTTGATCTATGAGTCAAAAGTTATGAAGATTTTTAGTTTGTGGGCAGTTTTGGATTCTTGACTCCAAATTAAATTTTGAAGTCCTTCATCTTATTCATTTTTCAATATTCGTTGCAAAAAATAAAATCAAAGGATATAGATTATTTAATACACCATTGCAATTGTAGGATTAGAATTTTTCAATGCCATAATTAAATTCTTGACAATTTTGTATTTTGAATCCTTATTTACTGCTATGCACTTTCTATTTTTTTCCTATGTGTTTTACAATTCCAAATGAAGTGAAATTTTTTGGGCATGTAGCCTTTTTATCAAGGAAAAAAGAATCCAAACAAGCACCATCATTTGGGACATTTTTTCATCGATAAGTGAGTTTGTGCAGGGCCAAAAAAAAGGTCTTAATGAATTTTGCTGACACATGTAAACATAAGTTTTTTTTCAAAAATTTGGTGTTTGTACTAAAAATGACACTTTTAGAGGGTTCTTGGTGAAAACATAGTCATGGAACTTTAGGTGTTAAAGTGACATAAGGCCACGGTGTATGGGCCACGATCAAAGGGTCACGATAATAGGGCCACGGTCAAAGGGCCATGGTTTAGGGTTTGCAATGGGCGGCGCAGTGCTGTTGTCTGCAAACCCTGGCTGTTGTCTGGAAACCCTGATCCGCCATTCTTGGAAACTCTTGTGCGACTTCATTCCTTCCATGATTTCGTGCTTTTCCCAGTTTTTGCGTGCTTTTGCATCAGGTTCCTTCATTTCTGCTGCAACCTGCGTTGACTTTGATTTCTGGGGTTTCGGATTTCTGCTTGTCAAACTCCTACTGGGCGATCTGGGCGCGCTTCGGGGTGCGTCGTCGAGGCGTGGAGGTGGAGCTAGGCGACTTTAGCGTGGTGTCTGTCTTGCCTCCTCGTATAGGCGGGAGCTTTGCTGGGGTTTTTGGTGGAGCTCTTGCGTCATTGTGTATGCGACTGGGGTTTTTGGTGGAGCTTCGCTGGTACGTGCTGAACAAAAGTTCTTGTTTGTTTTCAATCTGTAGAGGCGACTTTGTGCACTAAATGTAATTGCGTGCTTGTGGATTGCTGCATTGAATGTAATTGCTTGTGCTTGTACTTGTAGACGTGTTGCTTCCGTAAGGTTCCCACATACATGCATTGTGGTGCAGTGGTTTCTGTTGCAGCTTAGAGTTTTGATTTTGCTGGGCGACCTAGTTGTGGAAGTGGTTTTCTCAAAATTTGGATGTTTGAGGTCTGGGCGCTCAATTGGATTCAACAGTCTTCCGGTTTTGGTTTAGGTTTCGTAGTTGAATTCTTGCATTTTGCTTCTGGTTTCTTGAGTTTTTGCTGATTGCAATAGTCTTGTCACTAGAATTTGCATTTGTTGCTTGCGTTAGGTATATTTTGAATTGATTTCCAGTTCTGGTATTCAGATTTTGCAGTTTTCTATGTCCATTGCTACGTACAAGTTAAACTTCCGTCAAGTTAAATGTCGGAACGTCTGTAATAACCCCAAAAATGTAGGTTTCAGTCGACGCATATTTAACTCGACGGAAGTTTAACTTGATAGATACCATAATTAAGGTAGCGAGTTACAGAAATTTAACTCGAGACGAGATAAGAGGCTTCAAGGAATGGAAGTTCCATCTTCAACATGAGCGGCACACCAACACCAAAGACATACAAACATAGAAAAAACACCGAGGTTGCGGAATAAACCAACAGCTTTAACTTGGCTCGAGTTAAAAATCACTTCCCAGACCCTACAATCAAGAAGGTTCAGCAGCTAAAGCTAATTTGACATGAGACAAGACTGCTAAATTATTAACCAAAGACATAAAAGGCATAGGAATACACAAACATCAACATCCGATTAAGAGGGTTTAACTCGTATCGAGTTAAAAGGCCCTCCCGACCGGTATGAATCGTGTAAAGAGAACCAAAGACGTCAGCCCAGTGATGAGTTCACCAAGTTAGAGAACTCCCGATAATCTGGGATAGACGGTCTTCACTCGGGTAACAGAGGGCGTCATAAATAGGCGTTTGGTATAATTGGGTTTACCAGGAATAATAAGTAGGACGATAGAGCATTGTCAGTAAAGATCTCCTGGTTTTAACTTGGTTTGACTTAACATGTGCTCTTGTCTTGGACTTGCAGAAATGGAGGCGCAAACCAAGGGACTAGAGGTTTACTTGAAGCGCTTAGAGATTCTTGACGAGAACAAAGACAAGTACGGGGAAACCGACATGCTTGGGGAATGCTGGGAGTGGAAGGAACCTGAAGAAGTTGACCATTGGACACTCGCTCTTGTTCCTATGAACTTGAACCTGTCCTTCAGGACAAAGTACAAAAAGGTGAAGGACAACCTACCGGTCACACTTACGGAGGGTGTAAGAGAGGTCACCACAGGGCCAAACGGGTTAGTATTCGTCTGCTGCAAGACGCAGGAGCCAGATCAAACTGAGGAGTACATCTTCTCGTACGTTGTAAACAGTAGATAGATCACCTTCAGTGTCTCCGACTACTACAGGACACTGGAAGGGACAAGCTACCAGGGGCTGCAGAAAGAGATTGAGCAGCATATGAAGGAAAAGAGGTGGAAAGCCAGGGATGGGAGTCCTCTGACATCCGTCACTCTAGCTTCAAGAGTGAATGGCCCGATCAAGGGGTTTGACCACATAAAGATGGAGTTGAAGAACAAGTCCCTGAGGATGCAGCCCATGTCTTTGACCAGAGATTATAGGAGTCAGGGAGGAAGCCAGGATCCCTCGTCGTGGTGACACCGGAGACGAGTAGGAGCCACACTCGCATGAAGCAGACGGATTGCTTTGGCAAAGGGGAACCTTCAAAGACCCCACCACCTGCACCAAAAGGGAAGGCAAAGAAGACCACTTCAAAGAACCTCCTGGTGCCCGAGAGTAGCATAGCCTCAAAGCTTGTAGATATCCCGCAAGACCTTGGCGGAATCGTGAAGGAGATAGACTACAAGGAAGCATGCAAACACTTCGCAGAGTACTGGTCGGCATGCACGGAGTTGTACATACCAAAGATCGGGCACAAGTTCGAGATTTCAATTGATCAGTTGGAGACGCCACCACAAACACTCAACATCCGAGTGTTGGAAGAGCAAAGTGTTCAGAAGACCCTGAATTACCTCATCAACATGCCTAACCCTGACAAGAAGATGACGCTCTGTGCATATCTGTAGCTTGTCACGGCGAAGCCTGAAAAGTTTGAGGAAGTTGGGGCTGGGAAGTTCTAGATGGTAAACAAACAGCACTGCATAGAGGCGTCAAAGAGAATGCAAAAGATGAATAAGGTGCCCGACGATAAGAAGGCTAAGTTTTTGAAATGGGAGTGCTTTGTTGTGTGGCACAAAGACAACAACCTAATCAGGAAAGTGTCGGCCTACTACAATCGGGTGAACCACTTTGACAACTTCATGCCAACCTGGTCCACAAACATCCTGGCATCCACATTCGTCTGGACGAGTATGGGATCCCCACCGCCACCAAGAGAGCCCACAGCTTTGGGGAAGGCCGTGACACCGGCAAAGAAGTCGAAAGCTGACAGCAACAACCAGAGGCTCTTTGCAGTAAGTCTGCTAGCTTTAACTCGTCTCGAGTTAACTCGTAAATCTTTTGAGGTCACTTCATTCCAATTAATTTAACTCATCTCAAGTTAAGTCCCGTCGCTGACAGGACGTGTATGCTGGACCTGGATGTGCAGGAATTCAAGAACGCAATCAAGCTAAGGTTCGCCATGATTGACATTAAGAAGAATCAGGGGTACCTTAGCAAGAAGAACCAGAGGGAGCTAGACATCCACAATGAAATCAAGCTAATCACAGCTCAGCAGAACGTCTACGACCTATGGGCGGAGGTCATCTCAAGCCAGGCTCAGGGAGAGCTTATCGATCCCAATTTGCTCATGAAGTTCAGGTATTGCAAGGGCTGGGACTCGGCGAAGGATGGCGTGATGACTCGTGAGTTCTTCAAGTGGATTGGGAACTGCACACAAGACAATCTGAGGAGGCTCGCACTGCATATCCTTTACAGGTCTCCTCGACGGACAGCGGGACACCCGAAAGTTGTCATGAGGGCACCAAAGTCTGTCCTCCCTGACTGCTACTCCACAAAGGACTGGCTAGAGAGGGTGAAGAGGAAGGCTGCTGTAAAGATATAGCTGCATCATCTGGATCCAAAGCTGAAGCTCTTTGACAACAAGGGAAATCCGAGGAAGAAGGCATGGAAGGCCTTCAAGCGGGATTACAGCATGAACAAGGCCACAAAGAACACCTTGCTCATCGGTCCAGGGGAACACTTCTTCTCTCAGGTGAAGATGCCTTTGAATAAGAAGAAGACACTGGAAGAATTATCAATTACAGCAAAGGAATTCTTCACGGTCTTCTTGGTGAGCAAGGGCAAATTCGTCAAGCTTGAAGCTAAGGCATTCTTCAGGCCCTATGACATGGACGATGACGAGCTCGGAGAGTGGGACGTAGCTGTATGGGATGAGTCCTCGCAATCCAGGGTAAAGTTGGCGGTCATTGACTTCAGGAATATCCCTGGAGTTATAAACAAAGGCGCCAATGCTTCGTACTACGACAATTTCATGACCGTCCTGGAGGAGGATGTCGAGGTGGAGCTCACGGACCCAGAGGTCTAGCTGGGGATTGCTGGGGAGAAGGATGTTGAGGTCGACCTGCGGAGTTTCATCAGGACATATGATTTCGGCAAGTTGTACTCAGTTGGCTACGCGGATTATCTGCCATCCACATTTGAGCGCATTGGGGACGTCCCCGAGAGGAGCTCCAAAGCCAAAGATTCGGTCCAAATACTGTTTCTGGTGAAGAACGGGGCAGCCGTGAAGACCCGCCAGATTCCCAAAACATTTGCTGTTTCACCAAAATTGCATTACAATACAAAGCGGCAGAATGTAGAGGTGGAGTACCGGATACATGACACGGAGCTCCGCATGGAGTTCTATTTGAGCGTCCTGCAACTGTTCGTGTTGCCGAAAGATGTGGTGGTATCCTATTTTGCGGGAGGAAAGATGATATCTGTTGCTTGAATGAGTTCGAATTCAGTCATGGATGCTAATAGCTTAGATGTCTGAATCCCTCCTCTTTAACTCAGGTCGAGTTGACTCCCTGTTTGCACATCCTTTGGATCTCTAGCGGTCATGGATTCTTCTTTAACTTGGTTCAAGTTGATCATGCTTTCCTAACTGCTCTTTGGGCTTGTCATGCAGCTGTTGTCGCTGGACCACTTCTTTGTTGGTGAGAGCAAGAAGAAGGAAGACTTCCTAAACTTGTGCTTGGAGTCAGAGAATATGGACAAGGATGATTTCCTTGAGTTGGCGTACTTTGTGGAAGAGCACAAAGATGACAGAAGTAAAGGGAAAGCTGTGTCCACCTCAGAGGCTAAGGGGCTGTCTGTGTCCGAGAAGGAGAAGGAACCAACCGATGATGACTGCATCGAGATTCTTGGGGGGTTTGAGAGTTTTGTTCCTGTGAACATCGGTGGGGACAATGATGATGTGTTGGAGTTGACGCCGAGAGCAGTTGGCGAGTCGACGCATGTGCCTGAGGGTAGTAACATGCGGGGATCATCCGGCTTGTCTGCTAGACGTAATATCACTCCGGAATCCCGTTCACGTGTGCCATCAAAGAGGAAGCCCGACTTACCAGCGCGGCCACTCCACTCTCCCAGGAGTGGATTATGGATTTTATTCAGTAGGAACAATGAGAATGAGGCTAGGGCTCGTAAGGAGGAGCGTGAGGCGCAAAGGAAGGAGAACAAGCGGGCGCATCGGGAGAACAAGAACATGATCAAGGAGATCATGCAGAGTATTCCCAAGATTGTCTCTAAGGTGGCAGCAACGACCGTGAGCACAATGTTTAGTGCGAGACCATTGATGTCCCTGGATCCGGCTGTAGGAACTCCTCAACTAGAAATTGCCAATCATCCCCAGGGATCAGTCAATAGTGCCAAGCAAGCTCGCACAAGGTCGGAGATCCTCACTGGGGTGTCGTCGACATCCCAAAACTTGCTGGCCCAAACGTCGCCTAGTTCCAATCCGAACCAAGTTGAATCCAACCGGCGTCCCGACAGTATGGAGGTGGATACAGTTCGGCAAGATGCGGCAACTCATAATGCTGCCCCGGCGTCTAGCGATGCTCTACGAGCTGCGATCGAGGGATCCCAGGACCAGGATCCAGTTCTGCAGGTCGAGGAGCAAGATTGCGTTGCCCTGGAGACTGATACAGATCAGCTCCATGAAGTCGTCGTCGAGCAAGGTTTGGAGGAAGTGGAGGATGTTCCAGCGCAGGATGAGGAGGATGTCGAGGATGTTGCTGCGGACACCAACACCGACCTCGTCCCGCCGAATGTCGCCGAACGGGGATTAGAGGCCGAGCAGTCATAGGGGCTTATGACTGAGATTCCTCCAGGTTCTTCCCTGTGACTCTCTCAACCTCCTCTTCAACTCGATTCGAGTTGAATTCCCTTTCCATGTTCGTAGGCATTTTAGATTGCAAAAGTAGGCTAATAGGCTAGACTTTCCTAGTGCGCTATATATAATGTAACATTCCATCTCCCAGCAAGAAACTGTAATATATATGATTTTTTCTCATACATCATTTCTGTGCTTGATATTTCACAGCCACAGGCTTGTTGATATCTGAAATTGTTGCTCTCCCTATGGCATCCAATTTTCAAAATGCTACTGTGGATCCGAAGATTCCCCTTGCATGTGTGCTCGGCATGTCTATTCCTATTAGTGGGCATCTGGTGCTGGAGATTCCTCCGTTATCTCCTGAGGAAAAGAATGTCGAGGAGCATGCTTTTGATGGTGGAGACGTCGGGTTATTGATGGACAGTCCAGACGGTCCTCCTTTTCAGTCAGAAATGCCTCTGTTGCATACCCGGGTCAAGACAACTACAGCATCTCTGGTTGCCATGGTCCAGGACACGGTATGTACATAGTGATGTGTGTGTTTAAGTGTCCTTGCTGTGGTCTTCTACCTGGCACTCTTGTTTTTGCTTTCTCCCCTTTGTGGATGTGGTTCATTGTCTTGAAAGCACAAGTGGAGTACTCATTTTGTAGTCAGAAGTGCATCCTTTTAATTTGGACTTTTTTTCTTTTTGTCATGAGCAAGGTAGCAGTGAGAGATCCCATGAGGCGGAATGCCACAATCTTCCTCCATTCACTTCCAGGCTGACAGAGAAATGGCTCAACGTCATCCTGGATCTGAATGGACTTCTATGCGTGTCTGATGTTGTGAGGTACCACCTGAAGGAAGGGAGGTTATGCGATCCCGGTGAGGTAGTCCCTGATGTAGAGCACAAGACCTTGGAAATTAAGAGGGTCACTTGTTGGCCCCATGTCAGGAGCTTTTTGCAAGAGTTGTCCTCCATTGCATACGTCCACATCTAGAGCTCCATGAAGAGATCCTATGCCAAACTCGTTTGCAAGTTTCTATTTCACGGCATAGAATCCCCGTGTTACATTCTTGGCCAAGAGCAATGCAACGTTCTGAAACGCAGAGGGAGGAATGGAAGGCTAGAGGACTACAAGATAAAAGGGTCGGACAAAGTCCTCTACATAAAGCCATTAGAAAAACTGCACAATTTGATTGATTCCATGTTCACCAAAAAGACCACAATTGTTGTGGACGTCAAGCCGGAGATGCACTTCGTGAACGACCCTACAAATGTGGTGCTCTTGGATCCGTGGTCGTTTGAGGGTCTCGGAGCCACAGATGGATTCCTCATAAATGAGCTTCTCCCGTGGTTTAAGAATCTGCACGTAGAAAGGCCATGGGAGTTGAATTCTTTTTGTAGAGACAATGCTCTTGGAGGCGTCCACCTTATGAATGAACTCGACATGGTCAAGTACAATGACTTTGCCAGGGCATTGGAGGTCTCCAATTTTCTTTACAATGAGTGGAGTGTGAGCAACAGTGGACCTTACGTTTCTCCCCAAATGTCCACTCCTTCTTCTGAGAAGGAACTTAGGCTATGAGACATTTATTTCCGTCTCTGTCCGCCTCCTCGCGCCGTGTCTGATCCGTTGCCGCGTAAGGAGCGTAATATACGAGACATTTGGGTCTATCATAGAGCGCCTCCCCGCAAGAGGAGTTTGTAGGCCATATAGGATTTTGACCCTATATTGTTGCAATGCGAGTGCATCTTGTGTCAACATGAATCCAATATAGCAGTTCATTACAGTCAAGACCTCTGTTTTGTGCTTAGGATTTGGATGTTGCTGAGGCATCCAAAAATGGTTGTAGAGACAAGTGCCTAGCCTCAACTGATTCACTTGCTGACTATGGAGAGCTGAGTATATTGCAATATGGGGTTCGTCATATCATGTATTCAGCGGCCACTACACAGTCAACCATGGATTTTTCAATGAAGGACATAGATGATGGTGTAGTTGATAGTCCTCCCAGTGCAAGAATGCGTCCTGTACCAGTTCACTCTCCATCTCCTCTCAAGTCACGTCAGCAATCGAAGTCTCCAAGGGATTGCTCTCAAATGAATTCTGAAACGCAAAGAAAGCTCTACGATGATGAAGTGGGTGGTGTGGTTGTTGTAGAGGTAAATTATCAACAATTTTTGTCTTTGCATATATATTTGTTTTTAAGTAATGCTTTGCAGATGTAAGTTTTACATTATGAATCTGTTTTTAAATTTCTATACTTGCAGGTAGAGGACATAGTGCCTATGTCTCTTGCCATCTTTGGCAATAATTTTAAAGATGTAGAGCCTGTAGTCCACAAAGACGGGACTATCATATCTAATGGCATGTTGCCTCGTAGACCTCGTCCGTCTTCATTGGGCGTTGCCAAACGACAATGCAAAACACATGATGGATTGCTTTCGCTTCTTTGTCGTCGTCATCCATGGGACGCTTGGGAGGAGAGGTCCTTGAAGAAACAACGGCGGGAAAATGCTCTCCAGAGGTCAAGTGGTAGTAGTGGATATAGTCGTGGACTAGAGATAATGAAGGCAATGCAGATGTTGAAGAGTAGGTCGCACTCCTAGTGTGTAGATTACAACTTTCCCTACAAATATAGTGAGCCTGTATTATTGTGCTCTCTTAGGAATGGTGTTATTTGTAGTATCCGTGCTTATGTCTAGGCCAAAGCCCAAGCATCCATTGCATTTTCCAATTACTCAGGCTTCCATGTCCGTGGGTCACTTGGGATTTGAGGTCCTTAAGAAAACAACGAGGAGAGATTGCACAAATAAGATCTGGTAGTAGTACTAGTTATAGTCTAGGGCCGGATATATTGAAGGCAATGGAGTTGTTGAAGAATAGGTCGTCCTCGAAGTACATAGATGAAGACTATAGAGGACATTTTATTCTCTTCATTAGAGTGGTTTAAAATTTTGGTTAGTTAGTCAAATATTAATGAGTGATTTAAAGACTATGTTTGAGACATCACCATTATTACAAAGTTTATGGCTTGTATTTGAAGAATGAAGTAAATAGTAATCTTTCAGCGACAACTAATTCCATAGCGAATAGAGATCGAGAAATCGCAGCAAGAGAGACTTGTAGAAACATGGTATTCCAAACTCCTTGGCAAGTACCCTTATAGATTGCAGTTTACACATTGCGGTATATAAGAGTATTTTTCAAAGAGAGTAGAATACCTTGTTTCTACAAGTCTCTCTCTTGCTGCGATTTCTCGGTCCCTATTCACTATGGAATTAGTTGTCGCTGAAAGATTACTATTTGCTTCATTCTTTGAACATTGAAGTTGACTCTTCATTAGCAATCGGCTTGTAATGGTGGCGATGTCTCCAACACATTCTCACTCCAAAGACAATGCACTTTACTATTAGGATTGGAACAGCTTATACATTCATTTACTTGTGGGAAGTCACATTTCATAGTGATTGTACAATTATATTTGAAATGCATGTACATTCTTCAATTCATTTCAATAAATTGTAATGTCATTTGTAAATACTACATGGTGTTGGAAAATTGTGCTATTGATTGTGTGCTTTGTGTGTCATTGCATTGCTTATTTTGCATTTAAATATGTAGCTTCTTGTTGATTGCAATGCTTTAAGGCAACTATAAATAAAGAATTCTTTGAATTTTAAACTTTAAAGTAGTTTCCACGACTCCCGTTTCCTTGGAAAACTCCCAAACTAATGAATATGATGTTGAATGTTGGACATGATTTTCCTTCAAAATTTTGACTGGCTTGGGTTTTTTGTAAAGTTCAAGATAGTAAGAAAAGAGTCCAAGTTGACTCCAATCGGACATTGTAAGCTCCTGGTGTGCCAATCAACTCGTCGAATGTTCTCGATTTCATTAAAATCCGTTATTGCCGCCAGTTCTGGTACTTGTTGGTGTCGGAATGTCATGGAATTTGGTTAGACGCTTTATTAGCACTAAGATTTCTATCCTAATTTTTAGTGGGATTTAACCGTCATTACGAGATTTTTTAGGAATTTTCCATCGCATAGAAACATGGTTGACTTTCCAAGGAATCATCTTTCCGCAATTTAGAAAATTATGAAACTTTTTTGGATAGTTTTTAGGAAGTAGAAAAATGCTAAGTGAAAGGTTATATTGAACTTGACACTCTCAGTAGTAGGTCCCAAATTCCTACTTCTTGGTTTTAATTCCTTCGAGGAGGAATCATTCTAGTAGTAGGGAATCTTGGCAATCAGGCTTCATCGTTATGCTCCTGGCATATCTCTTAGTTAGAAGCACATGTATTCACTCATCAATTGCCCGTAAATGTGACCCATGGATTTTACTTGCATTGTATATATGGTGATTTCTTTCCTAACTTTTGGGCCCTAATCTTCCGTATTGCCTGTTAGGATTTCTAAGGCTCTAAAAAATAATAAGGAATCCTAACCCTTCATTCTCTTAGCCTAATTCTTTCACATGTATTTTGCTACTAAATCTTAAAAAAATCTATGTTTAGGTGTTTTGGGCTATTTGGCCATCATAGCTCAATACTATCTCAACCCTTAATTGTTCTCTCAAACTTCTAATTAGACCTAAATACTAGTAAATGGAAGTGCTTAGAGCACTTCTAGATTTTTTGGTCAATTTAATTTGCATTCATAGGCACCTTTTTCAAATGCTATGTGAATATACTTATATTGTCTTTTGGACTATAAATAATCATAAACGTGTGCAAAAAGCAAAAAAACAAAAATTCCAAGGCCCATGTGACAACTACGGGGCTCACAATATGCTTAATGGATTTGCTGAAGTTTTCTTAGACGAATTCTATGAATGGGTTGAATATGATAAAAAATTTACTTTGTAAGTAAAAGAGGGTACCTTTAAATGTCCCCCCCCCCCCCCCCCCCCTTCAATAATTATAAATACCAATAGGATGCCCTAAAATACTAAAATTTACCTTCATTTTTAAAAACAGCATGTCTTATAATCCACTCTATAAGGTAAATAGCCCCTTATTAAATAGGGCGTTATTGCAGGTGTATGCAAATTCTATAAGGAAATACCCTTCCATCAAGAAGTAACAAGAAGGATGTCAACTCTTTCATCCAAAAAGTGATGGATGATCTAGACCATCATTTAGAAATCTTGAGCCAAAAAATAAGAAGAAAATGAAAAAATGTTGATCAACAAGAATCAAGAAGAAGAATGTGAATTGCCACACTTAAAAAGTGGTGGCTACACTTAGGAAGTGATGGTTGGCCTAAATCCTAACTATGAACAAGAAAAATGAAATCTTCACCGTTCATCTTCAATAATTGTAGATGCTACGTGCAGCTGCCACGTCATTGTTGTCACACTATATTCTATGATTGTACAAAGACTATTCTATAATTGAACAATGACTTCTTCATATCTGTTATTCAACTACTCTAGAACTATTGTACAAGTGCTCTATAAACACTAATATAAGAAAAGGGGGTCCTAATTAACATAGGATTAACTGGTTCATATTGATTGTCAAAAAAATGGAATATTTGTGTATTGATCTGGCCAATGCATTTCTTGACAAAAATAGCAATCAAGACAATTGTGTTGATTTTGACCAAAAACAAAATTTGCTTAGTTGATTTGGCAATCCATTCAACATTCTAAAAGTAGAATTTCAAACCTCATTTTGGCATAGTAGAGTAACTTTTTTCAAAAAACTTTAACCCCTAATGGTCCATGCACTATAAAAAAATGGGTATTTTATGACTGCAAAAATATGACTGGGGATGACTGGCGCCTGCTTGTAGTTATATTCTTAGAGGCCAACACCTTGGTGAAAAATATGACTGTAAAATATGACCAGTAGTCATATTTTGACCTTGTACTTCACAAGTATATAATATACGTCTATAAGGAATGCCAAAGTACTTTATAGCAAATGGCAGGGAACATGTTTAGAGAACAACGAGTCATATTTGCCAATCATATTTTGGTTGAGTCATATTTTGCAGTCATATCTCCACAATAGTGACATTTTTGAGGGGGAAGGGCAACCAAAGGGAAATTTGGGTGGGTAGTCATATTTTTGCCTCAATCATATTTTGTAGTCATATTTTTTTATCAGTCATATTTTGTAGTTACATTTTTTTTGGTAGTGATTTTTCTTTATTTGGGCAGCACAAGAAGAAGTGGGCAATAGTCTAAGATGATCCTTTTGTATTCCTTAGAGTATAAGTGTGACTTTATTTCATGCCTTTTAATTTAATTTTTTTTTGTACGTTGTATCCATTATACAATTGGCGTCAAATGCCTTGGGTAGTACATGTTTTCATTATAACTAATTAATTTAAACTTTTTGTAGGATTCACAAGGGATGTAGAGTAAAATAAAGCAGATAACAATAGGAAACAATTGACGGGTTCATTCTTGGTCCGTTGGATTGGAAGGGATGCCTCATTTTTAGATGCCATGTGGTAGGAACATGTTTATATTTTAATAAATATATTAACCCCTAAGAGCCCAAGGCCTTTTCTACCTCAAAAAACACCCAAAACTGCCATTTCTAGAGCATTCATCAAAAAAGTTTGAAAATTTGATTTTTTTGGAAATGTAACCGTCGTATCTTGTAGTTAACTTGTGTGAGAACATGTGGTAAAAATTTCGTGAGGTTTGACCATATAGATTGGGAGATATTTGCATTCAAAGTCTGTTTGTTTGTTTTTTTCCACTGTGCCCGAAAATTTCAGATGCCTTTGACCGCCATTTGCTGAATTTTTTTCCACTACCGACCTCCAATTTCTAATTTTTTCTTATGTAGAAACATCTTAGGCATGTGCATGCCAATTTTCAAGGCAATTTAAGACAATCCCAGTATTCAAAAAAAATAAAATTTGCCACTATGTCCCAAGAAATGACAATACACTAGGCCATTTTCAAAAAAAAATTCCCATCACACACTTGGTGATCTAAAAAATCTGAACAATGGATTGAAAGATGCACTTGTATTTTAGAAGTAGAAAAAAAAAATTTGAAAAATGTCAAAATCTCTAACATCTACAAGCTCCTAAAGCCTCATGTGACCTCCCAATAGGCACAACAATAGCCTCTCTTGCCACCTCTCCTCTCTTGCCACCTCTGCTGCCCCCTTGGGAGTCAAAGTCAGATTCCTGAGGGGCAGCAGATTCCCGAACTGAAATTAATTTTCAAATGCTCATAGCTTTTGGAGGATAAGTCGGAATTTGATGAAATTTATCTTCCCGCAAAGCTAATGTGATTTCCTATCTCCCAAAAAAGTTTCAAAAAATCATGTGAAAAACTGAGGTCACATGAGCTTGCCCGAAGTACCAAAAAACCCTCCCAGAGACACTTGGGCTTTTAGGGGTTAAAAGAAAATTGTAGGACTTTGAAAGAAAGTAGAGAGGAGTAAAACAATTAACCAAAAGAGACAATTCAAATTTTGTTTGAAGATTTAACAGGAAATTAGAGAGGAATTAAAGCCTAAGGACAAATTGCATCACCAACGTAGGACCAAGCCCTAGAATAATTAGAAATTAATGAGTAGTAATAGAAGTCAAAGATTGCAATTTTAAATTATTCCAAAAAATAGAAGAAAAAAATGAAAAGATAACTTGAAGAAAGTCAAGAAGGGGAAGTAGAAAGAAGTAGGTTGAATAAAAAGAATAACAATGATTATAGACAAAATTTATCTACCTTTTTGTAAGAGTTGTTATTTAAATTGTATATACAAAGACACAAAAAATGTGACAAAAATGAATCAATGCAAGCCTTAGGATACAATTACAATATGTGTATTGGAAAATGGGGATGTGGTGAAAATGGATTCCGAGACATGTCCTTAAATTTGGCACTCTGTCATTTCTCTTTTTGTAATTCAAAATCATTTAACCTAGATAATTTCTAGAGGTTTCCAATAACACATCATAGTTTAAAAAATAAATAAAATTTAAGGAGGATAGAATACAATGAAATTGAATAGTCAATAGTGTTAGTTTTGAATTTTTGGATAAAAAATAACAAATTCATCCAGCTCAAATTTCAAAGGAATTTTAAAATGTAGGTAACATTTAGAATTCAATCTTAAAAATAAAAATTAATTTAGAAGAAAATAGGCTAGACAAAAATGTTGGATGAAGCCTTGAAGAATGAATTAGAATCAAATTTTCATACATCCATAATTTTTGCTAAGAATATCCCATTATTAAAAAATTTACTATTTTAGAATAGGCATGAAATGCTCTATAACTTTAGCTAATAAATTTTTTGAATTTCTCAACTTGGATTTGGAAGGCTATAAATTTTACCTAGATTAGCTAAAACCATTCAAACCTCTAACTTTTACAATTTGTGTTAGCTTTTATAAAGATATGAACCACTTATACTCCTGCTTACATTTTATCATTTGAAATTTCTTGTTCATTGCTTAGAATGTCAATTGAACATGACAACATGTAGATGTCTAGAAAAATTTGTCAAGGAAAACACAGGACTCTTATAATGTATCTAATTTAGGATTCAAAGCTCACCAACAAAGAACATAGTTGTGCATGCTTTATTTCAAGGATATAGATAAAACCCTCACGTATGTCATGTATTGAAGTTTGTTTCTTTTTAAAAAAAGTTCTCAGCAATGTTATACAAGCCACATTTGTAGATGGTGTCTTTGTAAGGCCCTACAGAAGTCACAAAATTATTCATATAAAGATTGAGGCTTACTAGGGGCATGCACATGCTTGTATTGCAATAAATAGATGGTTGCTTAAATGTTCCTACAAGGATATAGATTATAAAAGCATAATCCCTTTTTTTGCTTCAAATAAACTTTTAAATAGTGCCTCTATCAAATACTTTTGCTCTTGTACACTTTATGCATGAATGTAGATACTTTCACAGATGCATGGCATCTATTTGGATGACCTCTTTTGGCCACAATTGTAGGACTGGTGCTTAAGGTCTTGCAACTTTTTTCCATGCATTTTGTGGAGTTTTAGTGTCAATATGTATCCACTTTAGATCAAATTTGGTTGTTAAAATAGCTTAATTGCTTGATATAGTCATATTTGGTCAATTGTAGGACCAAGGTAAGTCCCATGACTAAAGTAAGTCATATACATGACTAGAAAAAGTCACATGACTAGAGTAAGTTGTATGTATGACAAAATGACTATGACAGTTATATGTATGACAATATGACTTGAACAAGTCACATGATTAGGATTTTAAAACCCTAACCACCACTAGTTTAGGGTTTTAAAACCTTAGCCACCATTTTTTTGTAGCCGCCCTTTCAAAGTACAATATTTTGCAAATTTTTTTTCTTTCTTCTCCTTTTTTTTTTTTTTCTGTTGCCTCCTAGGTTTTGTTCCCTGTTGTTTTCTAGTTTATAGTTCTTGTTGCTTCTAAGTTTTTGTTTCTTGTTAATACCTTTCAAATCTTGCTTTTTTATGCTTCTTAATTCTTGCTTGTTGTTGCTTATTAGTTCTTTCTTCTTGTTGCCTCCTAGTTCTTGCTCTTTGCTTTTAATTTCCTCTTGTTTCTTTGTTCTTGTTCCTTGCTTTTAATTTCTTTTTGTTGCTACTTATTTTTTGCTCCTTGCTTTTAGTTTTCTCTTGTTGCCTCTTAATTCTTGCTCCTTGCTTTTAGTTTCTTCTTGTTACATCTTAGTTCTTGCTTCTTGTTGCTTCTTTAGTTCTTGCTTCTAATTTTCTTGTTGTTGCATCTTGATCCAAGCTTCTTGTTGCTTCTTATTGCATCTTAATTCTTGCTTCTTTTTGTTATTTGTTATATTTTTTTGCCTCTTGATTTGTGTTTTTTGTTACATCTTGCTTTTTGTTGCATCTTGTTGCATTTTATCTCTTGCTTGTTGTTACCTCTTAACACTTGCTACCTTTTGCTTCTAAGTCCTTCTATCACCATTGTTATTCTTTTTTCCTATTTATTTGCAATTTCTATAGATATATATTGTTTATGGCTTTTTTTAATTTTAAACTTGTATTATGTATTTTGTGTTGCTTTAAATCTTTGAAGGTTGAGGTATATTGTTCATTTACCAAAAATTAACCTCCTTGATTGTATATGTAGGCACCAAGTTGGAGTGAAGTTATTGAAGGCTACTTGCAACACCAAAAAGGCAACATCTTCACATTTTTGTAAGGAATATAGGTCCTATAAGTGTATAAAAATATGTATTTATAGAGTGTCATTGTGATATGTTTTATTTTAGTGACTAATAAATGGCTTTTGAAATGAGTGACATTCTTTCTTGTATTTACTTTCTCTAATATGATTGTCTCTTGTGCATCTCAAAAATCATACGTAATTGTTTTTATTTGGACATAATCTTTTATTTAGCTACTAAATTATATTGATGCATGACTCTAATGCATCATGTTCATTTATAATGTATAAACAACGTGATTGTAGTTTATGATAGAAGCTACTATAAACCTCACTCACTCCGATTACAAACGATGCATACAATTGTAAGAAATGTGACTCTCATTTATTTGGAATGTCACTTGCTTGAGTCATATTTCATAAAATATCTTGACCAAAGTATGATTGGTTGTAGTTACATAATGCACACAATCATGCCAAAAAAATGACTTTATACTTTTAGAAATATAACTACATTCAATAAGAATTGTTACATCAGCCAAAAATATTACTCATAGCAGTCACATCAATAGAGAATATGACTCATGAGAGTCATTTTTCACATCAATAGAAAATATAACTTGCAAGAGACATTCCATATAAGCAGAAAAATGACTCACCATAGTCATATGCCATGTCAATCAAAATATGACTCACCGTAGTCATATGCCATATCAACCAAAATATGACTCAATGCAGTCATACGCCACGCCAACCAAAATATGACTCACTACAATCATATTCCACATCAGCCAAAAATATGACTCAACGGAGTTATATTCCACGTAGGATTTTTTTATTTACCTGGGCAGGTCATGAGAAAGTCAAGACTCCAAGGATAGTCAATATATACGTCACACTGGCAAAATACATCTAAATATGGCTAAATATACCTCCAACCCATATAACTGCAAAATATGACTGCGCAAAATATGACTTGTCAATAATGATTGGGCGCAGTCATAATGCTAGTCATCTATAGTAGATTTTGGCGGAGTCATATTTTCAGATTTTATGACTCAACACAGTCATATTTTGTAGTCATAAAACACTCATTTTCTTGTAGTGATGACTATGTTTTCACCAAAAACACTCCAAAATTGCCATTTCTAGTATAAGTATCAAGTTTTAGGAAAAAAACATTTTTGGACACATGTAACCATAGGATCTTGTAGTAAATTTGTTTGAAAATATGTAGAAAAAATTCCAGAATTTCCCACCTTGTGGATTGCAAGATATTAGCATTTGAATTGATAAAAATCTTTTTTATGGCCCTACAAAAATCGGGCAGCTGCACTTCACACGGTCACATTTAAATGAAAAAATGTCCAAAATGGTGGTTACTCCTTGGATTCATTCTTCAAAGCAAGTTGGCTACATTCTTGAAAAATTTTAGATCATTTGGAATTGTACAGCATATAGGAAAAAAGTAGGTTGTAGAAAGAAGTAGAGAATGATTTAAAACACAAAATTGTTAATAATTTAATTATGGAATTGAAAAATGTCAATCCCAACGGTTTTAATTTTGCAATAAACAATATACATCCTATGCTTTTATTTTTTTCAATGTTAAAAATTGAGTTAAATAAAGGACTTCAAAGTTTATTTTAGAATTGGGAATCCATAACTGCCCGCAAACTAGAACACCTCATAATTTTCATCTTATAAATCAAAATGGAATAATTCAAAGCTTTATACATATACATAAATCTAAAGAACCAATTTCAAATTTTTATTTTTTTTAAAAGTGATCTTTTGAGCTGCTCGCCGATTGTTGAAAATGACATATCATCCAATATCTTTTTAGCCATGTAGTCAAAAGTTTTGAAAAATTTTGAGCCTTAAAGCTACTCCTTGGGCGCACATTGTATGAATTTTCAAAGAAAAAATAAAATTTCCATTTATAGTGAGGTGCCCAATATTTCTGTGTTCCCATAAAACATTGTTTGGTCCTTTAGGGGTTAAACTAAAAAATGGTGGAAAATCAAGCCAAATTTCATCTGTAAAAATCCATTTGACATTTCAAGGCTTCAATAAAAAGTTATAGAAAAAATTCAGAGAAGAATTAAAAGGGTACAATCGACTTGTGTTCTAACTTACTCCCCATTCTCTTTCTTCTTCCTTCTTTTTCCTTTCTCACTTTTTTCGCTTCTAAACTATTCCTCTTACATATTCATGGCATTGGTGGCCCTTCAGCTACTTTGCTATGCCTCCCAAGGTGGTGGTTAATGGGCACTAACACCAATACCTATCCCTCCTTTTTAGTGGCCCATGGGATTCTTTAGATCCCTTTTGAAATTTCTACTTCCTTCCTTTCCCACTAACTAAGCACCTTCACTTCTTCTTGACTTCTATTCCAAGTTTTGAGCTTTGAGTTGTTTGTGCACAAGAGCTTGTTTTGTTGGCGAGAGTCTAAATTTGGTTTAAGCTATGTGAAAATGTTGCTAGTTTTAAATTTGACTAACCTACTTCCCTAATCTCTCTTTATCTATTTAATTCTTCCAATTGATTCTATTCTACTCTCCTAACCTACTCTACCTATATAGTCTCTTCTAATTGAGTCTACTTTCGCTTCCTAATCTACCTCTATCCATCTATTCTCTTTTAATTGAATCTATACTTTTTCCTAATCTACCTTTATTAATTGAGTCTACTTCCTTAAACTAGATTGGAATATACCCAAAAACCCATATTTTAGTCCCAAAAAAAGAGGTGTACGACTTGGAGGCGCAGCTTGACATATGAGAGTTAGTGCAAAAGAGAGCTCACAACATGTACACAAAGATAACAAGTAAGAAGGGACCCCAAAGTCCTTCACACAACTTGGAAAACACAAACAATAGAGCAAAAATGGCTCTCAAAAACACCATTTAAGATTTTTTGGCTAAAAATGCCAAAAATTCAACATAAATTGGATCCAATGGACCTAAGTAATATAAATGGGGGTGATTTGAGAGGGAAATGGATTACCTTTTATATTATTCTGGAGCATCCACCTCCTCTCATTTTAACTTAAGTAAACCTATCTCTTTGTATTTTCATCCTTATCTTTAGGATTTTCACTTTGTACATTATTCCTAAACTCTAACTTTTGGAAATTAATTCGAAATTGCAAACGGATTGTGCCATTGGCTTCAAAAGGCCATTTTTAGAGTCCCCCCCCTCCTTTTTCCTTTGCCATAAGATCATGGAAAACTACCGCCAATCTAGAATAGTAAATGGTTAAATATCTAACTTTGGACGTTTACCTTTTCTGAGATAGGTGATTAGTTAGGATTGTTTGAAAGGACCAAAGGTGTAAGAAAAGGCCCTTTGTTGACTTTGCTCCAATTCTATGTGTTTGTGGCTCCCCAGTCAATTCCATGTAAATTCCTCCACGTTGTAAATTTGGAGGAATTTTGCCAGTTTGGATATCTTCCGCTATCAAAATGTTTTGAAACTTGTCAGGATGTGTTATTAATATAAAAGAACGTATTCTAATTTTTGCTGAGATTTTACCGCAACCTACGTAATTTCTTATAATTTTCCATTGTAGATTTTAGCGGTTGACTGTCAGGAAAAGGTATTTTTGCAAATAAAAAATTTCTAAAATTTTTTGTGGGACCTCTCATGAAATTCCAAAAAAGATGTGCGAGTTCATGTTTTTACTTTGCACTTGTAGGAAAGGAAGATAAATTTCCATCCCCCCTGTAATTATTGGTAATCAGGAAATCTTCCACATACAAGGAGATCTTGACGAATCAATTTCATTTTTGATCTTTTGACATGATCCCGACCATAGATCACCATTTGTTGGTCGTAGATTCTTTTTCTAGCCCGTCTTGAGGTAGTAACTCCTGCATATTAACTGAAATTGGGGTTTCTACTATTTCATTGATGCAGTGAGGAAACTGAAATTTTTCTTTGGAAATATACCTAAAGATCTCGTTGGACTTTCTTTGGACCAATTAGCTATAGTAAGTCACATGCATAGTAGATTTAGGCTATTTTGGACAATATCATTCAAACCTTCTAACTTCTACCAATCTTTAGGTTCTTATTTAGATATAGGTGGATATACAAGATATTCTAGGAATAAAACTCTAATAAAAAACCAAATTCTATATTGGCATGTAACATACATATTTGGATCTTATACTCTTTTGAAGGTTTTTTGTATATAATTATAACCAAAAATGTGAAATTTGAAAGGAAAAGAAATTATGATTTCCAAATGATGAATTAAGAGCTCACACAAAGCTCTTTCTTAAGTGATAAATTTATTGCTATATACAAGTTTACCCTGAGTTATTGCACAATGCCATACTGGTAGGAGTTTAAATGAACCTTGAAGTTGACCCTGACTAAAAAAACAATTTACATCAACAATGTGAAAAGGCCACCGGAAATGCATGATTTCAGGGAAAATCATAGAAGATTTTTTTTCTTAAAGTTAAGAATAAATCAAAAAAAGATAAAAAAGAGTAGAAAAATTAAAAAGATAAAAAAGATTTAAAGAAATGAAGAAGACAAGACAAAAGTAATTTTTTTTTTTTTAAATTATAAAATGTAAAAACTAAAGAGTTGAAAATATAAAACACCGGAAGGGGAGAAATCATTTCTTCTAAGAATAAATAGAAGAAATTTACAGTTAATGAACAGATAAGTGCTGCGCTTGTGCAATTAAGGAGTTCAAGTCATTTATTAGTCATTCTTTTGCAATTCCATATGTACCCATTTTCTTGGAGTATGTATGCTCATTCAAAAATGCAAAGTGGTGATGTGTGATTTATTTGCGGTATAATTATAAGTGCTTTTGAATGTTCCAAAGCAATGTTTTCAATACCATGTCACATGTGGACGACAAGATGTCCGATGGAATGTCAAGATTAAACCCATCAAAATTATAAAAAAAAAATAAAAATTTAGCAAATGTGATCCTAATGTGCCAAGACACGTCTTTGCCAATGCTGATGAACATCATGACAAAATAGCCAGTGTCACGTCATGATAAAAAACCCTGTTTTAAAGAATGAAAGAGAGTCGTCAATCTTATTAGTATCTTAAGTAGATAAGCTATACTTTTTACTTTGAGATTTTGTAAAGTACTTCTAGAATGTTAGAAAGTTACAAATGATTTGAATTTCTACCTATCTCATCAACAAGTCTGTAAAAAAATTTCATCTTTAATCCTTAAAGGAATTTGAATCAACAAAAGTGTAATTTTTTGGTATTCCTGCCTTAATTCTTGAGGCCCAAATACTACTTTTTTTTTACTAAGGATCTCCAAGTACAGTGACCTTCAAAATTATTCATGTATTTCTAGTTTGAAAGTTTGGTGAATCATCAAACTATAATGGTATTTTGGACTAACAATAGATAAGTTCTATTACAATCTATTAATTTTCAATGAATTTTTAATATGACAAGGTTTATCACTTGTCTCTTTTTGCATGCACTTAAATTAATTATTTTGTTCATTTTCTTCATTAGGACAATTTTGAAGGCCCTAGGAAGTGAGTTCCCCTCATGTGTACCAAAATAGAAGTGCAGATCAATCCAAATTGTTGTGAAGTGTTTCATATTTATTTTATTACGTCTAAAACCATTTGTGTCTCTTCAATTTGTGCTCAACTTCACAATGGAAGATAAAATGACCATTGTTATAGGGAAAGCAAAGATTTATACATTTTGTGCTTTAACCCCTAAAGGACCAATTGACCAAGGCCTTTTTTTTGCCAAAAAACTCTCAAAACTGCCATTTCTAGAGCAAAGAGTAAAAAACCTTGAAAAAAATGTTTTTTTTGCACATCTAACCATAGGATCTTATACTTAACTAGTATGAGAATGTGTGGAAAAAATAATAGAATTTTTGACCGCACAGATTGCAAGATATCTGCATTTGAAGTGAAAAAACAAGTTTTTCAACACATTGCGGGACTAGATTTTTTGACTTTGAACATTTTTAACTTAATTTTTTTGCACGACAAAGTTTTGAGCTTTTAATCTTTCTAGTGGATAATTGGGTTGAGAGTCTAGTGGAAAAAAAAAAACTCAAAAAAACTTAATTTTCATTCTTAAAAAAATTGTTAAGTAGAAGTAGGTACAAGATAGAATGAAAGTCTAAAATATTAAAATCTTTTAGATGGAATTAAAATGCACTAATTCCAATGGTGAGATTGTTTTAGCACACAAATTAAACCATGTGGAACTTTTTTATTTGAAAAATTGCACAAATTGCATTCCAAAATGAATCCTACAAGTTATTTTTCTCAAAAAGATGCTCTAATTGCCCAAAAAACAAGATTGTCCATAATTTTCTCGTAAAAAATCCAAATGAAATGAATCAAAGCTTTCCAAATAGAAAAAATAATAATCTATATGGGAATTTTTCTTTTAAATATTAAATTTTTTTAAAATTTTTTTGTGCTGACCCTTCTCCCTTGTTTTGAGCTTATTTGGGCATAATTTTTGTTCCTGGGCACCGATTGAAAAAAACTTATATTCCCACAAAGCTTATCAGTTTTTCTATCTGCAAAATAAGTTTCAAAAAATCATGACAAAAAAGCAGCCCGTAGGTACTTACCCAAAATCCCATTTGTCCCCCGAATGGACAATGGTCCTTTAGGGGTTAAAAAGGTTCTAATGTAAACAATATAGCAAAAAGTTATAATGTTTGTAAGTCAATTATATAAAGATTTTGCAAGAATCATTTTCCAGATGCAAAACACTTAGTTGTAGATAGATCGTGCAAGATGATGAGGGGTATTACTGTATGCCATATACTTTCTAGAGCAGGTTAATATCCAAGTATAAAAGAGAAGAAACCGCATTTCTCAAGGCAAAATGTTAAGGCTAGCTTAGAATTTATGAGGAAGTACAAGTATTAGACTATTGATGATTGGAGTCACATGAAATTCTCAAATGAGTCTAAAATTAATAGATTTTCACTAGATGGAAGAGTTTGGTGATGGACTTATGATCCAGAGGAACTTCCAAAGTGAACCTTCATTCCAATACTTAAACATGGTGATGGATTGATCTATATGTATTTATACATAGAATTGGTATAATTTTTAGGTTGCCTCCATCTACATAGTTATCCAAAATTCCAAAAGCAGAATTTCTATAAAACAATTCCAAAGTTTAATTTAAATGCATCAAAAATAATCTTTTAACAAGGCAATGCACTAATATATACCTCTCATAGCATGAATTGCTGGTTTTCTACCCAATCTTTTAGTCTTTTATCATGGTCTGCTCAATCACTAGACATGAATCCCATTGAACATCTCTAGCAAATTTTAAAAAAGTGATAAAATTGGCATGATACACCAACATAGGGATTAAACAGAATTTTGGCCCTGTATGAAAGAAACCTTATTTTCTGTCATTTTTAATGATTGTTGAAGGCTTATATTTGAATCATACAGTTATCGCACCAACTGAGCTATTATACAAACTTCTGCAAAGTTGAACATGCATTTGGTTAAATTCTGCAACGTATACATCAACATTTGAAGTGAACAATAGTTCCCCGGAGCACAAATTATCCTTTTAAGCAGTGATGTGGTTGCTTTTGGTCGAGTTGCTTGCAACTAGAGTGATACATTTTTATGAGTATGGGTTTAGTTGTCATCTGATTCATTGTTTTTTCTATGAATGCCCAAATTCACCTTTCTTCTCCATATCACCAAAATTCCGAAATCAATGGTTTTGTAAACCAGAGAACACAAGTGGCACATACACATACTTCCAACTTCAAATATAAATTTCAAAATTTCAATTTGCAAACAGCAAGTTGATCACAATGTGCAAGTTCTTGATGTCCCTCAATGACAGTGAACACTTCAAGTCCACCTAAATAGATCAATGCATGGTTGCCAGATCATTCACCTGATCTTTGGATGCATGTAAATACACAAAATTATCTTACACCGCTCAATTGTAGAACCACCGAGGTATAGAGCTCACCACTTTGGTATTCCAACACAAAGCTCCATCACCAAGAGAGCTCAAGTACGGTACCAAAAATGTCAACCAGACCATCTCAGTCTGCAAATTTGAAGAAGACAGGTCTTACAAAGTGGCCTCGAGCAAAAACAGTACTCTGTAGGGCAGATTGAACATGTAATCAGGTATTTTGATACTGAGTACTTGCTTTGCTTGCCCTTGAAACAAAGACTAGAAAAAAGAAACACACCTGAGGGTTTGTGTATCTTAAGGCACTATCATTCTGCATTAGGTTGGCGAGAGCAGTACCTTGAAGGTCATCCACAAGGGTTTTCGGACAAAATTTATTTCGTTATTAGGGCAAAATTGTGGCCATCCATTGAGAGTGATGGGAAGGTGCAAGTATCAGGAAGAAACAGACCAAGATTATGCGCGAAGGATTGACAAGCGAAAGGAAGCAAGAAGCCATTGACGGTGACCAACAATGTACTGCTTCAATTTAAGCTTCCTAATAAACCACTGTGAGTGTTTGATCTCTACCCAAGAGACCAAACAAGCACAACCAGGTTCTATAGTAATTTAGTGAATTCTACCGGTAATTGGCTGTAGTAAACGAGCTACCTTCCAAGCAATGGAGCTTTTTTACCACAAGTGTGAGTAGCTAAGTAGAAGTTGAAGGATGATTGATTTAATTCTAGGTTTTTCCCTAGTTTGAAGTATTATCTTATCCTAAGCGTTCAATTGTCGTTTAATTAAGTCAATTCTATGTGAATTCTAATCTAGAATACGTTTTGCTGTACTTGTAACTTTACTTTTCTATCAAATTTAAGTTTTTATTTTGTCTTCCTTTGTTAATCAACCTCTATCCAGTTTCTATTATTACTATTCTAATTTGATTTAAAGAATTAAGGATTAGTTCAAATTTGCAAAATCTTTGGTAAAATTTGACTGATTTAGCGGTTCATCAAAATTTACCTTAAGTTTTACTCCTTTTGGTAAACTATTTTATCTCTTCTTCTAAAATTTTCTACCTTTGTTAAAAATTCAATTACTTAATAGTTAAAAAGTTTTAGTAAATTTTGACCAATTGACGGTTCTTCAAAATTTACTCTAACTTTTACTTCTTCTTGTTAAATTATTCTAACTTTCTATTTTTTGCTAAAAGTTCTTTTACTTGATCTAAAGTTAAAAGTTCGTTGGTAAATTTTGACCGATTAACGGTTCATCAAAATTTACCTTGAGGTTTTTACTCCTCTTGGTAAATTATTTTAACGCTTCTTCTAAATTTCTACCCTCAGTCAAAGTTCAATTACTTAAAGTTAAAAGTTTTAGCAAATTTTGACCGATTCAACGGTTCATCAAAATTACCCTAGGTTTTATTCTTTTTTGAGATAAATGTAAATTCCTAATTACTTTTGACTTTCTTCCTACTAATCCTTCCCGTTAATTTCTAAGGTAAATAATTGATCAATTTTACGACAAGTTGTGGTAAAATTCCGATAGTTAACTCCTTTTTTTGACTTCTATTGGGTTGGTTAATTTAAAATGACGGGGTGGTTAATTTCTTTAATCGTGGAAATTAAGAAAAACATGGTTAACTTTTTAAATCCAAAGTAAAGGTTGTTTAGGTGAAATTAGATTTCACCTAATTCTTATTTACTTCAGAAGAAAAAACTTAACTTGAGTTTAATCCTTTTGGGGATTCTACTTTAAATTTCTAACATTGTAATTTTCTTCTCAATCTCCAACTCTAATTTAGATCCTAAATTCCTTTAGATTATCCTTTGGATGATTTCCTAATTTTTCATTCGTTTCTTGCATGGATTTCATTCTCTCACTACTTTCCCATTTTTTATTGGATTTTTATGTTTAATATCTTTTCGGAAAGCTACGAGAAATTCCTACTTGATTTTGAATTCTAATACTACTAATAAATTCTTCTAAGGTTTGATTCTAATTCCTATTTCCGGCTCTAGATTTTAAAGCAAATCAAAATTAATTAAAAATCAAAACACAATTAGGGAGTGAGAATTAAGCACATACTTTGGAATCATTGATGGTCTCATGCTCCATTTGGATTGTGAAATCCATCCCTTGTTGGTGTGCTCCCTCCACGTTTTGTATATATTCGATTCTTGATATTGAAAAAAATGGTCAGTCAGTGGTTATTCCACATTTTCCTTTCCTTATTTCAATTGTAATTAGTTAATTCTCTTTGTTATCTTGATGTTTTTTTTTTCCGTACTAATTTAATCCCAAGATGTCCTAATTTTCTTCTCTTTTAAAAGTCTAAGGTAATGTTTTGGATTTGTTCTAATCTTTTTAATTTTAGTCTTCTATATTCTATCTTAATACTAAGTAAGTTGTATTTTTATGGTTTCCTATATTTCTTTTTCTAGGACTTTAAGTTTATCTAAGGCAAATCTCAAATGATTCCAATCTTGAAATGGTCTAAAATGTTTTATAAGTCAAATTTTAGCAAATTAACTTATTCTAAATTTTTCTATGGTTTAAATAATCCTAGAAGTATTTTTAATGATCTATTATTTTTTCCTATGGTGATATCTTTTCTTTCCACTAAAGTCTTTAGTTTTTCAAAGGCAAATCTTTGAAAAAAATCTAAACTTTTGGAATATTGGTTACACTATTAGGGAAGTCAAATTTTAGTCAATAAATGGTTTCTAAGTTTTTCCTAAATTTAACTAATTTCTAGAACCATTAGCAAGTCAATTGTTATTTTGTTTTTATTTGTTGACTTTAATTCCCACCTTAAATTATGTCAAAGATTTGATTTTTTATTCAAAAGAGAACTTACCTTGACTTTTTGGGACCTTCTCCTTCTTCTTTCACAAACTTTGTATTAGTCTTCGATTTGTTTCCAATTTGCACCTCACTCCTTATGCTTCACAAAAATTTTTAGCTGATGACTCAGTTTGATTTTCTTCCTAATGCTTGAAGGATGTAGTGCTGTGAGAGCCTGAAAGTATGAGAGAATTTGGAGGCAACCAGGTGCTGGAGGACTGGGGATGAGTTATTATTCTTGTGCTTGGAAAGGTATCGCAAGTGAGTTGACTTCTGAATGAGATCACCCTCTCTGGCTTACAAGCCAAATTTCAGACTTCTTCTGACTCTAAGCAAAATTTCAGGCTTCTTTTGGCTCTAAGCAAAATCTCAGGCTTCTTCTAGCTTTAAGCAAAATTTCAGGCTTCTTCTAGCTTTAAGCAAAATTTCAGGCTTCTTCTGGCTCTAAGCAAAATCTCAGACTTCTTCTAGCTCTAAGCAAAATTTCAGGCTTCTTCTAGCTTTAAGCAAAATTTCAAGCTTCTTTTGGCTCTAAGCAATTTTCAGGCTTCTTCTAGCTCTAAGCACTGAAATTTTTTAAAAGGTACCGATATCACCTAGAATTTATTATGCTGGGATATAGTTCAAAGAACTAAGCTTGGTGTTCAGATTTTGCAAAAAATAAAACCAAAGGGGGCCCGTAGGCATCCTCTCCGTGTTTGGTTTTATGATACAAGATGATGGGTGACCAGTATGGCTTGGTCAAGGCAGTCTGACCGGCTGGTTCTCTTGGCTCCGGCTGGTTCACCAGTCCGGCTTCTGGCTGGTTCTCTCGGGCTCTAGCTGGTTATTGGAGACTTGGTATTTCTCAAATTCAGAACCTCGGCTGTTGCCTTGCCACTAATTGGGGTCCCTCAGGAACCCTTTTAACCAAAAACTAACTTGAAAATTTCTAAGCTTGAGGCCGTATTCTAAAGGAAAACTAACACACTATCTTTTTATGGTTTTGACAATTTTTTCTAAAACAATTCCTCTTAGAGGCAAAGCTTCGCCATATTGGAAAATAATTCCCCAAAAGTATAACAAAAGAAACTCAAATGTTAGTGATTAAAAGTTAAGTCCAGGAGTGAAGCTTTGTCATATTGGGGTTTTTGGCCCCAAATTCTGGACAAGTCCACTAGCGGTTAGTATTGTGAGGGTTGGTGCTCATCCAACTCACTCCAAATGACAACAAATACTTTGGACCACGTCTTCCCATGTCTAGGCTTCAGGGAAAATTTTCTACAACCCAAAGGGTGTAAAATTCCACTCCAAAAAAGCTCAATTGGAAGTGATTAGTATGTCATAGACTCAAAATATGAAATCCAAGGGTTCCAACTACCGGCGTTGCCGAAATTTGGTTGGAATATCCCTGGTGTTAGTACTAAAAATTAAGGTGAAGGAAGCAATTGCACAAAATATGCGTTAGCAGTGATTTAAAGGGACCCCAACGTCCTTTGAATGGCACCAAAAATCAAACAAAGAATGGAATACAAGACTCTAATGCAATGAAAGCAAGGTTTTTGGTTCCAGACCAAAAACTCAACAATTGCCAACGATTTTGGCAGAATAACAAAGCGAGAACCCAAAGCCTCCTGTCGGCTCAATTAACATAAAATGAAGAAAAAGGGGTGCAAAGGGAGTTGGTGGGAGCCCTTTTATACGTTTCCGAGGCTCCCATTTACCTCCTTTTACTCTAAATAATATCTACGTAAACTAAAATAATATCTAAGTAAATTAAAACTACCAATTACTACGCCTAATTCTACCCTACAACTGAATGGGTTATATCTTTTGGAGAAAAGCTCCAAATGGAAAATGGTCTGCGACGTTGGCTCTAGAAGACCCTTTTTAGTCTAGGAACCTTCTAAACCCCTACTCCTAAGTCGATTTTCTTCATAAAAGATACTGTTTTCCAACCTAGTGAAAAAGGTGGAAAATCCAACTCTTGGAGTTTATAACTTTTGCTGATTCTAACTAGCCAGGGTTGTCCGGAAGGTCCAAGAATGTCAAAAAAGAGTTGCTGTTGACTTAATTCGGACTTTGTCAGCTCGTGATTCGCCGGTCCATCCACAAATCCACGAATGTTTTGGAATTTCGTTAAATTCCGTTAGTGCCGTCGGTTTGGGTAGTTACCGATGTCGGAATGTTGTAAAACTTGATTAGGCTCTTATTCAAACTAAAATACACTATCCTAATTTTTAGTGGGATTTTATCATTACCAGATTAATTTCTATGAATTTCTTAATCTGTGGTAATTTTGGTTGACTTCCGAGGGAGTCATCTTCTGCAATTTGGAAAATTACAAAATAATTTGGGAAGCTTCTAGGAAGTTTCCAAATCCTTTTCGCAAAATTCCAACCCAAACTGGTACTTATTCAAGGAGAAATAAATTCCTATCTCCTGATTTCAATTCCTTTACAAAGGAATCTTCCTCGTATGAGGGAATCTTGGCAATCCGTCTTCGCCATTACACTCCTGGCATATTTCTAAGTCAGAAACACCTCTCTCCATGTCGCGGTCGCCTCCTCGTGATTTTCTATGAATTTTGGCTTAAAAAGTCTTGCGGGGCAACTATTTACCAATATTTTCTTTCAAGTTTGGTTTTCATCCAAACTCCTCTCGTGGGCTTTCTAAGTTACTGGTAAACTATAATGACCTATATTTACTATTTTTAGCCAATTCATTATTTGTATGCATCTTCATGGTAAAAACTCTTTTTAAATTCTATCAATATTCTAATATTTGGGTGTAGGTTGAAATTAGAACTCTCCCAATTCCTATTTGGGCTTTCATTTACCCATTTCTACTGCTAGAACTTAGGAAACAGCACAAATTCGAATGGTTTTGATGCTTTTGGGGTTTTTCTCTCAACATGTATTATTCTATTTCAATTATTCACAAAGTAGTATAACTGGTCAATTTGATAACAATTTACTCATTAAAATGAGTAAAAAGCAAAAAAATTTAGACTTTGAGTTCCAGGTGACAACCTTGGGGCTCACAACCACCAAGAAGATTTGCGTCTAAGCAAGACTTCAACTTCCTAATAAACCACCAAAAAGAAGACTTCAGTTTCATAAAATTCGGCAACTTTTACCAGACCTACACATCAAGCAACTTTAGATACTTTGCAACAGTTGGCCTTTGGTTTGGCACCCAATGCAAGCATTTTCCCATCAAATCCAAAAGCTTCGAGTCCAGTAGAACATATGATGTGAACAAAAGGTGCCCGATGCCCCAGATGTCAACTTTGGTATCATGAGGCCCAACTATCATCTCCGGAGCATGTGAAATGGCATCTAGAGGGTGGAGCTTGAAGCATTGATCCCTCTTTATTGCCTCATCAAGATCCACTAGCACCCATTTCCCAGCATTTTTCATGTCACAAAGAATATTTTTCCACCTGACGTCTCTATGCATGAGTCCTCTCCCATGCAACCACTGTAGTGCTTCACACAAACATCGGATACAGGATGTCAGTTTGTCATTGCTGTTTGGTTTTGCAACCACAGCCCTCTGCACCACAATAGTTTGGTTTGAATCCCTTCTATGGAAAAGACATTCCACATTTGGACAAGATGACGTTGCCTCATGGATGGAAGTAAATTTTCTATACAAAGCTTCATTTGGATATGACTTCTCTACCTTCCTTTTGAATGGACAAATAATTTTCCACTGTCCCTCCAAATGAGAGGCATATCCGACTCTTCATCCACTCCTTTGCAAACAGCTTCCATTGTTTTCAGCAACTTTGCCAGAGTTATGCAGGCCAGTACAAGCTTAAGTTGATCCTTTGCCCGTGATGTATGGAATTGAATGAGATCATTGCACATTTTCTTGGATTCCACCACGTGTAGTACACAAAATGTCACTGTAGTTGCCCTTGCATAGTATGCCATAAGAAATGGGAGGTTCTTATATGTCCAATGCAATTTTGAAATCAATTCTTCTTTTGGATCACCATCAATTGAAGTGCCTTTCCCTTCCCTTCTCCACAAAGCATGGAACTGGAAACCAAACCTAACGACCTTGGCGGGTCTTGCTCCACTAATACTCCCTTCACCAGACTTGTTTTGCTCTGCTAGCCAAGGGCCATCAAAGAAAAACTTAAGTGGTTCCTCAGTAACTGTGTCCCAAAAGTGGTGTAAAGGATCTTTTGTATCAGTTGTGTATGGTGGCATTGGAGGGTGCACAACTTAGCATGCACAAGGGAACAATTTGATAACACTCCTCATCAGGTCCAGCTAGTTAGAACAACTTGCCCTTGTTCGACGGCAAAGACTTCCACATATTCAAAGTGACAGGAAATCGTAAGCCATCCTCCAATTCAGTTTGCAACAACCCGCGCAACTCATCCATGTTGCAAACACGCACACATTGCTGAACTATATCCTTCTGAATGGACAAATTATTGTCATTTTTGGAGGTACTTGGCGAAAGACTCAATTACAAGACAAGCTGCTCATTGACAATGAGATCATACATTGTGAGGGTTTAGGGTGCAAGGTGGTCGGTGTAATTGACCACTAATTGACTAATTGTGTTGCTGAAAAAGGAGCAGGAACTTGAAAGAATGCATGCTTCCGGGCTTAAGGTAATGATTAAGCTACCAAGATAAGAAGGAGAATCATATTGGTAGGAGGTGCTACCCCTATGCCAACCCTAATTCCATAACCATGAACTAAATCCTCGCCCAAGAATATGAACCAGACAAGATACTAATGGAAACCTTAGCCAAAGAAAAGAAGTGGATATAATCAACTAGATTATGCATTAAGTGTTGGGACAAGTAATTTCACCTGACGTCTCAGCCTTGAATAGCAGCAGATCTTTTTTCCGCAATTGCTCCTCTTTTTTCTGCAGTTGTTCATTTTTTTTCCACAGATGCATTTTCTCTTCCCGCCAGTAAGCAACATTGACCTCAGTGGCAGCCTGTGTCACTTTTCCTTCCACATAAACAATCTGTTGCTCTACTTTTCTAATCTCTTGCTTCACCTCTTCAATTTTGGTATCCATTGCTCGAAATGCATTGAACCCATTCAACACGCCTATGTTGCCTACATGACCACCTACTGTAACATACAACCTTAGCAGCAATTCATTAGAACAATGTCACACGCAAACTTGAGCAGTGCTCAAAATGCAGAACAAATTCCGCTCAGCCAATACAAACTCCGATAAAGACAACAATTCAACAAGCAGAAAAAATAAAATCAACTGCCAAACCACAATCAAAGTTCATGGCGCGCATGACAGCCACTTTTCAACCCTCCTGAATCATGCTTCACAACTAATACTCCAACAACATCAAAAGTCACCCTGAAATTCACCGTAGAGACTCAAAATTCACCGTAGAGACTCAAAATTCACCGCAGAAACACGTAACATGCAGGGGCGGTTGACTCCGGCCAAGAAATTAACGACACCTAGAAAAGCAAACCGGCGCTAGAATTGCAAGAAGAAAAGAAATTGGACGACAATAAGATACTTGTGGACGACTTAAGACCTCAATAGAGACAGCGTAATTTACTGGTAGGTAGATGGGAAGGGTGGTAAGAGAATAGAAAAGAGCACTCAAGCTGATGTCAATTGATGGAACTGTCTATTGTGAGAAAGGTTCTCTATCTCCCCCTTGCAACTTTAATTACAAAAGCTCATATTCTATTTGCTCTACAAATGACTTCTAATTAACTAGAGTTCGGTTAGAGTTTACTTTAGTTAAAGTAATCACGGAGCAATAGTATAGAAGGACTTTTACTTTAATTATGTCCTTTTTCTTTAGTATGTAGTTGGAACCCTAATGGATATTGACCGGTTATAAACCTCTAAGTTGCTACTTGCCACCTCGCCACATATGGTGTTGCATGCAATCAAAGCTCCCTAGGTACTTGTACAACATTTGACTTTGCTTGCTATTACTGCACTTGCATGGACCCCTAAAATACCCTCATAATTACACTTTATAGCAAGGTCTGAAAATTAGATCCAATCCCTCGAAGAGGCCCCTGAAAGCTTGAGAGTCTAGATCTCGTGCGCTGAGGTGCTCAAGAATTCATGTCACAATGGCAAAGACAAAACTTTATTTCCTACAAAAATAGGAATTTTCACATGACACGTAAATGAGATCATAACACAATGTGATGACCCAAAGTTAACTTTATAATTATAGATTCTATCCGTACAAGATTAGCTCTTCAAATTTGTAGCAGTTGATTTGCGTCTTATAAATGAAAATTCCTTGAAATATTCATTATAGTCATTGATGAGTTAGGTAGACTTAAATGGTTTCTTCAACCCCTAAGATCCAAGGCCTTTTTGGAGTTTCTTGAAATTTGCTCGAAATTTGCTCGAAATTTTTTCAAAAATTTTAACCTAAAAAAAACATTTTGAAAATTTTCATCAATACTTTTTGAATTGTAACTGTTCAAATTCAAACTAGACATGTCAAAGATTACTTGAGAAAAGAAAACACAACAATATCACTTATGGATTGAAAAATTATAATGTTTGATTGTGAGGATGTTTAACCCCTAAAAGCCCAAGTGTCCCCTCGGGAGACACTTGGGACTTCGGGCAAGCTTGTTCAAACTTCATATTCAATATGATTTTTTCAAATTTTTTTTTAAGTGTGTAGTTTCTCATAAGCTTCGCATGTAGTTTCTCATAAGCTTTGCGTGGATACAAATTTCGTCAAAATCCAACTTTTTCTCAAGAAGTTATGGGCATTTGAAAAAAAAATTCAGTTTGTTCTACTGCTGCCCCTGCCTTTGAGGGGCAGCAGAGGTGGCAAGAGAGGAGAATTGGCAAGAGGTGGCAAGAGAGTCCATTGTTAATTGTTGTGCCTTTTAGGAGGTCACATTAGGCTTTAGGAGCTTCTAAAAGTTAGAGATTTTGACATTTTCCATTTTTTTTTCTTCCTACTTCTAAAGTACAAGTGCATCTTTCAATCCGCCGTTCAGATTTTCTAGATCAAAAAATGTGTGATGGGAATTTTTTTTGAAAATGGCCTAGTGTATTGTCATTTCTTGGGACATAGTGGCAAATTTGAATTTTTTTGAATGTCTTACTTGTCTTGGATTGCCTTGAAAATTGGCATGCACGTGCCTAACATATTTCCCCATAAGAATTTTTTTTAAATTGGAGGTCTGTAGTGGAAAAAAATTCAGCAAATGGCAGTCAAAGGTATCTGAAATTTTCGGGCAGTGGAAAAAAAAAAAAAAACAGACTTTGAATGCAAATATCTTGCAATCTGTACGGACAAACCTCACGAAATTTTTAGCACATATTCTCACACAAGTTAACTACAAGATCCTACAATTACATTCCCAAAAAATCAATTTTTCAAGCTTTTTTTATGAATGCTCTAAGGGTTAAACTTGTAAAAGTGATTTGGAGTTTTTCAATCCTCTTTTACATATCAAATCAAAAGAATTAGTCACCAAAAAAATATGAGGTTAAAGGGCATAACAAGCCTTGGGCATTTAGGGGTTTAGAGCAGACTACATTACAGGGTTATATGTATTTTCTAAACTTGACCAACTTATAATGTGGGTTCTTTGTAAATGATTGGCTACAAATATTTTTGTAAGGGTCCCTGAAATTGCATCAAGCCCCCTCCTGTGCGCCAAGCAAATTCAGGGGATTCAGAATGTGTGCACTATAATTGTCACAAAAGACGGTGTTTACATCATTCTCAAAAAAATGAGTGAAAAGATACATTCCCAGGTCTTCTCAAGTTTCGAAGCTCCGTGGCTGAAAAATTGCTCTCCACGGCCTCTTGCCTTCAGGGCAGAGACGGCCTATCTCTCTAATAATGAACTCTCAGAAAGAACCAGAGTAACTAAGTATTAGATAGAGAGCTTGGCCGCCATAAACCTGCTCTAGAGACAACTTCGTGTTCCAACAGCTAGTGACGATCAAAGCATAATTACGTCAATAACGGAATGTAGCAAGACAAGTAGAAGAGCCATCAGTCGAAGGAGAGAAAACTGCAAAAATATAAGACCGAAATCTTCGTCGCTTCATCAGAAATGTTCCTGATGCCCTCAGGCTCACATCATTCAACTTCAGAAGAAGATCAACTGACAGCTTTGTCGATCGCTGGTGGGAACATTGAACTTGATCGCTCGCGTCGAAGAAGCGTACATTCCGTACGAAAACAGCAAAAAACAACCAATCTTGTCACCATGCAGAGACCTTTGACTATCACATGCCACTAAGGCACCATAACATTATTAAGTTCCTGCATTGCGCAAGCTGTAATGGCGTAATTGTCCAAACAGGGAAGCGAGCCTGCCCAATGAAGGAAAATCGATCGGATGGCAATAGCCCAAAGAGAGGAAACACGACTCACAATGAGATTGTAGCTGCACCTCTCTCCTAACAGCTCCTGCCTTCTCTTGATTGCCACTGCAGGTATTCTTCATCAGATCACGGGCGCACCAAGACGAGCTCCTGCTTATGACAGTGCCCACCGTGAGCACATCATGATCACCTGTTAACAAAATGCTGATAGAATGCGCTCACTTCAAATGTCTGCATTTTACAATGACATTACCATCATATTTATCCCTACTACGGCCTTCGCAATGCACCAGTACCAAATTGCCAGGAGGCCAGTCTACCCTCTCTGAAACGCATGAGAATCAACAGCCTTGACAGAGACGACCCAGAGTCTGAAAAAGATCGAAACACAGAAGTTATTTCAGATCTAAGGAGAAAAGTAGAAAGATGTAGCACCTACATGATTCAAGGACTTCACCGCTGTGCAATATTGACAAGTTCCTTGCATATTGATCTAGTATCTTCTGGAAGGCCCACAAGATCCTCTGAACTGCAGTACACCATACACCCAAATACCTACACGGAAATTTCAACTTGTAATATACAACCTGCTGAGGAGATGTGGACTGCGACTCTTGAAGCTATGTATTCAAGGGGAAGTCTCACTTCACATTCTGTCTACCGAGATCTTCACCAAGTCTTGATCACTTCAAATGTACAAGCTGGTGCAGGACAACCTGAAGTTGAAGAAACGAGAACCGCCAAGACTTAGGTCACCGCTGGCCCGTTTCCTCCAAAGATGCAATCCAGAACACGGTACAGCACAAATCATCCTCAGTGCATGAAGATTGGCTAGTACCCAGTCAATTTTGGTCAAGATTGAAGGTGCTTTAGAACACAGTCAAGAGCACAAAAGCATTGCTGTAAGCAGACATTATTGTCCTGTACTCAACAATCTTGAGTCATTCTGGCTAACACATCTGTCTACCCACACAAGCCGGGCCTTTTCACTCTCGGACTGGGTGCTATTTGAGTTCCTCTGCCCTCCTCGACCCATTTCATCAGCATTTAATTTTTGGCCAGATATACACAGGCACGAGCAAAAATCTTAGGATCCAAGGAAGAATGTAGGAAGTCCAGTAACACTTGTTTAGGCATGTAGCTGCTGATCATTGTTTTCAAGAAAGGCGAGGTTCGAGCACATAGTACTGCACCATGCATCAAAAGCTTCCGACAAGTTTGGCCAGTTCTGTGTAGGCCATTTTGAAAGATACGCTTCCTGCTCAAGGGGAGGAAGTGTCTTCAATACTCCATTTAGGGCCTTGTCGACGCTCTTCTTGGTAGCCTCAAATATACAGAAGTCGATTGCAACAAGCTCCGGTAACCATGCTTCAACCAAAGCTAGTCGAACTGAATTTTCAAGCCATATCTCTCCCTTGGCCACAATCTCCAGATAGCGGACAAGAACGTTGCATGTATCCTGAATGAAATTGAGTCCGGAGTAGGTGTAATCAGTAGTTACATGAGGCCAAATCCCAAACAACATCTGCGAGAATGATCGGTCAATGAAGATAGTTCGGGTCGCCTCCTCTGCGATTCCAAAATCTACAAGGGAATTCAAGAGCCAAAAGAGACCTTTCCCAGCTATTGAAAACTCTTCATCTTTGTAAATATGAGGAATTCTGCAATGTTGACGAAAATCTTCAACAGCTCTCCGAAGCGCTTCATACATTACATCTTTTACCACACCTGCTACAGATTTCGACACAGTTGGACCTCGCATCGAGACCTTCAGTAATCTTTCAAAAGCTGATCTGTTCTCAAGTACTTTGCTCTCGAGCAATTCTGGCTGATCCATTTGCATGCTCTTCAACAAAAGAGTCTCTAGCACCCGCTTCAGAGCATCCAACGCGCTATCCTTGGCTAGCGTGCCAAAGGTGCCGAGTCGAGCCGCTAAATCAGGGGTAGGAGCAATTTGAAACGCAGCGACGGCAGATCGTATTTCGGACAGGTTCACAGCATTCCAGGGCATGACAGTCAAGTAACGCATGCAAGCATCCACACACTCCTGGAATACAAGCTGTGCTGCTACAGGAAGGACTTCAATTGCGTGGGCAACATTCTCGAAGGAAGATGGAGAAACTTCTGGCCCGTATACCAGCTGCATACACCGTGTGTATGCACGAGGATGGCAACGAGCTTCAAGAGTAAGGTCAAGCGGGAGATCATTGTTTGACCAGCGTTCTGCCAGGCACGCATCGAAGTACTGACACCTGCAAAAGCAAACCCAATTTCAGCAAGCAAATATATAATTCCCCTTGGAGGCCTAAGTCAAACGAGGTGAATGCAGGCACAATCTCCAGACATATACTGGGCAAATCTCCAGACAATACTGAGCACCATCAGAAAAATGCATCAGCCCCAAAGACATAAAAATTACTTCAAGCAACTTGTCTGTTGACATGTTAATGAAGTACCGAAAGAGTCAGACCATTGCTTCTTCGACTACCGAATCGAGAAATGGAAGTCCAAACAAGCCAAAGCTCTTAAGTGGAAATTTAAAATCAGATGACTACCTTTGGATTGATAGACAAAGAAGATAACATGGGTCACAATATCTGCAACAATGAAGAAGGTTCACAGCAAGAACATACAATACCTGCGAAGGTACGTAGAGTGGACATGCAAAGTTGCAATTGCAGCTCCCTGGTCTGATGTTTTGTTTGATGACTGACCTTGCTCTTGAGAATCCATTCTCGAGCCCTGTTTTCTAGACTTCTTACTAGGTGGTCCCTTCTCTAAGTCCCCTTGAGGAAACCTGTCCGGGTCCCCTGCTTGCAAAGGAACCAATCGCAATGTCACGTCACTGATTTCATCTTCCTTGAGCCAGACTTCCATCGGATTCCCTGAACCATCAGCCTCGAGGCGTAAGGGAGGAGCCAGGCGGAGCGTAATGGAGCTCTCGTCATCCTTTGGCCACACCTCCATCAGCATTCTTGTCCTAGATCTTTCAGCTGAGTGGGACGACGTTTTCCTAAACTTTAAGTTCAATGGGATGATTCGCCTAGAAGAGAGTCGCCTTGGTCTCGAGTGACGTAGCATGTAATGCCGCGGAGAAAGAAATTTGTAGTGGAGTGCTGCCAGATCTATCCTTAACAAAGCCCTCTAACAGCATTCTTGGTTACGAACATTTCGAGAGGGCAACGTTTCTGCACGCAGCTTACAAGGCCACATCATTTATCCTGAGTACGAGCTGGTCATTACATCTGAGATGCAGATTCAAAAGACAACAGGGTTCGGAAGACCTGTGTCACGAATTACAGAGCAAAGCTGAGAGGAAGCGGGATATGCGAGACTTGTGTATCACAAAAACACAACAAGGGAAACCCAATCCATAACATGTAATTCATCCGAGCTGACCTGCAACAGAACAACAACCAGAGGAGTTTCAGAAAAAACTGAAACAGTAAGAAGAAAAATTAAGTGCCAAGCCTAGGAGGATCCAAAGTTAACTGAAATCCATGGACTAACGGGTGTACTAAACATTAATAGTCTTTCTAAAATTCTTGTAACGAAAGAGCAAGAGAAGCGACACGTAGATGGCACCTAAATTAACAAGCTCAGAATACCAAATACAACAACATGAATTCGGTCACACTCGTAAGACTATTTCCATGACAAGAGACACACAAGCGAGGTACCTTCCGGCAGCGTAAGATTTTACACAGGCAGAACCCAGTCAACAATGAGAATCTCTCTCAGCACAAAATAAATGTGCCAAACCGCAGGAAAAATGAGCAAATAAGTGTGAAGTGGCGGATACCAAAATCAAATCGAGCACGACAAAATTCTTAGCAACCACGTTCGTTTATCCGAGCACAGACAAAATCCAATTCAACGCAGTACTAAGCAAGAGGAGACACCAAAATTGATTTCAATGCTACCATTCCCATTCCTCAATAACAAAATTGGCCGAATCCTGATCTAGCATTACCACAGACGCTCCTACGTAGCCCGTCCTAACGTAGCCCGTATATTGATTGAATGTCGAATTGTAATCGTTTGATCTTAACAAAACTTAATCACTTCTTATGATCCTCAAGAATTCCAAATCGAGGAAAATACAAATTACTGGTCTCATTTCCATGAAGAAACGGTGATCGAGCTTAGAGCTCTCTCAAATGTGCACTCTCCAACGCCGTCTAGCTTTCAGTATTACCAATTTCTACGATGTCCATATTAATTACTCTTGGAGTCGTTTCGTTAACACCATTTGAACCTCGACGCTTTAAAGGGACAAGGAAAATAACATCCACGTTTGATAGGAGATTGAAAAGGGCATTAGTCAATACTTCCATAGACAACAGATTTCGATACGGAATAAAGAGCCAAAGGATTGAATATTTGCCTTGGAAAGCATAGAGCCATTTCCAAATTTCTGCCGAGAGCGGTAACCAAATGCTAGAATAGACATATACATCACAGGCTGCAGAAGCTCGATAGTAGACCATACCTGCCGCAGCCTTCTTGAAAACCCGACAAATCCACGCCGATCGTTAGGGCTCCGGAGCTTCTATTATGTTGTGACTTCCAGACACTCTCGGAAGATAATACTTCCGCCTAAGGCAGACCTGGTCTTGAATAACTGCTACAAATAGACGTGCTCGTGAAGAATTGGCGAGATAAAAGAATGATATCAGTGAGTCCGTGCACAATGCAACCTCTCACGCAAAACTACGATTGCTCTGTAAACACACAGAAAACAAACCGGGCTGGGCAAGAAAACAACGTCGTTTTCTGTTCAATCTTCCCATTCCAGATAAGAAAAAATGAAGGGCGCTTCGGAAACCAGGTCACGAGACCTTGCTGCATAAAATGAGAAGTTCGCCGCAAACAGCGATTAGACTTCGTTGAAAAGCTCTTCGTTCAGCTTTCTTCGCGAAAAAAAGAAAAAAGAAGTCTGTAACGAAAAAACGCTTGCGAAAATTCATAGAATCAAGCTTCCGAGTGTCGAATCGCGCTTGCAGAATCTGCGGAACAAAGCAAACCCTCAACAAAACAAAACAGCACGAGAAACAGGGGCAAGAGCTTCCAGCTTCTCTGCAGGCAGCGCTGGGAGAGAAGCCGCACAACGACAGTCATCATTCATCCAATAAGCTCGGGTGTTCCAAGACTTCCGTCGGTCGTTCACTTCGTATTCGTCCACCAATATTTCATCCATGCCGGTCGTCCACGTGTCTAAATCGACGGGCTCTATTCATCCGCCACAATCCACGTCAGCACAAACGCAAGCACTGCCTTTCCACATTCATCCATAAGTCATACGCACCTCCGTTTCTCGTTGCTTTGCGACGTTTCATCGACTTTCCACCCTCACCGGCTTTGGTAGAATTTCTAGGAACAGGCATAGAGCTCCTCCCCAGTGCATCGCATATCCCACCTATGACCGCAGGGGCCTGCAATTCGTTGCTTATGAACCGAAGAAGGACGGGCATGACCACTGATCTCAAGCCTCCATTTTGCAACTAGATATGAATTTTATTTTATTTTATTTTTTCAGAGGTGAAATCATATGCCTGCACTAAAAACTATAATATTTTCAATTTTTTAGGGGAAAATGTGAAATTATTGTGAATCTTTTAAAAAAAAAAAATGAAGAAAACTCATACCAAATGCAAAAATATACTCGAAAAATCTAAAATTTTCACCATAGATGTATGTTATAGTGTATAACATCAAGGTATAAACCAAAGTTATCATGTTACTCTGAAATTAGGAAATCAACAAATTATGGTTATAGTCCAAAGTTCATATTGCTATAAAATATTGAAATTTATGAATTTCTCAAAATTTTCAATTAGAGTAAAAAATGCACATGATTAGATTCATTTCATTTGATGGAATCAAATTCAAAAATATCATTTTTATGGCTAAAATTCAAATCAAGAGTAAATAGCAAGAGATGGCCAAAATACACTACTGACAAGGGTGATCCATGGATTAAACATCTTCTTCATTAGAAAAGTCACTGACGCTTTATTGAAGGAGTTTGCAACATTGTTCACTAAAAATGTACTTAAGCAACTTCCAAAAAAATTTGGGTGAAAAAACAGCTTTTTTCACCCTATAATCTCAAGTGAAGTCATTCATCAAATACTAAGTGTCCTTGGCATCCTTCTAGGGTTAACTCTTAATTGTTGAATTATTGATGGGAGCTGTAAGTGAAAGCATCGTAGAAGCTATATATGGTCAGGCTCTAGAAATTCAGAGATTGCGTTGTGTCGACTCTAGAGAATCAATTCCATTGGATTAGATATATTGTAGAAAACAAGTACATAAAAAAAATGCAATGGCTTGCCACTGAAAATAAGTTGCAAACGCGCCAAGGATTTGAAGAATTGTCCTCATTTTTACTTTGTCCAAGGGCACAATTGTTTTCATGTAAAACAATTACACAAATGTTGGCAATTAGATTGGAAAGGTGAAAGAATACATAAGGTAGGAGGTCTTGAAATCAAGTGGGCATTTTGAATCGACCCTATAAAAGGTCCGTGAATGGTGCAAGTGGTTGCTGAAATGGACTCCATTTTTGGAGCCATGGATACACAAGAAGAATTGGTTGATATCAACACTTACCATTGCATTTGGAGTTATATTGTGTTCCGCTTATGAATAATGCCTAATTTGTTTAACTGTCAACATAGAATTCAAAATGGAAGGAAAAAAGAAGCAATGATATGAATGTTAGGGGGGCCAGCATTGAATGGAAGAATGACTCCAAAGTATTCTGACTGCCATGCATTGAAGAAAGTGATTTAACCCCTAAAGGACGGGGGTATGGTTTAGAAGAAAGTAGTCCAAAAAAGGGTGTTTGAGAAAATTCAATCTTGGACAATAAATGACAAGTTTCTTGGATCTTCCAACCATAAGGTCTTGAACTTGTCTTTACTATTTAGCAACCTATAAATTTTCAAAAGTCAATGCTTTGAAATCAGTGAGATCTAAAGGTTCAAAGTTGGAAGTTTTTATTTTTTCACTCTACAATTTCCGGATAGCTGCATTTTGATTGCTGCAATCTACATGTATACAATTCCATTTTGATTGTTACTCCTTGGATTTGGATTCTCATATGAATTAAAAACATGCTCAAGAAATTTCAAAATCATCTCACAAATAGAACATATATAAAATTGCATTATTGTAGGCATAGGTTTGGCAAAAGTAGAGTACACTACTGTTTTTTCCATGAATGAATTTCTCAATGAAATGAGTTCTGATCAAAAATTCGAACGGTCGAGACAATTATATGTACCTCCTTCACCATGAGGACAAGAAAGATCTACAAAATTCTCAAATCTGAAAATATGGCACCATAAAATTGGTCACAGCCTTTTTGTGATGCTATTGGCTTCAGGGCAGCTCTCGAATGTTGGATCCTTCATGAGAACCCGTTTGGACTATGGACAGATGTAATGGGGTGGCCCTTGCCACTTCTGACAAGATTTTGGGGTTGTCCCTGCCCAGGTCATTTGCATCCTAGGATGAGGCCTAAACGACCTGACACGGAGTTGGGAAAAAAGCCAGCCAATGTGAGGATTGACGCGAGAATTGACGCGAGGTGGTGGAAAAGTTGCAGCACCCCGGAGCTAGGCTGTGAGGGAGATGCGGCATGTGGCTGGATCGGCCCTCTAAAATTGCCCCTTCTAGTTGCAAGGGGGAACTAGCCACCCAAAGTGCGCCCTCCATCCTACAGCATTGTTTCCTGCTCCTTCGCTCCTCCACAATTCGTTACTGAGCAAATATTGCTATCCTACGCAGGGATACAAAGAAGTGTGGTCATTTTAGAAAATTCACTTGCCCCTTTGTAAATGGATTCTGACTCAACTTCACAAACTAGGGTAGGGCAAAATAGAAGAGACGTGTAAGGAGCAAAATTTAGAAGGGGTATTACACAAAATTTAGAGAAGGGGTACAAAATAATTGTAGAAAATGTGTAATTTAAACTTTTAGAGAAGATGTAGGGTGCATTTATAGATAATGTGTACAAATTCAATATAAACAATTTGTCTAAAAAAAATGTAGATAAGTGTGGGACCCCCCAAATAGAGAAGGTGTATGAAAAAAAATGAGAAAATATCCAAAAATAAATAGACAAGGTCAAGGCCAACCAAATAAGGAAGGTATAGGGAAAAAATTAGAGAAGGTATGGTCTCAAGAAATAGACAAGGTGTAGGGAAGGAATGAGAGAAGGTTTGGTCCAAAAAAATTTAAAAGTTGTGGTCATGAAAATAGAAAAAGGTTGGTCAATAAAATACAACAGCTGTGCCAAAAAGAAATAGAGAAGGTGTGCTCCAAAAAAATAGAGAAAGTGTGGTCAAGAAATTAGAAAAGGTGTACTCTAAAAAAATAGAAAAGATGTGGTCCAAAAAAACAGAGAAGGTTTGGTCAAAAAAATAGAGAAGGTTTGGTCAAGAAATTAGAGAAGGTGTGCTCCAAATAAGTATAGAAGGTGTGGTCCAAAAAACTAGAGAAGGTATGGTCCAAAAAAATAGAGAAGGTTTGGTCAAGAAATCAGAGAAGGTGTGGTCCATATAAATATAGAAGGTGTGGTTCCAAAAACCAGAGAAGGTGTGGTTTAAAAAATAGAGAAGGTTTGGTAAGGAAATTAGAGAAGGTGTGCTCCAAAAATATAGAGAAGGTGTGATCCCAAAAAATATAAAAGGTGTATTCCAAAAAATTGAGAAGGTGTGCTCCAAATAAAGATAGAAGGTTTGGTCCAAAAAATTGAGAAGGTGTGGTCCAACCAAATAGAGAAGGTGTGGTCCAACCAAATAGAGAAGGTTTGGTCCAAAAAAATAGAGAAGGTTTGGTCAAGAGATTAGAGAAGGTGCTGGCCAAAAAAATAGAGAAGGTGTAGTCCAAAAAAATTGAAAAGGTGTATTCCAAAAATTGAGAAGGTTTGCTCCAAATAAATATAGAAGGTTTGGTCAAAAAAATTGAGAAGGTGTGGTCCAACCAAATAGAGAAGGTGTGGTCTGAAGAAATAGAGAAGGTGTGGTCAGGAAATTAGAGAAGGTATAGACCAAAAAAATAGAGAAGGTGTAGGCCAAAATAATTGGCAAGATATACTAAAAAAATAAAAAGAAGTAGTTGGAAGAAAATAGAGAAGGTGTGGTCCCAAAAAATAGAGAAGGCGTAGGAAAAGAATGTAGAGAAGGTGTAGAAAAAAATGCTAGATAACATCATTGAATTCACCTTATGGTCGACGATCATGGTTTCTTCTATTAGGGGGATGGGGACTATAGTGATATTCTTTTAAGCATCCCCGATTGAGGCACAAGAACACACAATTACAACTTCGGCAATAATAGCTACAATGACAATCTCCGCATAGTAGGCATGGACGCCTCAAACGACTCCTAGTGGGCATGTGGGGGTGTGGTTCTTCATCTACTTCATCCACATTGGTTCCCTAGCTGCACCAATTTTGGGTGAATGCATCACACAAATCGGCCTTGTATTGAAGGTGAGTAATAGGTTTCTTTTCATGACGGCGTTTGCATATGAGTCCAAGGTAGATGATATACATATTGACTACCGTTGTGTCTAACAAGAAATAGAAAATACAATGCCACCACTTATGCGACCTTGTTTGGCTTGAGTAGGATGATCTCAATTGGTCTGCCACATCCCCCCCCCCTCATGTGAGTGGTATATTCTAAATGTACAGGGGAGGTTTGAATTGGACCCCTTGTTGTCCCTTTCATAGATGGTACCGTGGGTACTTGAACACATAGAAACCCAATAGGCAATGCATGAGTGGAAATGAGTAATACCGGATGTTTGTCCTTCCACATTACGCATGCAATGCCATGTGAGTCATGCATTTGCCATTCCAATATGCCTTGAGGTGAATTGGTCCAATTTTGAACCGTTTTCAACTCCATTGGTAGTCCCATCCGATTGGACCTCATAGTGCCAGTGGCATAAATTTGGAGTGCACCTAATTTTGTAAACAATCCAATGCTAGAGAAATAGTTGTCCATGACAACTACATGCCCTTTTCCTTCTTGGCCATTCAACAACCTCATAACTACATTGTGCGCCACATTTGCCTCCCCACATACCACCACTAGTATTCTAGTTCTCCATTATGGTTTGCTCCACAATAAACTTTGAAATTGAACACATATTTCAATGACGAGTCTGCTAAGCACCATACTTTTATACCCCATTTTTGTAGCTTCTTAGGCATATATGCCTAGCAGGGCAATAAGAGCCCTTGTACCGTATCATCATTTCGTCTATGGTAAGAAATTTGCCCAAGCTCCACTCACGTTTGAAATTATCTCTAATGTCATGAACTAGCCATCGCACTTGTCCCATCTTATCATAACCTTCCATATCTCTCTCCCAAACATAGGTAGCTGAGTTTGTCACATGTAAACATCTTGATATCGCTTCAAATCTGTCACGAGATAGAATTTTAGAAATTCTTGGACAATGAAAAAAAGAACCTTCCGTACTCCAATAGGTCCTTGTGTTAGGTTGTTTTTTCAACCCCATAAATATGCCTTCAAAGTTTGAACCATCAAGGGCAACCATCTTTCTCCCCCTTTTGTTTTGCCATGCTCATCCGGGGTTGTTGCGTACCAATTACTCTCTATCACTATTTTATGCAAGAGATTGTAAGGCCAAAACAATGAGAATAACTGCATAAAAGTTGGCATAGTATAAAAATGCTTGCAAAAATGTCTTGTAGGTCCTCGTGTACCAAAGAATTCTTTGGGTTTGGGAGACAAGGTGAAATTTGATCTTAACCACGTAGAATCACAAAACCTTTGCTTCACGCTATGAGGATTGTCAGGGTCCTCCCCATCACTAATTTCATCTCCCTCACTTGGTTGCTTACTGTCTAACGAATCACTCAACATTAGAGCCTCAGCACGTGCCCTCTTTCTTCCATGAACTCTTCCTCTCGAGAGAATACCTCTGCAAGCCCCATTCATTAAAGTTGCTATAAATAGAATTGTAGCTAAACCACATCCAAATTGAAATTGCCATCATCACTCTCTATAGATTTCTAAACTAGAAATGTACATATGTGGAAGAAATGATTAGATAGTGGCTCTCCAAGTGATTTGAACACTTGCAAAAATCGCCCTAGCTATTTCAAAAATAAAATTTTCTTTTGAAATTTTGGACATGTTGAAGTACAAGTAGCACACTTGTGTCAAATGATTTTTCCAAAATTTATAAATCTTTTTAGGCCCTTTTTATAATTGAATCAAATTTATTAGTGAAAAAAAACTTTGAATACAAGTAAATTTCAAAATTCTTTAGAAATGAGAATGAAAATTCTTTTTATATTTTTTTGCTGAGAATTCTTCAAACTTTAGTCAAATGTGGGGTGAAATGTTATTCACTGAAGTATGACTCAAAGATTTATATAATTATTATATGAATCTTTGAGTCATAGTTCGGTGAATAATATTTCACCCCACATTTAACTAAAGTTTGAAGAATTCTTAGCAAGAAACTATAAAAAGAATTTTCATTCCCATTTCTAAAGAATTTTGAAATTTACTTGCATTCAAAGTTTTTTTTTCACTAATAAATTTGATTCAATTATAAAAAGGGCCTAAAAAGATTTATAAATTTTAGAAAAATCATTTGATACAAGTGTGCTACTTGTACTTCAACATGTCCAAAATTTCAAAAGAAAGTTTTATTTTTGAATTGGCTAGGGCGATTTTTGCAAGTGTTCAAAACACTTGGAGAGCCACTGTAGGACATGGAATTTTTTTTTGTCCCCATAACTTTTGCACCAAATTTTAGAATTTCAAAACTTTTATTGCATTGAAACATACTATGAGTTGCACACTCACAAAACTTCCTTGGTCATCAAAATCTAATTATCCAAAGCTAATCCTGAAGCCTAAAAATCTAATTATCCTATGCTGATCTGGAGCTTGAGGTTCAAGGAGTCACAGTACATCTTCTAAAGAGTGGCTGAGAATCCCTACTGTAGGCATGCTGTCGTAGCACAAGAAAATAAAATCCCTCCAGTAGATGTTCCAACGTGTTTAAAACGCCTTTAGGATGACTTGTGTATTGTTCCCATAGAGATGTAGTTTGTACTTCTATAGTGATGACCAGAACAAGATGCCGAAGTCACCACAACCATAAGTGAACCGGATTCTAGAACAGAAAGCTAAAAATATCTATATAATTTCTTTCCATCCAGTTGGACTATCCCACTGTAGTCCTAGTCCTCTCAACAATAACAAGGAAGTGTTTATACAATGAACCACTCCCTTTCCACTAATAAAACTCAAACCCTAGGACTTAGAACTGGAACCGAAAGGAGTGTCATTATCCTATGCCTCTTCCAAATTCCGCTTCCGGATCCTCAAATTTAGTAACTTCAATTTCTCCTCACAACTAACCCAGAAGCTTAATCCGGATCAGAGGGTTACTCAGGAAATCCCTATCGTCCTCACGCTACTGCAACGACAGATTCCCCCGACCCAAGTTCCTAGACAGAGTTGCTACTCCCGGAAATCGGATATAGGAAACATCTGGGGGCACTCATCTTCTTCCAAAACCTGCAAACACAGCTACCCGCACAAAGTAATGGTTCTAGCATTACAAGCATACCAACCCAGTGTCAAGACTTTTCAGAACAACACTTAGGATGTGGAAATCAAAATACTTTGCATTAAAAAATGAAAAGAATATAAGTGTAAGACAATATTATCCTATCAAAGCCCGGGATTGAAACTAACTTCAACCCCCCTAAATACCAAACACATGGACATCCAAAAGGCCTAGTGATAATCCTAACTATAGACCAGAGAATGACATGCGTCATTCCCTCAATCTCAAAATCCTAATTCCCTGCGTTGACTTCCTAACAGCCGACTCTTTCCACAAAAAGTGGATCTTAGATCTAGGAAAATCAGATCCAGTTGTCCAAGTGCACGTAATCAAAAAGCAACTAGAAAGCTGCTTTCTTCCTACCAAAAGCTAGAGTCCCACTAACTTCCTAAATCTGCTTCTATAAACTCTCTACCTACTTCTTCTTTTGCTGCTTAGATGGCGTTGGAGCTGTCTTGACCACACCTTTCCTTGTTGGCTGTTGTCAACTACCAATAGGCTTAGTAATTTTCTCCTTTGGAGGAGTTGGAGGTTTACCTTTCTCCTTTTTGCGCGCAGTTTTTGGTTTCGGTTTGGATTCCTCTTCTCCTTCCTTGGTCTCTTCCCCTAATTCGGACTGACACCCTTCCTTCTCAGTGGTCTCTGGCGACTCACCCTCCTCAGATTCAAGCTCAAGTGTGGGTGACGCCTCCCTTCTCCTCTTTGATGTTGATTTCCGTCGGGTTGATGCTGGCTTGTCTGGCCGACCAGAAAGAGTGCTCTGTGAAGTATCCAAATCCGATTCTACAATATTACTCTGGCTACATGTCTAGGATCCAGGTGATAACCCTTTTCCGGTTGCCGTGTCAATCTTAAACTTGAAGTGTCTGACTGGTATGGTCTTCTCTTCCGTGCCTGCCTTTGACTTCTAGTCAGCTGAATTCCACAAAAGCATTGCCTTAGTAGGAGTCTCCTCCTTCACTTTTCTTTTGGCCTTTACAGGTTCCGGTTCCGATTTTAGATGTATACCAGCATTCTCCATGACTTCCCTCAACTCAAACAAAGTACGCTCCATCTTCTCATGATAGGACACCAAAACTGCAACAATCTTAGGTCCTATCTGAGATCCCTCCTTGAGAATCCCGGCCTCAAAAAGTTTGGCTTTGTTAATTACCTTGCCCGGATTCCCAACAAACTTCCGGATCTTGTTAAGGGTATCTAAGGTTTCATCCAAGAGTTGTCTACCATCACTCTTAGACTATTTTCCTAAATCCTTCTTCAGATCCTTTACTTGACCGATTAGACTCGCTATCCGATTTTCAGACTTCCGGGTCACCTCCTTATCACTCATCATTTTCTCTCGGATGGCCTTCAATTCACTTATAATCACCCCGAGAAGGTCAGTGGACTTTGACCAAACCGGATCTTTACTAGTCCCCTCTCTAGCTACCCCCTTGCTTTTCTTTAAGGGTTCCTCTAGTTCTCCTTTTGGTTCTGACTCAGCTACTAACGCTCCTTTCTTCTCTTTTGGTTTCGGACTAATGTCATACTATAACATTAAATCCGTAGCCTTGTACTCGGTTACCTTCTTTCCTCTTAGTATCTCATTGTGCTCATAGAGGTGGAAGAGAAAGGGAGAGAGATTGGAAGGTCTGGACTTGCCTACTATTGAGACCATCTTGCCCATGACTTCCTTCAACACTAAACCCCAACTTACTTTCCTCTCTCCGGTCAACGCACCAAAAATGGTATTTGCTATGGTAATAGTGGCCCGGGTAGGACGCTCCAAATTCAGAATCGGAACTAGAAACTCCAGAACTCTCCTGTGCCTTAAGTTTGAGCAATCTGCTACTGCATATCCATCCTTGGAGTTGACAGGTTTGTAGAACTTACCATCATCAAACTCGTCTATCCGTCCAGCCATTCCTTCCTCCTCCTTAGGAAAGTTATACACTTCTCCCCACATCTTCGGAGTCCATCTGGCTGGCTGCACTCGCATTGTGTGATGCCACTCGCTTGACTGCTTTGTGAGCAGCTCCCCCATGATCACCTCGTTCTTCAGATTCCAGGGCCTCTGCATGAAGCCGTCACATCCTAGCCTCATCAAATCCTCCCATAAGAGCGCCTTCTCCTTGGCATTCTGTGGCAGTCCAGGCGTCACGGACCGGAGTTTGAGCGAAGGCGACTCTTCACTCACCTCAGCCTTCACCATGGCCTTGAGCAACTACTTGGAGCAAATAACAACCTCTCCACTCCTCCTTGCCCTAAATAGTTGCGTCCCACTGCTGTTCTTTTTCACAGAGCCAGGCAGTCTTACAATCGCTCAATCGGAACCGGAATCTCAAAGCACACATTCCTCTAAGCTCTCAATGCCATACTTCCTTGCAAACACTCACTCACAATTAGGAAACACCAGAATGAGAAGATAGAATGGGGAGGCTACTACAAAACCCCTTCTTCTTTGTTGCCCATTTGATTTCCCGTACTGTTGGAAATGACCGTTCTTGTGTTCACCGGGAAATGCTTTCCGTTCAACGGCTCTCCAATTTTCTCAGTAGTAACCATTTGTTCCCGGATTCACTTTCCAATACCGGTTTGACCAATCCCAAATTCTTGGAATCTGGTAGTGATCCCATATTGGTTTTCGGTTTCCGGTATAAGATAGGAACAATTAAGATCCGTCTTAACCATTTTATCTCATTTAAGAGATACTATGGTTGCTAATCTAAAAATCTACTAAACTTTGTACTCTACCCATCAAACAACAAAATAATATAGAAATAAAATGTCCTTAACCTAATTCTATTACAAAGTAGTAAAATTGGGCATTTTGGGCTCCCACACATGTTGTGACCCCTCTCCGCTTGGATTCCTTGATTGCAGTGGCTCCATTGACCCCGGCACGTGGCGCCCCTAGACCGGCTCTCCAAATAGGCGCGGCTCCATCGGCTACTCGGACGGCAGCGACTCTCCAAATGCGCGCACCAATTCTTACTCTGGCATATAAAGCAACTCCACCGGCGCTTGCGGTCCCTTACCTGCTACGCTAACAAAAGCAGACTTTGCTTCAGATGTCCAAGGATAAGATTCCGCACCGTAGGAAAATTGGCATGCTTTAATCCTATTTTTGGCGCTTTGGATTCTTGAACCCTCTCCCAAACGGTCAAGTTGGGCCTCTCCACTTTCTCCCTTGTAATTGCCGAGGTCCATGTCATCATAATAGCCGTTTTCTCCATCCTGGTATTCGTTGGCATTGAGGTCCTCACTCTCGCGCTGCGGCTTCATTTTCTTCCGGCGTCTGCTGTTGAAGAATTTTTGTGAGTGGAGCAACTCAGGTGGCCACAAAAAATCTTCCATTTCATTGTCTTCTTCTTTCAAATCTGTTAAGTAGCCTTGGCAACTAGAGTTGCACCAGTCCTTTGCAAATTCCTCTTCCTCATGGTTTTGACTGTCAAAGGGGTCGGGGTCTGTGTCACCGATTGGCATGTGGAAGTTTCCATTCCATTGATTGTCAAAAGAGGGAACTTGTTCTTTGACTACAGATCTTGGTGGTGACTGCTGCTTGCTCTTTCCGGAAGAAGAAGTGTTGCCGTAGGAGAGTGCTTTTGTGCAATCTCCCACTGCAACCGGAATCTGGTCCTGGCGTCCCTTGATCCATTCACTTCGTCTGGGAGGAAGATCCTCCTTTGCAGGTTACTCAAACAAATGCTTCAAGTAAGTCATCATGCCCTCAATGGTAAAAAATTTTGTTCTAAGAAGCATATAACTAAAGCTTGATACAAGTTGAAGAGAAACAGAATGTGAAATGTGTCTTAGCCATTTTCCCTTTTGAAAGCACGAATCCTTGGCATTGTGCCTGAGGCTGTTAGTGGTAGATGTAGTTGTCAAATCTGGCCACACTTGCTCCTTTATGAGCACATGGATATGGGGATGGAATTGTCTACGTTGGCACCAACCTAAGCAACATGCAGCTTGTCTATAAAAATGGTGACAAAAATTACTTAGATGAGGAAACGCAAGCCACTTCAAATTTCCTTTTTGGACTGGTTAGGAGCACAAGTATTTGACATCTAATAACTTGACCACTCTCTGGCCTTGCAACACAAATGCCCCTTCCTTCTCTATAACAAGTTGCAGCAACTCATCTGCGTAGACAGAGATTCTATAGGTTTGACAATACAAAGGTTGTTTGCCTCCTATATAGTACTTTTGAAACCACTATCAAGCTTTAGCGCTGGTGCCAAAAGGAAGCGATCAAGACCTTGTAGACCCTCCTACAAAGTTGCTAGCGTACCTTTAAGTGTCGAGCCTTTGATTTACTGTTAGGAGCCTCTCTTCCCAACCGATTACAAATCTGCTTTGATCAACAAGGATCAACCTCGGGCCATTTGTCACGCCACCCGATCTCCATTCTCCAAGCTTCGCCTGACTCAGAAACCGCTTTGATTTGTCCCTGTTGCCCTTCAGTCTAGTAACCGAGGGCGGAGTTGCGAAGTCTTTGATCTGCTCGGCCCTACTACTATCTTTGGTTTCTGAAATCTCTTTGATCAGCGGAGGCAAGCTAGGCGCCGCTTTGATTGGTGGAGCGAGGCTACTACCTCCGTTGCAGCACCTTGGACCTGCAGTTGGAGGAACTTTGATTGGCTGCAAACGGTTAGTACAACCAACGGAGGTGATGATTCCTTCAATCGTCCCCTTGCTTCATGTCTTCCCTTTGCATGTGGAATTGGCTTTGATTGACGCAGCTTGCTGGATCTTCCCCTCCAACCTAGATGAATCCAAGAAGTCCTTGATCTGCCTACGATTTGCATTTGGCCGTTGTGCTCTCTCTATAATCTCCTCGTCTATATGAAACTGCCAATACAAAATTTGTCTGCAGTCATATTCATTGCTATGAATGCGTTTTCTTGAACTTGTGCTAAATGCAACAGTCTATCGTTTGATTGCTAGAATGTGTAATTTGAATTTTGTGAATAATGTTTAGGGTAATGAATGTAGCCGGCCAACATCCAAGGTTTTCTAATTTTTTTTTCATTTTCTTTTTACACTTTGTGAAAGCGGGGGTTGTTTGATATTATGATGTCTTATTTTTGGCGGTTCATTAGTATTGCAGGCACCTAGATGTATAGGTGGAAGATGTTGGTGAGATTTGTACAATGGAGGTTCAATTTTAGAAATTATTGCAGAGTCTGTTGAAGCAAAAATTGACGTCCATTAGCAGAGACTATTACAAAGGACAAATTCGTGTCATTAGAAGCTGACCTATTGTCATTTTGCTTGACAGTGTTTATAGATTCATAGTGTTCTAAATTTCATATTATTGTACACAAATATTCTGGATCAGATGGAGAGTAATATTTTCAAATTAGTTTATTAGAAATAAGTTGCGTTTCTATGTTGCCACTTTAAATTCTCAGTGCCTAAGAGTAACCGTCATGTCCATAGACAATTGAATTGGCCTTCTTGCAAAGGGAATGCAAATCCCCTCTAGCTAGACAAACGCACAGATCAATTGACCTTGATGCCTTGGATTAGCTGCCCGGGTCTTTACAATCAGCTGGGCCTGACCCTCGGTCTGACAAATTGCTAGTGACGACAAGCTCCCATTTTCTGTTGCATTTGCATCTCTGCCCCTGGCTCTGCCCTGCCAGCTTTGGGCAATATTGCAAAATTTTCTCCATAGTACCAAAAACAGGTGCTCGAGCTGCCCTTTGAGCAAGCAAAGTGACCCAAACCTTAATAACTTTCCACAAATCAAAAAGGGTTGAAAATCATTGCCCTTGAAAGGTACTCTTTGGGCACCCATGCCTAAAAAAATTGACCCAAAATAACTATTTACTACAAACGGTGGCCTGTGAGCCCCAAGGTTGTCACCTGGAACTCAAAGTCTAAATTTCTTTTGCATTTTATTCATTTTAATGAGTAAATTGTTATCAAATTGACCAGTTATACTACTTTGTGAATAATTGAAATAGAATAATACATGTTGAGAGAAAAACCCCAAAAGCATCAAAACCATTCAAATCTATGCTGTTTCCTAAGTTCTAGCAGTAGAAATGGGTAAATGAAAGCCCAAATAGGAATTGGGAGAGTTCTAATTCCAACCTACACCCAAATATTAGAATACCGATAGAATTTACAAAGAGTTTTTACCAGGAAGATGCATACAAATAGTGAATTGGCTAAAAATAGTAAATGTAGGTCATTATAGTTTACCAATAACTTAGAAAGCCCACGAGAGGAGTTTGGATGAAAACCGAACTTGAAAGAAAATATTGGTAAATAGTTGCCCCGCAAGACTTTTTAAGCTAAAATTCATAGAAAATCACAAGGAGGCGACCGCGACATGGAGAGAGGTGTTTCTGACTTAGAAATATGCCAGGAGCGTAATGGCGAAGACGGATTGCCAAGATTTCCTCATACGAGGAAGATTCCTTTGTAAAGGAATTGAAATCAGGAGATAGGAATTTATTTCTCCTTGAATAAGTACCAGTTTGGGTTGGAATTTTGCGAAAAGGATTTGGAAACTTCCTAGAAGCTACCCAAATTATTTTGTAATTTTCCAAATTGCAGAAGATGACTCCCTCGGAAGTCAACCAAAATTACCACAGATTAAGAAATTCATAGAAATTAATCTGGTAATGATAAAATCCCACTAAAAATTAGGATAGTGTATTTTAGTTTGAATAAGAGCCTAATCAAGTTTTACGACATTCCGACATCGGTAACTACCCAAACCGACGGTGCTAACGGAATTTAACGAAATTCCAAAACATTCGTGGATTCGTGGATGGACCGGCGAATCACGAGCTGACAAAGTCCGAATTAAGTCAACAGCAACTCTTTTTTGACATTCTTGGACCTTCCGGACAACCCTGGCTAGTTAGAATCAGCAAAAGTTATAAACTCCAAGAGTTGGATTTTCCACCTTTTTCACTAGGTTGGAAAACAGTATCTTTTATGAAGAAAATCGACTTAGGAGTAGGGGTTTAGAAGGTTCCTAGACTAAAAAGGGTCTTCTAGAGCCAACGTCGCAGATCGTTTTCCATTTGGAGCTTTTCTCCAAAAGATATAACCCATTCAGTTGTAGGGTAGAATTAGGCGTAGTAATTGGTAGTTTTAATTTACTTAGATATTATTTTAGTTTACGTAGATATTATTTAGAGTAAAAGGAGGTAAATGGGAGCCTCGGAAACGTATAAAAGGGCTCCCACCAACTCCCTTTGCACCCCTTTTTCTTCATTTTATGTTAATTGAGCCGACAGGAGGCTTTGGGTTCTCGCTTTGTTATTCTGCCAAAATCGTTGGCAATTGTTGAGTTTTTGGTCTGGAACCAAAAACCTTGCTTTCATTGCATTAGAGTCTTGTATTCCATTCTTTGTTTGATTTTTGGTGCCATTCAAAGGACGTTGGGGTCCCTTTAAATCACTGCTAACGCATATTTTGTGCAATTGCTTCCTTCACCTTAATTTTTAGTACTAACACCAGGGATATTCCAACCAAATTTCGGCAACGCCGGTAGTTGGAACCCTTGGATTTCATATTTTGAGTCTATGACATACTAATCACTTCCAATTGAGCTTTTTTGGAGTGGAATTTTACACCCTTTGGGTTGTAGAAAATTTTCCCTGAAGCCTAGACATGGGAAGACGTGGTCCAAAGTATTTGTTGTCATTTGGAGTGAGTTGGATGAGCACCAACCCTCACAATACTAACCGCTAGTGGACTTGTCCAGAATTTGGGGCCAAAAACCCCAATATGACAAAGCTTCACTCCTGGACTTAACTTTTAATCACTAACATTTGAGTTTCTTTTGTTATACTTTTGGGGAATTATTTTCCAATATGGCGAAGCTTTGCCTCTAAGAGGAATTGTTTTAGAAAAAATTGTCAAAACCATAAAAAGATAGTGTGTTAGTTTTCCTTTAGAATACGGCCTCAAGCTTAGAAATTTTCAAGTTAGTTTTTGGTTAAAAGGGTTCCTGAGGGACCCCAATTAGTGGCAAGGCAACAGCCGAGGTTCTGAATTTGAGAAATACCAAGTCTCCAATAACCAGCTAGAGCCCGAGAGAACCAGCCAGAAGCCGGACTGGTGAACCAGCCGGAGCCAAGAGAACCAGCCGGTCAGACTGCCTTGACCAAGCCATACTGGTCACCCATCATCTTGTATCATAAAACCAAACACGGAGAGGATGCCTACGGGCCCCCTTTGGTTTTATTTTTTGCAAAATCTGAACACCAAGCTTAGTTCTTTGAACTATATCCCAGCATAATAAATTCTAGGTGATATCGGTACCTTTTAAAAAATTTCAGTGCTTAGAGCTAGAAGAAGCCTGAAAATTGCTTAGAGCCAAAAGAAGCTTGAAATTTTGCTTAAAGCTAGAAGAAGCCTGAAATTTTGCTTAGAGCTAGAAGAAGTCTGAGATTTTGCTTAGAGCCAGAAGAAGCCTGAAATTTTGCTTAAAGCTAGAAGAAGCCTGAAATTTTGCTTAAAGCTAGAAGAAGCCTGAGATTTTGCTTAGAGCCAAAAGAAGCCTGAAATTTTGCTTAGAGTCAGAAGAAGTCTGAAATTTGGCTTGTAAGCCAGAGAGGGTGATCTCATTCAGAAGTCAACTCACTTGCGATACCTTTCCAAGCACAAGAATAATAACTCATCCCCAGTCCTCCAGCACCTGGTTGCCTCCAAATTCTCTCATACTTTCAGGCTCTCACAGCACTACATCCTTCAAGCATTAGGAAGAAAATCAAACTGAGTCATCAGCTAAAAATTTTTGTGAAGCATAAGGAGTGAGGTGCAAATTGGAAACAAATCGAAGACTAATACAAAGTTTGTGAAAGAAGAAGGAGAAGGTCCCAAAAAGTCAAGGTAAGTTCTCTTTTGAATAAAAAATCAAATCTTTGACATAATTTAAGGTGGGAATTAAAGTCAACAAATAAAAACAAAATAACAATTGACTTGCTAATGGTTCTAGAAATTAGTTAAATTTAGGAAAAACTTAGAAACCATTTATTGACTAAAATTTGACTTCCCTAATAGTGTAACCAATATTCCAAAAGTTTAGATTTTTTTCAAAGATTTGCCTTTGAAAAACTAAAGACTTTAGTGGAAAGAAAAGATATCACCATAGGAAAAAATAATAGATCATTAAAAATACTTCTAGGATTATTTAAACCATAGAAAAATTTAGAATAAGTTAATTTGCTAAAATTTGACTTATAAAACATTTTAGACCATTTCAAGATTGGAATCATTTGAGATTTGCCTTAGATAAACTTAAAGTCCTAGAAAAAGAAATATAGGAAACCATAAAAATACAACTTACTTAGTATTAAGATAGAATATAGAAGACTAAAATTAAAAAGATTAGAACAAATCCAAAACATTACCTTAGACTTTTAAAAGAGAAGAAAATTAGGACATCTTGGGATTAAATTAGTACGGAAAAAAAAAACATCAAGATAACAAAGAGAATTAACTAATTACAATTGAAATAAGGAAAGGAAAATGTGGAATAACCACTGACTGACCATTTTTTTCAATATCAAGAATCGAATATATACAAAACGTGGAGGGAGCACACCAACAAGGGATGGATTTCACAATCCAAATGGAGCATGAGACCATCAATGATTCCAAAGTATGTGCTTAATTCTCACTCCCTAATTGTGTTTTGATTTTTAATTAATTTTGATTTGCTTTAAAATCTAGAGCCGGAAATAGGAATTAGAATCAAACCTTAGAAGAATTTATTAGTAGTATTAGAATTCAAAATCAAGTAGGAATTTCTCGTAGCTTTCCGAAAAGATATTAAACATAAAAATCCAATAAAAAATGGGAAAGTAGTGAGAGAATGAAATCCATGCAAGAAACGAATGAAAAATTAGGAAATCATCCAAAGGATAATCTAAAGGAATTTAGGATCTAAATTAGAGTTGGAGATTGAGAAGAAAATTACAATGTTAGAAATTTAAAGTAGAATCCCCAAAAGGATTAAACTCAAGTTAAGTTTTTTCTTCTGAAGTAAATAAGAATTAGGTGAAATCTAATTTCACCTAAACAACCTTTACTTTGGATTTAAAAAGTTAACCATGTTTTTCTTAATTTCCACGATTAAAGAAATTAACCACCCCGTCATTTTAAATTAACCAACCCAATAGAAGTCAAAAAAAGGAGTTAACTATCGGAATTTTACCACAACTTGTCGTAAAATTGATCAATTATTTACCTTAGAAATTAACGGGAAGGATTAGTAGGAAGAAAGTCAAAAGTAATTAGGAATTTACATTTATCTCAAAAAAGAATAAAACCTAGAGTAATTTTGATGAACCGTTGAATCGGTCAAAATTTGCTAAAACTTTTAACTTTAAGTAATTGAACTTTGACTGAGGGTAGAAATTTAGAAGAAGCGTTAAAATAATTTACCAAGAGGAGTAAAAACCTCAAGGTAAATTTTGATGAACCGTTAATCGGTCAAAATTTACCAACGAACTTTTAACTTTAGATCAAGTAAAAGAACTTTTAGCAAAAAATAGAAAGTTAGAATAATTTAACAAGAAGAAGTAAAAGTTAGAGTAAATTTTGAAGAACCGTCAATTGGTCAAAATTTACTAAAACTTTTTAACTATTAAGTAATTGAATTTTTAACAAAGGTAGAAAATTTTAGAAGAAGAGATAAAATAGTTTACCAAAAGGAGTAAAACTTAAGGTAAATTTTGATGAACCGCTAAATCAGTCAAATTTTACCAAAGATTTTGCAAATTTGAACTAATCCTTAATTCTTTAAATCAAATTAGAATAGTAATAATAGAAACTGGATAGAGGTTGATTAACAAAGGAAGACAAAATAAAAACTTAAATTTGATAGAAAAGTAAAGTTACAAGTACAGCAAAACGTATTCTAGATTAGAATTCACATAGAATTGACTTAATTAAACGACAATTGAACGCTTAGGATAAGATAATACTTCAAACTAGGGAAAAACCTAGAATTAAATCAATCATCCTTCAACTTCTACTTAGCTACTCACACTTGTGGTAAAAAAGCTCCATTGCTTGGAAGGTAGCTCGTTTACTACAGCCAATTACCCGTAGAATTCACTAAATTACTATAGAACCTGGTTGTGCTTGTTTGGTCTCTTGGGTAGAGATCAAAACACTCACATACCTCTAAGCCTCAGAATGTCAAAAAGCTGAGAGTCACTTCCAAGTTCTAGATTCTCTATACAAACACAGGGTTCTCCAGAACACCTTGACCAATTGCAGCCTAAAGCCTCAAACCTCATAAGGAAAAAAAACACAAGTCATGCCTCCCCTTTCCGTCCAAAATCAAGTACGGTGCAAGAGAACTTACCACCTTGTTGTCGTTTTGTCAAAAGTACACACAATGAATGAATTCATCAGTGTCATATGCACTTACCACCTTGCATTCTTTTCTTCACTAAACCATGGCTTGCTGAAAATGAAGTACATACCTAAATTGAAAGTGACGCCGTCAGCTTCACTTGCTCTATAGTCTCCTTCTTCATTCTTCATAGGAGAATCTACTTTTTGTAGTCTTAAATTTGAAATCATAAGCCCTGTGTCAGTAGTGATTGGTTTCTTAGACAAAGTAATGCTCGCAAGGGGTGGCAGCCTATTTACTTTTGTTGTGACCGTACTTCGTCCTCCCTAGACAAGATCGCAATTTTGTTGGATGGAGCCACTTGAATCCCAATCAAAATGCTTGAGACTTGATTGAGACCCTGTATGCCAAACACCGTATAGGATGAACTGTGAGAAGCAATACTAAAGTAAGTAGTGCGGAATAAGCAAAGCAACAGCTTAAATGAGTCAACTGCTTCTTAAAAAAGCAAGAAGCAACCCCGAAGCACAGCCCCACCTTAAAAGCACTATCAAATGAGTCAAGTGCTTGCTGAATAAACAACAAGGAATATTAAAGCAATGCCACATGAGACATGAGTGAAGCAGTTCAGAGTAAACAATAAGCAATCCTAAAGAGTACAAAGCACAGACTAGCACCATTAAACACCCTCTTCATTACGTCAACTCCATGCTTGTCAAATAAGAAATAAGTACTTCAATTCTAAGCAATAATGACCTTATCAAAACAACTAAGGAATGTGTGGTTGTGAAAGAGTCCTTGGGCATCCATTTGCAGAAGGAGTTCATATAAAAGCACTGTGCTATACTTGGTACAAGATCATATTAAGCACTAATTGTTCTTATATGAAGACTAAATGTTCTTCTTACAAGCAATCAAAGCAACATAAGTTAAATGAAGGAGGAGCAATACAGTAGTAAGCACAGAAGAGAAGTTTGAGACTTACTATTCATCACATGATGGCTGCCATTTTGTTTCAAAGATTGCCGTAGCTCTTCCTCCTTTGCTAATAAATCCAAATTCTTCCTCTCTTCTTCAAATCTTGAATATGCACCTTGAAAACCAAAGTTTTGCCACCAATGAGGATGAAAAACCTCTGCACAGCAAGTGCACCTATTGTCCACTTTGGCAAGGGCAACTACACAAAAGACATGATAAACATGTCTGCACAAAGCAATTACAATATCGAAGTGTGGGTACCCTCGGTTGCAAAAAGCACAAGGATGTAACTGCAAGGTTGTAGTACTTAGATGTAGGTCATCTGCCATTGCCAGATGGAGTATTGGCTTAGGCCACAATGACAGCCCTCCTCCTTTTTCCATCTCCAAACGTTGATCTTCCTCTGCGGCAGCATGTCTTTTCATTTCGACAATCTATCTCCTTAGAATTCCTAGATTTGATTCTGCTTTCATCTGCTCCTCTTCAATATCTTGAAATTTTTTGCCCCCTTCATTGCCTTATCTCAGCTAGACTCTGCTACAAATCGACAAACGTCCAGCCTTCTCCTCGCAAAATCTCTATCACCCTGCAGGATCGCTAATTTCTGTGTGTAGTCATCCTAGTCAGCAGAGCCCACGGAAATGCCTCTAGCCTACACACAAAGAGAGCAGTGCATTCATGAGCGCCAACCAAATAACCTACAGCTAAAATCCTAAACTTCAATAAATCCACATGAACAGAGGACAAGGAAATGTGCCCAAACCTTGGAGTCTAAAACCTACCTGCAACTCCATTTCCAAAACTGCTTTTGCAAATCTCTCTAAGTCTAATTGGACTTGCATGACCTTTTCTTTGTCTTCCTTTGCTATAATGTGATGATCATCCATCGTGAACTGGATTCCAACAAGCTTATCTGAAATCTTCTTGTAAGCTCACTCTCAATTTCACAAACACCCCAAACTACATCTAAATCATTAGGTGATACCCCATAAGGACAAGTAGTTTTTATGGAGTTTATCTAAACCCTAAACCCTAATGGAATGCTCCTTGGCCTGACCTCATCTCCCTCTCCTTTGACAATTGCTCCCATACTGCGGCTACTAATCCCATCGCGCTGGGATGTGCAAGTACTGTGCTTGAAGCCTAAAGCAGTTGCATCGTCACTAGACTCTGGATTCAAGAGCCTAAGTAAGACTTGATGCGCTCAATATGCTTTCTTTGCAGCAATTGTTGAAGCCAGCAAAGCCCAATTAACCTTCTTCTTCTTCAAAGTAGCAATGTACCCCTTCACCAGCCAACCGGAAAATTCATTATTTGTGACCAACCAAGATCCATAAATCTTTGAATAAAGCTCCATCATGTCCTTTCTTGCATCCGGATGCAAGAAAGTGTTGGTTGTGCGTAGTTTACTGCATTTTCCAAACAAGTCCTCTACATCCACATCGGTGATGAAAGCAACTTCGGCAGCTACCTTAGGGTTCAATCCTACACAACTTAATTCCGTTTCTTCTTGGAAAAAACTCTTAGTTTGAGCGCTATACAAGGCAATATTCTCTTTGCATTTGTGAATACTAAACTTTTGGCTTGATACTCAGCTTCTTCTCAAAATCCTTTCCTAAACTCTTACGGCGCACTCGTTTCTTCTCCGCCCCCAAACTCTCCCTACATATCCCCGTGTCATCCACCACATATTATTCTTTCACAACAACCCTAAATTTTGTGCAAAAAAAGGCAATGACAAGATTCCAGACCATGCAAAGAGAGGCAACAGCAAGCTTCCAGACCATGTGAGTAGAGACTTGGGTCCGGACTCCAGAGAGAGATGACAATAAGCGCAAAAGAGTTCAAAAATTAACGTTCAGCTCTTCCGGGTTGACATGGCGACAGATGTCTTAAACATGTTCATTAATTCAAACTTTCCATCCAGCTGTCTATTCAATTGCCCATTAAATTGCCTAATAAGCACTAAACCATTTGTCCAAAAAAGTCAATTAACATCTACTAGTGGCTCCTATTAGTGTGCTTTCACCCATTTCATATTCTAATAGTTATATACATGCCAAATTTCAAAAGTTGATGAACATTTTTGCAAAAGGTGCCCTAAAGATGCCAAAATTGCCCAGGCTGCCAAAAAAGTTCAAGGCAACGTAAATTTTGTTCTGGATACTCAATTAGGAAAAATTATATTCTCACTAAAGGGATACATACTCAAACCTTGTGTCAAAAAATTGTAAACAACCCGACCTAAATTGACTTCTTAGATCCTATCCGGATTTTCAATTATTCATTCAATGGACAATAATTGGTCTTTAGAGGTTAAAAAATACCATATGGTCAATTGGACACTAAAATTTATATGAAAGATAGCCCCACTTAATTAATTGTTTGAATTAATTTACAAAAATCATAGGAAAATATTAGAAAAAATGCCCCACACAGCTTTTTATGTAAAAAAACGGTCATCTTAAATACAATAATTTAAGATAAATAGCCCTCATCAAATATCCACTTAACTTAGGTGTATACCTTAAATTACAAGGAGTAATCTCCTCAGGGGTCGATTACTAGAAATCCATCTTACTTACAATTGATCCCGCAATCGATAATCATTACCACGATTTGAAGGACATGGCTAAAAAAAAGAAAGTTTCTGCACAAGAGCGAGAGAGGAGAAAGTCAAAGCAGGAGGCAAATAAGGGATGCAAGGTGTGGGCGATTATTTACCCATCCTTCGTAAATAATCATACACAACTAGGTTACCAAGTTCTAGTTTCCTATGCAAAATCCTATCATAAGTAGGTGCCTAAATGTTGGTTCACGGTGCCTTTCAAGCAATGGATCTTTTTTAACCGCTAAAAGTCCAAATCTCTTGCAAAAAGGGCCTCAATCATCCTATCCTATGACTAGCGACAGCTTAGATGTCCTAATTATTTGAGCGGCAAGGGTCTCAAAATTTCCTAAGCTACAATCTAATTTTAGTAATTTTAGATGGTAGAGGACTTCACGCCATTTCCAGAAACCTAAAGTTCACTAAAAGTGGAAGTTCCTTGCAAAAGTTGTATACTGTAGATAATCAGTTTTTATTTTTTTGTGTAAAATTGGATGAGTTTTTGTTCTTTTGAGTTTTATTTGAGTGTTTGTATTACTATTTGTTTACCAATTTGGTGTTTTTACATATTTTGTTAGCCAAATTTGGAGTGTAATTTTTGGAGTTAATTTTTGAATCTGTAATCCAAATGGGATTCTGAGTCGTCATGTCGACCACTTGGCTCTCACCTCAGTGGGATCTGGTAGTGAGTGGTGATGTATGGAATTCAATTTGAAATGTAGTTAAAGGGCTGAGATGGTGTGTTAGTATCCAATTTGGAGTTAGGTGGGTGATGTATGAATGTTGTCCAGTCAATTCTAAATTAGGTAGGTCAGGGTCAAGGGAAGTGCCGGTCTAGCTGAGCCAAACTAGAATGAAGGTTAAGTCTGTAATTTTGGTTGTGTTTTTCCTAATTGGTTGGTTGCTGATGGAAAGGGATGAATGTGGTTTGTATTGGGATTTTGATTTGTCAAGTCTGCGATTTGGTAATCAATTCCAAATTGGAAGTTAGCTTGTAGTTAGGACTTCCTTCTTCCAATGGGGTAAATGCCACTTGTGGGTTGGCTATTAAGGCAAGGTTTTTGCTCCATTTTCTTTATTCATTGTTTGATGAACGAATGTCAATGTGAGTTCCAGCAAGTGTGCTGTGTATTTTTGTGTTTGTGATTTTTGTGCTCCAAGTCGGTTGATTGTGAGTTGTGAGTAGAGTCAAGTGTCCCTGCAGTATCACAAGGGTGATCCAGAAAAATGTGTATTTGAATGTGGATGTCCAAGTTGGAGAGGAGTTTGGAGATTTGTAGTCTCTTGAGGGTGGTCCAATTCGAAGTGTGTAAGTAGAAGTTATGGAGATTGTCGGAGATAATTGGAGAACTCGTTGAGTGCAATTGTCAGTTGTTGTGATGGTGATTGAGTAGATATTTCCATAATACTATTTGGAGTGAAGATAACAAACTATAAGTTTGTGTGAGATTAAACTATGATAAATGTTAAACGGTGATGTATTCACCAATTTGGAAATAAAAAACATATTCAAGCTAAATTGGATGTCTTTGTTGTGTATGATTTGATGAATGATTTAATGTGCACATGTATGTTATGGAATTATTTGAGAATGGAGTATGATGGTGTTAGTCAAACTATGTGTGAGTGAATTATATATGCAATGTCGTTGTCGATTGAGTGATTATTGATTTTTCAAATTGGGTCATAGTCTTCTATTTTGGAATTGTATTACCTATTTTAGGTATTAGTCCCTTTAGCATTGATTTCCTACTTGATCGTCTCCCTTGGAATGAACTTATTATACTAAATGGGTAATTTCCAAATTGGTCATTATCCTTCTTCAACATGTACGGGTGAAGTTTGACTGCTACTCGGTTCCTCAAACTTCATCCATGGTTTCCTATTGACCCCTAAAGGACCAACATGCGTTTTTTGGCCGTATAGAAATTTTGGGCAGGTACGTGTGACTGGAGATATCCATGTTTGAGGCTGAAATTTTAATAGAAGGTGGGGGCAAGGAATATCTTCATGTGTACCAAGTTTCATGACATTTTGAAATACGAGTCAAAAGTTGTGACCTAATATGTTACTTTTTTTTATAACTGGGCAGTTTGGGCAGATTAGAAAAAATCATTTTTTCCGGAATTTTTTTTTGAAATTGGTTCTCTACATTTATATATACTTTAAAAGCTTTGAGTCATTCCCTTTCAATCAATGAGTCAAAAGTTATGAGGGTTTTTGAATTGCAAGGAGTTATGGATTCTCTACTCTAAAAAACCTTTAAAGTTGTTTATTTAACTCAATTTTCAATATTTTTGGAAAAAAATAAAATTATAGTATGTCGATTGATTATTACAACATTATGATAGTTGGGATTGGCATTTTTAAATTCCATGATTAAATTTTTAACAATTTAGTATTTTGAATCATTTTCTACTTCTTTCTGCTTACTATTTTTTTCCTACATGTTGTACAATTCCAAATGATGTGAAATTTTTCAAGCAAATAGACAACTTGTTTAGGAAACTAAATTCAAAGAAGCACCACCTTTATCGGCATTTTTTCATTGAAAAGTGAGCTTGCAAAGTGCAGCTGCCCAGTTGTTCGCAGGACTGAAAAAATGGTTTTCAAGACTTTGAATGCTTATATCTTATGATCCACACAGTGGAATTTTCTGAAATTTTTACCACATGTTTTCAAAATATCATACTACAAGATCCTACGGTTACATGTGTCAAAAATTGTTTTTTTCTGAAAATTTGGTAGTTGTATTAGAAATGGCAGTTTTGGAACATTTTTGGTGATTACATAGTAATAAAACTTTAGGGGTTAAAGTAAACCTGTCTATGGCAGACAAACCACCTAATGCAGATATCTACAAAACCACCCATTACAGTCCTACATCAACCCATTTCAGATTTTTGTCAATAAATGAGATTATGACTTCATTAGGTTGGTTAGTGGCCAAAATCAATGCCTTGGGAGATGGCCATGGAGTTATTAGTGATTGTCATAGGACACTTACACCTTTCTAGTGTAAACTTGTCATAGAAAGTTTTTTTTTATTCCTTCATGTTATGGCCATGTTAAAAAATCTAGTGATTGCTTTAGGTGGTAAGATGACCATTCTGAAAATACATTTTGCTGATTTGGGGTAGTCTACAAACTCTTTTAGACCAATTGGGCAGAACACTTTGGAAATCCATAACTAATTCATACTTTGTCCAAAAAATAAAATTTCAGTTGTTTCCTTCATGTCTTACATTTGTCTTTGTATGGAAAAAAAAATTGATTCTTTTTGCTAATGGCAACAGATCAAACCACCCATTCTGCCTGCCATAGGTAGGTTTACCTTACAATAGCTACTTCCAACCCTAAGTTTTTACTAGATAAAGTTTATCCTAATTTATCCGATTAATTCCATTTATCCCATCAATAAGAATTCATTAGGTTTTTACTGCTCTTAGCCGATTTTACGCTCTTGCTCTTACAAGTTTACTTTATCTTCTCTAATTTACTATTCTATTTTGGAATTGACTTTTATTGACCTAACTCACCTAAGTTACTAATGGATGAAAGTTGATTGATAATTTACGTTTGGAACTTCATCCACTAATTACCGTTGACCTAAATTCCTAATTTGATTTCTACTTTGATTTTTCCCTTTTAAATTGCTCCTACGTTTTAGATTTTTAGATTTTTGGATGATTTTTGAGTATCTTCATCCGATTCTTAGATCAAACTTCATCCGCTTGTAACTTCTTTGTTTTAACTTTGATTTTGTTGTATTTTATCTTTTTGGAAAACCCTAAACCTCTTGTTTCTACTTCTATACAAAAATTTATCTTGACTTGTTATCTAGGATACTCTAGTTCTCGGCTCTATTCTAATTGCATTAATTAGGAGAGAATTAGACAAGAAAAGGTGGGGTTTGAGCGGCCAACCTTGAATTGCAAGTTGTGGATGAGGTTGTCAAGGTTCTTCCCTTTCGCCATCTTTTTCCTCTTGGTGCTTGCACAACTGCTTGAATGATTTATTGATTTAGGAAGATTCGGAGTCGAAGTGGTAGATTTGAGTTGTGTCTTCTTTTTCTCCTTCCTTTTCTTGCTCTTCTTCCCTTCCTTCTTTACTATTCCCTTACACCACGACTTTTGCTCCAATTTTTTTTACAACTTAATGGATATATTCTTTTTTGCTTCTTACACTTACGCCTTCAATGGCCCAAATTGGTTGTTGGAGATTTTCTAATTCATTCACTATTGATTGTCTTCTCCTACTTCATCCTTTTCGGATCTTACTTTCTCACAAGTTTTTGCTTGTGCTTGGAGAGCTTGGTAAACAGCGAATGGTGAATAGATTGTTTGAATGAGCTTTGTAGATTGCTTTTTACTTCATCTCAAGTCCATTACTTTGAACCTAGTTCTTGATGTTTCCAAGCGCGTCTTGGAAACTAAACTATGGAGAAACCAACTAGAGGGGTTCAAAGCTTTGCCATCAAGTTGTATTTAACACCAACTTTAGAACTCTTAAACACCCTGGGGGTCCAAAGCTTTGCCATTCGGACAGGGTTTTAACACTTTCCTTAAGATTCAATCCAAGGGGGTTCAAAGCTCTGCCGTACAAGAGGGTAAGCTACGCAAGGAGGAACATTTTAGAAGAGGGACTATTCTATTTTAGAGAAATGACAACCCAAGAGGGTCCAAAGTTCCACCATATCAGAGGGTAAGCCACACGAAGAGAGACACATTAGAAGAGGACAACTAACCAATATTAGAAAGAACACCTGCGGAAGTTAGTACAAGACAAGCTTTAGACGCTAAAGGCCCTCCAAAGCGGCATTGCCAAGGTATGGAGGGAGATATCTTTAGAATTAGGAAGGGACTCAACCGGACTCTCAAAGCACAAGTTAGTACCGCAATCACAAAGTCCTTTAATTCACACGCTTAAGTGACAAATAAGGTCAAATGACTCACAACAAACACTTACAATACGATAGAAGGACCCCCAAGACCTTCAAAAAGTTGAAAATTAAACAACAATGGAGCCAAAAGTACTCCAAAAACACAGTAGAAATTTCTTTGGCAAAAATACCAAAAAATCCAATATCCATTGAATCTATAGATCCAAAACAAGAATGGGAGTGGTGTGAGAGGAAAATGGGCACCCTTTTATAGGTTTCCCAAGGTGCCCACCTCCCTCAAGTAACCTTTGTAACCTTATCAACTTAGATTTTCATCCTTATTTCTAAGATTTTTACGGCAATTGGATTTTACACTGGTCCAACGTTGTATCTTTTGGAATTCGCCTCAAAACTTTAAACGGGTTGAGACAATGGCTTCAGAAGGCCATTTTTAGTCTAAGGGTTCCCCTACCCCCTATTCCAACATCTAAAACCTCTCCTATGTTAGTGCTAACTGAGTCTAGTGAAAGGATAAAAATCTAGATTTGGAAGTTGGCCTTTTCTGACTAAAGTAACTAGCTAGGATTGTCAAGAATGTCTAAGGGAGTAAGAATAGACCTGTTGTTGACTTAATTTCGACTATGTGTGCTCCTAGGGCGCCGATCAACTTCACTCAAATCTTGCCATGTGATTAATTTGGAGGAATGTTGCTGATTGGGCTATCTCCCGCTATCGGAACGTCATGAAACTTGTCAAAGCACATTATTAACATAAAAAAAGCTATTCTAATTTTTAGTGAGATTTTATCGCAACCTTGGGAATTTCCAAGAATATCCTGTTGTCAGTTTAGGCGGTTGACCGTCTAGAAGGGATATTTTCCTAAGTCAAAAAAATTCCAAAACCTCTCGGGGGACCTCTCATAGAGTTTTCCGAGAGATGTGCAAGTTCATAATTCTTTAGCCTGCACACTAGTCAAGAGGAAAAATTCCACTTCCTTGAAGTAGTCGGTAGTCAAGAATCTTCCATATGCGCGGGAACCTTGACAAATGATTCCGCTTTTGACCTCCTGGCATGTTTTTGAACCAAGAGCACAATCCGGCAGTCATAGATTCCTCTGTTGGCCCATCTTGAGAAAGTAACTCCTGCAGACTAACATTTGAAATTTCTACTATTTCAACGATAGGATGGAGAAACTAAAACCTCTCCAGGGGAATCTATCCAAGGACCTATCTAGACTTCCCTCGGATCACTTTTAGCCAAATAGAATCACATGCATGGTATTTTAGGCTATTTTGGGTAAAAATCCTCAACACCTTGAACTCTTGCTAATTCCTAGGTGCTAACCTATTTACAAGCGGGATTTAGGAAACTATTAAGGGAAAAATCCTATTATTGATCAAATGCTACATTGGTATGTAACAATCCTAATCTGGTCTTTCACTCTTTTTTGGTCTTTTTGTATCTTTTTATAGCTTAAATTGCAAAATTTAAAAAAAAAAAAACTATGAGTCCCAAGTGACGAATTGGGAGCTCATATAAGGTTGAAGAGAAAAAACAAAAACTTCAAGAGAAGCAAGCAAGAGTGGACTTAGCGAGATCCAAGAAGCAATACAATAAAATGTAGAGTATCAAAAATGTGAAAGCGTTGGAACCCAAGCTACGTGCTGCCATTCAAGCTAATGCTCCACTAAATTACAGGCTTTAAAGCCCCATACTACAGCATTATTCCACCAATATGCAAGGAAAATTAGAGGATTGCTTTAGAGAAAAGAAGAGCAATAAAGAAAAGGGAGGATGTGACCAATTTTCCACCCTTGCATGAAGTTTGGCCACTTGCCCAGAACTTTGGAGGCCATGCTCTAATGGTATTTGAATACAAGAACAATACGGTTGTAACTCCTCAACATCATGGAATTGCTTTTTTTGGCACTTAGGTTTTCAAACCTGCCACATCCTACACACCAATGAATTTCCCAAGAATTGCAATATGAATATCAACAATAAGTAGGTACTTGAAAGTAGCATGCTCTCTTACCAAGTTGGCGGCAATTTTGACAACGAGAAGAAAGTTGCGGCAGATTCACGTCTAACATGACCTACAACAACAGCATTTCACAAACAATGACATCAAAATGTTGAGTGGCAATGAGACACTCAGAAGGGAGGGCATGTGCGGCCATTGATACAGCAAGAGAGGCCCTTCTACACCTCAATGTACATGCAAAGCAAGAACATCACAGTGTAGTATTTGGAATCCTTCAACATGTAAATCAAGGAAGGACATTTAAGGTTGACAAGAAAGCTTTGAAGCATGACGTGCAGGCTCTTACCAGGGAAGAGATCTTGCAGCAAAGGAGAGCAACCGCATGCAAGAGAAGACCTCCAAACCCTATCATGAACACTTGCAGCAGTACTTGCGACTTCGACAGTGCTTGCAACTTTAGTAGATTACAAATTCGGTAGCGCAACATTGGATAGTGGACCACATCGCATTGCCAAAACTGCATTAGAAGCGCATTGGCAGTAGCAGAGAGGGGGCACTCCATCGCATTGCGAGAAGATGAGGACTGGCCTCAGGCGCCACGGCTTCTTATAGGGGAGAAGAACTGAAGCGGAGCACGATCAACATTGAAGACAATTCCAAAAATTTTGAATTCACGATGACGTAGGGAGGATCCAATGAAAGTGCAAGGTGAGTGGGAGCAACCGGGAAGGGGAATCCACTGTCATCAATGGCTTACTGGCACCTCGAAGTTTGATTTCAAAAGTAGTTGTCAGAGTTTTGTTATGGTGGCATGCGCCATTTCAGCAATATGGGGTGGCCATCCAAAAACTTTATTAGCCACAACTTGACCCCCTCCAAACCTATTTTCCACTCTTGATTGGACTGTTCATGCACTACTCTTGCACTACACTATTCACCTTTCCACCTCAGCTAATGGCAGAGTACCTAATCCTCTTGCTCGACCCACTTCGCTCACTTTACGAAACTTTCTTGAACATTAAGTGCTCTCTACAAACCTTTTTTTGTGCTGTTCTATTTTATTCAGTGCCACAGCCTGTTTCTTTTCTGCGGAGATCTACGGCCACAAATAGCACCCTACGGTGTCTTCACTTTGGAAAATTCTATTTAATTCATTTTAAGTCGAAAAAACATATTTTAAATTGCAGTATATGTATTCTCTACTTGTTTGTTTATAGGAAAAAAATAGACACCATTGGCCACATTCATTCTTCTTTACAATAGTTCTTCTCCTCAGTCGCTCCATTCTCAAGCCTCCTATAGCTTTTAGAAAAATTTCAGACAAGAAATTTGTAAAGGTGAGGTCAGAATTGCAATTAGTTTTGTCATGCGGATGGCTCACCAGAGTATTGGGTAAAATGTGCATACTCTCAAAGCTTGCAATGATTGTCTATAATCATGTTTACTTTTTATTACATTTGGAATAATAACTAGTGCACGATCATGGTGGAAGAAGTGGGTTGTCATGTATTATAGGTGGTAAGAAGAAGAATCTACAACAACTATGCAAGATGGTAAATGTAGGAACGTAGAGAACAAGATTTTAGTTATTTCAAGTAGAATTAGAAGTAAGAAATCCATTCTTAGTAAAAAAAATTTGGTTATGTGGGTTAGAAGAAAAAAATTACTAAGATTTTGGATTAGCAAAACGTAGGGTATCTTAGTTGAGATAAAATGGTTAAGGAAGAAAACTAGATTTTCTCGTCCTAACCGGAAACCAAAATCAAGGATAGTTGTCCAGAAACATTTTCAAGACTTTGGCAATATCAGAAACAGAATTGGAACCAAACCAAAAGATAATAGGCACCGTCGAGAGCAAGAAGGGAACATTGAACGGATAGAAAATCCGTTGGGAACACGTAACCGTCAATTCAGTGGTTAAGGAATCAAAACTGGCCTATCCTCCACCCCAAAAGGAGAAAGGGAAGACTCAAATTCCAAGCAAAGGCAAGGTGACACGTGCTACCAAGGATTCGGCTAGTAGGAAATAGACAGCTAGGAAGGGGGTAGCCAAGCAAGTGGAGGCGGCTCCAAAGCAGTTAAAGAAGACTTAGCTGTAGTTATTCTAAGAATAGAAGTAGGTAGGCGGATGAAAACAAAAGTTTTTTATCTAGGAAGTTACTTGCAAGTTGGTTTTTGTTGTGATGAATCTAGACTTCCCGGATCCGATTTTTTTTTATCTGAGATCTACTTTTTGTGGAATTGGCCGCATGGTAAGAAATCAACGCGTTTAGGATAAGGGACTGCGATGTGTCATTCTCTGGTCCTTTGCTATATTCCTTTGGGACTCTTAGAATTCCCTTGAGGTTGGTTATTTAAGGGGCTGAAGTTAGATTGATGCCTTGAGTGTTCTTATACTCTTGTTTTTCCTTCATTTAGCAAATGATTTACAAATTTCCATTTCATGGTATTGAGTTGATCCCTTGTCATTGTATTGGTATGCTGAAAATGCTAAAACCATTGTTTAGTGCGGGTAGATGGGTTTGCTGAATTAGGAAGGAGGAGTAATCCCCTAATTCTGTCTAGATCCGATTCCGAGCATTGAAGTGAGCTGGTTGGAAAATTGTGTGTACTGGACGTAAAGCTTTGTTCTTGTTTATTACTTGGGAATTTTTGTGTAGAATAGCTGCTCTAAGATTGGGTACAATCCATAGACATCCGGATGTATGCTAGTTAACGTGTTGAAGAGGCTCCACTACAACCGGAAGGGAGAATGAGCAAAGGGGTTGGGTTCGTCTAGTTATCCAATTACTAGTCTCTGCCAAAAGAATTCAAATTGGATAGGTCTGTCGTTTTCCCACCCAAATTTTTGCATTACAAAGCGGCCTCTTTTGGGGTTCAATTCTTTTCTAAAGACAAATGTTTGTACTCTTATCCTATTGCTTCTTTAATTTGTTCTATCATAAAATTACCAACCAAGCCAAGTAATGAAACATCTTGGGAGTCCACTCACCTCTAATGATAGAACTTTCTATATTTCATCCTATATTGCATCTCAAATTATATCCGCAATCACTCAAACAACAAATTTGAAAATTGGGGATGAATGTAAATAATAGCATAACAAGGCAACAAACACATCATTGGATTGGCTTACACATCTTATACACAACAATTTGGTCTATAGGTGGCACATCATATACTGCCGTTGTGCTGTATTATGGCATTATAAATGATGAAAATCAATTTGGTTAAAGTTCACAAGGCAAGGCGCTCTAGCCGCATCATACCTTGTCTAAATGGGATCACCAAGCTCAAGGTCAGTTTATAGTACCATTAGGCATGGGCATGCATGACTAGACCAAAAAGCAACGCATCTTCTCAATCAAACATATATATAGGCACTCATAATTGACAAATTCAAGGCAAAAATTGAAAGTTTGTGCCACCATTTATGTGTCTTTAAACTTAAAATATACTCCCCCTATCATTTGATCAATCATGTCGACACTACATTTTTGGCATTGATACCATAACAATATTAAAGAAGTTGAAACACCTATATGTTTTTTTTTCCATCCAACTTGGGGCCATTCAATTAGTTGTAATGGAAGTACAGATTGTTGACAATATCCAAATGAGTTTAGAATTCACCCAATATGTAACTATTATGTGACATAAACAATGCATTATAACAATAAGAGTGCCATGAGGGGGTTGGAATTCCTTCAAGAACCCTGCCACTAATAATAGAAAGCCTTACAATGTTGTTTTTTAGTACCATGCACTTGTCCTGTACACTTTTGTAGCAACTTCATAAACAAAGAGATACTAGGGAGTGTGAAAAACTTGTCAATGTCCAACACGTTCCATGGCCTTCAAGTCTTTGTGTGCATATCAAAATTGTGTTTGTCTACTAGGTCATTTCTCCTTGTAAAATAGACCTCTATTCATTAAATAGATGTCTAATTTATAAAATTGGGGCATCTGACTCCAACAATGAATTGTCTTTAGTATGAGTTTTGAATTGTTTTGAAAATAATTGGAGAAAGAAAGATGTGCATATAGATGTTTCCTACATATTTCTAATATATCTCCAAAATTTAACTTTGAAAACTTGTCACTATTTGTTTTCAATAAATTATCATGTAAAACCATGAAAATTGCCTTTAAAAAATTCACTCAAAATGGAGTTTTGATTTTCTGAAATCAAAATCTAGTAATCTCAATTGAGATTGTGTAAGAATGTAATGACAATTATGCTTGACAAAAAATGCTAATTATATTCTACATTATACATAATTCTTTGAATTGCACAAATACATAGTATAAGGACTTATTTCCTGCCACTATACACTAAAGATGGATTAGTTGAAGCAAAGCTTCACATTGTGGCATTGACTAATAGATGCTAATGAGTCGAAGCAACATATTAACTCCTAAAGGACCGAGGCCCTTTTTTTGCCAAAAAACACTAAAAACTGTCATTTCTATAGCAAAAAGTAAGAAAATTTGAAATTTTTTTTTTTTCATATCTAACCATAGGATCTTACACCTAACTAGTATGACCAAGTGTAGAAAAATTTTCAGAGTTTTTGACCACACAGATTGCAAGACAATTACCTGCATTTAAAGTTAAAAAAACAAATTTTTTAGCACATTGCGGGACTAGATTTTTTGACTTTGAACATTTTTAACTTAAAATTTTTGCACTACAAAGTTTTGAGCTTTAAATCTTTATAATAGAGAATTGAGTTGAGAGTCTAGGAAAAAAATAAAAAATAAAAAAAACTTAATTATCATTCTTTAAAAAATTGTTAAGTAGAAGTAGTTACAAGATAGAAGGAAAATCGAAAATATTCATGTATTTTAGATGGAATTTAAATGCACTAATCCCAATGGTGAGATTTTTCTAGTAAGTAATATAAACCACGCAAAAAAATTAAACTGAAAGATTTGAAAAATTGCATTCAGAAATGCATCCTAGAAGTTATTTTCAAAAAGATGCTCTAACTACTCAAAAAACAAGAATGTCCATAACTTTCTCATAACACATCCAAATGAAATGAATTAAAGCTTTACAAATAGAAAAAAGTTTAATCTATGAGGAAAAAATTCAAAAATTCAAAAATTCAAATTTTGGTCCATTTTTTTTGGCTACCCGGGCTGCCTACCGTCCCCTGTTTTGAACTTATTTGGTTGTAATTTTTTTTCCCAAGCACCGATTGTGAAATAAACTATATTCCCACAAAGCTTATCAGTTTTTCTATCTTCCAAAAAAGTTTCAAAAAATCACAACAAAATTTCAGCCTATAGGTACATGCCAAAAATCCCAAATGTTCACCGAACCGACAATGGTCCTTTAGGGTTAAACTTCACATTTTTAAGCTTAAAAATTACCTAACTAGCATAAGCATAGGTAAATAGTCACTTAGTTGATATGTTTCATCACATTGGTAATGAAATTTAGTGTTGTTAATGGTTCTTGTAGTATTACTTTATCCTATCATATAACTCACTTTAATTCTCTTTAGTTGACAATTAGTCCGGGCAATTAGTGTTCATATTGGATGTTGATTTAATGCACATGAACTATCTCAATCTTAGTTTTGTTTTTGGTAGGAAATTTGATTGAAAATTCATGTTCACGTTGATATTTTTTTATTGGTACATTAGTTGCATTGTTGCCATTTAGTGTTAGAGTTTGTAATTAATGTTGTAAATACTAAATTTTGTTAGTAGTATAATAGTGGGAGTGCAAAGTTAATGTTGCCTAAAGAACATTTATTGGATTGGCATAAATTAACTTTAGATCCCACACGAAGTCCTAAAAGGACAATTAGTATTATTGAGATAATGGTACTAAGATAATTAATGCCACTTATAAAATTTAATACTTGTTGAAATTTGTGCAAAATGTCAAGAATTCAAACTAAACTAATTGAATCGTTTTACAAATAGTGTAATTTTGGTAAATTATTGTCACATACTAATAGGATAATTTTGTGTCAACAAACTGTAATAAAAAATTTCTAAAAAAACAAATGGGTATGGTTTTGTTAATTTTTCAAAACACCTCTATAAAAACTATTATAATCTTTCTTGAATTAAGAACAATTCATTTAATTTTAATTTTTACTATTATTTCTACTTTCATTCCTACTATTTATTTTACTTTGATATCTATATGAGTACTCTTCATTCTAAACATGAGATAACTATTGACCATATGAATAATTTAAGCCTATGTATTGGAGAGCTTATAAGCATGTGAATATCTTTAATGTTTGTGCAGAAAAAAAATTTAAATTCCATGTCTTTTTAATGATGTCCATTAATTTATGAAGAACTCTTAACCATGAAAGTACTTTATAACCTATATAGAAGAGAATTTTTTATTCTAATAATTTGATCATATATGGAAAAATTTCAACTACAAATTATTTTTTAGCCTCAATTGTGTATTGGATAACATTGTATTGATAAAGTATTTTTATCCTATGCATTGGAAACTATTAAATACAAGTCAAGTTTTTCTAGATATAGGAGCACTTTTCACTACCATATATTTGTTAACTTGTATCTTTTGAATACACTGTGACAAAGGCACTTGTGAAATGAAATCACTTGTAAAATAATTAATAACCCACCTCCTTTACATAGTTATATGTTTTGAGAAGTTGTTTTGATTGCAATCAATATGGAATACCAACACTGCACATGTATCCGTATATTGTATATTAACCCCTAAAAGACTAACTGAAGGTCATTTTTTTGCCAAAAAACATTTAAAATTGCCATTTCTATAGCAAAGAGTAAAAAAAATTGAAAATTGTTTTTTTTCACATCTAACCAAAGGATCTCATACCTAACTAGTATGGCAATGTGTGGAAAAAAATTCAAAATTTTTGACCGCACAGATTGCAAGATATTTGTGTTTAACCCCTAATGGATCAGAAGGGTGTCCAGATTTCCCAAATTGTGAAGATCTATTACAAAATACAACTTAGAAGAATATTTTAATGATGACTCTCAAACAATAGTTGTAAAATCCTATTTATAGATCACATCCATATGGTTAGATTAACAAAAATACATACCAATATTTTTCAATAAAATTTGAAGATAAAATTTGAAGTTCCTTCTAAAATCAGTTGTAGATTGAATAAATATGATTTTTAAGAGATTTTTTTCCTATAAGTCCAAAATATTGAATTCTAATTATAATGCTTTTAAAGATTTTTATTTGATTTTTTTATTCAAGTCATTTTTGAAGGGTCATTTTTTGAATTGAAAAAGTTACTTTTTGAAGCTAGACCTCCCGATACCTTTTGAGTTATAGAATATTTGCAAAGCAAAATCTTCATAATCTAAATCGTACAAATGTTCAAGAATTAATATAAGAATCTTCAATCAAAATTAATAGATGAAAAAACGCATTTTGGTAAGTTTAGGATGTGTTTATGTTCATTCATTGTTCAAAATCTGTCCTTTAAGGGTTAAAGTCAAAAAGATAAGTTTTTCAGCACATTGCAGGATTAGATTTTATGGCTTTGAACATTTTTAACTTAAATGTTTTGCACTATAAAGTTTTGAACTTATTTAGGCATATTCTTTTTTCCCAGGCACCAATTGAAAAAAAATATTATATTCCCACAAAGCTTAGCAGTTTTTCTATCTTCAAAAGAAGTTTCAAAAGATCACAACAAAAATTCCACCCATAGGTACCTGTCCAAAATTCCATTTGCCCCTTGAAGGACAATGGTCCTTTAGAGGTTAATTTTTTGTATTCCGTATCAATACCCGCGTCCATATATTGTACCATATTAACATTCCATATACAATATCCATATAAATTTTGTATATTGTATTCCTTATTAGTATTAGATAATCATATTAGTAGAAGTATCTGTATCAACATTTTTTTGGTTTTGGAAGGTTCAATAGCAAAGAAGAAAGCGGGTTCAAATTTTCCGGAGTCACAGAGTTTTCCAAAAAGAAATTAATCAATGGCAAGGGGTTTTCAATGGAGGGGTTTGAATTTTTCCCTTCAAGATCAATGGCTATGGATTTTTAATGAGCAAGGGGAGGCTGCACGCATATTTTTGTTACATTGTTACACTGTATTAGACACCCTACTAGAAAGAAATTTTAATCAAAGGTGTAAGTTTATCAATCTTACATGTGAGAAAACGTTAATTGTATGATTATTTTCTAAATTGTGAGTCATTTTCTCTGATATGTATGGAAGCTCCTTTTAGTACTACAATAGAACCTCTAGAAATTGATCGGTCCGGGCCTTCGCTTGACAAGATTACTTTAGAGAGGTTAATTGCTTTAGAGAGGGTTTGCACTACACAGGATGCTGCCACAAGGGGACATGTGTCACATTTTTAGGAAAAGGAGCTTGTTCAAAAGAATATCTTATCTTTTCTTGACAATGTCAAGGTCCACCACAATGCTCTCAATTACTGCTACAACTTATTTTATTCCCGAAGCCGGGACCGCCTAGCCCTATTCATTTATAGAGGTTTATTGACTTTGAGAGGATTGACTTCGAGAGGTTCTACTGTATGTGCCAGTGTCCAACACAGGTTCAAACTAGAGACTTACAGTATATCGTTGTGTATTTTATGTAGTACCCGATGATAGAAAGATGAGGCCTTGGCTTCTGACTTGATCGAAAAGCTGCAGGTCAACGAATAGGCATACAGTCTTAGCTTCACCAATATCATAAGAAGAATTGCAGTGAGCAACTTGTCAAGGTTCATTTCCTTCGTTTTAATCAAACACAAAATTGGGTGTTTTGAAAGCAACATCGAGACCGAAACACATCCAGGCTTTGGATGCAGGACCTTTACGGGTTAAGAGTGTCATGTAAGCTCCCCTTGGATTCAATGGACAGAAATAAATAGAGGGAAAACGCACAGCAACCGGATTGACCACGTCTCTAGACCTGCACAACGTTGGAAAATGCTGACGCAAGGAAGGATCAAAAGCAACGCGATCAATGCAAGAACTTCGAAGGAAGTATACATGGAAGAAGCGATGTCTCTCATGGTGGAAGGGTAAAAAGCGAATGAATTATGATACTTGAAACGTCAATAATCACAAATGAGTCCCAGTTGTCCACGAAGGCGTTCTTTAAACAGAAAGCAAGCCGCTGCTCGTAAATACATTACATAGTCAGTCCGCCACAAGGGTCGCCACCGCAAGAGCTTCTGAATGAGGTCATCTATCCTAGTAACTATCTACAGGTCAAATATTAACTGTCCCAACTCTGCAAAATTGTGAATCATTGCGGGGACACTGGATACAAATTCGTGACGAACCACCCAAGCCACCACCACCTGATGGACCTGGTCCCAGGTCAGTTGCTAGTCCCAACCTTGCACTTATTTCACCTACTATACACAGTCAGCACCGCAACCCCAAGTCAGTCAGTCACAGGGTCAGAGCGAAGTCCACATCGTCGGAAACTAATACACCACGACCACGTTCCTCCACTTCCACCCACGAGTTGCCCTCTTTCCTGTACTGAGGGACTGCCAGACTCAGAGACAGAGAAGCAGTTCCACCTCCACTTGGACCCTGTGAGTGCAGGTGCGGGTGCGGGTGTGGGTGCGAGTGCGAGTGACGGGTAGATAAGCCCACGCTCAGATCAGGGGACTTGGAATTCAAGGCAAAGCCTAGATCCGGACGACTTCTAGTATGCCCGTCTGCAAACAAAGGTAAAGGTACCGTCACATCTGGAGACCTCTCACGTCCCCCTAAGGCCAGCTCCAAGTCCGGGTTCGGGTTGTATACAGAGTCAGAGTCCAGTCTGGGTGTGTGCAGAAACTGATACCCGGAAGACGATCTCGGAATAGTGTTGTTATACTCCAGACGTGAGCCGCTCACTGCAAAGCCCAGGCTGCTTACTGCAGCGCCCCACCTCTCCCTTGCTGATACAGGTGGTTCAGAGTCAGGTCGCAAGTTCATCCTTGCAGGCATGACTGCTGCAGCACGAGCTACGCCAGGGAAGAAGGTCTGCTCCGCAATGGGGCTGGCCGTTTCGGGCTCCCGCGATGGGAAACTCTCATCTGCAGGCAAAAAATCATGGAATGCGACCCCAGACTCCACAGAATCGGTATTGAGATCCGGCAATGAAGTGGACGCAGCAGCCCCTTCCGCAGAGAAAGCCTCACTCACCCCTTCGTTCATATCCAGAACTGGAGTCACCGACCGTGAGACCGGCACAGTGTTGGGATGATCCAACCTGCCCACAGTCTTGGAATTGCTCGCCCCTGCGCTTCCAGATCGAGTATCATCCACTGGACGTGCCTTCCATCGAGGTCGGGAGCTTTTGTCCCCCACCTCCTTGTCGGAGGCGTTCCTCTTCCCTTGCAAGCTCTCTCTCTCTCGCTCCGTCTTCCGCGACCTCGTTCCAGCCATCGCGGAGCCCTGCAGGATCTCCAGCGACTGTGAATCTGGGGAGTCGGAACCCGACACCGAGAGCCGCCGGTACCTTCGAGAAGCGGAGGGGGACCGACTCCTCTGTCGCGGCGGCGTTCGAGACCGCACCTTCCGTCTTCCAGAGCCAGGAGAGCGTGACCTTCCTTTCCTCCTGGCCGGAGTTCTCGACCTCGAACGGGACCGAGACCGCCTGTACCTACCTGGTCTGCTGTCCAGGTCTTGGTCATTGTCTCTAGGTCTGTGTTTCCTGTCCTTGCCCCGCTCCGAGAGCCTCTCTCTTTCCCTTTCCCTCTCCCTCTCCCTCTCTCTTTCTCTCTCGCGTTCGCGCTCCCTCTCTCGGTCTCTCTCCCTTGCTCTCTCCCTTTCCCTACCCCGATCCTTTTCCCTCGGCCTTGGCCTTTCCCGTTCCTTCGACCTATCCCATCTGCTGTCTTTCTCCCTCTCGTACTCTCGGTCGCGATCTCGGTCTCTGTGCACCTCCCGAGCCCGCTCCCGAGGCCTATCATGCCCATGCTTTGGGTCCATATCCCTCCTCTCTCGCTCTTTCACCCTTTCGCACAACTTGTCCCTAACTTTGTCCCTCTCCTTCTGCCGACTGGGTGATCGAGATAGGGACCGAGAGCGTTTGGTTATCGAGGGGCGTGAGCTAGGAGCGTTGCCTTCATTTTCTCGGGGACTCGGTGCAGACAGAGGTGATGCTTGCTGTGTGTTGGAACTCTTTACAACCTCCACAGAACTAAGACTGCGCTTCAACTTCACGCCTCCCATCTCTGAAGCATCCGCAGCATCCGCACTGCTCCCCAGGTCAACCTGCAAGATGAGAGTTTGAAAACAGCGATGTAAGCGTAACCCTAGTATCCACAAATAACAAACGTAAGCGTTTCAAAACATCCTCGACTATTGTTAAAATTACCGCAGTGGGTACTACAACCATCAAGACCTAATCCTGTCTCCTATACTTATTTCCCGTTCCCAACAGTGACCCATTTACTCTCGCAATGGGTTAGACTTATTAGCAAAGAGGTATAAGCATGACTTGGCAAAATGTCTATGGCAGCCGATGTTCGAGTGAAATGGGGTATATCCAATTCCTTCAACAATGGTCTACCACTTTGAAACTGCATAAGAAATTCATACATAGCGATTAAATTTTGATCACAACAGATTTAACTCTTGTAGCAAAAGATCTTTCCACAACTCTATACATCTGCCAAAACTTACACTCCTATAATATGAAGTGACGCAGATAGTATCCTCTACCTTAGGGTTCAAGCCTAGGAAAACGCACCAATAGCACAGCGTACATTAGGGACAACTCAAGACACGACGCAGCGAGCAAATCTTGATGGGAATTAGTACCTGCTTCTGTGCTTCCATCTTCTTTGCAAATCCAGGAGGAAAACTCAACCCTGAAGTGGGCGGCTCCAGGGTCCCCGGAGTAGGAGGCAAAGCCAGGGTTGGGGCAAACCCAGGAGGCAGGTCGAGATCATCTGTTTTGATAGAGACCGACTCGCCTAGAACCTTGTCACCCTCTGCTCCTCCTGCAAGAATCTCTGGTGCTGGAGCTGCTGCAAGTGTCCTTGTGCTTGCTCCTGTTGGGGACAATGGAGGAGTGGCCGGCGGATTGGCACTGTCCGGCCTTTTAACTGCTTTGTCAGATACGCCAAATTCTTTGCCCCCCTCCATGTCAACTTCCATGTCTACCTCCCCGGTATTCTCGCACCCAATATTTGAGCCATTTGGGTCCTTAGTCTTCGATATTATACTACAAACAGACGCAGCACTTGGCACAAAATATGGTGGAATTTTTGCGACTTCAATGCAAGGGGATGCCACCAAAGGTCCCTTGACCGCAAGTGTAGAAGCTGACGCTGTTTTCAAAGCCTGCTTTTTAGCTCGAAACACACCCCAAAGAAACATGTGGCCATGCCAGCCTATACAAACAAAACACCGATTCAATCTAGATATATTTAGTTCTGAACTCAAAAACGTCGCTTTAATTGAAAATTCTAACGTACCTATACATTCCTTACTTCAACACATGTTCATCTATAATACGATTTACCCTGTAATTAGAGAGTGGCAAACATGAATCGCGTGCTGGTATGATCCATTTCGAAATCGAGTAAATAATTTCAAAATTTTCAAGAGTCCTATATACCAAATTCCATCTGAGAGGATTTCCACAACCATAACTACACATACACTTCCAAAGAAATCGAAGCAAGTACATCCCATACGTAACACAACTCAACATCAACAGAAGAATCTCTCCAATAAGGATACCCTTTCAACTTATTCTGGACCCAATCAGCAGTCATTCCAAAAGTCCCAAAATCAGATATCGTACGCTGAAATTTTTCAGAGAGTTTGTCTGATGGGAAGATGAGAAGCTCCGCGTCATCCACTTGAGCACGTAGAACAAGGTCCCGCGAAACCATCTTTTCCACCAGGTTATGACGGAATTTCTCAAAGCTGCAAAGGTATAGCAGAAACAATCTCAGTTAGAAAAGATCTCAGACAGTAGAGTTAATCGCAAAGTGTCTAGATTTGTTCTGGAGTTCCACGCTAAGTAAATGCATTGTGGTCCACCACTTCATCTTGGATTAAGCTCTAAACTCATGGTTCTCGTCTTGAGTTATGATCCCTGGTCCCACATACTGCATGCTCCTGAGTTCTCATTGGTGGAAGCAAAATTAGGGACGAAACTCAAAAGAACTCCAAAAGGAGTCTGATCTCAAGTTCTCTGTTTTTTTTCTATTCAAAGGGGAAGAAATCCCAGTTTCCTCTCGCTTAACGATTAACTCTAATACAGTGACAGAACCAACTCCCCTGATCTGTTGAAAAGTAAGTGCTTTTCCCCACCAACAACAAGAAGGGTTATCTAAACGTAGCATCAGGATATCGTTCTAGAGTTGAAAAGGCCTCAAATGCTAAATGTAAATGACAATACCTTTCACCATTATCGGCAAAAAAATAAAGTGCAATGCTTCCATCGGTAGGAGGCCGTATGTTGAACTGGCGTGGCCAGGTCTCCAGATCCAAGGAGCGCTGAACTTGCTCCAGGCGCAGTTGTTGTGGCAACGCTGTTGCAACCTCGTGAACCTTGGCCACAGCCTTGGTAGAAACATGTGCAAGTATTTCGTCGAACACAATCGTCGACTGCCCATCGTTCACTTCAAAAGCACCTCTGTGAAACAAGAACCGAGAAACTGTAAGAGAGTGATCATCAGGAAGGAGCGCTAGAGTTGCGATTGCATCTAATCCAATACAAGTACAAGGATAAAGAAAACAGCTTTTAAGGACACCATCAAACACACCCATTCATTTTGGACTTCTTTTCATGCAGGCATGATAGAAACTATAATTATCATGTACTCCTCTAGCTAATCTTATATAATTGCAAAATCGATATGACTTCTACTGCTAGGTTTTACTTCAAACAACTCAAAGTATATATAACTTCTAATGCGAGTCTTCCTCTTTATTGTCCATAATAAGATTCAAGAGGTCAACTTCGAGAGCGCTCACTAGTAACAACTTCAAGTGTGACTAACTGATGTCCTAAAAAAATAAAACCCACTTTAGGATAGTTCTTACCGCCAAGCAACCGCCGCACTTGGGACAGCTGCATCAAATAGAGCAGCTGAGGTGGGAGGTGGTGTCGGGATAGGGGGAGGAGCAACGGAAGCATATGGAGGAAGGGGCTGCGGAGGTTGGGAAGTAAGGAACGACATCGGTGGAGATTGGCCATATATGACAGCTCCTGGTGGTGGGAAACTCTGGACTAGTCCAGAAGGATAGCCAACATGTCCTGGTCCCTGGCCTTGTGCAGCATGTGGAGGCAGCCCCTCCAACCAATGTGACCGCGGAGCCCAGGCGGAGGGGTGTACTCGCTGCAAAACTGGAGGTGCAGGACCACCTACAGCAGCTTCTATGGGCTGCTGCAGCATGGCATGTCCTTGTGGTACTTTTGAAGCAGTGACTTGCGAAGGATTTAATGGAGAACCACCCTCGGATTTTACCAAAAGCGAGACATTATTTGGCACAGCTGCAATCTTAGAATCGACCTGTGCAGTCTCTATACCGGGTACTCCTGGAGGGCCCTCGTTGTCATATGCCTCCCCTGGTATCCACGGATTACTCCCTCCAGACTCTGCCTTCAATCCCTGTTTATTAGAAGAGATGTCCCCATTTGGTACAGGTGAGACCCCGGGTGGAGTCTGGCCAGTGACCAATTGCTGAAACGAGGTACTATTAAGCAAGGAAGGAATCCTAGGGCCGGCAGCCGAAGTGTCATGATTCTTCAAGCTTGAAGATCTTCTGTAAAGATCAGTTGGGGTTGGAGAAGGAAGTAGAGGCTTTGATTTCTCAGAATCCGAACTGCCATTCCCTGGAACCGATTCAGCCGCGCTTAGTAACCCATGTAAGACTGGTCCAGAGTTACCCTTTACTTCATTCACTGCCTTCAAGCCCACCGCAGGAACATGTGCATCAATATCACTGAACACTGGAACTGCTTCCCTTGTGCCCTTGGGAGGCTTGGGACTCGAGCCGGGAGAATTAGATAATCCACTCGTGGTCTTTTGCTCCGAAGCTGAAACATTACGGTTTGGGCAGTCCTGGATACTATGTCCAAAATTCTTACATGAGAAACACCGCGTGGAGTTTGAATCTCCTAACCATGGTGCACTCCAAACACTGGTACTTGGCTTTGACTGCTTCCCAGGAAACCCTGGAGGTTCCAATATTCCTTTTCCAGCCACCGCTGATCCAACCCCCAAAGCTGGCTCGGACCTGCATGAAGCCTTGTCCTTGCCACCAGCTTTCAAAGCATCCTGTGTGAGTCCCATTCCTGCGGTTACAAAAAGCTTAAATCCGATAAGTACAAATTTCAGGATCCCCTAGGAGGCCAAACGGATAAAATGGCATGTATGGATATCAGATGGGACGCTTAGCCTCCATCAAGCAACAAATCACATCCAATTAAGCGGCGGTTCTGCATCATACAAAGACACCTGATACTGCTAGTATACTAAAGTCCAAGCCTGTATAATTATACCTGCCACACCTGAACCTGGCCCTGAACGCTGAGCCATTCTGCCAGGTTCAAGTGGAGGTCGAGGAGAGTCTAGGGAGGGTCGAGGTTCACCAATTTGCCCCAAACGTTGGGCAGCTCTTCCATGGTCGGGAGGAGGTCGAGGGGTGTCCGGGGAGGGTCGAGGTTCCCCAGTTTGCCCTGCACGTTGGGGACCTCTTCCATATTCAAGTGGGGGGCGAGGGGTGTCAGGCGAGGGACGAGGTTCACCACTAAGCCCACTACTGCTCGCGCTCCTTCCCAGTCTCATCAGTTTTGAACCCGAAGCCTGAGAAGCATACGACAAAGCGTCTCTGCCACTAGAAGCCAAAGAAACTCCATCCGGAACAGCACCATCTCGACTGCCCTTCAACTGTCCAGAGACTTTCAATCCATTCCCTTGCCTGGAGTTCGGATTTAACAAAAAAGGGAAATCGGCAGAAGATTTAGCAGAAGAGGACTTTGTAAGCGCCGGGTAGTCCGCCGAAAGTTTACCAGACGGAGATTTTGAAAGCACTGGAGTTGGTGATGTCATCAGTGACGCGCGAGAAGTATTCAGGCTTGTTGACTTGTTCGGAGGTGTGCTCGACTCAGATATGCTGCTCAGTGATGCAAACCTGCTGCTCTTGTTACCAGATTGCCCTGCTGCAGCTGTAAGTAACAGACATAGAACTTTGTCAGTGAAAAGAAAAATTGACATCATTCACAATTGACAGAAAAAACTCTGACGATTTAAGTTTAAATAAATTATTTAAAAACAACAAACCAAATCAAATCAGTGTCACAAATGTAGTGGATTACAGGCAAAGCAATCGGGAGTCGCGGTACCTGCTTTCATAGGCTGTGAGGACGCAGTTGCAGATTTGGCAACATTTACTCGAGCATTAGACGAAAAATTGGCGACTGCTGATGGTGCCAAAAATTTCACCTTGCCGGTGTCAGGACCAGACTTGAAAGTATTCTCTCTCGTAAGCGAAGGCTTCGCAGAGGACGTTGAAACTGGCAACGTTGATGGGGGTGATGTAGAAGAAGCACCCCAAGTGGAGCTCTCTGTTGGCAGCTTTCTAGACACAGGAGACATAGGAAGATCACTGGATAATCTTTTAACGGGCATCTGTACAGTAGGAGCCTTTGAGGGTGATTTCCTAACAGGAGTCATGCGAGGCTTCTTGTTGTTGAGCCTTTCTGTTAGGCGGGACCGAGCGTTGTTCTGCATAGACACAGGTTTGGGCCGGTTGTTTATGGAAGTCGAACGGCCCAGTGATTTGGAAGGGGCGAAGACCCGTTCCAGAAGTTTCGAGCCTCCTTGTCTTTGTTTCATTTGGCACGTTTCGCAGAACCACTCCCCCTCCGGCAAGGAATCCATTTGGAACCGCATGCAATAACTGACACGTTCACAGAAAAATATATCCCACAAGATTGTAACAAACAGAAGTTGAAGGTGGAAGTGAACGTTACAGGCGGTTGATCTCAAAAAGGTGAGACAAGTATATTAGCATTCCTCGGCAAAGAGATTTTCAGATCTTAAATCTCAAGACTTGTGGTCAACTACGGTTGCTACTAAATGCCACAAAATCAGAGGAATGATCCGACATTAAAACGCGATGCGCGCCTGCGGTACGTCAGCAGAAAAGTTGTTTGAGCATGCAAAACACTCTCATCTTTGGTTAATATGAATGCAAAGAAGTGGTAAAAATACTCACGTGTGTTCAGCACCTTCGCTGCAGCCACTGCAAACAGCCAGCAATTCCTCGTAACCAGCGTTACCGCAGGTATCACAAACCTTGACCTGTGTGCCAATAGCACGTTGAGTTCAAACCGTATACGTCATTGCTCTTTAACTAACGAATTAATCTCAACTTCAATCCTTCTGACAATGAACTCACAAAATCGGATGTGATAGCCAAAACAAACTCAGAGTAACAATAAATGATAGGTTTTGAGGATGTACATCTTCCACAAGGAGGTTGCTTGGTGATCCATCTCTGTCGTCCTCTGGATTCCATTCCTTGGATCTACCAAAGAGGGTTTCGTCAGAATCCAGCCTAAAAGTACCATTTTCCAATACCTTCGGAAGCACGTTTTTCACATGTCCTTGGTCACGGACTGAGAACTTGTTGAGTTCCTTGCTGACACGCCCTGACTGAGGAAGTTCCATAGTCTGAGCCTTGAGTTTACGGGCTGGTTGTGTCACAAGTCCATTGCCATCAACAACAACAAGAGAGGCTTGCGGCCATTTTCGTGCTCGTTGTGCCGAAACTGGCAGTCCACTGACCAGATTAGATAACTGAGAATCTAGAGCCTCGCCAATATTAACGTCAGATGGCAATACGCTTGGGACTGCTAAAGGCTGCGGCAAGGACGCAGAGGATGGCAGCCTATCTTCTACGTGGGGAGAAGAACCGCTCGGAAAAAATTTCTCAAGTTTGGATGGAGGAGAAGTAGAAGAAGAAGGGCTGGGGTTCGGGCTAGAACTAGATACCTTAAAAAGTGGTTTCGCGACTAAAGAAACCTTTCCATCACCCCCACCTTGCTCAAGAGCAGGCTTTAAAAACTGTGGGGTGACAGGGGAAGTAAAAGTTATGACATCCCTTGATTGTGACTGAAATCCCTCGAATGGCGAGGCAGTAGATGCTGATGAAGTGTATGAAACAGAGGGGCCAGAATTGTTCAAGGGAGGAGATGGACTAGTAAATTTGACGGAAGGAAAAGGTGAAATAAGCAAGGAAGCAGATGATGTGGTTCGTCCTGTAGTAACTTCCACGTTAGATTTCTCAGTGGAATCCAACGCAAGCTGCTCGCTCAAAAGAGGCTCTTTCTCCGTATGAGTCGCTGCCGCATTCTCTTCTACCTCTCCAGAAGACACAGGATCATTCTTACAGGCTTGCTCCTTCACTTGTTGCTCCGAAGCAACCCCTTCCAGCACTACAGCATTTCCCAAAGGTTGGACACCAGCATTCTGTGGAGTGCTTGAAGGTGATGTGGATGGTTCACGTGTATCAACACCCGTATCTTGCAGCTTTGTCTCTTCCGACACTGCTAGCATATGAAAAAAACGACATCAGATGAGATTCTTCTCTTTTACTAGACTAAGATAGCAGAATACAAAATTACCAATCTGCAGTCTAAAGCTCCCGTTTAAGACGCAAGCATCAGATAGCATTTCACATGTAAAACTTCTTGCTTGGCCACCAGAAGCGGGCACATCCGGATGTATTCCACACTGAATGGCTTCCCCGTCATAATCACCGGTAGTATAGCCATTCGCAACAACTGCCATTGTGGCAATGTCAACTAACAAATTACTGACCGCAAACTCACCTTTATGAGAAGCATCGAAGTCCCCAGACTCCATCACCTGGACCACACTAATATCTGGAACCTTGGGCAGGGCTACCACCGCATTTGACTCTGGAGAACAATCCTTCATTGCCAATGACTGGAAGCTCCCATCTGAATCTTTCAACTTGGTACCACCAAACTGAATCACTTTGTCAAAGTCATTGATTGAAACCGCTCTACTTCCCAATTTGTCCATATCCGCGACATTGCTTTCAGTTTTGACCACAACAGGGGGGATTCTTTCGTCAAGCAGCTCTGTAATTGTGACACTTGCAGGACGGTCGATGCTTAAACTAGATGTAGGTAACACAGGCGCCGCCCTAGACTCTACTGCCACTTCTTCAACCTCGCCTAACGGTTCTGGAACATTGGACGGTGCCTTCTCGTCATCAGGCTTGGCCTTAGAGATTCCAGCATCAGCCCGTCGACGTTTTAAAGGAAGAACCTGGGCTGCACTTTTGAGCGGACGACCACGTTTACTCCTTCTGCTTGCTTCACCTGTTTCCCCAGGTGAAGCAACGCGGTCAATGCTACCCTTGCTAGTTTCAGTACCCACAGTATTTAAGGTATGACTCGAATTTGGAAGGTCTTCCATGGAGAGCTTACCTTCATGAGATGCTATTTGTAACCACTTGCTATCTTCAAGACTAGCTTCTTCTTGCTGGACAACTTCCTTCAACCCACGAGTGTGCGTCAGTTTTTTCTTCCCACCGAAAGGAGTTGAATTCCACTGACCACCTGTGTTTTGACTACTTGTCATACTATCACCGGGGGTTCTGTCTGCGGCTCCAGTATCCTCTCCCCGACTCTTGTAACCATCACATAGACCACAGCACCAATGCCCCCCAGGAGTAACAATCTGCACACAGTCAGACTTCTTAACATCAGCATAGAAAATAATAGCAAGTTCAAAACCAAGGACACATTCCCACTAACCACCCAAATCAGCACAAGTATCTAGATTACTCTAATAAATTTGAGGAATCAATACGATACACCAATCAACAAAAAAAAACGACACAATCAACACATACAGAAACGTTGGTGAAGCATACTGGAGCTTCTTAAGTGTAAATACATACATTTACAAGCGGGTCAAGGCAAGTCGTATGGAATCCTCGATCACCTGCCAGAGAGGCAACGAGACGGGGGGAAAAACAGGTAAGAAATAAGACGTAGACACAGCACAAGTCATCAATAACTTCCAGTTGTCTGATTTGTAGTATCGCATTCCACCTACACTACAGTATGTATTTAAAGATAACATAATTCCGGAAAGAACGTTACATTGTGTAACTAAGGACCCCCTCCTTATCTAAGCAACATAGGACAAGGATACCATTAGACACAAACCGTTCATGGTTGATTTCTTTTCAAGCAGTCACACTAGAAGTGACAACTATCATGTAGGCGCATTAGAAGTTACAACCACTCTACCTATTGTAAAGAACAACCAAGGAGAAGACATTCTAATCTTGTCAACTCTATTATTGTACCAAGTAATGTTAAATTACACTGATTCGTTATCTGTAACCTATAGTCTTGTTTCCAGAATGATGACAACAAGAATATCAGCAAAAAAAATAATTGGGACGTGATGACAAAGTTTGTTGTTCTCTTTGCCACGAAAAAGTAGAAGGTGATCAGTCTCTTCTGATCTTCCATGCAATATTGGTCAACCTAAGGATGAGGAAACACTCACAGGCACTACATTGCTGAAGCTGTTCTGCCGCAACAATGCCCCAACAAGTACAGCATTCCTGGATAAACAGCCGTTGAATGTTCTCAGATATGACTCCAACTAGACCAGAATTAAACTAACTTGATAAATGTGCTCCACCTAGACGGTCATTGGTGGATTTTATGATTGATAGCACACATGCACTTAGTGCCAATAAACACATTTTGGCTGGAATGGATTTGAAAATTTGCGACCACCTCTTCCAATCAGCAATCAGTACAATCCATGCTTGCAAGTTTGCTAGTGCCTAAAAAGTGCACTACCTCCTTCACACCCGGACCTTGCATACGAGCTCCATCAGTGTGCACAGGCGATGGCTGCAAGGCAACAATTCACACCAAGGCTGAAATCTCGGGAATGTCCACTAATACCTCCATTAACAATAAGATTGACTACAATGCTGATGAAGGTGAGTCCACGGCCTGTGACCGGCCAGTAAGACAGGGTGACTGTAAAATTAGGGTCTCCAATTGGTAGCATTATCCAAGACACATGAACTTCAAAGCAGTCGCCAATCAACGTTCAGTGTTAGTAGTGATCACCAATGAGATAGGATAACTTTCAAGAACGTATCTCCTATTCAAAACACCCAGAACATGCTACCAAACCAAACGCAACGAAAGGAGCAAATAATAATAACAAAACAGGAGACTATTAACGAGCGGATCAAGCGGATAACAGAAAGCAATGTAGAAACCAAATACAGTTAAGGCATAACCGGCTAAGTGAACTTTTGCCCAACAGCCTTTCTTCAAAGCAAGAGGAAGGGGTGTGCGCATATATATTCTGAGTACGGTCCAAAGCATTCGGTAAGCAAAAGGAACGTTAAGAAAAATAGAGTGCCAACGTACCCTTGGCGCAGCAATCTTCTGGGTATGGCGGAGGAGCTCTTCCACGGTCCTCTCGCGAGGCCGATACATAGCTATTCTGCATGGCCTCGCAATAGTCTGGGGAGCTGTACCAGCTCGTGGTTCTACCTTCTCCATGTTATCCCATCCTCACCTGCAGGCCCCTGCAGCCCTGCAACAACCACCACCAGAATCAGAACACAACCAGCATAATCTGATTGCCTTGCACGTAACCTTTCCAATGCCATGACCACAAATGCCAGAACTCTTAGTTATTGAAGATGTCTTAAAGTTTAAAGGTATTCGATACATGCTACAACCCATTCGAGTATGAATACCATGTAACATTGTTCCAAGTGGACCAGAGAGGGGACGGATACCAACAGATCCCATTCCGAAAGAAGCAACACAACTGAATTCTGTCACTCGCCAATTCACATATCCCTCCCTAGACTAGTGAAAATAAAAGCTCGTGATTGATCTTTCAGATCCTATTTATCTAGAACACATGGAAATTCTATTCCTATAATTACCTCCCAAAAAACTTAAATTTTAGAGTGTCGACATCATCAAGTCAGTGCCTCCCTACTACTCAGGCTCAAGAGTAATCTGGATTGTCCCTCAATGCAACCTTTCGAACAACTACTACTCAGTCCTCATGCTGCTTCCTCGCAAAGCCCACCCCAATTTCTAATACGGTGGCATAGGATCATTTTAGGTCACGCGCACAACAACTATGGCATATTACAATCTCCGTTTCTTTTCCGAAATGAGCTCTCGCGAGAAAAAGCTAGGGCATAGAACCCCAGTTATATCACCGATCCTCTTACCGATCCTGCGGACCTACCCCGGCATTCCTAGGGATTTAAAAAAAGGGCGTCTTCCTTGGCTTCGCGAAGGAAAATTCCGCTAACCCTAGCATATAACATGGCAAATTGAGTATTACAAGGCAAATTGCGGGACTTACTCACAGAAGAACCAATGAGTCCTGGCAAGATTACGACTCGCCGAGTTGAGTGTCGCAACTCCTACTCTGATCACGTCAAGCCAATTTCCGCAGTAATGTACCCTAGCACATGCTACCGCAGCATAGCCCTCTCGCCGGTATCTTGAACTTCTTGGAGTCGATGCCTCTTCCCCATCGGTACGTTGTGCCAATCCTACACCCCCAAAGATACATAACAATTAGCGGTAATGTCTCCACACCAGCGATACGAAGATCAAGCTAGCCCTGGCAATTGTCGCTACTCCCTCCCAATGCGCACAAAGCCATCAAGACCTGTCGCGTCGAATTCCAACAGATCAAGCCCTCGAAAAAGGCCGAGCCGCAAACCCTTCCATCGCCAAAGCACCTGGCTATGGCGGGGGACGCAGCATGACGACATCACCATCGACATCCCGAACTACGTCCACATCCCATCCTCTCCCGCAATGGCCCCCCGAAACTATCCCCCACTCCGTCCTTTCCCTCGAATTTCAACCAAAGCACGAGCAAACGACTTTACCCCAAACATAGAACCACGCCCCAAGACCGACCGGCAGCCACCCCCGAGGCAAATCCACGGGATGCAAAATCAAGAGCGAGCGAGCGAGCGAGCACGCAATTCTCCCAACTAAGTTTATTGGTCCCCAGTGGCTGGCACACCCTACCGGCCAACATGCCCGAAAGCCTCCCCGATGATGGCGCTCGCCCTCAGGTGGGTCCTGGCGCGAGGGTTGTGCCTAATTACGCATTCGGCCGACTCAGCCCCGCTTCTGCAGAGCCTGCGATGCGAAGCGCCCCCCCAAATTTCTACCCGAGGGCGAGACTCCTATTGAGACGAGGCTTGCGGTCGATAATCGCAGTGCGAGCGGGCGAGGGACGGCGAAGGCGGTGCGCGTGCAGTTGCTGAGGAGAGAGGGACGGAGGGAGGGAACGAGGAAAAGGGTTGCGTAGGTTCACGTATGTGGTGTGGTGTACATCTCCTAAGTTAGTTCACATACCTATTCTTCGGAGGCTGGAGGTGGAAGTTGTTCATACCATCATCATATAAGCTCCTATTCTTCCTGTATTTACATCCCACAACAAGGCAGGCCATGGTCCATAACCGAAGCTTAAGCTTAGCATGGGGCCTCAAGCCGAGCAGCAGCAGCAGCAGGCACACAGAACGTACGTACAACGACAACTGAACAATCGCAGCACGGCAGGCAAGGTGTGAGGAGACGGAACACTCGCTCGCTTCTCTGCCGCGGTCGGGGCTGCTCTCCGGCCTGTCGGGGCCCGGCTCGGTTTAACTTATATACTTAACACGGCCTTAGCAGCACACCCTCGCTCGCGTGCCCCCTGCCCCGCGCCTTTTACTTTATCGCTGCCCGGCCTCCCGAGGCTGAGGCTCGGGGCACTCACGGGCCCGGCACGCTGGCTGGGAGGGGGCCCGCTGGGGACCGGGTGGTCAGCATCGACGGGGGAGAAACCCGGACTGGGTGAATTTCTCCCTTACCGCTTTAGTTTAATTTAGTGCGTGCTGAGGGACCCAATCTCGACCCCTCAAGAAATTTTGGCATTAAACTGAATCCGAAAAATCTGAAATTGAGGTACTGCGGCGAAGGATTCACTTCCATGAAATGAAAAGAAAAAGAAGAAGAAAAAAAACATTTTAATGGACACAACCATGTCCTATCTTTTCCATCTTCTATTTGTATTTGGAACCTTCTAATATTTTTTTCACAACTAGTAGATTTCTCACTATTAGTTGTCACTTAGCGCGTTTTTATAGAACTTCACGGATGAATTGTCTTCTTTTGCAACATACAAAACTCTATCTTCATCACTATACTAGTGTGCTTTGTGCTGTTGCAATACCCAAAATAAAAGTAAAAAAAATAATAATTTGTAAATTTTCAATATCTTTGGGCTTTGTTTTGTGGCGTTTTGACATGCAATGTAAAAAAGTTATGGTTTTTTCAAAACAAAAGATAACTTAATTCAATTTCCCAATTCATAAAAAATTTGAAATTCAATAAATTTCACACTACTATATGTCCAAACACCACAAAACGAGGTCTATGCACCCATTTTCAAGGAGAGCTTTCCAACAATACTAAAAACATAGCCGAGAAATGCACAGTTTCTTAGATCTTAGCATATCAAACAAACAAATTGTGACATACCTCCCATAGTGGACTCCAATTAAGAACAAAAAATATATTTTTTAACAATAATGTTTTCACAAGAAGCTCAACTACCTGACCATAGAGAGAGAGATCAATCTCAAAAGAGAGTCTCCTCACCCAAAAGCTCCGTTTTATATTAGAGATTATCAATATATTGATAAATCTATTTGTCCTTAAGATAGACTAAAACTTCTTTTCTATTTTTAACTTTATATCCTTTATTCTATATAGAACCATCCACTAAAGTAAAAGTCCGAGTTAGACTTCTCCAATAATATATCTTATCTCCAAATCTTGATCTTCTATTTGGAGTTATCTAACTCCAAATTCCAACACACTCGTCTTTATCTGAGAGTTGTCTACTTCCCATGCGCTACTCATTCAAGTAGAATTGTTTAACTCTGGTGCTTTAATCCTTCGTTTGGAGGTATCTATCTCCAAGCATTCCAAGGCCCTTGTCATCCAAATAAGGATGTCTAACTCCAATGAACAAATCCACCATCCAGAGATATTTATTTCTAAGCAATCTCTGCTTGTGCATTAGTGCACATTTTATCATAAACTATTTCATACATCAATGCATTCATCCATCAACAGTCATGACAAAGGTTGTGAGTTCTTTTATCTATCAATGCATTCATCTATCAAAGGTCATGACACAAACAAAACCAAGAAATAGCCTAATCAAAGGCATAAACTAGTGTGTCATGTGCCATTGTCCTAACTAAAATAAAAATAAAATTATGTTTTTAATTTTTTAGTTTGTATTAAAAATTTGAAATTCAATATCTTTTATACATGAAGGAATAGAAGGGCTTTGTTGAGGTGTGAGACATTACATTCTTGATATGTATAGAAAGCTCTATGGACAAAGGAATGCAAGGACTTTATTTTGTGACATTTGGACATCTGATGTCAAAATTATGGTTATTCCAAAATAAAAGATAATTTAATTCAAATTTATAAATCATGAAAACTTTGAAATTCAACAGCTTTCACAACGTAGGTTCAAATGCCATGAAATGAGTTCTGTGCACCCCTTCTTGCTGTGAGCTTTCTAATGGTATCAAGAACGCCGCCATGAGACTCACAAATTCTAAGATCTCAAATTCTCAATGTATCAAATAACAAAACAAAACAACCTAATTTAAGGTATAGGCTAGTGCGGCATGTGCCATTGCTACAACCAAAATAAAAGTATAAGTATTTTTCTAATTTTTTAATTCATTAAAACTTTGAAGCTCAATAACATTCATACCATAGTGTGAAAGGTTGCATTTTTGGTATAGGTACATTAAATGACATTTTCGGGCATTGGAGGGCCGTTTCAGGCTCATTCCCTTATCTGGCTTGATTCTGTAAACAATAGTATGGATTGTCAAAAAATATTTATCATACTACTAAAATCACAACTCTCTCTGTAATATCACAAATGCTACCATTAATAATAGGGGCTCATGCTTGCTATGCTACGCATTCATTGTATCACATATTAATAAAATTTTGATATATTTGAATAGAATGCATGATAATGATTTCAATAAGTCTTTGAAATAATTAATTTTAATATTTTGTAAAAATATTTTCGATCATGCATACATAAAAATAATATTTTCACACAATGTTATATTACAAAATAGAGTAGTAGTTTGCAATCACCTCTATAATATCACTTTTACAGCTTTTATGATTTCAAAATTCTATTGCTACTACCAAATGATTTGAGAAATTTATTCAACTAAAGCAATTTTGGATTTCACAACAATTAAGTTGTTCAGGAAGTTTTTGAAATTCACAAGTTTTTTTTTTCAATTCAGCAAGTTTTTGGATTGCCATTGTTTGTAACAATTGAGTCAACTTTTGAATGCATAACAATAAATGTGTATCTTTTACAATATTCACCATTGCATATATTTCATTCATCATTCAATAAATTTCTATTGTATATTTCAATACATGCTTCTTATAAACAAAATTATACAAAGATTTTAGTAATTTTTATTTGAAGATTTATTGAAGTTTTTGTTCTGCATTTTATCTAATCCATTAAAATTCTAATAATACTCTAATGATAAATGCGTAGCATAGCAAGCACCAACCGCTAGTTAAAAATAAAAAAATAAAAAATGACGTAGCACAGTGTATGCCACATCAGCCAACTAGTACAGCTGTGTTCCCGCAATCTAGATATGAAAGGAACTCTCCGGGAACTCATGTTCTTCCAATACACCAAAATTGTCATTTTAGAAAAGCTTTATGCACAAAAGATTGTAAGGGCTTTGTTTTGTGGCATTTGGACATACAATGTGAAAGTTATGTTTTTCCAAAATAAAAGATAATTCAATTTTTGAATTCACACAAACTTTGAAACTCAATAACTTTCACACCATAGGTCCAAATGCCATGAAACAAAGTCCATGCATCCCTCCTTGCAAGGAATTTTGAACTTTACCAAGAACGTTGCCCGACACCTCACGGTTTGTTATATCTTAATATATCAAACAAACAAAACAAACAACCTAATTTAAGATGTAAGACTAGTGTATCCTATATTGTTGTCATAGCCAAAGTAAAAATAAAAATAATTTTTTAATTTTTTAATTTGTAATAAAATTTTTGAAATTCAATAACTTTCACATTGTAGTGTAAGAAGTTGCATTCTTAGTACAAATAAAAAACTTCATGTACAAAGGAGTGCAAGAGCTTTGTTTTGTAGCATTTAGGCATGCAATGTGAAATTTATGTTATTTCCAAACTAAAAGATAATTTAGTTTAATTTTTTAATTTGAAAAAATCCATAACTTTCACACCATAGTTTCAAATGCCACAAAATTGGCACAAATAGAAAGCTTTATGCACAAAAGAATGCAAAGGCTTTATTTTGTGGCGTTTGGACATGCAATGTCAAATTTATGTTTTTTTCCAAAATAAAAGATAATTCAATTCAATTATTTGATTCATTAAAACTTTGAAACTTTATAATTTGTACATCGTAGGTTCAAACGCCACGGAACAAAGTCTGCGCACCTTTCCTAGCAAAGAGCGTTCCAATGGTACCAAGAACGTGGCTAGAAGCCTCACAATCTATTAGATCTCAGCATATTAAACAAAAAAACAAAAGACCTAATTTAACCCTAAAGTTCCTTGACTATGTTTTAACAAAAAACGCTCGAAAACTACCATTTTTAGACCAAATACCAAATTTTTGGAAAACAACTTTTTGGATACATGTAATCGTAGGATCTTGCAATATGTTGCTTGAAAACATGTGGTAAGAATTTCAAAAATTTCCACCGCAAGGATTGTAAAATATAAGCATTCAAATTCACAAAATCATTTTTTTGGCCCTGCAAAAAGCAAGGTAGCTGCACTTCACAACCTCGCTTTTCTATGAAAAATGTCCAAAATGATGGTAATTTTTTGGATTTTTTCTCCTAAACAAATTGGCTACATGCTTGAAAAATTTTACATCAATTGAAATTGTACAATAGATAAGGAAAAATAAGTAAGTAGTATAAGAAGCACAGAATGATTCAAAATATAAAATTGTTAAGAATTTAGTTATGGAACTAAAATATGTCAATTCCAATCCTTGCAATGTTGTAATAAACAATCTACATCTTATGATATTATTTTTTGAAAATATTTTTTCAAAAAATATTGAAAATTGAATAAGATAATGGACTTCAAAGTTTATTTTAGAGTAGAGAATCTTTAACTATCCACAAACAAAAACTCCTCATAACTTTTGATTCATTGATAAAAATAGAGTGATTCAAAGCTTTTTACATATATATGAATCTAGAAAACCAATTTCAAATTTTTGTTTTTTGAAAAAAATGATTTTTTTATCTACCCAGACTATCCATTTACAAAGAACAATAACATATTAGGCTATAACTTCTGACTCATATTTCCAAATGTTGTGAATCTTAGTGCATATGAAAGATATTCCTCATCTCCACCTTTTATTAAAATTTGGGCCAAAAATATAGAAATCTCTAGTCACTTATACCCGCCCAAAATTTCTTTGTAAACAAAAAATACATGTTGGACCTTTAGGGTTAAGGTATAGACTATTGTGCCTTGTGTCGCTGTCACAATATAATAAAGAAAAAGAACAATAATTTTTTAATTTACAAATTTATAATATTTAAAAATTTGGAAACTCAATATTTTTTATACAAGGAGTGCAAGGGCTTTGTTGCAGTCAGAGAGGTTGTGTTCTTAATATAAACTGGTTGTTTGATACTTGCTTTGCTACACAAATATTACAATCTTTTACTTATTGTTGTATTGTAATGAAGTGTGAAGCCGAGAGGAGCAATTGAACTATTACTCCTCTAACATCACTCTACCAATATTCACTAACATGACCTTGTCGTCTTCAATGACTATAGTATTTCTATACTATCACTATAGTTATAGATGTGATATTATAGAGGTCATTGTGATTTAGTAGTATGATAGAAAGCTTTATGCATGAAGGAGTGCAAAGGTTTTGTTTCATGGCATTTGGACATGCGGTATAAAAGTTATGATTTTTTGAAAATAAAAGATCATTTAATTTAATATATTTTCAATTTAAAAAATCTATAACTTTCACTCCGTGGGGTCAAACGCCACAAAATTGATATGAATAGACAGCTCTTTGCACAAACGAGTGCAAGGGCTTTGTTTTAGGGCACATGGACATGTGATGTAAGAGTTATGTTTTTTTCAAAATAAATGATAATTAAATTCAAATTTTAAATTTTAAAAAACTATAACTTTCACACCGTAGGTTCAAATGCCACAAAACAAAGTTTGTGCACCCTTCCTTGCAAAGAGCTTTCCAATGAGACCAAGAATGCCATCGGAAGCTTTATGATTTGTTAGATCTCAACGTATCAAACAAACAAAACAAAACAAAACAAACAACCTAATTTAAGGTATAGAAAAATATAGAAGATTAATATGCTCTATGTTGTTGTCATAATCAAAATAAAAGTAAAAGAAGTTCTCTAATTTTTTAAACTCAAAAATCATTTTTTAGTTCATGAAAGAATTCAAGGGCTTTATTGCAATGTTAGAGATTCCATTCTTGAAAGAATAGAAAGCTTCATGCACAAAGAAGTGCAAGGGCTTTGCTTTGTGGCATTTAGACACGCGATGTAAAAGTTATGGTTTTTTACAAAATAAAAGATAATTTAATTCCATTTTAAATTTTTTTAAATCCATAACTTAACATTGTAGGTCCAAACGCTATAAAATTGGCACAAATAGAAAGAAATGGGAGCATGCACAAAAGAGAGCAAGGGTTTTGTTTCATTACGTTTGGACATGCAATGTAAAAGTGATGGTTTAGCCAAAATAAAAGATAATTTAATCAATTTTTCATAAAAACTTTGAAATTCAATAACTTCTACATTGTAGGTCAAAACTCCACAAAACAAAGTCCTTGCAACCTTCTTTACAAAGCACTTTCCAATAATTTTTATACTGCCTCCAAATGCCTCATATCATTTATTACATCTGAATGTATTAAACTAAACAAACAAAACAAATAAGGAAAACAAAACAAACAATATAACTTAAGGTGTAGACTAGTGTGTCATGTACCGTTGCCATAATAATTTTGAATTAATTTTGAATTAAATAATTTCTAATTTTTTAGTTTAATAAAACTTTGAAATTCAGTAATTTTCACATCGTAGTGTGAGAGATTGCATTCTTGGTACAAATAAAAAGCTTTGTGCACAAAAGAGTGCAAGGGCTTTATTTTGTGGTGTTTGGGCATGCGATGTGAAAGTCATAGTTTTTCCAAAATAATTAAAATATAATTAAATTATATCTTTTAATTAAAAAAATCCATAACTTTCACAAAATAAGTTGCAACTGTACAAAATTGGCACAAATAGATAGCTCTATGCACAAAGGAGGGCAAGGGCCTTGTTTTATGGCCTTTGGATACATGATGTAAAAGTTATAGCTTTTTTCCAAAATAAAAGATCATTGAACTCAATTTTCTAATTCATAACAACTTTGTAATTCAATAACTTTCACTCTACAGGTCCAAACTCTATGAAACAAAGTTCTTGCACCCCTCCTTGCAAAGAGCTTTTCAATGATACCAAAAATGCCATAGGAGGACTTACACTTTCTTAATCTCTATGTATCAAACAAATAAAACAAACAAAATAAATAAAACAAATAAAATAAACAAAATAAACAAACAAACAAATTTAAAATATAGAAGCTAATATGAATACGACTACTTCATCTTGAATTATGCCATGGATGCCTATTAATTATTATATTGAGGTTGTTTTAACCCTTCACCTTTGAAGGTCTTTGGGAGACTATACATATATTTACCACATATAGTCCTGAAATATTATGTATTGAACCACAATGCTGTTTTTGTATTTATTGAATATTGATCAATTTATTTTTAAATATATCAATATAGCCAAATTTGACAATGTCAAAATAAATAAAAATTGATATTCAAGCAAATGTATACGGTGTAAAGAGGCCTCTCAAACTTTTAGGGATTAATCCCAAAATTGCAAAATTGTAAAGATGTATTATAAAACATAATTGAGAATAATTATTTAATGATGACATTTAAACAAAAGCTAGAAAATACAACCCATAAATCATATCCAAATGATAAGGTCTAATGTTATATTAATCAATCATTTCACTCAAATTTGAGACCTAAAACAAAAATATCTTCTATAAATGTTTATAGATTGAATATGTATAATTTCAAAAAAAATTATTTCTTTTAATTTCAAAATAATTTTTTTTGATTATGGCATTTTTTACATAATTTTTATTGTACTTATTTATTCAAATCATTTTTTACCAAGTCATTTTTTGAATTAGATAAGTTGTATTTTGTGGTCAGACATACCTATTATTATATTCCTTAAAGTATAGAGTTTTGAAAGTCTATATGTAAAAATGCAAGTGAACCAACACAAGAATCTACAACATTTAAATGGAAATGAAAAACAAGACATTGTGGGCTTGGGACATGATTGCATTCATCCATTGTTCAAATTCTAAACAATTGGTTTCTAAAGTGTTAAACATTCTGACTAAGAATATGAATGTATATTGTTTAAAGTCTCGTGGAATCCCTATTAAATATTGAACATGACTTTATGATATTATAAACTATATATTACAATATCAAATTGTACTTTAATACAAAAAATTAGTCAAATGTGATAGTCTAAAAATTTAAAAGCAAAAATTTGTGGTCCTAAATGGATTGATAAGATGTTTAGTCCCTAATGACCCATGTTACCATTTTTTGGTCGTTGCCCTTCTTTTTTGAGCTTCCCATTTTTCAAATTTGCAAATTTTTATCCTAGATAAGAGATTGCATTATAAATCCAATAGCAGAAGTTTCATCAGATTCCAAGTTAAACTCCGCCTTGTGTAATTTTTCTTAGTTCAGTGGTGTAGTGTAGTCTATATCTCATTTTTTGGGGTTTGGTTTTGGCATGGACAACCAATGTGATTCTTGCCCACCTCAAGAAGGACAGATCGAAGGAGTTCAAGGAGAAGACAAGAGTCTATTTTTGTTTTTCTTACAAACAATACCAACAATGCTAGAATGTGAGCAGAGAGCAACAAGCGAGGAGCGGGGAGCAACAAGTGGGGATCGATGAGCAATTAGATTTGAGCACTCATTGCAAGATTTTTTACTAAAACTAGACATGTTAGAGTAATAAATAATATAGTCAAATCCAAAAATTGTAATGTTGGAAACCGAAAATAGAAAAAAATGCAAAAAAATGCAAATTTTTTCTTAAAATAATCAATGTTGCAATCAAATGTTGAATGAAGTGACATCTATTCATCCAATACAAATGAACTTCATCCATGTCATTCATTCATCATCCATTCAAAAGGCTTTATTTGCATAGTATATTACATGTTCTGAAAAACAGAGTGTAATTTTTTAATTTTTTTTCAAAGATAAAAAATTTACAAAAATCACCAAGATTTGCATTGTTGACCATAAAACTTTGTTATCTATATTGAGGCTGGTTTAGTACTCCTGGGAACTAAATAGCACTTTCAAGGTTCAATTGAAGAAAGTTAACAACTTATCCTATATTATAGTTTGGCTACAGTTTAGGGCTCCTTGGAACCAAAGAACACCGTTAACCACTAAAGGACCAAGGCCATTTTTCTATCAAAAAACATTCAAAACAGTCATTTCTATAGCAAAGAGAAAAAAATTTGAAAATTGTTTTTTTTTTCTACATCTAATTATAGGATCTTACACCTAACTAGTATGACAGTTTGTGGAAAAAATTTCAAAATTTTTAACTGCACAGATTGCAAGATATCTGCTTTTAAAATGAAAATAACAAGTTTTTTAGCACATTGTTGGACTGGATCTTTTGCCTTTGAACATTTTTAACTTTAAATTTGTGCACTACAAAACTTTGAACTTTAAGTCTTTGTAGTGGAGAATTGAGTTGAAAGTCTAGAAAAATAAATTGAAATAAAAAAAACTTAATTTTCATTAATTAAAAAAATTGTTAAGTAGAAGTAGGTACAAGATAGAAGGAAAATCTAAAATATTAATTTCTTATATATGGAATTAAGATGCACTAATTCCATTGGTGAGATTGTTCTAGTAAAATAACTAAACCACATGGAGCTTCATTTTTTGAAAAATTGTAAAAATTGCATTCAAAAATGAATCCTGTAAGTTATTGTTTTCAGGAAGATGCTCTAAATGCCCAAAGAATAAGATTGTCCATAACTTTCTCATACCAAATCCAAATGGAATGAATCAAAGCTTTCAAAATAGACAAAAATATAATCTATGGGAAAAAAAAACTCAAGAAAAAAATTTAACTTTTGCAAAAAGAAATTGTTACCCCCTCTCCCCTATTTTGAATTTATTAGGGCATAACTTTTGTTCCTAGGCACCAATTGAAAAAAGCATTATATTTCCACAAGGTTTTTCGTCTTTTCTAACTTCCAAAGAAGTTTCAAAAATGAAGACAAAAGTTCAGCCCATAGGTACTTGCCTGAAATCCCAAATGTTTGCCGACTAGACAATGGTCCTTTAGGAGTTAAGGTTCATCTGGAGAAATATAACTATTAATTCTACAATGGTTCATTAATTTTTTTTGTAATTTCAAAACCTTTCATCTAAGAACATTGGTTTTATAGACCATATATTTTTTTTAACCACCTCCTCATGAGCCTCTTTGGTACTCAAGAGGCTTCCTTCTATATATATTGGATTGAGCTTTTTTTCTTACAGTGAGCCTTTTTTAGATTTTGAATTTTGCTTTGTTGAAAATGATGGTTTGTAAATTATTCTAAGAATATATACATCTTTGGACAATGACGCTAGAATGGAAAGCAACAAGCAATGAGCTTTGAGGGTCGAGCATTTAAATTTGAGCATTTTTTAAGATTTCTTTATCAAAAATAGACATGCCAAAGTCATAAATAGTGATATCAAATCTAAAAATCGTAATGTTAAAATTATTGAAATATTCATTATAAAACATAGAATTTTAAAAAGTCAATTTATTGTTAAAAATGCTCTATTTAAGGTAGTTGATTTAGCATATATTGCGTGTAGGACCAAGAAATTATAGCCTCTCCTACAACAAAAAGGCACTACCATAAAGATGATGCACAAATAAATTTCATCTATGCCATCCATTCATTATCCACCTAGGGAAGGCCTATTTGCTTATTGCAATACATGTCCTACAAGCCTATGGTTCTTTCCATCCATTTTTTATGACTTTCTTGCATATAGAATGCACAAACCTTGCTACTAATTAGACACTTGCTAAAAATTAGACACTTATTCATCGTATTGTTCTTTAACCCCTGAAGTTCCAGTGTCCCTATAGGGGACAAAATAGATTTTGGATAGTTTTTTTATGAGCTCAATTCAATTTGGTGAAACTTTTTGAAACTTTTTCATGAGGGTGAAAAATTTATTAGCTTTTTGCACTAGAATAAAATTGCATTTAACTTGTCAAAAATTGCGTTGTACTCAACAAAAAGTATAGAATTGGTTTTATTGAATTTTCCCGTTGTAACACAAAATTTTGCATTCCAATGTTTCAACACAAAATTTGACAAGTAAAACACAGAATTTTGTATTAGAATGCAAAATTTTGCGTTACAAAGGAAGAACTTAACCAAATTGATTCCATACTTTTTGTTGAGTACAATGCAATGTTTGACAAATACAATGCACTTTCCTTCTAATGCTAGAAATATGATTTTATTTCAATAGGTACCCAAGAACAAAAGTTATACCACAATAGTCTCAAAACAAGGGAGACCAAGCACCAAAAAAACCTTACAAAAAATTGAAATTTTTAAAATTTAAAATTTTTTATCCTTACAAATTATATTTTTGTCTAAATGGAAAGCTTTGGTTCATTCTATTTGGATTAGTAGTGTGGAAGGTATAGAGCTTTTTGTTTTGTAGGCAATCAAAGAATTTTCTTGAAAAAAGCTTTTTCTTTTACTTTGAATGCTAATATTTTTCATTGATACAGTCAAACATCATGAAATTCTTACCTCATGATTTGAGATAAATGCAATACAAGTACCTGTGATTCAAAAAACATATTTTCTTTAGTTCTTGGATAAATGTAGTAGAAATGGCAATTTTGAGTGTTTTTGGATACAAAAATGATCTTGGGACTTCAATGATTAAAAATAATTTTGAATTCTTCATTTAATTAAAATAATATAAGATTAACTAAAGAAAATCGTGTCAATAAAAATTCTTCTCAAAAGTCCCTCCAAAAATTAGAAAACATTTCAAATACTTTGTGAATCAATGAATAGAAAAAAATGGGAACTTGCTTTTGGGTTGGATAATATGGAACTTTGAATTATTATGAATAATAGCCAACATTTTGGCAAAAGCCTTTGGAGGCTGCAAAGGTGCTTTAGAGTCTCTAGAAACCTTAAAACACCTTTCAAGTAATTATGAAGAAAGAATCCATAATATCTTTCCTATAATTTCCATTGAGTTAGGCCCTAGTTTTTTCCCCAATTTATGTTACAAAGATTGAAATTAAAAGAGTTTAAAACTATCAATTTTTGATGCATTGCCCAAAATTAGAAGCTATATATTTTTTTGAATTACAATTGTTTAAAAGTGTACCAAATAGGTAAGACAATGTGTGGAAAAGATTTCAACCCATTTAACTGTGTGTATTGAAGATTATAATTTTTGAGTTGATTGTAACGTTTGAATTGACCATGTGGATTAAAAGATTATAATGCTTGAAGTGAGAATAGTTTTATTTTTTATTTTTACAAAACAATGTCTGTAGACTTTGAGCCTTCTTAGAATAAAATTTTTCACTACTCAAAAATGAGCATTTCACCATTTATAAATATATGATGTTAGGTTCATTTATGAAACTGTATAAAGCTACATAGAATCTAACTTACTTTTAATCAACTTGCAACACAAGAAAGTTAAATGAATAGGCAATATATGAAATCCAATCAGTGAAAAGTTAGAGACAACTTTGAAGTATGTAGGAAAAATTTCAAAAACTTTGACTTTGTAGATTGCAAGATAATTGGGCTTGAAGTTAAAAGAAAATGATTTTTTTTAAACGACTCCAACATAGCTAACAAGTTTGAATCCACGTAGGATATGACCTAGGGACTAAAATTTGTTTTTTTGGACAATTGTATGCCGTATTTTATTAGTTACATACATGCCAAATTTCAAAAGTCAATGCGGGTTTTAGAAAAAGATGCCTTAAAGATGTCTAAATTGCACAAGCTCAAAAAATTAGGATAGCATAACTTTTGACCTACGCACCCAATCGGAAAAAAAAAATTTACTAAAGGAATGCATGCCCGCACCTTTTGTCAAAATTTTGTAAACACCCGAACAAAATTGACTTCATAGGAATCTACTTGGATTTCTAATTCTCCTTTCAATGGAAAATTTGCCTTTAGGGATTAAATGACCAAAGAAAATGGAAATAATTAGCAAAAAATGTTATTAGCATCTCATAAATAATTGAAGGATATTTTTTGTATTTTTTAAAATAAAAATTATCTAGTATTATTAAAAATTTACATTTTTGCCCACAAGACTTTGTTTAATCCTCCAAGGTTGTTTAAAGTCCCTTATAACCTGAGAACACGTTTAAGATAATTTTGTAGAAATTAGACATTCAATCTCACAATGTATGTAATTTTTTATGTATATAGTTTTACAAATGATTTGAGTCATCCTTGGGGTGCCAAATATTACTTCCACTATGAACTAATTAGTCCGGTAAGGCATCTGTCACCTATTCCAATTGACCACTATTTAATCCCTAAAGGTTTTGGTTATGTTTCACCAAAATCGCTCCAAAATTGCCATTTCTAGTACAAGTAACAAATTTTAGAAAAAAAACATTTTGGATATATGTAATCATTCAATCTTATAATACATTGGTTTGCAGGGATGAGGAAAAAATTTCAAAAATTTCCACAGTGTAGATTGCAAGATATTAGCGTTTGAAATGACAAAAATGGTTATTTGGTCCTTGCCAAAAATTGGGCAACTGCACTTCACAAGGTCACAATTTGAATGAAAAATGTCCAAAATGGTAGTAACTCTTTGGATCATTATTGAAGGCAAGTTGGCTACATGCTTGAAAAGTTTCAAATCATTTGGAATTGCACAACATATAGGGAAAAAATAGCAAGCAGAAAGAATTAGAGAACAATTTAAAATATGAAATTGTTAAGGATTTATTTATAGAATTAAAAAATGACCATTTTAATGGTTGTAATGTTGAGTACACAATCTACACCCAAAGATTTTGTTGTTTTTCAAAAATATTAAAAATTGAGTTAAATGAAGGAACTCAAAGTTTATTTTAGAATAGAGATTCTATAACTACCCGCAAACTAAAACTCCTCATAACTTTCATCTCACTAATCAAAATGGAATGATTCAAAGCTTTTCATGTATATAAAATCTAGAGAACAAATTTCAGATTTTTTTTTTTTTAAAAGTGATTTTCTTAAGAAATTTATTGACTTGCCTGATATGCCTAGAGATCAATGAAAATTACACATCATGGAATAACTTTTTTACCGTGTAGTCAAAAGTTATGAAAATTGTTAGGTCTTAAAGCTACTCTTTGGGGGTTGTTGTAAGAAAGAGTGTCCGTTTTTGTTCTACTTTGGTTGTTTTTAGGCTAGTACTCTAGTACTCACAAGCTTTTGTATATGAATTTTTTTAAATAAAAAAAACAAAGGAAATTAGTACAATACTAAAAGTAGAATATCACCAAAATTTTAGATCTAAAAAAAATCTAGGTCAAAAGTTATTCACAAAAAATAAAGAGTTGAAAATTTGAAGAAAATACATACTTTGACGTTTTAATTTGTAAAAAATAGGAAAAAAGAAATTCAAAGAAACAAAAAAATACACCATTTGGAAAGACTTTATAATGAAGAGTTGACCAAAGAATTTACTTTGAAACCCTTTCAAGTTTTTTTAGAACTGTGCGCATAAGGGAGCCCTCTTTGCATGGATGTAGCAGTGTTCTTTTTCCGGCGAGTTGGTGCAAAGTTGCACCAAATTTTATGGCCTTGCACCATGCCTATAGAAAATAAATGGTACTAAAAAGGTGCAAAATCGCCAAAAAAATTCAAATTAAAAAAAAATTCTTGGATGAAATCGCCAGATTGTAGATGAAAATTGAATTATGGACATGTGATATGTTCTAATATGATATTTTCTATCCAATATGTGGATGAATGTTGAAATTTGGAGCACCATTATAACAATCAATATCGCCACTTTGGCACTTCATTAAAAATGAAAAAAAAAAACCTAGGATGTAGACGACACAAAATAAAATATATTTTTTAATTCCCATTGGTAGAAACATGAATTCCTACTATACTAATAGACTATAGAAATTTTAGCTCTAAAGCATTAAATTTGGAGACTCCATTAAACTCAAAACCTCTAAATTGCAAAGTGTGACAAATTAGCTAAATTGAAATTTAAATATAAAACGATTTTTCAAAATATTCAAAATATATGATATACAATTAACCTCAAGACAAACATCTCTAATAAAAATTTCAACTTTATGCGAGTTATGCTTCAAAAATTATCATAGAAAGAAGCTTCCGCACAATCTTTGTGACAATGTTTCAATACCACTTGTTCTTGCAATGACCCGAGGGCACATGTTGTACGAACATTTCAAAAGAAAAAATATTCTGTTCGTAGTGAGTTGCCCAAAATTGCTATGTTAACATGAAATGGTGTTTGGTCCTTTAGGAGTTAACTACCTCTTAACACATGTGTCTTGACTATCAATTGCTAGACAAATATAATTAGGGGAAGAATGGGATCTGAATAAAGCCGCTAGCTTTAGACTATCACTAAACAACAAATGACTCCTTGGATGTAAGGAGCCATTTTCCAATGCCAAAGGGCCCTCTCCAATTAATTTGAGGGGCTAACAAAACTTGCAATCAAATTTTTCTTCAAAAAAAAACAAAAAAACTTATTCAACAGATGGTTCTTCAAATCCAAAGAACCATTTTTGGATGGCAAAGGACCCTCTTTCTATTAATTTGTGTGCATTACAGTGCAAAAAATTACATCACTTGCATCCATATCAAATGAATGAGCCTTATCCGTCTTTAAATTAGATGCTTTATGCTATTGACTTCATTTAATATGAAATTTTTTAGAGCTGGAACTATTTTTTCGTCCACCAAATTTTGTCTATATTATTGTCATCATCTCCATTCATCTTTATCCATCTTAAGTAGTGGATTACATAAATGACCTAAATTTGAAATCAATTTTTTATTTTAAACTTCATTTATAAGTGTCAAGTTAACATTTGGTAATTATGAAACCTAAAAAGAAAAAAAGAAAAAAAATTTCACTCAAATGAAACCGCTCATTGCTCAACACTTGTTGGTCCTTGCTCATACTTTAGCAACCCTCTGTTTCCATTGACATAAATAAAACTTCAAACTTAAATATCTCCTAAATTGTGCGATTGAATAAACTAAATTTTTTTGCGGTGCTCACTCTCAATGAATGTCAAATTCAAGATCCTATGGTTACATTCTAAACAATCTCAAGAAAAAATGAGCAAAAAAATTGCTCAAGTTCTTGGCAAGTTTGGCCTACCTTGAAAGTACAGCCCCCTTGGCCATTAAGGGGTAAAGTTTCAGATTAAAACAAAAAATTTCAATGATAAGGATATCTTTGAGTGGTTGAATGGACACGCTCTTACTTTTATGAGTGTCATCCCTTAAAACCCAATTTTTGACTTAGCCTCCATGAGGTCTTTGCTGCCAAAAACCAAATGCAAATAAGTCAAATCCAGTTGTAACTTTCAAACACATATTCTTCTTGTATTTTACCAGAGCTAAAAGATTGAACCCAAACAAGTTTAGTTTGTACCCTCTTTGTTAAGATTCCAATAATTCCAATTGTTCAATGAGTTATTGCAATTGCAAGCTTTTTATGTTAGAATTCTAAATTTCGGAAGTTAAACTTTTTTTAAATAATCTTATGGAGAAGTTTGTGAATATTTTATTATATTTTTTGGTACATTTATTTGAAAAATGAAGAACTCTCCGTTTTCTGCACTATCAACAAAGACCAAGTGAAGAGCAGTTATTGCACTTTTGGGCACACTAATGCTTGGAATGCACCCAAAGAGCATGAAATGCCCTATTTATACTAATGTTGCACTAGAATATTCATTTTGTACAAACATTTGTACAAAAAAATCCACCTCGTTTTGTCATAGCTAATTCATGATCTTCATCAAAACTTACAAACAATCCAAATCTTACAATTTTTATGAATTGCACATTCAAACAAAACATTCATGTTCTTAAAAATTACAATCTTTGAAATTGTAAAGATTTATTTTTAGAAAATTTAAAATTTTCTAAATTATTATTGATAAGATTTTTAAATATAATGTACAAAATATAACAAAACACACTTTTCGTGTACAAATTATCATCTATACCAAGTAGAGATTGTTTGATAGATTTTTTCAATGCAATTACATAACCAGTTTATAAAATTATCTATGTATTCTAGATTCAAGTTTTTATTTTGGAACAAGAATTTTTTAAATTCTAACAACAACGCAAGTAGTACACTGGAACAAAAACATTGGTTATTCTGTGCTTACAATCACTCGAAAGGTTTCAAAAAAGGCTTTAGAAACCAAAAATATAATTCTTTTATTGTAACAATTAGTAATTTTGAATTTTATAAACTCATTTGTACCTTAAAAAATCTTCAACTTGCATTGGTTGCTCTTAAACACTTGTGGCAAATCTTGGTGGTGTAGGTGGCTTACCATTAAAGGCCCAAATATAGATGAAAGGATAGACAAAAATGCCTCCCAAACAATTGTGGATTTAATTATGATACTTTGGTTACGGCGTCCCAATTGGAAACTATATTTGTCTATATATGAAAAATATAAAAAAACATTTACTTAACCAACCCATTGATGGTTAGTGGAATTAAAATTTACATATAATTAAACTATCTGAGTTGAGCTCAAATTTATTGTTTGACTATGTGGCTATAAAATGATCCACCTTGCTTTCAAAAACTTTAAATACTATTAACAAAACATCAAACCTTCAAACCAAACGTAAAAAGGTAAAGTTTGATTCAATGAAGAAACAAGGTGACTTCAAATATTTATCTAAATTCTTCTCTAATATGCAAATCTTGAGATCACTTAACCCCTAAAGGACCAAAGTCCCCTCAAGGGACACTTGGGATTTTGGACAGGCCCGTGTGGCCTCAAATTTTGACCTGATTTTTCGAAACTTTTATGGAAGATAGGAAATCACAGTAGCTTTCTAAAAATATAATTTTTTTTCAATCGGTGCCCAGGAGCAAAAGTTATGGCATCCTAAAGCATCAAAGCAATTCGCCGGGCAGAAAAAAAAAAAAAAAAATGTCGTTGTTTTTTTAATTTTTTTTCTCAAAGATCATGTTCTTGTGTACATTTGAAGCTTTGATTCATTCTATTTGGACTAATAATGAGAAAGTTATGGACAATCTTGTTTTTCAAGCAATTTAAGCATCTTCTTCAAAAAACAACTTATAGAATTCATTTTTGAATGCAATTTTTCAATTTTTTCAATTTCTTTTTTTAGACAAGGTCAAGATTGTTAGCAAGAACAATCTCACCGTTGGGATTATGTTGTTTTAATTCCACCTAAGAGCTATTAACAATTTAGTGTTTTGTTCAATTTTGGACCTACTTCTACTTAACAATTTTTTTATATGTAAAAATCAAGGTTTGACATTCTGAAAAAAAAAATTCCAAATTTCAACTCAAATGTTCAACATAGAAAATTTTAACTTTATGGTGTGTAGTGCAAAAAAAATCCACAAATGGATGTCAAAATCATCTGAAATTGCAGGCCATAGTTCAAAAAAACTTCTTTGTTCAACTTTTAATGCTAATATCTTCCAATCCATACGGCCAAACTTCATGAAATTTTTACCACATGATCTAAGACAAGTGAAGTACAAGATCCTATGGTTAGATTCTAAGAAGAAAGTTTTTTTTGTTTTTTTGAGTGATCGCAGTAGAAATGGCAGTTTTCAATGATTTCAGAGCCAGAAAATGCCTTGGTCCTTTGGGGGTTAAGAAGCAACAAATTGACATTTGCAAATTGAATTGAATGAGTCCTCAAAATGCTCAAAGATGGAGTTGCAATAAGCTACAAATAATTCACAATATTAGAAATATGTCATTGAATCTTCAAATATATAAATTTTTAGAGATAGAAAATTTTTAAGTAGAGAAATATGTATTGGCACATAAAATACCTACTAGGATTATCAATTATGTAGTGCACTTATAATAAAAGAAAGCTACAAGTTTCAAACTCAATAGCAAGTTCTTAACCACATTATGCTCAAAGCTTGTGATTAGTAGGATAATTTACTTTGAAATTTGTTAAGAACCTAATTGATATTTTTATTTATGCACAATTTTCCGCTAATCAGCTACAGCCAAATGATGTTGGTTGTTGTTTGTAAAGGAAATTTTTATTTTTAAACTTAAGAGTTTTTTATAACAATAAGAAAAGGTTTAGAGTATTTTAAAAATATAAATTTAATAAATAGGATTTATTATCAAATTTAATCAAATCTATAAAAATATATTAACCCCTAAAAGGCCAACATGCGTTTTTTGGCTACATAGAAATTTTGGGCACTTACATGTGACTGGAGATTTCCATTTTTCTGGCCCAAATTTTAATAGAAGGTGGAAAAGAGGAATATCTTTCATATGCACTAAACTTCATGACATTTGAAAATGTGAGTCAAAGTTATGGCCTAATATGTTACTTTTCTTTGTAACTGGGCAATCCATTAGGAAAATTTTGAGGCCTACAAAAGGCCGCCAGTTTTTGATTTTTGGCACCCCAGCAGTGCAAGTACAGAAAAATAAAAAATTATTCTTTTTCAAAAAATTATTTTTTTTCATAAAATTATTTTTTTTCATAAAATTATTTTTTTTCAAAAAAAAATATTAAAAAATAAAATATTATAAAAATATTTAAATGTGCTGACATGGCACTGATGTGGCACAAGTAGTGCCACATCAAATCAATTTTTTAATATAAAAAAATTCTTTAATTGCACCAAAATTGCAAAGGGGGGGGGATAGAACTAACGGCCTTCTTGAGGCCTGAAAACTTTTGTAATGCAGGTAGATAAAATAAATCATTTTTTTCAGAAACAAAATTTGAAACTGGTTTTTTAGAGTAATATATACATGGAAAGCTTTAAATCATCCCATTTTAATCAATAAGCCCAAAGTTATGGGGATTTTTAGTTTGTGGGCAATTATGGATTTTCTACTCTAAAATAAACTTTGCAGTCCTTTCTCTTACTCAATTTTCATTTTTTTTTGAAAAAACACAAAATCATAGGATGTAGAATGTTTATTACAACATTGAATCCATTGGGATTGGCGTTTTTCAATTCCATCATTAAATGCTTCACAATTTAGTATAATTCTTTATCATTCTCTACTACTATTTACTTCCTATTTTTTCCTATATGTTGTACAATTCCAGATGATCTGAAATTTTTCAAGCATGTAGCCAACTTGTCAAGGAAAAATAATCCAAAGAAGCTCCACCATTTTGAGCATGTTTAATAGAAAAGGGAGCTTGTGAAGTGCAGCTGCCTTGTCTTTTGCAGGGCCAAAAAATTGATTTGAGTGAATTTGAATGCTTATATTTTGCAATTCACATGTTGGAAATTTCTAAATTTTTTACCCATGTTCCCAAGTCAGCATACTATAGGATCTTATGGTCATATGTGTCAAAAACATTTATTTTTAATCTTTTGGTACTTGTTTTAAAAATGGCAATTTTTGAATGTTTTTGGTGAAAATATAGTCATGGAACTTTAGGGGTTAAAGTATTATGTAATATTATAAATATTATAAAAGAAAGTTGATTGTCATAAAAAATTAGAATGTTGTTAAATTGTTAAATTTGTTAAATAGGATATTGTATACTAATTTTTTAGTTTTTAAATTTAAATTTTCAAATATTCGAATAAAATATAGAATTCTATCTATATTCCACATGCTAACATGCTTGAATTTGTATGTCCAAACCGAATTAAGTTACACTTGATGATTCCCAACCTAGTGATTAGAATTGGCATCTCTTGTCAAATCTTTAGTTGTTTTTTCTAAAATAAGGTTTGAGAAATGTAAGAAGTAAAAATACTCCAAATGATTTTCTAGTACACATTAATTTTTGAAAATATCAATTTCCAATTTTTGACATTTAATTTTAAAAACATTTTTTATTGTCTATCAAATTTGACAATCATTTTAAGGGCATACTTGCGATGCTAATACAAATAAATTCCTATTTGCATGTTGTCATGTAGAAGATTCAATTCAAATATTATTAACCCCTAAAGTTTCATGACTATGTTTTAACCAAAAACGCTAAAAAATTATTAGTTTTAGTGCAAGTACCAAAAAAAAATTTAAACTTTTTTTTGACACTTGTAATCACAAGATCTTGTAGTATTCTAACTTGAGAACAGTGGTAAAAATTTCAAAAAAATTCACTACGTGGATTGCAAGATATAAGCATTGAAATTCACTGAAATTATTTTTTTGGCCCTGCAAAAAACACGGTAGTTGCACTTCACAAGCTCACTTTTCTATGGAATTAAAAAATGTCAATCCCAACCTTGCAATGTTCATTGTAGTAAACAATCTACATCCTATGATTTTATTTTTTTCAAAATGTATTGAATAAGACAAAGAACTTCAAAGTTTATTTTAGAGTAGAGAATCCATAACTACTTGCAAACAAAAACTCCTCAAAATTTTTGACTCATTGATCTAAATGGAATGATTCAAAACTTTTCACATACATATAATTCTAGAAAACCAATTTCAAATTTTTATTTTTGAAAAAATTGATTTTTTCTAATCAGTCTAAACTATTCATTTACAAAAAAAAGATAACATAATATATTTTATTCATATTTCCAAATGTCATGAAGTTTAATGTATATAAAAGATATTCCTTGTTCCCATCTTTGCTTAAAATTTTAGCCAAAAATATGCAAAGCCTCATTTACATCAACCTGCACAAAATTATTATGTAGCCAAAAAATACATGATGGTCCTTTAGGGATAAATATGTTTTTCATGCATGGACAGTATGAATATTTTTATCTAAAATACAACATAAACATTTGTAACCTTCCAAATTTAAAATGCATATCATGAGATATTATAATTTTATCTATATATAGTCAAAGTACTACTAATTTATACGGAGTAATTTGAATAACAAATTTTAGATTAAAATTAGTTTAGTCAGTTTTAAAATGACCTTTGGGATATTTATATAATTAACATTTTGTAGGATTTACTTTAAGACCATAGGGTGCCTTTGAATCTACAACTAAAATTGATGTCATGTCCAAAATGATTGAATGAAATTATGGCCACATTGGTGAAATGAAGCCTTGACAAAAAGGACATAATTTCAAAGTCACACAAGTAAATTTAAAGCCTATATAGAAAACCTCAATGTCTTTTCAATTGAGGAGGTTGAAAAGTATTTTGAGGAGTCCAATGCCAACTTTTAGGATTTAATTATTTTCCAAAATAAAAATAGAATAATTTGGAATGAGAGTTGGAAGGTTTTTAGGGAATACAAAATCAGTAGGACTTACAAAATGGGTGGAATAAAAGGTCTACTTGTAACCATGAAGTCTAGATCTTTGGAGATTTATGTATTGATAAATATAGGTCCATCACACGTTATTATTCAACATAAAATACACCTCAAAAGTCCACCACAACAAAATCAAAGTAGCCATGACTTTTGTATCAATAAATTTATAACCTTGAAAAGACGAGTTTATCATCATTTTTCAAACTTCATTTTGCAACTATTATCTATTTTATTATAATTATTCTTTTGTACTTAAATGTTTAAAGATATGATAACATGTTTTCCAGTAGTCACCAAAACTTCACATTTCTTATGGAAATTTTGGAAATTTTACATTTTGGAAATTTGAAATTACCTTGAATTTTGAATAAAAAATAAAATAATTCATATTAAATGCAATATATGCTCAAAAAGAATTTGGAAATTTTCCTATATGTTTACAATGACTAGTGAAAGTAATAGGCCACTACATCAATTGCTTTCATAAATTGAGAAATTGGAATTATGAATTAAAATTTGGACTAAAATGTAGTTTTTCAAAAGGAATTCTATCTTCATATGCAATTTTTCTTAGAATACTTAGACTATATTTAGACTGATCATTGTTTGAATGAAATTTCTATACAAAGGCAAATTTTTTTGTGAAAAGTCAAAATGTCTCATTTATTTTTATAGGAAGGATGTACATCTTGACTAGAATCACAAGTTGAAAGTTTCAAGAATTTTGGATTTTATTGATTGAAATCTTACTAAACGAAATTTGACCTCAAATTTTTTATTTTTTTATTTTCTATTCCATAAATTACAAAAAAATAAAATAAAAATTCAAAATAACATCAAAAAATTATACATATCAAAAATATAATTTTTGCAATTAAACTGGTATGAATGTCAATATATATGGAAAATATGTAGATTTGAATCTTAACCCCTAAAGTTTCACGACTATGTAATCACCAAAAACGCTCCAAAACTGCCATTTCTAATACAACTACCAAATTTTTGGAAAAAAACAATTTTTGACACATGTAACCGTAGGATCTTGTAGTATGATATTTTGAAAACATGTGGTAAAAATTTCAGAAAATTCCACTGTGTGGATCATAAGATATAAGCATTCAAAGTCTTGAAAACCATTTTTTCAATCCTGCGAAAAACCGGGCAGCTGCACTTTGCAAGCTCACTTTTCAATGAAATAATGCCAATAAAGGTGGTGCTTCTTTAAATTCAATTTCCTAAACAAGTTGTCTATATGCATGAAAAATTTCACATCATTTGGAATTGTACAACATATAGGAAAAAAATACACATCATTTGGAATTGTACAACATATAGGAAAAAAATAGTAAGTAGAAAGAAGTAGAAAATGACTCAAAATACTAAATTGTTAAAAATTTAATCATGGAATTTAAAAATGCCAATCCCAACGGTTGTAATGTTGTAATAATCAATTTACATCCTAAGATTTTATTTTTTTCCAAAAATATTGAAAATTGAGTTAAATAAACCACTTTAAAGTTTTTTTTAGAATAGAGAATCTATAACTGCCCGCAAACCAAAAAAACTCATAACTTTTGACTCATTGATTGAAATGAAGTGACTCAAAACTTTTTAAATATATATAAATGCAGAGAACCAATTTCAAAAAAAAAATTCGGAAAAAATGATTTTTTCTGATCTGCCCAAACTGCCCGGTTATGAAAAAAAGTACCATATCAGGTCACAACTTTGGACTCATATTTCGAAATGTCATGAAACTTGGTACACATGAAGATATTCCTTGCCCCTACCTTCTATTAAAATTTCAGCCTCAAATATGGATATCTCTAGTCACACGTACCTGCCCAAAATTTCTATACGGCCAAAAAACGAATGTTGGTCCTTTAGGGGTTAAGAGATTATTGCACTTGTATGTGCTATATTTCTTACTCATTTTGAGTAGAAAGCTAATCACAATAGATGATCTTATTCAGATAATGTCATCCATTGTGATTAGCTAAATTGCTTGATCCATTTTAATATAATCCATTTTTCATATAATTGCAAAGTTTTTTCAAATGGTTCTCAAACAATTTTTGCATATATGCATAACATTATTACAAAAATAATTTCAATTTTTAATTTCATTTTGACCAAAATCATGTCCAATAAGAGAAAATCAAGAAAAATTCACGTTATAATATAATTTCACTTGAGAAGGTAACTACTTATTGAATTGAGAGCTCTCACGAAGCTAATTGTTGTATAAATACATATTGTACCACATAAAATATAGATTGAGTGCCACAATCTAACTACAAAAATGAAATCAAAGAAAGCATGCATAATAAATACACCATCAAAGAATGATTAAAAATCCTACGCACAAGAAGTTAAGCATCTCCCATTTCACAAACAAAAATCCAAGAGTAAAAGCATAGGAAAGCAACTCAAAGCTTTAATACAAGGCTTAATCACTAGAACCATGAAAACCTTATAACAAGAATTTTCTCAACAAAAATCTCACTTAACTTGACTTGGCAAAAATGCTAAGCCAAGGGAGCCTTTCCAACTTTGTCTCTTAAATCCTAGAAGCCCCAAAATTAGGTCCAAATCCCTAACATTAATATTAGAAGCCCCATAATCCAAGTGGCAAAATTCCAATCAACATGCATGGCCTTCAATGCCCTGTCATGTGATATAAGGAATTTTTATATCAATTTAGAAGGTGTTCAATAAAAGTTTTTTGAAAAATTTACACAAGATCCATCAACTAAAAAAGTGCATTACAAAAGCTTTTTTTAGATAAATTTGAAAGTTTTATTTATACAATTGTCACATGTGATATGAAAATTAAAATGTCGACATATATCTAATTTTGAGTTCTGACAACTGTACCTACAAGCATTGGTGCATCAAGAAAGTATTTATCAAGAGTCTTATAATTGAATTGATATTTAATCTTAATTCATAAAGTCATTTTTACTTCCATAAAGCATAAGATTGGTTGCGTCATTCTTTTCATTGTCCAGTAGTTTCTTAGGGTTGACAATAACTAAACTTATCTATTATAATTATCTACAGACTAATGTTTTGGGGAGAGATTTCTTATACAAATTTAATGATATGAGAATTGCAACAAGAATTTGTACAGTAGGAATCCCTTGATGAATCACCAGAAAACTTCACACTTGTACATTTTCTAAAGCATACAGTACTGTAGCTCAAATTTGGTATTCTGTTTGGTACCTTCCAATGTTACAATAAGGTAGAGCCACCCATTCCCAACCTATAGGTGTACGTATTTTTGACCAAGCTTAGAATGTTTTTTTTTTTCCTTTTCAAGGTTGGAACTAATAAATACATGATACATGTCCCAAGTTGTGCGAAAGAAAGTAGGAAATAATGATTAGGAAAAAAGTTATTGAATGATTGACATTACACTAAACAGTGCAATTAGGTTACCCTAAACTATATGTTGCCCATGCTTGAATTTCACATGGTTTACAGCTTGAAGGTTGTTAATTTATTTTTCGGCAACTTTGCAGTGGTTGCAAGGCCTTTTAAATATATATTATTTGCAATAATTGGTGATGAAAATCTTCTTTACAACAGTAAAAGTGTAAGATATGAGAAATTAGTGTGGGGCAGTCTAATTGCACTATTTGGTGTAGAAGAGTCTAGAGGTTGGCCATGGGGTCCGGAGCACTTTTTGCCTTCCAAAATTCCTAGTAATTTCAGTTCAAGTGATAAAATTACTAATTTTTTTGCAATCCTTGTCATTTTTAGCGATGTACCTCTAGAAAATATTTCTTTTGCCTTCACTACTCCTAATCATGATGCAATTTTTTATTTGGTCGGTTATGGGTGGCTCTACATTACCCCTTGAGATTTCACATTGTGATTGTGAACGAGATTTTGGTATTGTGAAGACATAATGAAGTTGTAGAATGTTGAAGCTACCACAACCAAAGCCATGAAAATTTGACATTATATTCACGACTTTACCCCCAAAAAACCAAGGCGTAGTCCAAATTTTCCAAAATTCTATAAATGTATCATAAAATGCAACTTAGAATAATAATTTCATGATGAATTTTACACAAAATTTGGAAAATATTATCTGTACATCATATTCATAAGGTTAATTCAATTGCCACATTATTTTATAGTTTTGAAATCAAATTCATTTTTTTTCAAAACTATACCACAGCTTGAATACTTGTAATTTTTAATAGAATTTTTTCCTTTGAATTCAAATTGTTAAGTTCTTATTATGGTGAAGTTCTAAAGATCTTTATTTTACTTACTTAATGAAGTGGTTATTGAAGGGATGATTTTTTGAATTGAAAAATTGTTTTTAAGATTAGACATACTTACATCCCTTGATCTATAGTAGATTTGCAAAAAAAAAAATTGTAAAAATGTATACTACACAAGTAAATGCAAGAAAAATAATACAAAAATCCACAAATATCTAGATAGATGAAAAAATAAATATCTTATGTATCTGGTCCTTATTTGCATTCATTCATTTTTCAAATTTTGAATACTACAAGAGAAAGGGATGTTTTAAGTGATTTTTTAAGTATAGTCCTAGACATCAGATTATAATTAATGATTTTTTTGGAGATTTTCAATAAAAGTTTACTAGTAAATTTCATGTATTTCTAGTAAATTTTTATTGAAAATCTCCAAAAAAGTCATTACTTGTAATCTTGTGTCTAGGATTATACTTAAAAAATCACTTAAAACACCCCTTTTTCTTGTAGTGGAACTTGGATTTGGTTTTTTAGAATTAAGCTTCGCAATTTTGAAGGTAAGTCGACTTATTGATTCTATTTTAATTTGATTTTTCATTCCTCATATGATTGTTTTGGAGATCTTATCTTCTATCCTTGCAACTATGATCCATCTTATTATCTATGATGCACTTAGATGCAATTGGACTCCATTAATCAATATTGAATTGAATTTTATAAAAATTAAGCTCAAATAAAAATAGAACTCATGCAAGAATGAGAAGTGATGGTTGTGCAATGAACAAGTATCAATCTTGTGGCTAAACAGGCTAGAGTTTGAAAACAAATTGTAGTGGTAGCAAGATCTAGTATCTGCAATATAAGAATTCTCCATCCAAGAATGAGATGAGCATAAGGTGGAAAAGACCATGAGAGCAAGGGACATGAACACAAGAGCAAGGCATCCAGATGAAAAGCATTGTATCCAAACTATGTATGCATAGGATTCTGATAAAGCACCCGAGCTCTTTTGTAAAATTAGAACTTCAATCACCAAAGGATGTCTAAAACATAGTAGCTGCAATTTTAAATTATTATCCTCGAAATAACAGACAATAAAGGCAATGAACAAATTGTATTTAGAAACACTTTTGTGATTTTTAATTTTTAATACATTTTTAATAATTGAAATATTTTTAATATGAAAAAAATTTAATATGAAAAATTTTAAAAATATAATTGCAATTCAAAAACTTCTATATTTAATATGATGATCTTCAAATTGTACTTTAGTTATAAGTTTTAGTTAACCCTTAAATGCCCAAGGCTTGTTTTGGGCTTCCTAGAATTTGCTCTAAATTGAACAAAATGCCAACATTTTGATAAGTTGTATTAATTTTTTTAAATTGTAACCGTACAAATTCAAATTGGACATGTTAGAGATCTCATAGGAAAAGAAAACACAACAATATCACTTGTGGAGTGAAAGATTATAATGTTTAACCACAAGGGTGCTAAAACTTGCAAAAATCTTTCAATCTTCTTTACACAAGTCAAATCTAAAAAGTTGGTGACCAAATAAATATGAGGTTAAAGGGCCTAACATGTATAACCCCAATCAATTTATGGCTTCTTAAAATCTACTCTACAATTTTTCTAAATGAATTTTGAATGTGATTTTTTTCCAAGATCTAGTGTATTTGAGGTTCATTTCCGAGAGCTCTTAACACTATGCAAAGTCAAGATTGTAATGGGTACCCTTGTACAAAAACTTGAATAGAAAAATCACTATCATTTATTTTCGAGATCGGATTTTTGATGCTAAAATTAGACTCCAAGAAGAATTTTCTAAAATATAAACTATTGAAAATTGCAACTTGGTTAGGTTTTATTTAACTTCAGAGTTTTGCAAACACCAGATTTGGGTGCCTTAGGCATTTAGGGGTTAATAATCATCAATTCGAACTAATAGTTGTCAATATTGAATTTTTTAATCAATTTATTTAAATTATCCCCTAAAACAATTCCTACCTAAAGGTTGAAACTAAAAGAGTTATTATGGTTAATGATACACTTACCATTTTAGCTTGTAATGGACTAAGTCTTTTTTTCAAGGACAATTGGAATTTGGGTGGATAACAATCAATTAAAAAAAATTAAATAGACATTTCTAAAAGTTTGACACAAAATGTAGACATTTATCCTTTTTGTAGAAATTTACAAAATTAGATCATATGCCTGAATAAAAAGATATGCTTTATGAAAAAGTCCAAGCATTTTAGAAATTGGATGGCATTTTTTTCTTTTGCAAAATTCATCATCTGTTTCTAAAATCTAACATCATATAACTAACAGGATATTATATGCAATTATCAGAAAAACTACTACAAACATTTTTTTTTTTTTTAAAACTTCTTCCAAGAGGAGTCAAACTCTACTAACCTTGCATGGTAAGCCTAAAATAAAAGTTTATTCTAATTATAAATACCACTATCTTAAAATATGCTATCTCACAATTCTTGAATTTTTTCTATAGATTCTAAGTGTTTGTCTTTCAATTTTTGCCATTTGTATTTCAAATTAAAAAATTCTTCATTGCATCTAAAATCATCAAAAAACGACTAGTGTATTGCCAATTCACTAGACCTCCTTGTATGGCAAGATGATTTAGGATAAAGGAGACTCCATATCAATTGCTTCTAAAACTTTGCATGCATGTACCTAATAAGATGGATTTTTTAATGGTGTAGAGGCTCAATTTTTTTGTGTAAAGCAAAAAAGGTTACTCCAAGAGGGCTTGAAGCATGCTAACCTTGTCTTGCAAGATGAAAAGAAGGTCTTTTTTCACTTCAAACACTATAATCTTTCAATCCACATGGTCCGCTAGATAGAATTTTTTTCTATGCTTGTGCATAATAGTTTGGTATATTTTTTGGTATAGTGGAAGTTCAAAAAACGTTTTTATTTTCAATTTTAGACAATGCATTAAAAAGTGGAAATTTTTGACACAATTCATCTTTAAAAACATCTCTAATCCTTTAGAAGTTAAATAAATTTGCTCAAAAACTCTTCATCTTTTATTGGTTGTTTCTAAAAACTTGTGGTGTCTTATTGTGGTGTAAGTGAAAATTAAAGTTTCAACTATAGATGAAAGGATGGAGAAACATGGTTCAAAAATAGACCTAAAAATATAACACTTAGTTGTCGATGGTAGTGCAATGAGAAACAAAACTTTTGTATTTTTAATAGTATGGATATAAATTACTCCGTATTAAATTGCTTCAATTGCTTCAAAAACAAGAAACTTTTTTTCTAAGTAATTATTCATGAATATTTTTCTAATCTTACTATACATTATACAATATTTTGCATTTTTATTAAGATTTTATATTATTTTTTAATATCTTAAATTTTTAAATTTTTAAAATAAACATTCTTATATCCCATTATCCACTGGGCTTAGTGCATTACTTAATTTAATTGAAAAATATGGATTACTTTAGTTAATATGATATTTTCATCTTATATTTAAAAATATTTCTATTTGTTAAGGCCTTAGAAAGGTTGGTTTGTATAATGAAATTTCTTTATTTACTTTCAATTTATTTTTTTATAAAAATCAATTTGAATTATAATTTATTTGAAATGAAATAAACTTATATCATTCCAAATTCTCTCCTTTCAATTTGAGATAAAGTGTTGAATTAAACATACAAGAATCACAAAATTTCAACTTTTAAATAAATAATCTAATAAAGAAGATATTGCAAAAATCCCACGATGTAATCCCAAGGTGGTGGATCTAAATTTCTATAAATTCAAATAAATGAAACGATTTTGTTCTAACTTCAAATCCAAATTGCCTTAACCTCTAAATGGCCGTTGTCCCCTTTAGTGACAAAATGGATTTGGGGCAAACTTAACACTCTCAATATTCATTATGATTTTCTTAAAACTTTTGTGAAGATAGAAAAATATATTAGCTTTTTAGAAGTATAATTTTATTTCAATTGGTGCCCGGGAACAAAAGTTATGGTACAAAAAGCTTTTTTTAGGTGAGGCAGGCAAAAATCCCCATACAGAAAAAAATTTAGAAAATTTGAAAAATTTGTTTCTCATAGATTGTTAATTTATCTACATTGAAAGCTTTGATTTATTCTATTTGGATTTGTTGTATGAAAGTAATGGACAATCTTATTTTTTGGACAATCAAAGCATTTTCTTGTAAAACAATTTATAAGATTCATTTTTGAACTCAATTTCACAAATTTTTCAAAACTTTTTCTTCACAAGGTTAAGATATCTTGCTAAAACAATCTCATTTCTAAGATTTGCATGTTCCAATTCTATCTTGGAGCTATTAACAATTTAGATTTTCTTTCAATATTAAACCTACTTCTATTTAACAATTTTTTAATGAGCGAAAAATGAAGTATTTAAAAAAAAATCCTAGACTGTCAATTCAATTCTTCAATATAAAAAATTAGAAATCAAAATGAGTAATGCAAAAAATTTAAGTTAAAAAGATTCAAAGTCAAAAAATCTAGTTGAGCAAGGTATAAACATTTTTTTTTCTTCTTTAAATGCAAATACCTTGCAATCTATGTGGTCAAAGTTTTTGAAATTTCTTCCACACATTTCTTCAACACATTATATACTATTCTAATAAAAAATCCGATGGTTAGATATGCAAAAAAACAAATTTTAAGTTTTTTGCACTTTGTAATAGAAATGGTAGTTTTAAGTGTTTTTGGCTAGAAATTAGGCCTTGGAACTTTAGAGATTAACTTTCTAAAAATCCCAAAACAAGATCTAAGGGCTTACAAAGTTTCATTATATTGTCTAACACATCAAAAAAGAGATTGTAAATGAAACTCTAACTATATAATCTTTTCTTATTAATCGTGAATGTATATTCACACTCTTTTCACTTCTTTCACACAATCTAACAATTTTTCTTTTCTTCTTATTAGGTTTGAAAGTTTACAAAGGGATACAAAACACCTACATACATGCACAAGGGAGAGTGATGAAGATAATAGAAAAATGATATTCTTCTAAACTATCCACCATAGTACAAAAAATTTAGAAAGTAGCTTGGAAAATAAAATGAAGTTGATAGAAGGAAATGGAGAATGATGATGACCAAAGTTTTGATTGTTTCACTAGGCTCTTCTTTCATATTGCAAGCTCTACATCCCTTGCCTTTACAAGCTCTTTCCTTCAAGCTTGATACTTCCATTTTTTTGCATTAAATAAAATTGTCTTTAATTTGAATTTTTCTACTCTTGCCAATTGACTTTGGCATTGAATTTTCATGAATCACATAGCTTGATAAACAACAAGCAAGGTGCTTGACTTTTCATCACCTCCTAGGTACCTACACCTTACCTACCACATGTTTCACAAACTTCTAATTTGATCAATGTCCTCCATTTTACACCTAAAAGACTTTTGGCATTTGCCTTTTATTTTTTTCTTCCCCTAAAAGCCTTTGTTTATAAGATTATTTACACATAATTCATCGTCAAAGTCAACTTTATTTAATGTTTGTATACATTTTTCTTTAAAATCATTGTTGACTTTTGGTACCACCAATTATTTAACACTTAAATATCTAAAGACCTCCATTACCCAAATCTTTCTCTTAGGATAATCTAAAATGCTAAAAATTCATAATTAAGCATTAATGGGTAAATATAGCGCTTACATCTTTCCACATAATTTTTTGAAATTTTAGCCAAACTAATGTTAATATGAATAGTTTTTAGTAATTGAATCAACTTGACTTATTAATTGCCATATGAGATTGAAACATGTAAAATCTATATAATATAATATGTAACTTTCTCTTCATTCATAACTTCACTAAATTTTGCTTAATTTTTTTGGGGGGGGGTGCTTTTTGCTATGGGAAGGCATTAAATAATCCGTAAGTAGAATAAAGTACAAATTGGAAATGCAAATTTAGAAAATTTGTCAATGTCAAATAGCCAAATAGGATCCAAAAATAATTCAAACTATTTTTTTGTACTATTTGAATCTTTTTGTAAAATTTAAATACGTAGCATTGAATTATCTAATTACAAAATTTGAAATGTAACAAAATAAAACTCTATGTAGACGAAATTTTTTTTATTTAATTTTTTCTACAATATTGTATGATGAATTTGACATAACTACATAATTGAATTTTGAAAATTCATCATCAAAAGTTTTTAATGAATATTCATCTAAAATCATAAAGTTAATCATAAAATCAATATATTGGATCATAAAATCATAATGAATTGTACAAGGGTAGTTTGAATAATTTTTGGACTCCATTATACAACAATTAGATAGGAATACCTCAAACTACCAATTTTTCTGTTATAGATAATTTCTATTATTAGATTGATAAAAATTCTATGTTTTTTTGGCAAGTGATAGGAGATAGCAATGCACCAAAGAACGCTTCATTTGGATACCATATGCAAAATTTGTGAAGTGTAAAAGTTTTTTGAGAATATATTCTAAAATTTTTTATATAAGAATAGGTGCATATTGATATTGAATATATATATACACATTGATATTGAATCTGTACATATTAATATTAAATACATAAACAAAAATGAAGATATTATAAAAAGTGGTGCTTTAAGGTTTGACAAGATTAGGAGGAAGCCTACCTTAATAAGTGAAAAAATGCTTAATCCCTAATAGACCAAGTGGTCTTTGAATGACCAATTGAAAATTCAAGCAAGCTCCTACAATGTCAACTTTTTATGGATCTTTATGAAACTTTGACACAAAATGTGGGCATGTATCCCTAGTTAGGAAATAATTTTTTTTTTCTGATTGGATGCTTCGATCAACAGTTATTTAGTTTTCCTAAGTGGAAAAGTCTAAGCAATTTAGGTAGTTAAGAAATCTTTTGTTAAATTCTACATCTATTTTAAATTTAGCAAACATGTATTTCATATAATATAGGATGCAACTATAAAAAGATATATAAAGTGCAAAAATCTTATTCTAGAAGGAATTAAAGTTCATTGACCCCATCATACAGGGTCAGGATTTAAAAAAATTCAATCGTTATAGTCTTTCAGTTTGATGAGTCAATTTTTCTGAAAATTTTCCACACATTTATATGGTAGTTTAATATGGAGCAAAAATTTATGTGGTTTAATTTTTGCTTAAACTTTTATTTTTCACTTTTTTCATTGATCTAAATAGTGGCAAATCTTGACGATTTATTCTATAAATGTACTTTGGTCCTCTTGGGATTAATTGTAATTATTCAACTTGTGATCAATCAAAACTTTGAAAATTCACAAATTTCGCATATGATATTCAAATATTATATATTGCAATGCATTGTAACCTTTTGATTAATCCCTAAAAGATTGTGTTTCTTTAAGAGACAAATAAAATTATTCCTATGATTTTCAATTTTTGCACGGATTTTTGAAACTAGCAACTCATTATATTTTTGGGAATATAATTTTGTAATCTGAAAAATTACTTTCTATTGACTTTCAATTGAATTTTAGTATAAATTCTTTAAGTCTAATAAACAAAGATGGAAAGGATGTATAAAGTGGATAGAAAAAGTCAAATACTTAGACTTTGGAAGTAGCTTTAGGAAGCATAATTGTTGCTAAATGGGAGCATAATTAGACTTACAAAATAGATTTAGAAAGACATAACCGTTGCTAAATGGAAGCTTAAGTAGACTTACAAAATAGATTTAGAAAGACATAAACATTGCTAAATGGGAGCATAAATAGACTTACAAAATAGATTTAGAAAGACATAACCATTGCTAAATGGGAGCATAGGTAGACTTAGGAAATAGATTTAGAAAGACATAACCATTGCTAAATGGGAGCATAGGTAGACTTAGGAAATAGATTTAGAAAGACATAACCATTGCTAAATGGAAGCATACATAGAAGAAGGAAGATGAATCTTTCAATGACACTAATAGGAGTATAGTAAGGTACAGGGGCCTAAAATCATTTAGGCCGTAAAGCATCCATTGACATAAAGGTACATATTGCATTCTTTAATGCATCATCAATGTACAAACTGTGTACATTTCATAAGGTGAATGCTTTTGATGACCACTACATTCAACTTCACTACATTTCAACTTCAAAAATTTGTAACTAATTCTACAAAGGTTCAATCATTATGAAAAGACTTAGATTAGATGATGATTGTATATTTCTTTCAATAAAAATTTATTGAATAGATTTCAAGAAACCAAACTCTCCTAAAATTGGTAATAAAATAAAGGGTTGCTTTGAAAATCTCCTACCTTATATATTTTGCTTGTGAAATTGAAATCAATCTCTTTTATACTTCAAATTGTCTCTCTCTCTCTATATATATTTATTGCATGCTTTTATGTATTCCTATGATTTTTTAAAAAGCTATTGTGGTAGTAATCTTCACCATAGAGTTGATCTAGGATGCATGTGGAAGTTTGGCTGTATCAACCACAACAAGTTTTGACTTGTTTATCCAGTGTTATTATGTTAAAGATGTAGTTGAGTGTCTAATTGGCTCTATATGTACTTGAATTGAATGAATATTTGTCTATGAGTTTGGTTGATTTTAATTTGTGTTTTTAGAATTAAAAATTGCAATGGTATTAAATTGTCAATTTGATTGTAATGGAAACTAATTGAATTGCATGCATATGTTGAATTCATATGTGATTCAAGCCTCCTATATCTGATATTGGAAATAATGAAGATTAATATATTGTTTAATTGACTTGGAAATGAATGAAGCATTCATAAAAATTCAACAACCTATTATTGACATTAGAGTGTACAACTAACGATAGACATGGAATATGTTAAATGTTTTTTTATGAGATTATCTTTTTCATCCATCACTAATATTTATACAAAATTAAGCATAATAAATATATACTAAGTATTTCAATCTTATACATGTGAAAATACATGAGTGATGATAGGTAAACTTGTTTATTAGATTTGTTAGCAATATCTAAATGCGTAAATAGTAGTCTTGAATAGTAATATTGTAGGCCCATTGAGATGACTGTAAGAATTGCCAAGCAAGTGATATAAGCGTATGATGCACAATTATTAGTAAGAATATGTATAGATCATGATAAACAATACCAAGTGAGTGATTATTAGCTAGTGTGAAAAAAACTAAAATGAGTTTTATTTAGATTTTGCATAATTGATAGAATGTAGGTCAAAGAGTGTATCATGTGTGACCCACTTTATTGGACTTATTAAGTGGAGGTACAAAGTGTTATTCCAATTGAAAAGTTGTTGATAGAATTAGTTGTCTTAAAGATTTAAAGGACTTTTACAACTACAATTGTAAAGAAATTACTATGGGATTTACAACCACTCAAATTGGTAGAATAAAGAACGTTTAAGTTGTATTTGTCTAGATAAGAAACTTGTATTTCAGGTGATGGATTTTAGATGACATCAAATGTAAGAACATGCGTTTTAATGTCAACAAAAATGTCCAATGTAATATCAAGATGTTAAATTGGACGTTATCATTGACATAAAAACATGTTGGATTGTTATATTGGATGTCATTTAACCCCTAAAGGCCCAAAGTCTCCTCAAAAGACACTTGGGATTTTTTCAATTGGTGCCTGCAAACAAAAGTTATGTCACCCAAAGTAAAAAAAGCAACTTGCCGAGCAGAAAAAAAAATTTCAAAATTTTATTTTATTTATTTATTTATTTTCTTCTCAAAATCATGTTTTTGTCTACATTTGAAGCTTTGATTCGTTCTATTTGGACTCAAATTGAGAAAGTTATAGACAAATATCTTCTTCCAAAAACAACTTATAGAATTCATTTTTGAATGCAATTTTCAAGATTTTTCAGTTTTTTATTTTTGAAAAGGTTAAGTTTATTTGCAAGAACAATCCTGCCGTTGGAATTATGGTCTTTTAATTCTACCTAAGAGCTATTAACAATTTAGTATTTCATTCAATTTTAGATCTACTTCTACTTAATAATTTTTTTATCCTAATCCTAACTCAAATGTTCAACATAAAAAAATTTAATCCAATGGTGTGCAATGCAAAAAAAATCTACAAATGGTCGTCAAAGTCATATGAAATTGCAGGCCACAATTCAAATAAAATTCTTTTTACAACTTCAAATGCTAATATTTTCCAATCCATACGGTCAAACTTCATGAATTGCTTACTGCATAATCTAAGACAAGTGAAGTACAAGAATCTATGGTTAGATTCTTAAAAAAAAAAAATTGGTTTCACAAGTGATTGCAGCAAAAATGGCAGTTTTTAGTGGTTTTGGAGCCAAAAAATGCCTTGGCCTTTACGGGTTAATCTCCTTCACTAAAACACATGTTTCTTGAAGTTTATATATAAAGAATGGACATTTTACATAATATTGTGCATAATGAAGTAGCGTAAAGGATTCAACCACTTTAGCCCTACTTAGGCTAAATGAGAATGGAACTGAAGATGGGACATACATAGTAACTTGTAGTAATGCTTTAGAACTTTTCTTTCTATGAGTTAATAAACAGTTAAAGGAATGAAAACTTGTTGGGAAGTATGAAATGATATGCATACACTAGAATAAAAAAAATATAAAGTATTTTGATGAAAAGAGACTAAAGTCTTAAGAAGGGCTCTCCTAAGATTAAATCCATGCATGAAGCACTATGCCGGCACATGTCTATTTGACCTATACATGGAGCATCTTATTTTCAGAATAATCATATTTTTGAAAAATTAACATTAGGTTTTCAACTCAATTTTCACAATTTTCAGTACAAAAAAGTTCCATAGAATTTAGTTTGCTTGCTCACAGTCTCACAATTCGGATTTGCATATTTCAATTTCATATTGGAGCTATTAATAATTTCATTTTTCCTTCTTTCTTATACTTGCTACTACGTTACAATTTAAAAAAATATATAATCAAGTATTTTCAGAATATTAAAATTCCTAAACTCTCAATATAAATTCCACACTAAATTCTTCAAAATAAAAAATTATAAAATCAACAAGTTTAGTACAATTTTTTTAAGTTAAAGTCTTATAGTCTAGTCATGCAAGGTACACACCTTTGTTTTTCTTCACTTGAAATACAATTATCTTGCAATTTACTCAATCAAAGTATCCAAAATTTCTTCCACACATTCTCACATTGGTCTAGTGCAAGATCTATACTATAGCTATATACTGAAAAAATAAATAATTTTTTTTTTTATAATAGGAATGGCAATTTTGAGTGTTTTTTTATGAAAAAAAGACCTTTGTCTTGTACGGGTTACCAAGGGTTGAAAACATATTGTAGCTAAAAAATTCCATTCCATTAAGAAAAGTCACAAGAATGGATTCCTTTGAGTGTATATGGGGACCAAAACAAGTATCAATGCTAGTGTTCCCATGTGCCGTTGCCACATTCAAAACAAAAGTAAAGGTAATTTTCTAATTTTTTGACCTATAAATACTTCAAATTCAATAATTTCCGCACCGTAGCTCCAAACGTCACGAAACCAAGCCCGTGCACGCCTCCTCGCCGAGAGCTTTTCGATGATACCAAGCATGCAACCGGGGAACGTACGGTATGGGAGATCTCAACGTAACAATACAAACAAACAACCAAACTTAAGGTATGGAAGTGGGAGTAGGGCACCAAAAACATACTCCAGCTGAGTTCGCTTCTAGTCCCTTGCCGGGATGGTCTTTGATTCTATTTGGTTCTGCTAGTTGTCTAAAAATGTAAAAATGTCACCGAGGCTTTGCCCCTGGTTTGCTATATTGTATTATTTTAAAATTATGTAGGAAAAAAAATTTGCAATAAGTAAGAAAATTATACCATTCCAAAGTGCATAAGACCATCCACAATAATGGACCAATATATGGCCCAATATTGGTATAGCTAACTTTTGGACACTAGGGGAGGCAACCCATTCCCGATCAATAACCCATTCTGATCACTTCAGGAATTATAGGCATATACGAGGGCGGTTTCTTTAGTGGAAAATTTTCTTGTGTGCAGCAATAGTGTTTGGACCCTTCCTAGAGTTTTCAGATATTTTGGTATCAAAACGAAGTTGCTATGAATTTATAAGTTCCAGATTTTGTAATTCCTGAAGTGATCAAGAATGGGTTGCCTCCCCTAAATAATTAGAACTTGAAAATTGTCTCATTAGAAGCGCATCGGAAAGAACTTTGAGAAGGGACAAGAATATTCAAAATTAGACATTAGATAAATACTTCAAAAGCAAAGTATAAATTTGAAATTATAGAGGTCTACACAAATTACAGTTACAAAAGCAAAATTTGGCCATTGACCCTCTAAAAATGGCCAAATGTAGAGGGTCAATGGCCAAATGTTGCTTTGGTAACCGTGATTTGTTAACCCCTAAAGGACCATTTGTCCCTCGGGGGACAATTCAGTTCCGGACAGGTTTCGACTGTCTCAAATTTTTGTAATATTTTTGAGATTTTTTGAGGATGTATATATTTGCAAGAGCTTTGTAAATTAATAATTCATAGTTTAATTGGTGCCCGAGAGCAAAGGTTAGGGCACAATAAACAAAATTGAAATTCGGCGGGCAGCCCAAAAAAAATCACAAAAAGTCAAAACAATTTTTTTTTTAAATTTTTTTTCTCAAAGATTATATTTTTGTCTACATGTGAAGCTTTGTTTCATTCAATTGGGACTAATAATGAGAAAGTTATGGACAATCTTATTTTTTTGGGCAATCTAATCATCTTCTTGAAAAAATAACTTGTAGAATTTGTTTTTCAATGCAATTTTTAGAATTTTTCAAAAAAATGGTTAGAAATGGTTAGATTTTCTTGCTAGAACAATCTCATTGTTGGGATTATTGTGATTCAAATCCATCTAAAAGTTATTAACAATTTAGTATTTTCTTCAATCTTGAACCCACCTCTACTTAGCAATTTTTTAATGAGTGAAAATTAAGTGCTTTTTATCCTAAATTTTTTTGAGATATTCTTGATTTAGTTAATTAACATAAATAAGTAGAAAATCAAAGTCCACAATTCAAAAAAATTGAACTAAAAGGACAGAAAGCCAAAAAATCTAGTCAAGCAAGGTGCAAAAAAACTTGTTTTCTTCACTTCAAATGCATGTATCTTGCAATCTACATGGTCAAAGTTTCTGAAATTTCTTCTATATATTCATATACTAGTCATGTATAAGATTTTACCTTTGGATATGCAAGAAAAAATAATTTATAAAGCTCTTTTCTCTTTGCAATAGAAATGACGGTTTTGAGTGGTTTCTGATAGGAAAATCACCTTGGTCCTTTAGGGGTTAAGACCTCTATAATTTCAGATTTGTACTTTGCTTTTGAAGTACTTTTTCAATGTCTAATTTTGAATTTTCTTGTCCCTTCTCCAAATTCTTTCAGATGTGCTTCCAATGAGACAAGTTTCAAGTTCTAAATTATTTAGCATTCAAAAGTTAGCTATACCAATACTGGGCCATATATTGGCCCAGATTTTTGGACGGTCTAAGCTTATACTACAGGTACCACCTACCAGAATAGTTAGATGTTGATACTTTGTAGTTGGAGTTCAATGAAGTGATAATCGTATTGATGTCACATTTGCAAAAATCTCATCTCTGCAATCCTTGGAAACCGGACAGACTTGTCCACATTTTACAAAAACTTTAATAGGTATTGAGACCCTGCAATGAGCTTACTGTATCAAAAAATTGTGGTATTGGACCAACACTGGTTTTCTGTCGGTTCCTCCCTCCTCTCTTACCTTTTTTTTTTTTTTAATCTTTTCCCAAAGTAACTTAAGGCCCATGTGCATTAAAAAACAAGGACTGACCATCCTCCCCCTTCAAAGTTAACTTCCCTTCCTCTCCACGACAGCAAGAAAAGAAGTGTGAAGTGAAGTGAAGTGAAGTTCCTGCCTCCTCATGATGATGTGGTTGTCATCAAGCTGGTTGTTAACTGTCACCATTGCTTTGAACACCCCCCATTCAGAGCCACTACCTTCCCTTCCATTACGGACTCCGGTGGCATTATTTTGTCAGCCCTCTTCTCCAGCCATGTGGAAGTCACGAGTCACAACTCAAGCCATCAGATTGTTCAGATTGTTCAGGAGTTAACTTCGGGAGTTAAGTTAGGGCTCTGGGTGCTGAACTGCTGATTGATTGATACAACTGAATTGCTTGCAATGGCAGCTAACTTACTGTGGCTGGACTGTGGACTGAGTGTGATGGTGCTGGTAATAATATCACCGTCATCCAGAACTCAGCGCTGGAGTTCAACAAGAGGGAGAGCACAACAGAACTCTAAAAGACGAAGCTTAACTTAACATAAGCTTAAGCTTACCTTCAGTTGTGTTAATTGTGCAATTGCATTGACTGATAGCATAACAGGATTTCAAAACATCAATCAATAATTCTGATTGCTATAAGTTAGTGTAGAGAACTCCAGATTTGGAGCATGGAGCTGTCAATGGGCACCAGCTGATTTTGGGCAGCACTGAGTGACCAAACATGATGTTTGGTATCTGGATTTGAAACTTCGTTCATTCAAACAACCAGACCAATCCAAAGAAATGAAACGACTCAGCATTTTCAATATCATCATCATAGAAAGCTTAGAACCGACATAAATTACACTCACTTCCATAAAATTGATAGTTTTTTTGGATGTTATTGAAATTGGAAAAAAAAAAAAGTTGTTGGATTATGTATAAAGAATCAAAACCTAAGGATGAATCATGCAGCTCTAATACATAAGTTGAATGCATTGTCCTATTCAACAAGTATTACAAATGCAAGGTCATTAACCCCAGGAGGACCAAATAGTATTTTTTGGCAACATAGCAAATTGGGCAGCTCACTACAAACGGAGTTTTTAATTTTTTTCTTTGAAAACTTCACAAAACATGTGCATGAGGTGTAGCTTTACCCCCTAAAGGTTTTTGACTATGTTTCCACCAAAAACGCTCCAAAACTGCCATTTCTAGTACAAGTATCAAACTTTAGAAAAGATACATTTTTGGACACATGTAACCGTAAGATCTTGTAGTGGATTGGTTTGAGAATATATGGAAAAAAATTCAGAATTTTCCACCATGTAGATTGCAAGATATTAGTGTTTGAATTGAGAAAAATCCTTTTTTTGTCCCTGCAAAAAATTGGGCAGCTGCACTTCACAAGGTCACATTTGTATGAAAAAATGTCCAAAAATGATGGTTACTCTTTGGATTCATTTTTGAAGTCAAGTTGGCTATATGCTTGAAAATTTTCAGATCATTTGGAATTGTACAACATATAGGAAAAAAATAGTAAGTAGAAAGAAGTAGAGAATGATTCAAAACACTAAATTGTTAAGAATTTAATTATAGAATTGAGAAATGCCAATCCCAATGGTTACAATGTTGTAGTAACCTATCTACATCCAATGCTTTTTTTTTTCAAAAATAATGAAAATTGAGTTATATAAAGGACTTCAAAGTTTATTTTAGAGTGGAGAATCTATAATTGCCTGCAAACTAGAACACCTCATAATTTTCATCTCATAAATCAAAATAGAATGATTCAAAGCATTCCATGTATATATAAATCTAGAGAACCAATTTAAAACTTTTGTTTTTTTAAAAAGTGATTTTTTAAGAATTTTTTGAGCTGCTCGCCAAGCACTGAAAATCACATATCATACAATAGCTTTTTAACCATGCAGTCAAAAGTTATGAAAATTGTTGGGCCTTAAAGCTACTCCTCAAAAAAATGTTGTGTGAAAATTTCAAAGAAAAAAAAATAAAAACTCCACTTGTAGGGAGCTGCCCAAAAGTGTTATGTTCTCAAAAAAACATGTTCAGTGCTTTAGGGGTTAAGGTCCAACAATTTTCATAACTTTTGACTTCACAATTAAAAAGTTATTCGGCATGATATGTAATTTTCTACGTTTAGCGGGCAGCCCGGGCAGCTCAAAAAACTCCTTCAAAAATCACTTTTTTGAAGGAGTTTTTTGAGCTGCCCGGGCTACTTGCCGAACGCGGAAAATTACATATCATGCCGAATAACTTTTTAATTGTGTAGTCAAAAGTTATGAAAATTGTTGGACCTTAAAGCTACTCCTTAGGCACATGTTCTGTGAAATTTTCAAAGATAAATAAAAACTCTGTTCGTAGTGAACTGCCCAAAATTGCTATGTTGCCAAAAAATGATGTTTGGATCTTTAGGGGTTAACCCCCAAAGGACTAGATTGCGGTTTTTTTGGCAATATAGCAATTTTTGGCAAGCTGGTGTGGACGACAATCTACATATTTTAGGCTAAAATTTTAATAGAGGGTGTGGATGAGAAATATCTTTCATATGCACTAAATTTCATGACATTTGGAAATGTGAGTCAAAAGTTATGGCCTAATATATATATTTTTTGGTAAATAGGCAATCCAAGCAAAGTTTTAAAAAATCACTTTTTTCAAAAACAAAAATTGAAATTGGTTTTCTAGATTTATAAATATGTAGAAAGCTATGAACCATCTCATTTTGATCAATGAGATGAAAGTTATGAGGAGTTCTTGTTTGTAGGCACTTATGGATTTTCTACTATAATATAAACCTCGAAGTCCTTCACTTAACTCAATTTTCAATATTTTTTGAAAAAAACAAACTATAGGATGTAGATTGTTTATGACAACATTGCAACCATTGGGTTGGCAACTTGGCAGTTTTCAAATCCACAACTAATTCTTAACAATTTTGTATTTTGATAATTCTCTACTTCTTTCTATTTATAGATTTTCTTATATGTGGTACAATTCTAAATGATTTAGAGTTTTTCAAGCATGTAGCCAACTTGCCTTGAAAAATGAATCCAAAGAAGGACCACCACCATTTTGGACATTTTTTCATACAAATGCGAGCTTATAAAGTGTAGTTGCCCAATTTTTTGCAAGGCAAAAAAAAAGATTTATGTGAATTCAAAAGCTCATATCTTACAATCCATAAGGTGGAAAATTTTGAATTTTTTTTCACATGTTTTTAAGTAAGCATACTACAAGATCCTATAGTGAAATGTGTCCAGAAATGTTTTTCTAAAATTTGGCACTTGTGTTAGAAATGGCATTTTTGGAGCATTTTTGGTGAAAACATAGTCATAAAACGTTAGGGGTCAAGATGTAATAATGGTTCATGTTACAATCTATATTCTCTTTGCAATGGCTAATGCAATTCCATATTTTCAATTTCCAAAAAATATTCAAATATCTTGAGAACCACATATGAGCTCCTAATTTGTCACTTGGAACTCATAGCGTTTTGTTTTGTTTTTCAAATTTCACAATTTAGGTTATAATTATGTACAAAAAAGCCCTCCCAAAAGTGTAGAACCAAAATAGGTTTGTAACATACCAATATAGTATAAATTGGTCAAAATTAGAGTTTTATGCATTGAATATTCCAATAATCCACTTGTACATAGGTTGGAACCCCAAGTTAGTAGAAGTTAAGAGGTTTGAGGAAAAATGCCCTAATTAGCTTAGAACTTTCTAAATTGGTGATTATTTATGGCTCAATTGGTCGAAGGAGTTCCCGTGAGGTCTTTAGGTTGAGTCTTAGGGATCAATTTCAGTTTCTTCATCTCATTGACAAAATAGCAAAACCCCCAATTTAGACTTGTAGAATTGCCACCGCAAGACAGACCAATAGAAGGAATCTACCATTGGAAGATGGTGATTTAGGGTCAAGAATGACCTAGGGGATCGGAAGTGAAATCGATTTGCTGAAATTCTTCCGTTTGTGAAAGATTCCTGACTTGCCATCTTTAAAAGAGAGAGCGGGATTTAATCCGCTTGTTTGATGGTGCAAAATGAGGATATGAGCTTGCACCTATTTTTTGGGATTCTATGAGAGGTTCTTAAAAAAGTCTCAAAATTTTTTGATAGTTAGAAGATGTTTTTCCGGACAGTCATCCGCTAAAGACCATGATGGGAAATTCATGAAAATTACCCAAATGGCGACAAAATCTCACTAAAAGTTAGATTAACTTTTTTTATATTAATAAAGCGCCTTGACAAATTTTAAGACATTCCGATGGCCAAAGGCACTTGAACTGGCGAGATTCTCTAAGAATCGACAATTTAACGATCATGGTGAAGCTAACCGGCATCCCAGAAGCATACAACACTGGAATGAGGCCCAAGATAGGTTTTTTCTCACCCCCTCTCACCTACTAAAAAGCCTATGTGAGTGAATTTCACCATGAGGTAAAACCCATCCACAAACTTGGCCGAAAAGGAGTGTGTGGACTCTAATCTAAATGCCTCCAAGCATGGATTTCCCAAATTTTTTCTTTAGTGAATTTTTGATAAATCAAGCCTAAGTGAAAAAAGGGCAGCACCTCAAAATCATCCCATTATGTGCCTTAACACTCCCAATTCATCTTCATACATGTTTTGAAAGGACAAGTAAACTTCCTAGGTCAAAATCACCTTAAAATTGCCTAATTTAGGCCCTAAGTGAACTAAATTGCACCCTAAAAACTAATCACAGCACAATTCACTCACACCAAGTGCCTAATCTAGACTCCCTTTGGGCAATGCTTCCACATGTGCCCTAAAGACCCTAACAAGTAGAATTCACTAATGACGCATTCTTTTTAAACATCCAAATCATACAAGCCCATGAGAAATGTACTTCAAACATGCAAGACCCAATCTGAATTGTAATTATCATTACATTTTTATTCATTTGGGACCACAAGAACCATAGTAAACACACACAACTCACAGCCGATAGGGCAGCCAACCTCTTCCTACTAATCTGTCTGCCCTGTCTTCATCCTGGCTCCAAATTGAGCGAGCCTTATCTCGTTGGAAAGCTGACTTCTCCATCTTCCTTGCGCCAAAAATTCAGCTCATTCCGCTTGGCCACACTTCTGCAATCGTCCGTCAAGTTGCAGCTCCGAAATTCCTGCGGCAGTAGGCCTTCCGCCACAAAATCGACCACCACTGCCTCATCTGTGCTCTAAATCGGTCGAGTTGAGTCTTGTTGGGAAGCTAGCTTGAAGACGCACCATTCCACCAATTTTTAGCACCATCCGCTACTCCATGCTCTCGCGATAGCTTGCCAAAGTTGCTGTTTTCACTTGCAAGGGCAACGGACTTTCTTTCCCAACACTTTTTGCATCTGACTTCCACAATCCTCACTTTTCACCCACTTTCTACCCCACAAGGTGAAAACCTACTCGACAAATTGACTATCATCCTAACCTACCTCCTTGCAATCATTGTTCTCCTATGTATTGTCCACTTTCCACCTCTTCATACATTCTCCCCCAAAACAAACAAGAGAGAGAGAGTGAGCACCAAACCCTAATTCGACTAATACCCCCACTAACTAACTAACAACACTCCTAATCACTTTCATCTCCACTAATTTACTGAAATTCCATTAAATCACTACTTATTGCCTAAATTAGAGTTTCTACCACTATGTTAGTGTTCTCATAGTAATTTTAAGTTTGATCACTTCTTTTGTGCTTTTCCATATTTCTTCTTTTTTATTGGTTTTCTATTTATGTTTAGATCCATTTTCAACTTCTCACCATTGTTTTGGATTCTTTTTTGTATCTTTTATCTTTTATATATTTTAGGGTTGCAATTTTGATCTAGTTTCTCTTCCTATGCACTAAAAGCCTTTTACTAATGGTTATAGTTTAATCTAATGTATTAACACTTTTGAACTTAAAAACTCATTCATAGTTTTTATATTTTCAATTATCTGAAGGGTGAACCAATATAGTGGTTCACAGCCTATGGTAGTTATTTTTTAATAGAAAAGTCAACCTCCAAAAGTTGAGTTTTTACCTATTTTTGAATCTTAGTTGGCAATAGATTTCAATGGATTTTTTGACGTAGGAAAAAGGGGTGCAGGGTTTCCTAGGACTCATAATGGCCATCTAAAGTCAATGGCACAATCCATTTGCGATTAGGAGTTAATCTCCAAAAGGTAGGATTTGGACTAGCATAGGAGGTAGAAAACTAGAAGTAGGGTAGAAATCTTGGAAGATAGGGAGTCAACAGAAATTTTACGACATAGGATGGAGATCTAGATTGGGAAGTCAACAAAGATCCAGAGGTGTAGGGCAAAGATTTTAGATGGTCGAAAAGTCTTCCAAGGATCTAGATAAATCTAGAAAGTCAAAACCCGGAAGAAAGATGAAAGTCCTATAGGGCATAGATGAAAAATCTTAGATGTTAGGATTTCATATGATAGAAAGGAAAGAAGGAAGGTGCCACGGAAAAGTATATAAAGGTACCCATTTTCCTCTCAAAACACCCCTATCTTTGTACATGGATTGGTTGGATCCAATTTATATTGGAATTTTTGGCATTTTCAGCCAAGTTACCTTGAATAGTGTCTTTTGGGGCCTTTTTGCCCATTATTGTTGTTTTTGGAGCTTTGACGTTTTAGGAAGTCCCTTTTCTAGTGTGTGGCACTTAGTTGGTTGTTAAAAGTTCTTTTAAGAGCATTATGTCCTAGTTGTGGTATCACTAACCTTGTCAAAGTCCCGTTGTGAGTCTTTTATTCCCTTTTGGTTTATTGTACTAACCCCAGAGTCACCCCCCACTGTACCTTGGTGATCCATCAATAACTTCCATTAGGATTGTTCAAATTTGAAGTGCTTTAGCATTTTGGATAGGTATAAACAATATCTTTGAGGAATAAGTCTTAGAAGTCTAAAAACAATAAATAATTAAAAGGAATTTAGCACTTTAGGTATAACTAGAAGATGTTCTAAACAATGTGGAAAATCACCCTCTGTGGGCATTTATTACCCATCTTTGGTAAATAGACGAATACAACTAGGTTCTTTTTTGATGTGATTTTCTTGTCCTAATGAATGCCTAATGTTGCTCCATTGTGCCTTTCAAGCAATGGATCTATTTTGAGTTCCTAGAGTTACACAAATTTACAAAGGAATCCACAAAAATAACCTAATTGCAAGTCAGAACTAATCCAAATAACCCAAATATTTTGAGCCATTGTGGTTTTCCAATAAAAATAGTTGTAATATAGAATTAGTATCTTGAAGTTATTGCCCAAATTATGACATTTCTAAAAACACAAGACTCATGAAATTTGGATATTCCTACAAGGTTTTGTGTTTGTTTGAAGTTTAGCCTTAAAAAAGCAATGTAAATTTCATCCACTTCCTAGGACCCCTTCCTTATTTCAAAGGACTTTGAATTTTGAATCCTAAACTAAAATTATTGACTTCTTTCTAAGTTCCAAGTTTGGACATATATGGATGATTTTCAATTGACTTCATCCACCTAAAGGACCAAGGCCTTTTTTCTGCCAAAAAAATACCCCAAACTGCCATTTCTATAGCAAAGAGTAACAAAATTTGAAAATTGTTTTTTTTGCACATCTAAACATAGGATATTATACCTTACTAGTATAAAAATGTGTGGAAAAAACTTCAAATTTTTTGACCACACAAATTGCAAGACATCTGCATTTAAAGTGAAAAACAATTTTTCAGCACATTGCGGGACTATGACTTTGAACCTTCTTAACTTAGATTCTTTGCACTACAAAGTTTTGAGCTTTCAATCTTCATGGTGGAGAATTGAGTTGAGAGTCTAAGGAAAAAAAAATTCAAAAACTTAGTTTTCATACTTCAAAAAAATGTTAAGTAGAAATAGGTACAAGATAAAAGGAAAATCTACATTATTAATATCTCTAAAATGGAATTAAAATGTACTAACTCCAATAGTGAGATTGTTCTAGAAAACAAACTAAACAATGTAGAATTTTTTTCTTGAAAAGTTGTAAGAATTGCATTCAAAAATGAATCCTACAAGTTATTTTTTCAAAAGATGCTCTAAATCCTCTAATTGCCTGAAAAACAAGATTGTCCAAAAATTTCTCATAACAAATCCCTTTTCCAAGTTACAAGGGATGGATGAAGTTTGAATGCTAATCGGTACTTTAAACTTCATCTATTAATTACTACTAACCTAACTTCCCAAATTGACTTTTATATTCACTTTGAGGATCCCAATTACTTCTACTTCTTATTTCTCTAAATTTATTACTTTCTAATGATTCTAATTTTTTTTCATCCAACCTTCATCCCTCACTATCTTTCTTGTTTTAATTCCAAATTCTATGAATTTTATCTTTTTGAAAACCTGTAAACCTCTACTCTAGGATTCCAAGTTTCAATTGAACTTGACCCCACGTCCTAATAGTCTGACTTACTCCTAGGCCTTGGCCCTAATTTGACTTGCTAATTAAGACAATTTTAAACAAAAGGAGAAGAGATTTAGAGTACTTCAACTTGAAGGTCACTAATTAGGTCGTTGAGTTTTCCTTCCACCCCGTCTTTATTTGCCATTTTTTGCCTTTGTGTAATTTCGCCCACTAATCAATATTTTTATATGTTTGGTTTCCAATACAAGATTTGTAGGTGGTCTAGCCACCTTCTATGTCTAACTAACTTCCTATTCTTCTTTTCCTTTCTCTTGTTTCTACTTCCCTTCTTTCTATACAATTCCTCTTGACGTCTTAATGGCACTTACAACCTCCCTTACCTCGAATTCCAAGGTAGTTTCAATGCCCACCTTCTCCTCTTACACTTGAGCTATCCTATAATTAACTACCTAATCAGTGTTCAATGGATGAGAAGGGATTCTCTAGATTTCCTTCCTCCTAATTCTATCGAAGTGGCTAGATTCCCTTTCCTTCCTCTAATCTTCTCCACATTCTTGTCTTCTATTTCTATGTGTTGAGCTTCCAAATGTTAGTTGCAAGTGAGAGCTTGGAGATCCTAGCCTAAGTCACTTAGAGATTCTCCCCCTCCCCTTCTACTCTAATCTCTCTTGTAATCTTCCATTCCAAATCCTACTTTTGTCCTAATCCACTTTTTTGGAGAATTGAGTTGGTTACTTGTTGTTTTCTTTTGTGGAAGAAAGTTTGGAGGTTTCCATTCCCTGGACCCCAATTGGAACGCCCTAGGCTCCAAGTTCAAACTACTTGGACCCAAATTAGAACACTATGGCCTCAATCGGAACGCCACTTGGCCCAATATCCAATACCCAATTGGGTGAGGCCGGGCGGCTGGGATGCTAGGATATGCTGGATATGTTGGGATACTGGATTATGGGGAATAATAGAGCGTACTAGTCTAACAAAAAACTAAAGGAGGGGTCATGGAAGGACTACAAAGTTTGACTACCTATCAAATTTAGACCTTGGCACTTTTATAGAACAAGGAAAAAAATTGGCTTTGGTTCACTTTCAAATTTTTGTAATAACGACTTCCAACTGGTTAACCAGTGGAACCTATTTTTGGATGCTTAACTTTGGTCGTTCCCAAACCTTTTTGGAAACTAAACTTTGGAGGTGAACACTTAGTGGATACAAAGCTCCGCTGTTTGATGGTCTAACCAAGAGGTTCAACTAGTAGGGGTTCAAAATTTTGCCGTTTGGTGATAAAACTATAAAATCTAACAATTCAGAGGTTCAAAGGTTCACTGTTTTAATGATAAAAACTATAAAAACTAATATAAGAGTCAAGGAGTTAGTACAGGGTAACACGGATTAGTTCAAGAATTGTTAGTTCAACCAAGTTAGTGACTACTTAACATGCAATAAGACACTAAAAGCCCCCCTAAGCGACATCGCCAAGGTACGGAGGGAGGCGATTGTGAGCGTTCATTTACCCACCCTTGGAAATTAGACATTGTGAGTGATTTTCACCATGAGGCAAAAACCATCCACAATTTTGGGCCCAAAGAAGAGTGTATAGAACCTCTAAACTAAATTCACCTCCAAGCAATGGACTCCTACAAGTGACGTGACAAAATTGTGCCTCAATGATACTATTATGGGAGGGGCAGCTCTTGTCTTTTCCTCCCAAATACCCTTTTAACTATTTTCCATCACCAAATTGAGCCATGGATTAAAAGGAGATCTCTTCTAGGGTAAAGTCTACCTCAAATGTGCAAGTGAAGGCCTCAAATGGCCTCAAATGGATCCATCAAACTAATTCCAGCACACCTTCAATAGACCAACACTCCATTTCTCACACATCCGGCCCATTGCATTTATCCCTTCCATTTAGTGTTTTTCATATATCTACCTTTGAATCTTAGTGATGTAATAACAGTACAAGGCATACTATTGAGCAGTGAAAATTTCATAATAATATTATGGAATTATCTTTTCTAACCTTCAAAATGTGCTTTTCATGTCAATCAATTGATCCCTCAGACCCTAATTTTGATTCAATTGGGGCAACTCTCCCACAAGTGCCCCAAACCCTAAAAATTCACTTCCATGCATCCCCCAACATCTAATTTAGCAACGCATGCATTTAAAAACTCTTCTCATCCAATGCAATGAAAATTGCAAGAATTCCGTAAGAATTGGGCAAAGTTCTATCAAAAACCTCAAATTGGGGTTCTTTCTAAGGTAGCAAACCTCCTACTAGAAAAATGTCTGCCATGGATTCATCTAAGCTTCAAATGGCGCAAAATAGCCCTTTTGAAAAGCTAACCTCTTCATCTTGCTTCCCTCCAAAATTTAGTTCCTTGCGCTTCACTAATTTGCCGCAGCCACTGTCCAAAGTTGCAGCTCAAAAAACCTGCGGCAGCAGACCTCCCGCCTCAAAATCTATCACCACCACCATCTTTGAGCTCCAAATTGGGTGACATTGGTCTTGTTCAAAAACTGACTTAAAGCCACAGCTCCCCTCTAAATTTCAGCTTCTAATTCCAAGTCGGTTGTCCGTGGCAGCTTGTCAAAGTTGGTTGTCTTTCTAAGTCTTCCAACCTCACTCTTCTTTCTTCCCTCAAGCCAACTTCCCATGTGACCTTGGTTAGTTAGCTTTTTCACCCATCTCTCTCTTCATGAAATGATGAAACGTACTTGACAAATTGTCCTAACATAAGTCTTAAGTCATTTTTCTAATCTCCTAACATTTTTTTCCACTATTCTTTACTAAGCTCTCAAAACACACATACATATAAGAAGTTGAGAGAGAGAAGAGAGCCAAACCAAAATTTTGCCTATATCCCAACTCCTAACGGATTTCTTCCACTAATTACATTCATTCAACTCTAATTTATTGAAAAAGTTGCTAAAATAGTGTAAAATGCGCCAAACTAGTATAAACTGCATTTATTTAGTGTAAACTGGGCCAATTTAGTGGAAAACCTCCGAAATTACTATTTTTCCCCCCCAATTTTACTGTTTTAATCCTATTTTAGTGTTCCTATCACTTCTCTTGTGTTCTAGTAGTAGTTTAAAGTTTCCTAACTTCTTTAGTGTTTTTTATATTTATTATTTTTAGTAGTTTTAAATCCCTATTTTTTCCCTAGACATTTTCCATTGTTTTCCATAATTGCATTTTGAGATTTCCATCCTAAATTCCTAAAGTTCCTATCCCTATATCACGGAAAACTCCCTAATTTGTAGTCACGGCTTATTCCAAAGTACTAACACTTCTGGACTTGGAAATTTTTACATAATGTTTCTATTTTCTACAATCTAAAAAGTGAATCAATATGGTGGTTCATAGACATATACAACCAAATTCTAGGTTTCAAAGCAAATTTCTATGCTATGCGGGTGCCTAAGCATAGGCCCATTGTGCCTTCCAAGCATGGATCTTTTCTAATATCCTAATATCCAAACCACTTTGCATAAGACCCAAAAATACTAACCTACTATAAGAAATAACCTAAATATTCTAATTAATTAGGCCGCAATGGTTTTAGAGCAGACATGACAATTGTCTAAATATTATAATACTATGTCATAGAAGACTTCATGCCATTTCTAAAAATCTAAAAGTCATTGAAATCTAGTACTCTTAGCAAAAATTATGCACGGATGAAGTTTGACTGCTAATCGATATTTCAAACTTCATCTATGGTTTTTTAGTGGTTCTTGATTCCAATTCCTTTTGAAATTTGGGCTAGAGGTCTAGTTTGTGGGGTTTTTTTTATGTAATTGCTTGGTTTGAATTGAAATAGTCAAAAAATTCCTGGTTTCATCCAATTCTTGCCTCAATATTCATGCATTTGCTTCTTTTAAATTATTTAAGTATTTCCAAAATTTGAATTGGCTTTGGACTTCCCTAAATTACTTCTATTTATTTTTAATCCTAAATTTTTACTTGGTAAAGTTTATCCTAATTTACTTTGCTTAGTTTTTAATTATCTTAGCGTCTAAGCTTTCTAAGTAGATTCTTTTATTATTTTTAGATTCTTTTACACTTATGTTGGAAGAACTTCACTTGACCTTTCCGACTTGCTATTTCACTTCAAAAGTGACTTTTTTTCTATCAAAAGTTATTAATGGATGAAGTTTGATTGCTAATCAATCTTTTAAACTTCATCCACTAATTACTACTAACCTAGCCTCTCAATTTAACCCCTAAACCCTACTTTCCAATTCTAAACTACTTTTACTTTTACTTTTCCGACTCTCACCTTTTTTGGATGATTTTAGGTGGTTTTTGTCCAATCTACTTGCTAAACTTCATCCATTTGTAACTTCTTTGTCTTGACTCCAATTTCTACGTATTTTATCTTTTCAGAAACCTCCAGATGTCTACTCTAGGATTCTACATTTACAACTAACCTAAGTTTTAGTCCTAATGGTCCAACTAACTCCTAGGCCTCGGCCCTGTTAAAACCTGCTAACTATGGCATCTTAATCGGAAAGAAGCGGAGATTAGTGACCCATCTTAGATTGAAAGTCCATAAGTACGTTGTCAAGGTTTCCTCATTTTGTCATTTTACTTCTCTAGAAATCCGCCCCCGCTTGGTGTTTTGGATGAGTCTTGGACAAGTAACTATTTGCTAGCTCTTATCCCTTCTCTTTTTTCTTTTTTTTCCTTTCTTTTTCTTTTTTTTCTCTCCTCTTTTTTTTTTTTTCCTACACTATTCCTCTTATGTTCATAAATGGTTTTAACCACTCCCAACTACCACCACTCATCCCTAAGGAATATTAATGGGGGATTAGTGGCTTTCTTATGCCCAAGAAATGCCTAATTTCCTTCCTAAGTGTCCAACAGGATTCCAAAAATCCCTCTTCTGATCTCTATTTCTTATTCCTTCTCATATCTAAGCTAATTTCATTTCCTTATTATTTGTTCTTCCCCAACATCCCTTCTATGTTGGAGCTTTAAGTTTATTTGCAAATTGATTTTGAAGTTGCAACTGTAAGTGTGGCATGGACTAGCTCTATCTATTCCCTAGTTTAGCTTGGGCACTTTGAGGAGGCCTATATGTTATCTAATTTTTATTCTAACTTCCCCCCTCCTCTACTTCTTTTAGTCTTAGCTTCCCCTTGTTGTGTCTTGGATAGTCAATTTTGGGACTTAACTTCTTCTAACCCAATGTCTGGACTCCCAAATGCCTGGACTCTGAATTGAACCCTACACTAGACTCTCCAAACTGGACTTCTCAACTGGACCCTGACAAGACTCCCTAACTGCCCCCGCCCCTGGCTCCGGCCTGGCTTGTATCCGTCTTGAGCTCAGCCCTTGCTTGGATATCAACTAGGGGCCTAAGGGGATAACTTAGAAGAATTTAGCATGTTATGTGTGGCTAAAGATATGGTACATTTTATTCATTGCTCCTAAATTTTGAAAAATATTTGAAATAATATATTATAGAAAAAATAGATGAATTACAATTATAATAAATATATGGACATAAATAATTTGTCCAACTTGATTTTTTTAGATCCAATGTACCATAAAATAAAAATATCCTAGGTTGGAGCTATGAATAGGATTTTTATTCTTGCTAAATACTATATTAATGTACCATGAAGTGAAAGTATCCTAGGCTTGGGCTATGAGTAGGGCATGTATTCCCAACAATGCTGAATGATTCAATTGTATATCAATATCATATGAAGGTTGTAGTACAAATGAAGGCTGTGCTACATGCTTGTTATCTCAATAAAGTACCACCTCAAGCTTGTAGAGTTAATAGTTTATTTTGTAGTATAGAAAGTAAATGGTTTGATTGATCACCAAGGATTTATAAGAGAAAATATTCAATTTCATAGGACCAAACTATATACAAAAGCTCTACAATTTATCAATTTATCTCACCATGCTCCAACTGAGAGCTTCCTAATGAGAGTTGACTTGCCTATAAACTAATAAAAAAGACCCCAAGTTTGATTTGAAAATCCAAATTCATCTTTTCACTTCTTTTAGTTTCCAACAATTTAAACTGTTTGATATCTATTTGCTCTTTTAACTATATATTAGGAATTAGCTCAAGTTGTTTTAGTATAATGAAAACAAGTTGTGAATTTGACCTCATTCACACTTGGTAGCTGAATAGACTTAAAATTGAAAAATTAAATTGTCTACATAGCCCCCTATTTAATTCCATTGACGTCCTCGTCATTGGTGCTTTTTATGCTTATTTCTTTGCAAATTAGCTTGATTCATTCTCTATTGAGCATCTTTGTCCATTGCTTTCTTTACATCTCCATCACATTCCAGCAATGCTTGATTATTTGACCGTTGAACTCAATGACTTGATGCCACCCCCCCGTACATTGGTTAATGTGCTAGATATGCCAGTCATAGAAACGCATATAAAACTTTGCACATTTGTCAAGCGTAGCAAGTTGACCAAAAATCACAAGCCAATTATACTTGGTTAAGTCAATAGTGACTAGGGGATTGTACTTGGGTCTTTATTAATTCTCCTAAAATGTTTCAATCCTCTAAGATTCTATATTTTTCTTATTTCAAAATATGTGCTGATTAAAAAATATAAGTTTGAAAACATTTTATCTTCTTTGAAAAGTTCAATCTCATCTACAAATTTCAATATTTATGTCGCATTTGATTTATTAATAATATGATTATTATTTAATATTGTTGTTTCTATTTTTAAATGTTTATGATTGTTAAATACATTCTTGAATTGTCTATATAGCTTTCTTATGGGAATAAATTGCTCATTTTGATTAGTTTGAAAAAACTCTTATTTTGTTAAAAAAAACCCTCTTATTTTGACTAAAGTTTTGGATTTTATTTTACAATGGATGGAAGTAAATTAAGGTACTAACAACAATTTTTACCTGAATTAATTCTTTTAAAGAGATTTCAGGAGCTCCTAGATGGTGTAACCCCTAAAGGTCCATTGTCCTTTTGGGGGACAACTGAGATTTGAGGTAGGCACCTACGGGCTGAATTCTTGTTGTGCTTTTCTGAAACTATACTAAAGATAGAATAACTGCTAAGCTTTGTGGAAATATATATTTTTTTCAGTTGGTGTAGGCGAACAAAAGTTGTGTCCAAATAAGCTCAGAACAGCCTTTGCAAGGCAACAAAAAAAAAATTCAATTTTTTTTTTTACAGATGACGTTTTTGTCTATTTAGAAAGCTTTGATTCATTTCATTTGGATTTTTTATGAGAAAGTTATGGACAATCTTGTTTTTTGAGCATTTAGAGGATCTTCCTGAAAAGAATAACTTATAGGATTCATTTCTAAATGCAATTTTTACAATTTTTCCAAAAAAAAGTTCCATAAGGTTTCCTTTTTTTTTCTCAAACAATCTCATTACTGGAATTAGTGCTTTTCAATTCCATATAAAAGGTTTTTTATATTTTATATTTTCCTCTTCTATCTCGTACCTACTTGTATTTAACAATTTTTTTAATAATGAAAATTAAGTTTTTTTGGATTTTTTTTCCCCCTAGACTTTCAACTCAATTCTCCACTATGAAGATTTAAAGCTCAAAACTCTATTGTGCAAGAAACTTAAGTTAGAAATGTTCAAAGTCATAAAATCTAGTCCGACAATGTGTTGAAAAACTTGTTTTTTTCACTTTAAATGCAAATATCTTGCAATTTGTGCGGTCAAAATTCTGAAATTTTTTCCCCACATGCTCATACTAGTTAGGTGTATGATCCTATGGTTAGATGTGTAAAAAATATTTTTAACATTTTTTACTATTTGCTATAAAAATGGGTATTTGGGGTGTTTTTTGGCAGAAAACTGGCCTTGGACCTTTAGGAGTTAATCGTCTAACTATATCTAAAAAGTCTGAATCAAATACTATATGGGATTGTATTGTGTAGAATTGTAAGTTTATACAAGTTTCCTTTTGTACCTTCGTAAGTTTATTTTTTATAACAAATATTTTTTATATGTCCTATGTCTCCACAAAAATGACAACGATTTCCTTTTCTAAATCCTCTTATTTTTCCAAAGTATAAGCTTTGGTTTCTTAATCCTTGCAATAGTGATTTATTATAACAAATTGTAGAAGATTTGTCTAAATTTATTTCTTTGGAAATATTTCCAATAAAAACTTTGTCACTAAGTTCTTGGGATATTTTCTCACCAAGTCCCATTTAGTTCATTTTTAGTACAAGTATTTTAAGGTGCTACTTGTTTGTTCAATAATTCATTCAATCTATAATTAATACAACTCTTTTTATTTATTATTATAAAAATCTATTACTAGAATTTAAAAACATATCTTCTAAGTATGTCTCAGTTTAGTATTTAGGAATTTTATCGACTTTGATTAAATTTTCGTTTGCAAGAACAATACTAGGAAAAATACATGTCATTTTTTTTAATCTTAATCTTCCTAAGCAAGTTATATATTCTATTTTTTCAATAAATAATTATCAAATTTTTTTACTGATAAACAGGACAAATTTTTTTTTTTTCTATTTTCTATTTTAGCCACCGATAGCCAAGAGCCTTAGGACCATCTCCCGGCAGCAAAGGCAAAATGTAATCTAGATTTCACCTTTTCTCACAAAACCAAGGAAAACAACAGTATAGGGGTTCTTACAGAGAAAGATTTATGCAATCTATTGTTTATGTGACTAATGTCACTATTCAAATAATTTTGTGTTTTAAAACTTGAATATACCTTATTTTAACTATATAAATATTAACACTCTTATTTTAGATTTAGTTCTCTATCCATTACCATATGGATGAGACATAATGTATAACATTCCAATCTTATCTAGTATTCTACAATGTGGTCAAATATTCTAGTCAAATAGTTCAGATTTGGTCAAATTGTCATATGCAATGAATGCTTCTATCACCTAATCATTTACAAGATAATACTTTGAAAATAGTACACATAATTAAATCTATTTTGTGTGTGGGTCAAATAGACTAGTCAATTTATGTCTATCTCATTTGATGCAAAAACGCCTAGCAATTCTATATTCTACGTCAAATTTTCTCTATATGCAAAAATATGAACGTAAAAATTTATACCTAAGGTCAAGTTTTCTTATTCCTTTTGCTTTTGGTCAAATTTCCAAGATTCACACAATTAGATCCTACATGCCACCAAATATAGGACCAATTCTTACTTTTGCTCAAGAAAGACCCTAAAATTGTGCACCAATTAATACCTAAAATCATGAAATAAAATGTTCAAAGCCATGTAAAAAATAATTCTTAAAAAAAGGCAAATCAACATCCAAAATTTTATAATCAAATACCTAATAGGCTAATACCACGGATGAAAATACCTATTTTTGTGGTTTGTGGACCTGTAGTCATAGAATCTATAGAAAATGTGTAGAAAAGAGCAAATATTGGTTAAGTTCTTTAATTTTCATAGTTCTATTGTACTTGAGATGCTAATGTATCAATATTATCGGTTACAATAGACTTTACTATAGGATGCTAACAATGAATGAACAATATTGAATGAATGAACTATAGATGCAGTTATTCAACCGATCGGCTGAAGTGGGTGAAAAAAGAACAATTGTGGAAGTGAATCCCCAGTCTCGAAGGAAGTCCAGAGCTCCTGCGATGGTGAGGCCGGCAGTGTGTGGTGGGAGCGATTGATTGATTGCGGTGAAGTTTAGTTCTATTGCGTGTGCGAGTGCTTATATCTTTGATAATGCGCTGGATTGATTGATGTTAACTAGAGTGAGATTGTGAATTCAGTGAAGAAACAATTGTAAAATCAATGCGGAAATATTAATGTTGAGTTGAACAAAAATTGTATATTATTGTGTGATGGCTCAATTGGATTTACTTGGTGTGTGTTTGATTATGTGTAGTCCAAATCTATTGATGTTGATGTGCGATGTGATGGAGTTCTATAGTTTGTGAGTTTCGTGGTTGTTATGAATGTGCTAGAGTAGAGATGAATCAATTAGTTATGTTGTATGCTGGATTGAGTGAATGTTAGATCTATAGATCTAGTCCTTGGAAATATTACGTATTGTGTGAGCGAGAGTTCATGTGTTACATGGCTGATTTTAATGTTATATCAATTGTATATGGACCGGTTGCATGGTATATGCTAATGATGTATGAGCATGTTGCTATTGAGTGTTTGACGGTTGAACTGGGAAATTAGTCTACAGAAATAGCGTGATTAGAAATAAATGGAAAGTGAACCTGTAAAGGGAGATCAATACATGGAAAATGAGTGATGTAAAGGTGAACCGAGAGTTGTCTAAATTGAGCCAAAAGAAATATGAATATTGTTATCAATTGGACTATTTAAATCTTAAGTGTAAGAGGAAGAAGGAAGCTGCTATAAAAGGAAACAATATTAAAAGGCCAATGAAGTAAAACTGGAGTTAATCAATGTCAAGGAAGAATCAATTGAAGATGCTGAAAGATTAGATGAGCAAGAAGATCAATAAAAGATTGTATCGATGCGGTTGGTGAAGTTGATAAGAAACCAAGAAACAAAGCTAAAGCTATGGAATCAACAATAGAGTGGATAAGTTTCCAGCCTTGGTTGTAATTATAATAAATATGGCTTATCTATTGTATGGGCTGAAGTGAAATATTCCCGAATCCTTCAATTGTGCATAACTTGGAATTAATTCAGTTTCCCTTAAAAATTACCTATAGTGCATCCAAACCTCCCCGTGAACGAACTTAAACTATAGGATTTATTAATATTCATTTATGGTAAAATACTATCTACAGGACCTACAATCGCGCAAATGGACCTATGGCCGTGCAGTTCAACCCTAAGGCCGTGGTATTGCACCTAAGGTTGTGGAACTTAATTAGATTCCAATCACTGTTCACCCCTAAAAGCCCAATGTCCCCTCGAGGGACAAACGGGATTTTGAATAAGTACCTATGAACTGCACTTTTGTCATGATTTTCTAAAAGAAAATTTGAAGATAGAAAAACTGCTAAGCTTTGTGGAAATATGTATTTTTTTTCAATCGGTGCACGGGAACAAAAGTTATATCCAATTAAGCTCAAAACAGCCTTTGCAAGGCGTCAAAAAAAAATTTCAATTTTTTTTTTTACAAATGACATTTTTGTCTATCTAGAAAGCTTTGATTAATTTCATTTGGATTTTTTTATGAGAAAGTTATGGACAATCTTGTTTTTTGGGCATTTAGAGCATCTTCCTGAAAAAAATAACTTATAGGCTTCATTTCTAAATGCAATTTTTACAATTTTTCCAAAAAGAAGTTCCATAAGATTTAGTTTTTTTTCTCAAACAATCTCATTACTGGAATTAGTGCTTTTTAATTCCACATAAAAGATTTTTATATTTTATATTTTCCTTCTATCTTGTACCTACTTTTACTTAACAATTTTTTTAATAATGAAAATTAAGTTTTTTTGGATTTTTTTTTTCCCCCTAGACTTTCAACTCAATTCTCCACTATAAAGATTTAAAGCTCAAAACTCTATTGTGCAAGAAACTTAAGTTAGAAATGTTCAAATCATAAAATCTAGTCCCACAATGTGCTGAAAAACTTGTTTTTTTCACTTTAAACACAGATATCTTGCAATCTAAGTTATCAACAATTATGAAATTTTTTCCACACATTCTCATACTAGTTAGGTGTAAGATCCTATAATTAGTTGTGCAAAAAAACATTTTTAATTTTTTTTATTATTTGCTATAAAAATGGTAGTTTTGAGTGTTTTTTGGTAGAATAAAGGCCTTGGGCCTATAGGGGTTAAACTACTTTGAAGTATTGATCTGAATTGATCAATTAGTAAGATTACAAGTTGACAAATGAACCATCCATCATTCAGGACATCCAATTTGATGACTCATGTGCTAAGTTTCTAAACAAATTGCCCAATTTTATAGATGCTCAATTGATGTCAAATGCTCCTGACAATCAGAAGCTGAAATTGCAGACAAAACACTAACTTCTTATTCCAACTGGATGGTGTAACAATCAACACACAACACTGAGGCTTTTGTTAAGGAAATAATATGTTCACATACGCAATGATAGACTATCCACACTACAGAAGTCAGTTTAAATATGCCAATTTCAGACAATATATTAACCATTCCTCAGGACTTGTTAATAATTCTCCTTTCTTTACAAACACATTCACTCTCTTGGTGGTGTTAAACTTTCCATTGGAGTTGTAGATTCCTTGCTTCACAGAGTTTGCGGTTCCTTCACACGAATGCACCGTTGCAATCTTAACAGCAATCCCTTGGGCCAATCCTCCTTCATTCACCCTAGCTTTTTTTTGCTGCCAATTGCTCCAAAACAAGACTTTGCTCTGCCACATTTGAGCGATGCTCAAGATTTTGGACGTTCAATTGTCCTCACGTTGTTATTTTCACACACAGCCTTATCCCCGAATTTGCAGTACCCGATTCTTGCAAGAGTTTTTGTTTGCAGATTCTCAGAATGAATTTTCAAAATCACTCACAATCTCAAATTCCAACTCTTGCATGCATCCAATTTGCAGGAATTGACACAAAAAATCAACACATAAGACACCACACACACAATATGCAATCTCTAATTTTCCAGAATATGAAACGAGCAAGACAACAATATAAATAATATATATATTAGCAATGCACACACAACTGAGCATTCTACACAATGCCAAGTTTTCATTTTTTAAAGCCAATTTATGGTCTTCTTACCTGCAGTCACGACCTTTAGCAAGGGTCGCTGTGATTATTTTATTTTTTACTTATTATTTTTATTTTTAACTTTTTAACTTTTAACCTTTATAATAATAATCCTTTTTAGATTGATGAGCTATTTTTTTAATTATTTTTATTTATATGTAATTTTATGGGCCCTGTTGGAAACACCAATGCTCCCAAGGTCGAGGACGTCACACAACACAGGGGAACGCCGGAAATGTCAAGAATCTTGATTAGGATTTGCACAATTTAGGATATCTTGGATTGCTTCTCTTACCCATCTCTCCCTTGGTTCGACTTTTTGCTGCCACACCAATCTTAAATTTGTTTTCTGAAGGTCAATAGAAAGGTAATAATCTACTTGCACACCTTGTGATTGAGTCAAGGAAGGCAGATGAAGTTGGAGTTGCCTCTTTTGTTGCCACTTGTGGCTGTTTGGTTTGCATTGAAAGTGTAAGCAACTGAGATATACAACCCCTGGTTTCTAAAGCCTAGGGTACGTTACAGATTGCTGAGGTTTCTAAAATAATGCATGCGATTTTCCTTGTATATTTAAATTAATTGCCACATTCAAATTATTGATTTACACAACTTGCATGGACAACAATTTGACAAAAATCACAAGTAAGCATTAGAGAAAATTTGAGGTCAGCAAATGAATGGACTTTTGTGCCACATATTTAATTTTGTGTCACAATCAAATTTATGCCACTAAGCCAATTCTGTTTAATTAAGGGTGAGAAGAGAATCTCTTTATACAAGTAGAGTAGTGGTAGGTAAAACAAACCATGTGGGATATGTGAATTAGGACTAAAAGGAGCTCCACCGCTCATGGTTATGTGAAAATGCATAAATCCTGTTAAAAGGCTAATTTCAGACTTCATTTAGGCATAGTAGAATAAAAAAATTCAAAAAACTTCAAACTAGTAAAAGTTGGGAAATTAAGCTAAACTTTATCTCCAGAAATCCTTTTGAATTCAAGACTCCACTCAAAGGTCATGGACAAATTTCAAAGAGGGTGTTTGGAAATGTAAAAAATTGTCCCTTCCACCCCTTCTCTGAAATTTGTCCATAACTCTTAGATGGGGCTTCAAAATTTGAAACAAATTTTTGGTAATAAAAGTTAGCTTGGTTTTCCAACTTCTTCTTGTTCAACTCAAAAAAGATAGTCTACTATGCCCAAATGAGGTCTAAATTCATCTTTGAGCACAATTCCTGTGTTTTCACTTACATCTCAAATTCTTTAGAATTTTGCATCAATATTTCACCATTGTTGCAACAACATGACAAACACAAACACAAACTTGCCACACAAGGTTGTCTCAACAATGTCACAAGTTGTATTGAGTCAATGTTGCCAATCAAAATTATTGTTTCAATAATTCCAATATGGTGGTATAGGAATATTTAATCAACATTCTTCAAAGGTATTGTTTCAACATTTTCAATATGGTGGTGTAGAATATTGAATTAGCAATTTTTTATGGTTCAATTTCTTGAAATTATCTTCTACAAAAGTTTCTCAAAACTTATAAAAAAGTGGTCACTTCACTATGTGCTTGTAAGTACTTGTTCTATTTAAATTCATTAATGGTCTCAAGTTGAAATATTTCAATGTTAATTGAAGGATGTTGTCAAGGTTTATTTTTTATACCTAAATTGCTCTCAAATTTTATGGTAGAATACTTTTGGGGGATTTAATGGGGGAATGACACCCCTTTGCAACCCGTACCTTTCAATCCATGTTGAAGTTTTAGATCAAAGCAACATTGGATTTTCAAAATGCTGATAAATATCTTATGCCAATTGATTAGCCCTCATGTATTGCAAGCATTTGATGATATATTAATGGTGATAAAAGAAACTTGTCAATGTCCAAATTTTCGAATACCCGGAAATGTAAAAGGAGTCTATTTCCTCTCTCAAGCTAATTATGTTAGGTTCAAACACTAGATTGTGATGGAAGTGCAAATTTTTTGTTTACTAGGTTTGTATGAAGATGGTCTTGTATACACAATAATCTTTTTTATTCAATGGGACATCAAAGCATGTTAGAGCTCTCATTAATCCCAACCTCCTTTTTGAAGATGGAGCAAGGGTCGTTATGCGCAAGAGAACAAGGTGAGTTGTGAGTTCCAAAGGCCGGCGTCCGGGGGGGCCAATTAAGGCTCTCCACTTGGTAAACATCAGCATGTAGGAGCAACAAACTAGATTCAAGAGGCATGTTGCAAGCTGTCACCGCATGTTGCAAAAAAGGGGTAATTTGTATCACCACCTTGTTGTTTGCTTTGTCGCTATACCCTTGTTGTCTTGCTTTCATCGTGCATAGAAGTAGGGCAATACTAGCTAGGATTAGGTAACGGAAAACATATGGCATCAGCCAAAACATTGTAGTTGGGATGCTCGTCTTGAATTAGATTAGTACTGTAGAATGCCTAGAGGTATTTCCAAAATGGAGAATACCACTACACCCGCGAAGACACTCGCTTGGGACAAGACCTCAAGGGCTGTCAAAGCCATGCATCTTTTGTCCGGGCACCAAATGCGGCCTAACCTATCTGCCAACACCATAGCCATTCTAGATCAAGAAGCATTATTGTTGTCTCGCCTAGCTCTCATAGGATTTGCACCCACTAAATACCCCTCTAGAATTGAACTCCAAGAGTGGGTTTACGTAAACTTGGTAGAGCCCCACATGAAGCTCAACAGAATTAGAATGCTGCAACGGGGATACTTTGTCCTCACGTTCATCAAGGAAGAGGGAGCTTCAGCTGCCCTACAGCAAAATCCACTCAGCTTTGGTTCACACCAGTTATACCTACACCCATGGCAGCCACAATTTAACCCTAAGATGCCAAAGACATCAAGATCCCTATTTGGATCTGCTTTCCCTTACTCAATGACATCTACTACAAAGCCTTGTGTGAAATCCGCATAGCCATTGGTTATGTAGTTTGGAGCGGAAAGGAAGAAGACTCCTTAAAGAAGTCCTCCACTTCTAAGGTCTGCATCTTGATAGAAAACACCCAAAAGCTGCCTGCATCAGTCATCCTTCCAATCTTGAGAGGATCAAGAGAAATAGAAGTCCTTCTAGAGTACGAGGGGATTCCTTTCCAAATTCCAATGTGGAGGCTGTCTCAAAATAGGACATGCTGTAGAAAGCTGCACAAACCAGCTAAACCCCAAAACCCTAAACAAAAGGAAAGAAAATGATAGAACAATGCAAAACCAATAGGCCGTAAACACACAAACACAGCTAGCAAGAGGCAACTGCCAAGAGATACAAGGGTCAGCTTATGTAGTGCAGCAAAACCAACCCACAGCTGAATTCCCACATTAGATCAATTCTGTTGGAGTAAGGCCACACCAGTCTTGGACCAAACTAGCATACCAACACGGGGTTGCAAGAAGGAACCAAAACATCAGTTGCTCAAGAACGTCCAATGGAACGTATGAATTAGACAACCTCAGCCTTAACTCCGCCTCAAGGCACCTCACAGCTAGATACACAAAGTATAGACAGGAACCATAACTCACAGTCTAAGAACTTCAGTTGCCACATAAACCTTGGAACACAAAATAGCCCAATTCATGAGGAAGAACCTAGTTGCGGAATTTCAATCCAAATAATGGCACACAGTGGGCTATGAGCTCCCAAATTGTCACTTGGGACTCGTGAGTTTTTTTTTTTGAAATTTGCAATTTAGATTAGATAAAATTATACAAAAAGCCATAAAAAGAGTATAGAACAAAAATAGGGTTGTACCATGCCCATTATAGTATTTGGTCTAGTTTTGATTTTATACCTAGAATTTCCCCAAACCTCGACTTGAAATAGAGTTTAAATCATAAAATAACGGGAGTTGGAGGATTTTAGTCACATAGCCCCCAAAGGACTAAATCCCACTGGGAGGTGGTGATGCATGGCTAAATTGGTCCAAGGGATTCACAGTGAGCCATAAATCGGGTCCTAGGTTAGGTTTCAAATTCCCCATTAGATCAACGAATTTCCAAAACCCCAATTGTTAGCATGCAAGAGCCACTAAAACTCAAGGCGGGCCTGTGGAGGAATCTATAGCCTAAGGATGTTATTCTAGGGTGAATTCCATGCCAGGAGTCCAACGGCGAAATTGATTCCCTCATCTGCAAAAGATTTTTGCGCCATTTTTAATTCAAAGAGATGGCTGATTTAGGTCTTTATTGACCAATTGTGCCAGGTACGGAAACGCACCTCCACATCTTTTGTGAGGCTCCCTTAGAGGTCCCATGGAAATTCTCGGCATCTTCCAACTTGCAGAAGAACCTTTTTCAGGCAGTCAACCGTTCTAACCTCCAACGGGAATTTCTTGTAAATTACCTTGGTTGCGGTAAAATCTCACTAAAAATTAGGATAACTTGTTTTACGCTAATAATGCGTTTGGATAAGTTTTGTGGCATTCCGATAGTGGCAGGTACCCAAATCGGCAAGATTCCCCTGGAATTAATCACGTGGCAAGATCCCCACGACGTTGACCGGCATTCCGGGGGCACATGATGGCAAAACAGCGTCAACAAGGAGTCTTTTCCTACTTCCTTTCACCTTCCAGAGACCCTAGGCTAGTTACTTTTCTCAAAATAGGAAACCCCCAAGAGTTGAAAATTAACCGTGATTGTGTCTTTAATCTAAGCTAGCTTTTGATGGGGTTTTGATCCCGATATGGGGGGCAAGGGGGAATTTGACTTAGATTGGCGTTCTGGATCCAATGGCGCAATCCAATTAACATTTGGAGTTGATCTCCAAAAGTTAGGATGTTGGTCCAACATAAATAGTAGAAAGTAAAATTTTAGGATTATGATGAAAATCTTTGAAGATGAGGATGAAAATCCAAGTCGATAAGGTTACTAGTAGGAATTTAGGGGGGGGGGGGGGGGGGGGAGTGAGCCCTTAGAAACCTATAAAAGTGCTCCACTTCCCTTTCTAAAATCACCCCCATATTTTTTTTGGGTGTAAGTCATTTTGTATATTTTGGCGTTTGAAGCCAAAAACCTCTACGGTGTTTTTGGAGCATTTTTGGCTCTTTTTGTTGTTATATTTCAAGCTTTGTAGGTCCTTGGGGGTCCTTCTACTTTGCCTTGTGTGCTCTTGTAGTTATTCAAGAGTCTTTTTATACTTGTGTATCCTCGTGAATTAACTTGTGTGTTTTAAAGTCTTTTGGTGTCTTGTACTAATTCTAAAGCAACCCCCCACTGTACCTTGGTGATGCCGCTTTGGGGGGCCTTTAGCATATGAGTTTGTATTAAATAGCAAAAGCTGTATCGTATTTGTTTCTCCTTTCTTTTACCTCCTTGGTTCTAACTGTTGTTGTTAAACCGTTTTTTTCCTTGTTAAACGGACTCCCCTCCAGGACGGCAAAGCTTCGAACCTCCTTTGTATTTTGTTCCTAACATGTGTCCTTACTTTTGTCTAACCCTTGCCTTGCTGTGTAGACCCCCCTCCAAGACGGCGAAGCTTTGATTATATGGTCTGGAAAAGTTTGGCATTTTTTACAAAATTCCAAGCGCAATTCTACTTTAGTGTCCAAATATCCAAGAATCTTGGAAAATGTTTGAATCAATAGAACTGTCCTCCAGTTGAAACATTAGGATCCGATATATCCCCTAAGCTAGACATAGAATTGTTGGGTTTTTTTTAGTCCAAAGTTGTGTGGAAATCCTATTCGAGTCCCAGTTTTTAGTCCCAAACAAAAAAGAAAAAATGAAAAGAACAAGACGACCAGTTGGGTTCCAGATCAGAAGACGAGACGATTAGTTGGGGCCAGATCAAAAAAACAAGACGACCAGTATCGAGGGGTCCTGGGGCTTAGGTGGCCGGGGGCAGTTCAGAGGCTCGGGAGCTGGGGGTAGTCCAGGAGCTCGGGGAGCTAGGGCAGTCTAAGGTGCTCGAGGAGCCAGGGCAATCCAGAGTGTTTGGGAGCCGGGGCAGTCTAGGGTGCTTGGGGCCAGGGCTTATAACAAAATTCAGATCCTAAAAGAGCTACTTGGAAGTCCAGAGTCTGGGTGGGGAGTTGTGCTTGTTTTTAAAACCTAAAATTGACAAGGGGAACCATAGGAAGTAAGGAGGAAGAAAACTTGTAAAGGAAAAAAAAAATAAAAGGAAGAGAGAAGATGGGGTCCGGTCCTAGCTAAGCTCCACGTAGGAATGTAGGATAGTGGTCTGTCCAACACCTGCAAAACCACTCAAAGATAGAAGGAGAAGGAAGGGAGGAGATGGCTATATGGGTGACATAGGAGAGAGACGATAAATAGTGTGCGAGCTAGATAGACTAGGTAGAATAGGAGAAATAAAAAAGGAGCCTTAGTAGCCATTAGAGGAGGATGGGGAGATGACGACGTTGTAAGAGAGGAGTTGGCGTATTATGCCTCTTAGTTGTCAAGGTTGGGTAGCGCAAGAGCTCATCAAGGCATTTGGAGGAATAGTTTGAAAGTAGAAAAAGAAAAAGGAAAAGAAAAGGGCTAGAAGGAGAAGGAAGAAAATCAGTTGTAATCTTCAATCTTAAGCTGTGGGCATTATTGGAAAATAAACAAAGGATTACAATGGAAAACGAGGATGCTTATGTGGACGTGGATGAGGTCGTCTCTCTAACACCAGCAGTGACGAGGTAAGCCGTTAAGCTAATCCTTGGTGTTCTTCCCTAATTTCCTTTTGATTTTCTTAATTAGCATTTAATCCATGTTAACAAATAGAGATTAGTAATAATTAGCAGCTTAGATTCAAAAGTAGAAATTAGGATTAAAAGTCTAAACTTAATAGTAATTTAGGAGTAAAATCTAGGGTTAGGTTAGGAGTTAAACAATTAGAAGTTAAGAACTTAGAGGTTAAAAGCTTAGAAGTAGTTATTAATTTAGAAGTGAAAATCTGGGGTTAAATTAGAGATTAAAAATTAAGAGTAAAATTTAGAAGTTTTCAAACTTAGAGTAAAACTTAGGAGTTAAAACTAAGGGGTAATTTAGAAGTAAAATCTTAGAGGTCGTTTAGAAGTTAAGACTTTAGAAGTTGAAATTTAGAAGTCAAAATGTAGAGTAAAACTTAGGGGTTAAAACATAGAAGTGAATTAGAAGTAAACATTTAGTGTAAAATGTAGAGGTTAAAATTTATAAATAATTTATAGAAGTACTTTATAGAAGTAAAAACTTAGAGTTAATTTAGAGGTTAGAAATTTGGAGTAAAATTCAGACGGTAGAAATTTAGAATAATATTTCAAAGTTAGAAAGTTAGGATAAAAATTTAAAAGTAAATTTTTGAAGAGAAAGTCAAAACTTAGGGTTAAAGTAGAAGGGTGAAAGATTTAAGTAAAAAATCAAAAGCCAGAAGTAAAATTAAAGTAGAAGTAAAAAACCTAGAGTCAAGGTAGAATACTAGAACAAATCAAAGGTGAAAACATAGGAGTTTATGTAGAAGGTTAACACTCACAAACCAACTGGGAAAGTCGACAAGCAGGAAATAAACAGGAAAACACCATGGAAGGGACATAGGATAAATGAAGTGTCCGGAAAAGCTGTTTTTTTCCTTCATTATTTAGGCTGGTGTCTTGGATTAGCAACTAGTTAGTAGATCCTTGCACGCAAATTATAGCTATAACTACTGCCATCTATACAACTAGGACACATTAGCAAAGCTCCATTGCTTGGAAGGCATAGTGGACCGTGCTTGTAACACCCGTATATCTAAACATAGTGGATAAAAGGCTAGAACCGGGACATGTCCGTGTTATTACCAAGGGTGGCAAATAAAGCGCTTACAAGTAGCAAGCATGGTTGATTTTTCATCTCTAGAGGACGTTCTTCTAGTTGATGATAGTCCAGTAAAAAACCTTCCCAATAATCCCCACAACGCTCTATTTCCTCAGTCGTGGTGCGGTGACAAACGTGACAACTACTTGGATCACCACCTCCGTCCTTGGCTTGATGGTCTCTTTAATTCAAATGTAGCTATTCCGGTGTATGTGAAGAGTAATCCACTGTATGGCGGTCAATTCCCAATGGAAGCAATGTCAACTGAAGCCTTGAATATACTAAAAGCCGGAAGGTGTCAGCTTGAGATATCACAATTCTTATTTAGGTGTATCGCCGATTTTTTGGTTAGTGAGGAACTATCTAGATGTGTAGTATAAGGTATTGAGAAAGTGAGGCAGTATCAAATATTTAGCTCTAGTATATTCATACTTGCGTAAAAGACAATTGTAATTGAACATTTTGTAATTATAAATTTTGCAGTTGCATGTAAAGTGACACCCTTTATGAACTGGATGTGTACTCTGGTTTGAAGTTATGCAAAGTAGGATTGTGAAATCTCACAGTAGCCTTTAGTTTATCCGACCACCCTTGAATCATAGTACCATCAACCCTAACCGACGACCGAGATATCTCATGGTCGCTCATATAAGTGTCCTACCAACGTTGTCATGTAATACCTTAAACTGTAGTAGAAGACCGTCATATCTCTAGGTCGTTTATATTAGGGTCCTACCAATTGACCTCATCATATAATACCTTTATATGTAACCGAGAACTGTGGTATCTCGCGGTCGCATATATAAATGTCCTCCTGATGTTGTCATGTAATACTTTTAATTGTAGTATTACGTTGAAGGTACTATGTAACAAGCATAGTAGTTACGTAAAAAACTTCTTCCACCTGAGATTCTAAATGGGTTTCTTTATATTGCCGATGTTGACAAACCAAACAAGACCAAACCCTATCCAAATCGTAATCAATTGCTGAAGCATCTCTTAAGTAGTCCTCAATAGCGTAGTGTTCTTTAGAATTGAAACATTGTATGCTCGAGGTAGATCCCTTGAAGTGGCCTCATGCGCGCATACTAGAACCTTCAATACGCGTGAGGGATGATGTAGATTCCCTCAAATTGCTAGGTCCCTATTATGTCCAGAAGGTGTTAAATGTTAGTGGGAAACCCTTTCGGCGAGTGAATTAGTTTTGATATGGCGAGCAATTGATTTTGAAGGCTCTTCTTTGTTTTTCTTGGATGAAAATAAATAAAATGTCATGAAACCACCTTCAATGTTTATTAAAAATTGATTCCATTGTACAAATTGCTTGGACGGTAACTGCTTTTGCCTTGTCATTTTGTGTTTGATCTTCTAACAATGCAGGAATTACATTCATTAGAAGATCTCACGATCTCTACTTCCGCACACAAATCTAGATGGGCAAACAATATTTGGCTCTATTGTCTGAGTTTGCGTAAATACCGCAGTGACTAGTTTCTTGCAAAGCTAAAAATTGTAATTTCATGGGATTTAAATACATCAAGAGATCTGTGGATGATTCATTTCTATTACTATGTCCAAATAAATTTAGTAGGAGAGCAATCCTCCAATGACAATGTTACTTGGCGTGTCTCATATATGAGCCTGGCGTTCTACTTTGGACGGCGTGGGGGTCTCCAAAATGTTAACACTTGAAAATCTCTCGATGAACTCTACCATCACATAGTTCAAATGTTACGGCCTTCCTACTTTGAAATAGATGGTGGTCTCCAAAATGTTAACACCATAAGATCTCTTGATGAACTGTACCATAACATACTTTGAACGGCATGGTGGTCTCCAAAATGTTAACATCTGAAGATCTCTCGATGAACTCTACCATCACATAGTTCAAATTGGTCCCCCTTTATTGTTTTCCCTCCTACTTTGAAGGACATGGTCCTCTCCAAAATCCTAATACCAGAAGATCTCATGATACATTGTATCATGACACAACACAAATCAACCCCCTCAAATGTTTACTTTCCTACTTTAAACAACATGATGGTCTCAAAAATGTTAACACCCCTAGAAGGCATAATAAATAGTACCATGACATAGTTCAAATCAGTCCCCCTTAATTGTTTCCCCTTCTACTTTGAAGGACATGGTCCTCTCCAAATCCTAAGACCAAAAAATCTTACGATACATTGTATTATGACACAACACAAATTAGCCCCCCTCAAACATTTACTTTCTTACTTTAAACAATATGATGGTCTTAAAAATGTTAACATCCCTAGAAGGTACAATAAATAGTACCATGACATAGTTCAAATCAGTCCCCCTCAATTTTTTTCCCTCCTACTATTAAGGACATGGTCCCCTCCAAAATCCTAACACTAGAAGATCTCACGATACATTGTATCATGACACAACACAAATCAACCAGCCTCAAATGTTTACCATCCTACATCCAAAGACATCCTGATGAATTGTACCTTGACAAAGTCCAAATTTCACCTCAAAGTCCAAAAGTAGTTAAATATGACATTCTAAAGGTTTCCAAAAACATAAAAAAATTTAGAAATAGAGTCGAAACAAACAAGTGTGGGCGCTTATTTACCTACCCTTGGTAAATAATCGTACACAACTAAGTTCTATTTTCAATCACAAAATCCTATCCTAAATGGGTGCCTAAACATTGGTCCATTGTGCCTTCCAAGCAATTAATCTTTTCTAACCACTAAACATCTAATCCCCTTGCAAAAAGGCTTCAAACATCCTATCCTATGACCTCGGGGAGGGCACTTCTTATTACATTATGCATACACTTGCAATAATGACCTATTTAATTGGGGGCTATTTACTTTGTGAAATGGATTATAAGACATGCTATTTTTTAAAATAAAGGTAATGGATGTAATTTCGACCACCCTATTGGTATTTATAATTTCTTGAGGGTTCCATTTAAAGGAAGGCTATTTTACTTATATCCCATTTTTTTGGATATTTATATCCCATTTTTTTGGTCACCTATACCCCATTTTTTGGAAATTTATATCCCATTCTTTTTGGTCACTTATACCCCATTTTTTTGGTCACTTATACCCCATTTTTTTGGTCACTTATATCCCATTTTTTTGTTACTAATATCCCCTTTTTTGGATCACTTATACCTCATTTCTTGGTCAATTATTCCCCATTCTTTTGGTCACTTATACACCATTTTTTTGGTCATTTGTACCCTATTTCTTTATTTAATTTCGTGCAATCCTTCACGTGTGACAAACCCGTTTGTGACCTTCCTCCCATACAATGCAGAAAGTGTGATCATTTGGTTCACCCTATTTTTTCTTTCAGTTGCGCAGAGTCTCCAAGTTGTGACATACAACGACCCTTGGCACCAATGAAATGAAAACTACAAGGATAGAAGAACAAAACAAACAATAACACAAGAACAAAGCAAAAAGATCAAAGCAATGGGAAAGAAATTATAATAGAAGCAACGGTAATATATGTCTAAGATTTGCACGCATGAAAAAAATAGAAATTTTGTATTCAAAAATATAGTGAATGAGCAAAACATGCGGCCTCCATATCTCTCCGTACTCACAAAAAGTAACACTAGAAGTCCTGCTGTGAACTTCTGGAAAACTACCGTATACTACACAAAATGGCCTAAGCACATGGAGCATGATACCACCTCCAAAACGCTAAAACAAAATGCAACTCTAAGAATCCCTCCAAAATTGACGCCATCTCCAACGCTATAAGAGTTGAAAAATGACTATTGCCGCAGCTGTCCTCGTAAATCTGGAAGAACAAACATGTACTTAGAAATATTTTCTATCATTGGTGGAAGCAATTCAGCACAAAAATCATTGAAAACAATTGAAATTTGCTAATGCCGGTTCAAGATATATATATGGTGCACATAAACAACGGTACTCCCCGGTTTTAAATGATAAGTATGGATAACAAGTGCACACTTTGAAGGCTTATATAGTTCCCAAAATATGGAATGCAAGTCAGTTTAACATATGGGCACTCAAACTACATTGTGTACACAACTAGCTACTTGCGTTTCATGACCACAGGAAACACATACAAGAATTTTAGAAATGAAAGGGGGCAGATGCATTCACTAATAACAATGCCCAAGAATGAGAAGGAACTGACCAGTGTTGGTGGCGATCGTTGGGGGACACCCAAAACCCTGGAGATGCTTTTACAAATGCACCGTCGATGACGTCCATCCGCTTGTGGCCTAGCTCCGCCAGAAAATTTCTCAAACAGACAAGGTTGCTCTCTTGCAAATCCTCCAGTTGATGCAGGCGAAGCGTGCGGTCATCTAGAGAGCTGTATAGCGACCACAAATTGGTGAAGAAGTTGAAGTTCTGCTAGAACATTGGCCTGATCATTTCCTTCGATGTGCATGAGTGAGGATGGGGTTCAAGAGAGACCTTCCACTGAGCCAATCGATGTGCCGCGCCCTCCACGGTCCGACCAATTTCCGTCTCTCAGATCTTGCATGTGCGGTGAGCTGAATCGAAGTCAAAAAGAGTGGTTCGTTGTTACGGGCTGGGGTTTTGTGGAGGGAAATCATCCCACCCACACCACTCAGCATGAACGCCCTCCACAAAGCGGGGCAGCAAGTGATCACGAAGGACTATCTCCATCACCAAAAAATTGCGAAGAAGAAGAGGCGCTTTGGCTGAAAAGGAAGACAAGGAATTCTAGGCACAGGTCAGAAAGAGAGGAATCAGCCATCACCAAACTAAGGAACTCAAAAACAAACAACAAACATGCGCATCCTCCAAAACTAGTGAAGAAATAGAGCAAAGCAGAGGGACTATCAGTCGAGCAAGCTTAAAGCGCATGTAGAGTAGGGAACTAAGAAAGATGGAAACACAACCTCAATGGGTGAATCCGCATGCCAAAATACACAAGCACCAGCGACATAAGACGGTTGGCTTGCAGTTTGCACGCCTAGCTTAATTCCAGTCTCCAATGTTTTGAGGGCCCCCAAATTCAAATTCAGCACCAGGAGGGAAAAAATCAAGCCTTGCATGCACAGTCAATCACAACAATCTCTACAAGCATAATCTTCTAATAGTCCAACATGCATGACTAATTTAAAAAAAAATAGAGTAGCATGCATGATTAATTTAAAAAGAAATACAAATTGGCATTGCTCCTTCTATACTCGCCATGTATAATTGTAGGCCTGATCGTGGAGGCCGATTTAAGGAAAAACCTGATTCCAAACCTGTGGCCATCACAAGAAAAGCATGATAGCACCTAGGATTCAAGAACATGTAATATAAATTAAGAGCCCCCAAAAGAATGATGCTCACCTTCTGCTACCTTCTACTAATATAACATAATTTATAGAAAGAAATACAAGCACGAGGAAGCTCAGAAGTCACCAACATGGGGAATTTCATGACTCCCCCCCTGAATTTCCAAAACGCACTTGATTTGTACTCCTCAATTGGCACTTGAGCACAAGGGGCAGACACGAAAGTTTAACTATGAAAAGACTACATCAAATTTTAGAAATATACACACTCAAGTACACAGCACTCTAACTAATGGCGACACATGTGCCAGCAAGTACAGGAAAGTACATCATTAGCAAACTCACTTATTATTAGAAATGAACTCTTTCAAGGAAATTGCATCCACTTCATCCAAGGTGTATATTTTTGTATTTGGGGTATATTGTAGGGATATTGTAGATATAATGGCATCAACATCGATCCATACATAGTCGCTCTCTACATATTAGTATTTATTCAGCCCTAGAATTTTTGAAAACCAGTGCATATAAACCATGGCTGTTGGCAGCAATGTGCCTCAATTTCCATTTTGAACAGCTCTTTTCATTAGGTCTATTGGTTGTCTGCATAGTCCCCATTTAGTACCCACCTTCACCCAAATTTTCTAAACCCTCCCTATATAAAAAATGCCATTGTCTACCTTATTGTTAATAGATGTAGGTTTGTCCCTTTTTCATTTTGTGGCTGCCCTAACAGCAAATGAATTATTGTTACCTCTGCAATCCTTAAAGTAGACACCGACATCTGATCTCAAACCTAGCAACATAGATGTCTCTGATGATCTAGCTACTAGGTAATCATCCGAGTTGTTGAAATAAATAGAATTCTTTATCCTTATTAGTCTATCCTTTGATAAATATGGATTTCCATTGAGCTAGCTGACAATGGTTGTTTTATAAATTGAGTGACCTTTGAATGTAACTGCGGGTAGAATTTTGACAGGGCTAGGATTGGAAGATACTTGGGCTTCGTGGTCACTAAAAAGCTCCACAAGCACACCTCGGGTTTCCTCTTGTAATGCAGGCAACGTCGAGTCTTCTTCATCGGCAATTTCATCCTCAAGGACATCATTCAGGTTAGAAATACTCTATGATTGCTCTTCATTTCCAAGCTATCCTGCAGTCTTACTCGCTCACATTCAGCATTTGCATCTAGCCCAAGCTTTGGTGTTGCAGGCGGTTGATAGGCCAAATGCTTGGAGGCTTTTTTTCAACCTTTCAAGGGGAAACAAACCACAATTTGATTGCAGACAATGCTTGGTTAGAAGAAGCCATGTTAAGGACTCTGGGCATCGCCTGGGCTTCTTTGAGACCCTCCTGCAAAGCTGTAATGATATTCAAGTCTGTGGCTACAAGGGAGTAGTCACTCAAATTAGCTGGGGTTCCCCCGGGGATAGTGGATGTAAAGCAGACCAAATGTTCTCCACTTTATTGTGGATTCTACCAAACTACAATCCGTTGGCACTGTATTCCACAATGGACAGCTAATTAATGGTGTTGGCAGTATGAAGTAGGTCATAAAAATCATACGAGCGCTCCATGCCATTCATGCCACCAATTTTTGAGAAAAATATCTCACAACTGTCACTCCCCGTTAGGTGAAGTGGAACCGGCAGATGGGGATATTTGTCTCTGAACTGCTTGACTAAGAGGACAACAAAATGACAAGAGACTTGCACATCTAAAAAGCATTTTTGACTGACAAAACTCTCTGCGGGCTTGAATTTGACAAAATTATTTCCAATTGCATGGTTGCCGTGAATGAACCACAACTTCCAAAGCCTAAAAAAAAAGGAAACTTTGGAAGCCAAAACTACTCTACTGTGCAAATCAAGAGAGGGAGAGGCAAATATGTTGATGTAGTCGCCACAAATCTGCAAGTAGAATTTTGTCCCAAGAGTGTGCTCTCGGTGTGCCTCAAGGGAATTCCTCATTGTTGCAAGGCACCGCTAAGTTTTCCTTTGACACATTTGTTGAGCCAATGCCCAATTCTAGCGGTCCTTCTGTTGCACGTCCTCCAACTTCAATCCATGCTCATCGTAGGTGTACTTATTGTACAGCATGCCCATGTGAGTATGAAATGCGCCATCTTCTCCAAGTTGCAAAGTCTTTACAGGGGAGTCAAGCGGATTGATCAGCTTTTTTCCATTACAAATCCAATCTTGATCGTGAAGGCCGCTACAGTCACCATTTCCGTCCAAAGAAGCAGTGAGGATCCAACCATCCCAGTCGATGCTCAAGCGGCTTCCATCACAGCTCTTATAGTTGGCCAACATCAACTAACGTCTTCTGCTGTCCCCATCACTAGCGTGGCCAACAACAGGTCCTACAATGTCTCTGCACTCTTTATTCCACAGCTCTTCGATCTTGTGCCTCTACTGCCACATCCAACTCGTAGCAAAGCAATTACAAGTACAACTTACCACCAACACAAGTTGAGGTAAAATTGGGTGTAGGGGATTTACCATAACAATCCTGGCAAAACCTCCAATATGGTTAGTACAAAAGTTGTCCACAATTTTACCGTAGCCAATATCGCCATTACCAACAACTTCTTTGTAATTAGACACACATACGTGATTGACCGTAGGTCCACAAAAACCAAATAAACAGTTGGAACGATGATCCCATGCAATACGGCCCTTAACCTTTGTTTTGTCCTCTGCTACGATGACTGGAACAGGGTCAGCAATTCTATGGACTTCTTTGGCATGTTTATAAATTTCAACCACACTTCTAAAAATTTTAGCGTGTTCCCCGGGGACAAATTGACAGCCCTTCTGGTTCTCTCTTTTAGTGGTACTGTAGGTTGAACCACAATAGTTTAAAGAGAACAAATTGCATATGCGTTTGCCACCATATATTTTCATGGCTTGTGTGAAAGCAATAAAGTTTTCAGACCATCTGAATCCTTGTTTTTTGCAGTTCAAGTTCATTGCAACATCACGTAAATAATTCCATAGCGCAGGTTTACCACCCATACTCCCATAGTCCCAGTTCTATGTACACTTATAATATCACTGCAAAATTTATAAACATCGTGTTCATCCGAAGCCCTTTTGGCAGACTCTCGCAAAATGGGGAGGTGTGAGCCCTCAAGTTAGCACTTGAACCTCAAAATTTTTTTTTTTTGCATTTTGCTCATATTTACAGTTAATTAGGGTATAATGGATAGTATAAGTATGTTCACGTGACATTTGGAGGAAATCCCTACAAATGAAATATGATTTAATCAAAAAAACTTGAACCATTCTAATTACTATTATGAGCTAATATTAAGTCTATTTAAGCAATTCAGAGAACATTTGACGGTTCAGGTGGTATTAAGCCTGATGGCCAACAAAACCACCTAGAAATAGACTTTTGAAGGGCATGTGAAATACTTAGGATAGGAAATAGAGGATAGAAAAGAAGTCATGTGACAGTGCAGATAAAACCATAAACCGGGATTACAACGATCCACGAATAAAGGACGGCGGTTTTTGACCAAGAAACTTACCAGGAGCGTAACGAGGAAGCTGGATGGCTAGATCCCCTCGACCAAGAATGATTCCCCACTGGGAGGGAATTGATTTTATATTCAGAATAATTCTCCCTCTGGGTGAGAATTAAATTGAAAGGTTGTAAATCACAGACGCCTTAAATTAGTGCAAAAGAAGTTGTAAGTTTGCACATGGCATTTGGAAACTTCCTAGAAGTTTTGTAATTTTCCGAATTGCAGAAATGACTCCCTGGGAAGTCAACCTTGTTTTTACACATTGGAAAATTCCTAAAAAATTCCAAAGTGGCGGTAAAATCCCACTAAAAATTAGGATAGAATGTTTAGTGCTAATAAAGCGCCGAACCAAATTCCATCACATTCCAACCCCAACAAGTACCAGAACCGCCGGCGCTAATGGAATTTTAACGAATTTTAAAAGATTCGTTATGTTGACCGACACACCAAGAGCTCCCGAATTCCGATTGGAGTCAACTTGGACTCTTTTCTTACTATCTTGGACCTCCTTGACAACCCTAGCCAGTCGAAACTTGAAGATAAAATTATCTCCAACAATTGAGTTTTTATTTTTTTAGCAATATGCTAAACGTTGATTTTTACATACAAAATGGCCTAAAAACAGGGGTAGTGGTACTTACGGACTTATTTGGGTCTTTTGAAGACAATGGTACAATCGGTTTAGAGTTTGGAGCATTTCTCCAAAAGTTAGAGTGATCACAGCAATAGTGTAGAATTTTAATTAATAAATTTGAAATTACCTAGGAAGTAGAATTAGGAAATTGAGGAGGAAGGTAAGGCCTTGAGTGAGTATATAAGGCCTTTCCCTCCCCTCACTTCACACCCCTTTTTTATTTTGTAAAACTCCGGCCAAACGCGGCCACGTTGTTGAAGTTTGACATTTTTTCCAAAAACTTCTTGTTCTTTGCAATTTGATCTTTTGCTTGCTTATCATCAACAAATTCTTGTGTTTTTAAGCATTTTTCAAGGACGTTGGGGTCCCTTGAACTGCTTACTTGAGGTGCGTTAATTTGAATACTCAATTGTTGTGTGTTTTGTTGATGTTTTAAAAGAATTGTGGTTTCTACCCCTTCAAACCGAGCTCTTTGAGTGGGATATCTTGGCTTCAAGCCATAGAACATCCCCCTAGAGCCTTGACATTTAAAATGTGATCCTTTAGAAGTGTCATTATTTGTTTTAAAGAAGCTTGGGTTGGAACCAAGTTCTTGCCGTTTAAATACTAACAAATCCCTTGTTGAACTTGGCCAAATTTTGAGGTTAAACCCTCTAATACAGCAAAGCCATCGCCAAAAATTTGAGTTTTGTCCAACCAAATATTTTTTAGTACTAGTATTTTGGGGCTAAACCCCCGGTACGGCGAAGCTTCGCCTTTGTCAAGTTCAATTTTTAAATACTTTAAGCATTCTTGTCTTAATAAATTTGGGCTAGTCCCCCGATACGGCGAAGCTACGCTTGAATTAATAGTTTTTGTTTCTAATTTATTTTTGATTAAAGGGGTCTCCAAGTAGAGACCCTAAGTGGCGAGCAACGGTCAAAAAGGAATTTAATTCCAAAAATCCAGAATTGCTAGCCAGCAACCCAGCCAGCAACCTAGCCGACAGCAACGGCAGAAGGGGTTGGCAGAGCCAGGTCGGAGAGGCCCAGAGGCAGGTCGACAGAACTAGAGCCAGGTCAAAGAGGCCAAGAAGGAGGTAGCTAGATCAAGCCACATCCATCAGAGTTAACAAAAGTTACATAACTCACATTGGAAGGATGCCCTAGGGCCCCGATTATGATTTTTTTCTTGTGTTGTTAAAAGTCTAAAATTTTAGAGAACTATCCATTAGATTAAGACTGGATTTTACTGATCAAATTTTAGGATTTTCTGGAACACCAAAAGTGAAATTTTGACAGTCCAAGGCAATTGAGGGAAGGTTGGTGTTCAAGTTTTAACTCAAAATTCAAGTCCAGCTCAACTCAGTTTGCAAAGCAATTAACAAGCTCAAAGTTGCAGTCCAATTCACAAGCTCGAAGTTGCAGTCCAGTTAAGAAGCTCAAGTTGCAGCCAATTAACAAGTTCAAGCTGCAACCAATTATATGCCCAGTCATCAAATTAGTCCATCTTAATTTTCAAAGTGAGAACTCAAGGGGAGTGGGGGAGCCCAAATCAACTCAGTCCTTTGAGTTTTTTGAGCTCACCACCTGTTGCAGATCATTGCAAATTCCTAGTTACCTCCAGAAATTCAGTAGACACAAAGAAAACCTCATTCTCAAGGTTCTGAGTGATTATGAAACTGAAGCTAGAGCCATACAACTCAAATAAGTTTGAGAAGAAGTAGACATATTAGAAGTAGAGGATTTTTGAGAACAAAAAAGTCAATTTAGAACACTAACTAGATATTGTTGACTTTTGTAACCCTCTTTGTTTTGATTGGAGAATACTTAGAAAACCAATTAGAGAGTAGTTGGACTTTAGGAGAAGTTCTCAAATTAGTATTAGTAGGAAAATCTTGACCAATTTATTTTAAAGTTTGGTTGACTTTTGAACCACTAGCAAGTTTGAAGTTTAGATTAGATTTGATAGGATTAAATTTGTTTTTAAGAATATCCCCCAAAGAAGATAAAATTTATAAAGAAAAAAGAAAAGAAAGAAAATACGAAAAGAATCGGTTTTTTCCCATATTGAAGAAAAGAAAAGAAAAGACAACATGGACGCTACCTTTGACTACAACGAGATCACGATGACGGTAAACGAGGATGGCATCATCAAATCCGCGATTTTCGGAGTAAGTTCTTCAAAATCCTTTCTTTTATTGTTTTGTTATTTAATTGTGCAAATTAGTAGATTAAATTAGGATTTTTAATTAGGATTAACATTGTGGAACTAGGAAGTTGGAATGCAATTTAGAACATAAAGAAACACGAAAAATAGGAATCGAAACTTAGGATTAGATAGGATATTTGAATAGCTTCTAGGCGACCATTGCAATTAGGAATAGGATAAAAATTCCCAGAAGATAAAGGATTTGAGTTAAGGTAGAAATAAGGAACAAATTAAAAAGAATTATCCAAAATTGATTTATCAAGGAGTTTAAAATTTACCATAGAAAAATAACTCAAATTAATAAGAATTTAACGTAGTCTCCAAATATTTATCGTACTAGAAATTTCCAACAATTACTTTGAATAGGAAATAGTAGTAAAAATAGGAAGGAAAAAATAGAAGTTAGCTAATAGGTTTTTTTTTACATTATTAGAATTTAGAATAAAAATAAAAACCAAAGATCAAAGTAGAAGTAGTTTCCAAATTTTCCAAAGTAAAAAAGAAATTATAGAAGAATTTTGGTGAACCCGATAACGGTCAAAATTCAACCGTAAGATAATTTTTACCAAGGAAGTCAAAGGTACTTTTATTTTACCTTTAAAATAAAAATAAAATATTGATAGTAAAACTAGTTTGCATTAGAAGTAAAAAGTAAAAAAAAATTATATAAGAATTTTGATGAACCAACATGGTCAAAATTCATCAGTAAAACCAATTAACTAAGAAGTAGAAAATTAAGAACTTAAGATAAAAAAGAATTACGTAAGAATTTTGATGAACCGACACGGTCAAAATTCATCAGTAAATTACCTTACATCAAGAAGTCAAAAGTAATTACATTTTTTCACAACAAGTCTAGAAATAACAATCTTTAAGGTAAAAACTATTTAAGTTTTAGAAGTAAGTTGAATTTATATTCTATTAGTAACAATAAAAATTTATCAAAAATTACCCAAAAAAGAGATTAATTAATCCTAACTTCATTTGCCATTATCCGTTAGGGATTTAGGTCAATTTCAGCTTTCTTTGCCATTTTGGAAAGGGTAAAACAAACCCTACCCATTAAACCATTCCGTTTATTTGCTTGTAAGCTAATACCAATTCATAGTGTGATTGTTAGTCGGTCATCTGAACAATACTAACATCTTTTGAAGTTTATAGCAATTAGAAATGGACAAAGCTAACACTAGGAACAACATCAAAAGATCCATTGCTTGAAAGGCATAATTGGATTATACGTGTTAACACCCAATAGAGATTTAACTACAACAAAAACTAGAACCTGGCTTTGTGTACACTTTATTCCAAGGGTGGGAATAAAGCGCCCACATGCGGCTCATCTTTAATTGGGCAATTCTTGCCTTGGCAGACCAATGCCGCATCAGTTTCAATTTAAACTTCTTAGACACTACGCGATTGTGCTTGTACAACTCAAAAACAGACAAGTACCCAACTCTACGACCCCCACCTGTACCCGTGGATCCCCTCTTTTCTATAGAATGTTCTTCACGAACCACACGCAATTAAAAATCAGTTTCATCAACAATACTAGAACAACTGGAGCATGTAAAACGCTGAAATGGTTAGCCAGATGTGGACACCGTAGTACATGACCTATGTTTGAAAGTTCCCTTTACAATGACAACTTGACCTTCTAGTGTCAAAAGAGCCTCCAAGTGAGGTTCAGGATACCATAATTTCTTGGGATGAGGGTTGAACAACAATCCATCAATATTGTAAGACTTACCAGCATACACACAGGTGGGTCCTCTCAAACCCCAACATATGAGCGAATCCAATGAATTTCTGGTGTTTGATTGTATTTCACCTTTGGTATGCTTGAAGAAGGTATGTAGCCCCTTTTGGAAGGCCTTACTACTGGACACTATGGCCCGATTTGGCATGCCTCTCTTGCCGCTGGACAACGCCAAACCCTGAGCACCTTTGCACTTAAGATCCTCCACAATTTTGGCACGAACCACTCCGTGAACATGGTTCATGAGATTGGCCTCTAAATTTTGTTTGAGGGGGCACAATTGGAAGACCTCCTTAGATCATACGGTGCACTTGACTTTAAACCATTACGCCTTCATGACAGGGTTGTCGGGGTCCCCAATTAGCTGAAATGTTGCCTTTTGTGAATCCAAGGACTCAATCACCGTTGCCAAAAGCCCAATGCCTTCTTCCACTAGTCGCTTGTGGTCGGCTGTGGTTACTACAACTGGGTTACTTCTTGTGCTCAGAGATTGGGGGTGCTCCGAGAATGGTAACCCTTTCTGGTGACAGTAGTTGTGTATGTGTATCGCACTATTGAAGTGGCTTTTGTAAAAATTCAAAAACAAATTGGTGACCACGCCCTTTGTGTGTTTGCCGCTGCTACCTCCAATTGGATTGCGGCACTCACCACAATATAGTTTCACAACTCCAACCCATCTTGATCCCAAGAACGCAAGGACCAATCATGATCTTCCATGGCCGCTTGTTTCAGATCCTAAGGTAGTCTCTCCGCGGCCTTCATGTACCACTGAATCACTTCATTTGGGACTAGGGTGGATTTCATTGGCTCTCCATCTGTCACTGAATTTTCCTCCGACATAGTCACCCTTGAAGTTGGAACTGGAAGTGTTTGCCCGGGATCGGTGCTGGAAGGCTCCGTCGGACCTGCTTGGAGTTCAACTAGCTCATCTGCAGTTCCCAGAGACTCTACACCAAATAGGACGTCATCCACTCAAGAGCGTTTAGTGCGGCTCACGTTGTCGCCCTCGCTTGCGATCAAGTGAACAAAATCTCGAACAGTATTGAGTGCCTCAAAGTCGACATTGATCCTGCATCCCTCTTTGACATCCCAAAATTGAAATGTGCCAAGTCGCTTGAACACGCTGAGTTGCTGTAACCTAGCTCTCAAAGACTCAAAAGTGACATCTTCTTTTGTGTCGATGGCACTTAGCAGCTTTGCAGGATCCCCTTCTTGCTTTCTGTAATAGATCTTCACCCGCATCTTCATAGTGTTCCTTCACCCTAAACCTTGCAGCTCTTCTCTAAAAATGGCAGCCCCATTGTTAGCAAACCCTATCCTTAGATCGTGGATGAAAAAGACCCCAACAATCAAATAGCATGCCCTAAACCCAATGTCGAAGTAAAACGTAGATGCAAACCTTCACCCTGAATCCTAAGATGAACCCTCTTAAACCACAAAGTATTCCTATAGCATTTCTAAGTGAATTTCACAATGCAAAATCCTTACCATAAATTGTAGCTTCAAAGGTTTCAGCAATACCAGTACCCTAAATCCAACACCGACAGCTTAGCAACAACTAATGTGCATCAAATTTGCAGATATAGGAACGCCACTCCAAAACTCCAAACCAGAATCAAAGCACAAACCGCGACATTTGCAACAGCAAGGTGCGCAAAACTTTCAAACTGGAAACCAGAATCCAGCCCTGCAGTACTCGTGCATTAGAAACCAGAATTCAGACCTGCAGTACTCTCATTGGATGTGCGTTGTTGGCGTGATCTCGGAGACGTTGTCATAATGAGTTAGTGGACAGATCAGTATAGTTTCCATCCGTGTTGGATGAATCTAGAAGGATAAATCCTATACCCTAAACTGATTTGAGTTACCCTAATTAAATTTGGCTCTAAATTTTTATTGTATAAAGTTAACCTAATTTACCCCGGTGAATTCCAGATTTACCCCATTGATAAGAATTTGTTGGTTATTTATTATTTTTTGTTGATTTTACGCTCTTGTTATTACGAGTTCACTTTTGTCCTCCCTAATTTATTATTCTACTTTGGAATTGATTTTTACTGACCTAATTTATTGATGGATGAAAGTTGATTGATAACCGGCAATTAGAACTTCATCCACTAATTACTGTTGATCCAAATTCCTAAGTTGACTTCATTTTTACTTTCCTCTTCTAAACTAACTCTACTTCTTAGATTTTAGATTTTTACCCTCTTGGATGAATTTTGAATAGGTTCATTCGATTCTTAGGTAAACTTTATCCGCTTGTAACTTTCTCGTTATAACTTGGAATTTGACGTACTTTATCTTTTCGGAAACCACTAGACCTTGAATTTCTAATATCCCAAAAAAATCTGACCTGAATTGTAGTTTAAGCTACTCTAGCTCTTGGTCCCCTTTTAATTATGCTAATTAGGAAAAGTTGGACAAAGAAAAGTGGGATTTTTAGTGGCCCACCTCGTATTGGAGGTCTTGGATGACGTGGTCAAGATTTATTTTCTCTGCCATGTTCCCTTTTCTTGATGTTTGCGCAATTTCTTAAGTGATCCTTGGTTCGGGGTAGAATTGGGAGGACTGATAGATCTAGTGTATCCTCCTTTTTTTTTTTTCCTTACTCTTCTCCTTTTTTCTTCACTATTTGCTTACACAAACGACTTTACTCCCAAAGTTCTTACACCATGACTTTTGCCTCTAACTTCATACACATTGATGGCACGTTCTTTTTGGTTCTTACACTTACACTTTCAATGGCCTATAAGTGATTTTTACCCTGAGGCAAAAACTGTCCACAATTTTGGGCCGAAAGAAGAGTGTATAGAACCTCTAAACTAAATTCACCTCCAAGCAATGGACTCCTACAAGTGACGTGACAAAATTGTGCCTCAATGACACTATTATGGGAGGGGCAGCTCTTGTCTTTTCCTCCCAAACACCCTTTTAACTATTTTCCATCACCAAATTGAGCCATGGATTAAAAGAAGATCTCTTCTAGGGTAAAATCTACCTCAAATGTGCAAGTGAAGGCCTCAAATGGCCTCAAATGGATCCATCAAACTAATTTCAGCACACTTTCAATAGACCAACACTCCATTTCTCACATATCCCATTGCATTTATCCCTTCCATTTAGTGTTTTTCATGCATTGTTAAGGAATTTTCTTTTCTAACCTTCAAAATGTGCTTTTCATGTCAATCAATTGATCCCTCAAACCCTAATTTTGATTCAATTAGAACAATTCTCCCACATGTGCCCCAAACCCTAAAAATTCACTCCCATTCACCATCCAACATCCAATTTAGCAACGCATGCGATCACAAACTCTTTTCATGATTCAATGTAATGAAAATTGCAACAATTTCATAAGAATTGGGCAAAGTTCTATCAAAAACCTCAAATTGGGCTTCTTCCTGGGGTAGCAAACCTCCTACTAGAAAAAATGTCTGCCATGGATTCATCTAAGCTTCAAATGGCGCAAAATAGCCCTTTTGAAAAGCTAACCTCTTCATCTTGCTTCCCTCCAAAATTTAGTTCCTTGCGCTTCACCAATTTGCCGCAGTCGTTGTCCAAAGTTGCAGCTCAAAAACCCTGCGGCAGCAGACACCCCACCTCAAAATCTATCACCACCACCATGTTTGAGCTCCAAATTTGGGCGATATTTGTCTTGATCAAAAACTAACTTGAAGCCGCAGCTCCTCTTTAAATTTCAGGTCCTAATTCAAAGTCAATTGTCCATGGCAGCTTGTCAAAGTTGGTTGTCTTTCTAAATCTTCCAACCTCACTCTTCTTTCTTCCCTCAAGCCAACTTCCCATGTGACCTTGGTAAGTTAGCTTTTTCACCCATCTCTCTTCATGAAATGACGAAACCTACTTGACAAATTGTCCTAGTATTAGTCTTAAGTCATTCCTCTAATCTCCTAACATTTGTTTTCCACTATTCTTTACCAAGCTCTCAAAACACATATACACACAAGAAGTTGAGAGAAAGAGGAGAGCCAAACCTAAATTTTGCCCATACCCCAACACCTAATGGATTTCTTTCACTAATACGTTCATCCAAAACTGCACTACTTTGATGAAAACTGCGCTAATTTAGCGTAACTACACCAATTTAGTGGAAAACCTCCTAAACTATTGTTTTTCCCCCAATTTTACTGTTTTAATCCTATTTTAGTGTTCCTATCACTTCTCTCGTGTTCTAGTAGTAGTTTAAAGTTTCCTAACTTCTTTATATTTATTATTTTTAGTAGTTTTAAATCCCTATTTTTTCCCTAGATTTTTCCCATTGTTTTTCCATAATTGCATTTTGAGATATTCACCCTAAATTCCTAAAGTTCCTATCTCTATATGACGAAAAATTCCCTAATTTGTAGTCATGGCTTATTCCGGAGTACTAACACTTCCGGACTTAGAAATTCTTCCATAATCTTTCTATTTTCTATAATCTAAAAAGTGAACCAACATGGTGGTTCACATCACCCTAAATGGTTGGGTGGATTTCCCCTAACCTGTTCACTATTGATCTTCTCCCCTACTTCATCTTCTCCCTTACTTCATCTTCTCCCTTTGGTGTTCTTTACCAAGTTCCTTGTTTTTGTGGTGGTGGAGAGCTTGTGTGAGTGGTGCGTGGAGTGATTGTGTGAGCTTTGCAGGTTTGTTTTTTACTTCAACACGAGTTCCCTTTTCCACCCTAGCTTTTCCCTCCTTTCTGGAGTTCTATTTCTATCCTCCTACCTTCAACTATACTCCTACATGTTCCTACTTCTCCCCCTACCTCTACTTTTATAAATTTTCTGCTTCTACATGCTAACTCCTAGTCTAATTATCCTAATTTTTCCTAATTAGTTCCTTGGTTGGGAGTTTATTTCTTTTCCCCTCCCAAAATAACAAAAAACAACAACTGGAGACTTAATTTTTTTTCCCCGGAAGAGTCGGGCTGGCTTCGACTTGCGAGGTTGTGAGCCTTCAAGTTAGCACTTTGGACTCTGGATTCGTTTTTTGCAATTTATGTTAGTTTTTAGTCCTATTTCGTGCAAATAGCATCGAATAAGTAGTTGAGAGGGATTTGATAGAAGTCCCTACCAAGTCAGTGAGGAGTCTTCCTAAAATCGTGGGAAGTACAACATATTGTGTTTCATGATTTAGGCCCTAGTTCAGAACTTAAGAGAATAGATTAGCCTTTCTGAAAGAAGTGAGGATGTGAACATTAGCCAATCTTAGTGTCTCATCCATGTGAAACTAAGCCTGCAAGCGGCATGTGACAACCTGGCTAAGTAAGAGAGTCTATTAATAGGTTTACAAGAGTCTATATCCAATTCACAAAGGATTTGGAATAGTTATGTTACATTGTAGGTAATTTAAGAATATCAAGCCAGAATGCAAAGTAGACGGAGGATTAGGTGGTTGGAGTATAAAAAAAGGTGCTTTCAAGGTAAAAGCATGCCAAGAGGTCAACTTAGGAGCTGATCATCTACAACAAACCCCAGTACCAGAACAATTTCCCCCCCGGGTGGAAATTATTAAGGAGCGTCTGATTTTAGACTCCTTATGAATTGTATTATAGGACATTATTTTGGTTTTGCCCTTAGCTTGTGGGAATTCTCAAAAGGTTGCTCCAAAAATTTCAGGATTTTACAAAACTCTACGATGACTTCATGAGAAGTCAACTGCCTTTGAAACTGATGGTAAAACTCATATAAATTACCCAGAGTGCGGTAAAATCTCACTAAAAATTAGGATTGAGTTTTGTGTGTCTGATAAGCGACCTGTCAAGTTTGAAGACTTCCCAGTTGTCAGAAGTACCAAAATCAGCAACGGCATTGAATTTAACAAGAATTTACAACATCGCGGCGGGTTGACCGGCATATCCGGAGTTCACGGTGTCCGAACGTTGCAAATAAAGAATGTTTTCTTGCTCCCACGAACCTTCCAAGAAACCCTAGCTAATCAGATTCCTTGGAAAATGCAAATTCCACTAGTTGGAGTTTTGACCTTTTCTTTGAAGTTACTGTTAGTGGTTTTTACGAGCGAAATTAGCCTAGAAGAAGGGGGTAGGGGTTCGTGTAGAGGAATTTGGGTCTTCTGAATGCAATGGCTCAATTGGTTTCTAGTTTCAAGTTGTTTTCTAAAAGATAGAGAGGGTCCAGCTGTAGGTTTGACTTTTTAGAAGTAATTAGCGGTAATTCTAAGTTAATTCACAAAATATCTTGGTTAGAAACAAAGATTGGATTTAGTTAAGATCTCAACTCTTTCCAAAAAAACCCTCTTTGACTCAACTAAGAAAATTTGGAAATATCTTAAGATTAAAACGCATAATATCCTAAGGTAAAATAGGTTAAAATCCTAAATATCTTTGGGAAAAATCTAAGATTTTACTTGGACATGATTTCCTTGCTAATTAAGGCTTATTTTAGAAAATTCTTATATTAAACAAAGATTATTTAGGAAATATCTTAGGGTAGATTAGAAATTATCTTAGGGTTAGTTAGGTGAGTTTTTGGACAAAAGCGTACAATATCTTGTGGTAAATCAAGGAGGTGGAACTTCTTGAAAAGTATAAAAGGCCCCCCTCCGAGGTTTCCTCAACCCTTTCTCTGCTCATTGATATGCTGCCAAAGTGTGGAAGACCCACACTTTGATTCTGCTCACTGAACTCTACCCAAAGTGTGGAAGACCCACACTTTGATTTTGCTTACCGACACTTTGTCGGGATTATTTATTGAGGCCAAGACACGGCCATCTTTTGTTTTCAATTTCAAATTCCTTAGTAGAAGTCTTGGTTAGAGGACGCGGGGTTTCCTTAACATCAACAACCACACTAAATTCGCACTGGGAGGGGTAGTCCCCTAGAAGTTTGGTACATCGTGTAAAATACTAACCACCTTGCCATTGTAGCAACGTTGACTTGATTAATTCCTAATTTTTGGTTAAACTCTATCATGTGTACTTCATTTGGGAATTAAAACTATCAAAAGATTCTTGATCCACCATAATCTTTGATTTTTGGTTAAGCACTATCATGTGCACCTCATTCAAAGATTAAATTGTTGAGGTAGGACCAGAACCGTTGTATTCAAGTTTTTCCTGGGGTTGCTCCCGCAAGGCAAAGCTTTGACTTCACAACCCATTAGTTAAGAATTAAATTAGCCTTAAAACCCTCTCTTAGAATAATTAGAAATTTTGTCTTAGGAGAACCCCAAAATACGTTGATTTGAAGTGTCATGATTAGAATTGCTTAGTTAGGAAAATTATCCCTTAAAAATTCAAACAGAATTAGAATAACCATTAGTCCATTGCCTTTTTATTAGAAAAAACCCTTAGATACCAGAAAAGGAACCAGAACAAACCAGAACAAAGTACCAGAATGAAGGACCAGAAGAGAACCAGAATGAACCAAGAACAAAGGACCAGAATAGAGGACCAAAAGAGGACCAGAATAAAGGACTAGAACAAAGGACCAGAAGAGGAGCAACTGGGTTGGCAGGAGCGCCCCACCAGAGCCTGCCACGTATCAACTTGGGAGGATTCAGTCCGGGTATCAGGAGGGTCTAGCGAGGGCCGCAAGAGAGTCCAGCAAGGTTGCAAGTGAGGGTCCAGCAAGGTCGCAAGAGAATCCAAGTGATCAAAGTCCAGGTCGGAGGAAAGAGTCTGTCAGTCCAGTCCGATCAAGTCCAGGGAGTTCAGAAATCCAATTAACGATACAAAAATTGACTTTCACAAGGGAAAGGCCGTTGCTCGCCACACCACCTAATTTTGGGATTTTTCCCAAAATTTGACTTATCACCATAAAATCCAACCTCCCACTCTCTATAGCCAATTCTCACTAAAATATAACAACACACTAAGAATGAAGAAGAATTGAAGGAGGAGACATAGAAGGAGGCAATTAGATAACCAGAGAAGAAAGGAGCATCAAAACAATTTGGTAAAAATCTCACTATTTTTTTTAGTATCATTCTTGGATTTTATTCTTTTTACTATTCATTTTAGAATCATTCCAATATTTTATTCCTTTTACTATTCAAGAATTTGGTTTGTTGCCACTAAATTTGATTCCATTGACAATTAGTGGTTGAATGTTGTTTAGTTTAGTTTTATTAGGCCTAATAAGCCAAATAGGAAGAAATAAAAGTCAACAAATATCTTAGAATAATCCAAGTGAACTAAAAAACCAACGAACAAAGAATAAACTAACTATTCAACTAAAGCAATTGAATTAAAAAATTGATAAAGAACCCCTGAACTTTTGAAATTAATTTAACAACCAAAGAATAGGAATTAGAAATAGAATTCGGCCTTTGAAATTTGATTGAATTTTTAAAACAACTTAAATTATTTGTGGTATTTAATTTAGTTCCTTAATCTAGAGGAATAAAATTAGAAGCACTTAAAACTAACCAATTATTGTAGGACCTTGACCAAAGAAAATGTAGGAACAAAAGAATTTTGAATTGACTAAATTTCAATTACCTTCCAAATAGGCGAGGAAAATTACATGATGGAGAACAACGGTTACTTTGAGACCATCATGCTCGTGATGTGTGATGACGGCATGTTAGAAGCCGTCAAGACCGAGGTATATTAGTTTCACATCTATTTAATTTTTTCTTGAATTGAATTAGAATTGGATTTAGAAATTAGACATTAGTTAGGTTAGAATCTTAGCATTTAGAACAAATAGGTAATTTTTAGAGATCTCTTAACCCATTTCATGCAGGAGAAATAACCAACATCCAGAAGTTACAAGTAGTTAAAATTTAACCATAGGAAAATTAGGGGTTCCTTGAAAAGGAATTAACAAGGAATCTTTTAGGTCAAAATTAGGTTTGAAGTTAAAATTCAATAGTCAATTTAATTAAAAATCCAACCCTAAAATTCATAATTTAGTTAAAATTAAAACTTATTACTACTTCTAATTAGTGAAAGAAGTCTTACAATAGAATTAGGAACTAACCTTGAATTGCCATTAACTTTCACTAGGAACTTAGAATTTACCTTTCTTTACCACTTGGTAAAAAGGAAGGGGACATTCTACCACTCATTTAGATACAACTCTAGTTTGGAATAGTTTTTATTTTCTCTTCCATGGTTTGATTAACGACGATCTTCTAACCTTTAACAAATAGTGTGATTGACTATTTGAAAGTAGGAAATTCTCATGTAACAAAAAGTGTGCATTGTTTGGAAGGCGTACATTTGCGTAGGAGTCACACATCCAGGAGGAATCCTCCATTTTAAAAAGCTGCTAGAATCCGTGTGCCACTTTTTGACTCAAAGGTGGAGTTGGAAACACTCACAGAGGTCGGGGCCTGGCCTTGGCCCGTCAAGGTCGGGTTTGGCTCTGGCCCACCAGGGATTGAGTCAGGTCTTGGCTTGCCAAGGGTCAAGGCTGGCTCTGGCCCTTGGGATCGGGATTTGGGTCTAGCCTTGGAAGTTGGGGTTGGCTCTACCCTTGGCCCAACTAAATAAATAAATAAAATGGAAGGATTTTATAGGATTTTTGAGAAGGCCAACCCTTGGATAAACGACCAAATCCGTCAGTATTTGAAAACAACGTGACAATAGAATAGTTTGGGCACCCCCCATGAACTTACTAATCTCCACGACCCTATCTTCTTAGAAATTAAACTTTTAGCTATTCCAAGCACGTTTTGAAAACTAAACTTTGGAGGAATTATTTACAGAGGTTCAAAGCTTTGCCGTCTAGTTGGTTTTAACACCAACTTTAGGACTTCCTAACCCCACGAGTCCAAAACTCCGTTGCTTGGCGGATTTTTATCACACACTTTAGGACTAAGGCAACAACGTAAGTCAAAGCTCTGCCGTTCCGGGGGGGGGGGGGGGGGGGGGCATACATCAAGGGGCAAGTTCAAAGAGGGAAGTTAGAACTTAAGAAATGACAATTCCGGGGGGGTTCAAAGCTCCGCCATCCCTGGAGAAGAGACACACACAAAAGACACTTGGAAAAAAGACTCAAAAAGACCCCCACTTGGGGTAACCTGACTATAGACGTTAGTACAAGACATGTGGGTTAGTAAATAAACAACTTAACCCCTACAAGACCATTGTCCCTTCGGGGGACAAATGGAATTTCGGACAGGTATCTACAGGCTGAATTTTTGTTGTAGTTTTTTGAATTTTTTTTTGAAGATAGAAAAATTGCTAAGCTTTGTGGGAATATAATTTTTTTTCGATCAGTGCCCGGAAAAAAAAAGTTATGCCCAAATAAGCTCAAAACAAGGGACGAGGGGCAACAAAAGAATTTTGCAATTTTTAATTTTTTAATTTTTAATTCTTTTTTCTTATAGATTATAATTTTTTTCTATCTGGAAAGCTTTTATTCATTTCATTTGGATTTGTTATGAGAAAGTTATGGACAATCTTGTTTTTCAGGCACTTAGAGCATCTTCCTGAAAAAAAATAATTTGTAGGATTCATTTCTGAATGCAATTTTTACACTTTTTCAAAAAAAAAGGTTCCACAAGGTTTAGATTTTTTGCTAGAACAATCTCACCATTGGAATTAGTGCTTTTTAATTCTATATAAAAGATATAAATATTTTAGATTTTCCTTCTATCTCGTACCTACTTCTACTTAACAATTCTTTTAATAATGAAAATTAAGTTTTTTTGGATTAGTTTTTTTTTCCTAGACTTTCAACTCATTTTTTTCACTATAAAGATTAAAAGCTCAAAACTCTGTAGTGCAAAACATTTAAGTTAAAAATGTTCAAAGTCATAAAATCTAGTCCCGCAATGTGTTGAAAAACTTGATTTTTTCACCTTAAACGCAAATATCTTGCAATCTATGCGGTCAAAAATTCTGAAATTTTTTCCGTACATTGTCATATTTGTTAGGTATAAGATCCTATGGTTAGATTTGAAAAAAAAATCACTTTTTTACCTCTTTGCTATAGAAATGGCAGTTTTGAGTGTTTTTTGGAAGAAAAATGGCTTTGGTCCTTTAGGGATTAAATACTAAAGGCCCCCCAAAGCGGCAACGCCAAGGTACGGTGGAGGGTAGCTTCAGGATTAGTACAATACTTGAGGAACTCTCAAGCAAAAGTTAGCCTCTCAATGCAAAACCCTTCAACTTCACAAGTTAGTGACTAAACTGACTCAAAATAAAGTCAAATAACGCATAGGACACCACAAGAGCTTACATACACAGGAAAGAAGGACCCCCAAGACCTTCAAGAATTGAAATCAAACAACAACAGAGTACAAAGTGCTCAAAAACACCATAGAAGTCTCTTTGGCAAAAACGCAAAAAAACAAACATAAGTTGGACCCATGGATCCAAAACAAGAGTGGAGGTGGTGTGAGAGGAAGATGGGCACCCTTTTATAAGTTTTGTAAGGTGCCCACCTCCTTCAAGTAACCTTGGTTACCTTATCAACTCAGATTGTCATTCTTATCTTTAAGATTTTCACAGCATTTGGGTTTTATACTGGTCCAACGTTGTATTTTTTGGAGTTTGCCTCAAAACTTCAAATGGATTGCGCCAATGGCTTCAGAAGGCCATTTTTAGTCCAAAAGTCCCTCTACCCCCTATTTCAAAATCTAAAACTTCTCCTAGGTTAGCGCTAACTGAGGCCAATAAAAAAGTAAAAATCCAAATTTGGAAGTTGGTCTTTTCTGACTAAAGTAACTAGCTAGGGTTGTCAGGAATGTTTGAGGGAATAAGAAAAGACCCCTGGTTGACTTGATTTTGACTTTGTACGCTTTCAGGACGCCTGTTAACTTCACGCAAATCCTGCCATGTGATTAATTTGGAAGAATGTCGCTGATTGGGCCACCTCCCGCTATTGAAACGCCATGAAACTTGTCGAAGGGAATTATTAACATAAAAGAAGTTATTCTAATTTTTTGTGAGATTTTACCGCTACTTGGGGAATTTCCATGAATTTTCCGTTGTCGGTTTAAGCGGTTGGTCGTCCAGAAGGGATATTTTTCTAAGTCGGAAACTTCTGAAACTTCTCGGGGAACCTCTCATGGAGTTTTCCAAGAGATATGAAAGTTCATAATTCTTCTCTCTGCACAAGTTGGTCTAAATGGAAATTCCATCTCTTTTGAAGTAACCGACAATCATAGAATCTTTTACATACAAGGGAATCTTTGCGAATGGATTTGCTTTTGACCTCTTGGCATGTTTTCAAACCAAGAGTACAATCCAGTGGCCGCAGATTCCTCCACTGGCCCATCTTGCGAAAGTAACTCCTGCGGACTAACATTTGGGATTTTTACTATTTCAACGGTGGGATGGGGAAACTGAAACCTCTCCGGGGAAATCTATTCTAAAAGCTCATAGACCTAGATTCCCCTCGGACCACTTTTAGCCGGGTAGAGTCACATGCGTGGCATTTTAGGCTATTTTGGATAAAATCCCTCAAATCTTTGTATTCTCGCTTTTTTTTGGTTTCTAACCTATTTACAAGAAAGATTTAGGGATCTATTAGGGAAAAAAACTTTATTATTGACCAAATGCTACATGGGTATGTAACCCTAGTTTGGTCTTTCACTCTTTTTTGGTCTTTTTGTATCTTTTTATAATTTAAATTGCACAATTACAAAAAAAAACACTATGAGTTCCGAGTTCCGAGTTGGAAGCTCACAACAAGTTATAGGTGGATGAAATTTAGGAGTTAGAATGGATGAAATTTAACCCCTAAATGCCCAAGGCCTTTTTTAAGCTTCTAGAAACTTGCTCTAAATCAACAAAAAGCCAACATTTTGATAAGTTGTATCAATTTATTTGAATTGTAATTGTACAAATTCAAACTAGACATGTTAGAAATCACAAAGGAAAAGAAAACACAACAATATAACTTATGGATTGAAAGATTATAATGTTTGATCATGAAGGTGTTAAAACTGCAAAAGTGATTTGAAGTCTTTCAATCCTCTTTTCACATGTCAAATCTAAAAAGTTGGTCACCAAAAAAAATGAGGTTAAAGGGCCTAACATGCATAAACACAATCAATTTACAACTTCTAAAAATCAACTTGACAATTTTTAAATGAATTATTAATGTGATTTTTTCTCCAAGATCTAATATGTTTGAAGCTCATTTCCAAGAGCCCTCAACACTACAGTACGCTACAAGAACATAGTGTCCAAATTGACACTTTACAATTGTCTAGAATGTCCGAATTAACAGAATTCTGTCAAAAAAATGTCCAAATTGACAAACAATTGACAAAATAATGTCACAATTGACAAAAAAATGTCTGAATTGACACTGCTCCTTTTACTTTCAAGTCAAGATTGCAATTGACATCCTTGCACAAAATCTTGAACAAAAAAATCATCATTAATTTTTTTTTTAAATTGGATTTTGATGCTAAAATTAAGACTTCAAAAAGAATTTTTCTTTAATATAAACTACTAAAAATAGCAAATTTTTTAGATTTTATTTAACTTCAAAATATGGTCGACACCCAAATTGAGTGCCTTGGGCATTTAGGGATTAATGAAAGTCATTCAAAAAGAACAAGAATGTAAACTTAGATAGTAGTAAGAATTCAAATCATAGAAAAAAAATCAAAAGTAAATTTTGAATTGAAAGTCGAATAAAACTAATGGATAAAGTTTGATGTATTACTTAGCGGTAAAACTTCATCCATAGATAACTTTTACTAAAAAGTTCAAACTTGAAGTGGTTTAACAATTCTGATAGCTAAAATCAAGATCTTTAACCCCTAAAAGCCCATTGTCCCTTTGGGGAACAAATGGGATTATGGATAGGTACCTACGAGCTGAATTTTTGTCTTGATTTTTCAAAACTTTTTTGGAAGATAGAAAAAATGCTAAGCTTTGTAGGAATATAATTTTTTCAATCGGTGCCCAAGAAAAAAAGGTATGCCCAAATAAGCTCAAAACAAGGGATGGAGGACGGCAAAAAAAATTGCAATTTTTTTTTTTTTTTTTAACTTTCTTTTCTTATAGATTATATTTTTGTCTATTTGGAAAGCTTTGATTCATTTCATTTGGATTTTTTATAAGAAAGTCATGGACAATCTTGTTTTTCGGGCACTTAAAGCATCTTCCTAAAAAAAATAACTTGTAGGATTCATTTATGAATACAATTTTAACTAATTTTAAGAAAAAAAAGTTTCACAAGGTTTCATTATTTTACAAAAACAATCTCACCATTGAGATTAGTGCTTTTTAATTCCATATATAAGATATTAATATTTTAGATTTTCCTTTTATCTTGTATCTACTTCTATATAACAATTTTTTTAGTAATGAAACTTAAGTTATTTTGGATTTATTTTTTTTCTTTAGATTCTCAATTCGATTTTCTATTATAAAGATTAAAAGCTCAAGACTTTTTAGTGCAAAAATCTTAAGTTAAAAAATTTCAAAGTCATAAAATCTAGTCACACAATGTGCTGAAAAACTTGTTTTTTTCACTTTAAACGCAGATATCTTGCAATCTATGCGGTCAAAAATTCTAAAAAAATTTCCATGCATTTTCATACTAGTTAGGGGTAAAATCCTATGATTAGATGTGCAAAAAAATTATTTTTCAATTTTTTTATAGTTTGCTATAAAAATGGCAGATTTCGATGTTTTGGAGCATAAAAAAGGCCTTGGGCTTGTAGGGATTAAGTAACAAAGTTCAAAAGTCTAAAAATATTATCTGAATAGATATTATTCAATGCCTTAGGGAGAGGTAAATGATAAACTAGACATTCAGAAGATATTCATAGAAGAAAATCTTAGATTTAAAATCTTTCATAACAAGCCTAGAAAAGAACAAAACTAAATTAAACTTTAGGAAAGATTTAAGAACCTTAGAAGATGTAAAAGGATGAAGTTTGGAATGAGAATTGGATGAACCTAAGTAGACTTTGTCCATCCAAGTCTAAATTTAGGATTTAGATAGTAGGTGTAATTTTAACCTTTAGCAATAATCCCAAGTCAATTTGAAATTAGGAGTCAATAGGAAAATATGGATGAAGTTTAAAGTGACTCTTCAAAGGTCAAACTTCATCTAGTTACAACTTCTCTTAGGAGTGTTGGATTTTAACAAATTTTATGTTTTCGAAATTGTATGAACTGATTTTTGTCTTAGGCTTGACAAAATTTAGACTACAAGCTCTTGCCCTGAAAACCATTGTGGCTTTAGTTAGTTTGGCCATTTGACTTAAATTCATATATTGTGATAAATTTTGTTGATTTATCTTGCACGTATACATCATTTAGGCATTTAGAAAAGATCTATTGCTTAGAAGGCTAATGGACAATACCTAGGCACCCAACAACGTAAATTCACATTAAAAATTAGAATCTGGTTGTGCATGTTTGAATACCAAGGGTGGGTATTGAAACGCTCACAGGGCATTGTATAATGACTAAACACTTGATCCTAATTTCTAAAGAAATTTTATTGCAATTTGGATAATTTTTAAGGATTTTCTAACATTGGTTAACCCTTAAGAGCCCAAGTGTCCTCTCAAGGGACACTTGGGACTTGGGGCAAGCTCATGTGACCTTAATTTTTCACATAATTTTTTGAAACTTTTTTTGAAGATAGGAAATCACATTAGCTTCACGTGCATATAAATTTTGTCAAAATCCGACTTATGCTATAGAAGTTATGAACATTATTAGAAATTTTTTAGTTTGTTCTGTTGTTGCCCTTCAGTAATCTGCCTTTGACTTCCAAGGGGCCCAAAGGCTAGCAAGAGAGGACAATGAGGGGAGGATAGAAGGTAAAACCTGGGTCAAGGAGCGACAGGTGGATGGAGGAGGGGCGATCGTAGGATGGTGGCGGATGACCGGGTGGGTGATTGTGGGGCGCCTGAAGAGGTTAGGAGCCGTTTCTTCCCGCTCTAGTCTCTCTGCCGCGCTGCTCTGTGCCAACCGGTGATCTTGAAATTCAAAATTTTGGGCATGAATTGTGGACCTCATACTTGTAACTCTACCTCCCTTTGATAATTTTGAAAATGACCTCAGTATTTGGAATCCAAAGCTGAATTTGAAGATCTCAAAGTCGATTGATGGCGCATGATCATCCAATTTGAAAAATTGGTTGCTAAATAGAACTTCTTCAATGCGATTCCAAACACAAATTGAAGCCGAATTTGTCCTAAGCAATTAAATTTTTGACTCAGAAGCATTCAAAATTGCAATTTCCAACATCTAATTGAAGCATTCACGACCAAATGGAGATCCATGCTCTTAATTAGCCAGCCTTCACTTCCAAAAAGTTGTATTATAGTAGCACCTGTTACTTCCACCACAACAATTGAACGTGCAAAATTAATGCTAATGTGTGTACAATTTGATGTGCATAGACCTACATTTGAAACACCATTGCAATCACAGAATAAGGGAGGCAGAAATTGGAGCCCATTTTGCAAACTAGAAGCTTCTCTGTTTCTGAAGAGTAGCTGAAAGACTGCAATTTTATAGTGCGTGAGAGAGCTTAGGGACTTTTTCATTATCAAAGAGAGGTAGAATCACAAGCATGAGGTCCAGCTGCAAGGAGAAAGAGGTACAACCTTGTGCCAGCCCCCTTACTAAGCCATAGTTTCAAAATTACTCCTGCATTCTCTAATGTGTTTTTTCCAGATTATTTGCAGATTGCTCGGGATGGGCTTCCAGTGCATCGCAGCTGACGATTGATAGCATTATCAGCACAAAATCAAGAAGATCCACCATCTTCAAGTATAAGTCCATTACCTCCAAATGATTATACTTCCACTTTGGAATATCCAACTCCACTTCCTATTCCGCTCGTGCTTTGTGAAGGAGAGGACAACTTCGGATTTGCAGACACACTACATATTGGAGAGGACGACCCTGATTTTTAGACACTCAGTCCCAAGACAAAGACGGTAGAGAATCAAGCTGTGAAGAAATTGAAGAGGACGATTTTGGTAAGGTATTTATGCATTTGATGAAGTCCGCTCATTGAAAGAAATTATTTGGCCACCAGAGTTGCTACTCACTTCAGAAGCCTTATCTACAATCAAATCTGCACGACTACAATGGGCATTGTTCAAATCGAGGACGGGCAATAATCTCATCGGCATCGACAGGGAGGAGGGCAGCAGCGCCAGTGTCGACAGAGAGGAGTATCCACGAGTCACGGCAAATGTGTGCGATTTTATGGAAGGATAAAAAGCCCATTCTCATTATTTCAACACATGCAATCTTGGTACAATTTCCTTGTCAATTTCTAGTGGTGACCATCCCACAACGCAATTGCTCTACCCGTGAGAGAATTCAGACATCTGCCGTGCATTTAGAGTATACAACATATATGAGGGGGGTTGATGTAGCAGACCATTTGCATGCATCATATACTTGTTAGACTCGTTCACATAAGTGGTGGCACTAGGTTTTTTTTTCCTTGTAGAGACAAGCATTGTGAACATGTATGTAATACATGCACAAATGCAAAGAGCAAATGCCACCTCAACATCCAATGTCATCTTCAATTTTGTACTCACTTATCACTATAAGAAACCGATGTTTTTTTTTACGTTAGAAAAAACGTGATATTGTATTTGTTTAGACACAAAAAAATCTACGTTGATGTCCCACAAAATTTGTCAAAACGGACAAGCAAAAAATGCGTTCTGTTAGGCAAAAAACGTGCATATTTTGGATTTGTTTTTTTGTAACGTCCAATGGAACACCCTACTGCAAGTGCCTTAGGGGGTGCCATGTGGATGCTACATGACCTCCATGTCACTTTGTCATCCACAGGCAGTGCCATGTCATTATTTTTTCATCCCAAAGCTTTTTGACGTGCCTCACAACATGGACCCAATGAAAATATGATGTGGCATGCCTTGTCAGCATACTTTCATGCCATTTAAATTTTTATTTTTTTTCTAAAACGTCAATTTAGATGTCTAGATAGACATTTTTTGAAACATCAATTGCTGCATACTGTATCACGGTCTTTAGAAAATAGTTATTTAAAAATAACTAATAAATAAATAAAAATGAACAAGACCAATTGCTGAATTTAACAAGAATTAAAAAATCTTACCATCTACCATTAAGAGGATTTTTGATGGCCAAATGAAGGAATTGCTTTATTGTCAATTTGTAAGAATGAAGGGTTAAGAGGTCCTATATATATCCATTGTCTGTCTATAGTGAGACAAAAGATATGGGATAATTATAATATGGGAACTTGACCATTGTAATTCTCGACGTTGTTTTAGACGTCTAGGTGTTGTTGCAGACATCTAAATGTTATTTCAGACATCTTTATGTTGTTTTAGACATCTAGACCAAATTGTTTCCAACATTTACATTGAACATAATTCTTGCTTAAAAAATCCCATATGGATTGTTAATCTTTCTACCACCCTATTTGTATAAAGAATTCCTTTTTTCATCCATACTACACATCCATCCATTGCCCATTTTTTGCAAAATAAGCCACGTGGCTGCCCATTTCTTAAAATTTTCACATTTGGGCAGCATTCAACGATAGAGCATAGTAATTTTTATTGTTTTTAGTATAGTAAAAATGGGTCTGCTTGCTGACGTGGTAGTTTATATTTTTTTGGACATTCCAAAAAATGCAGTGATATTTTCGTTGACGTTCATTTTGACATGCTTGTCCGCACTGACATGAACCCATCTGGCCCTCTTCTAGGTGCTTGTTTGCGTAGACATCATGCAAAATTCCCATTGCTGCGACCCAAACTGCCAGACAACACGATGTCAGAAAAAACAAGGCTCGTTTTTTGCCAGACGACCCCAAAAACGTGTCTTTCTTATAGTGTATGCAAGCACTCACAGAGAATTGGTCAAGAAAGAGATGTATGCAATGCACTGAAGAGTCATGGCATGTGCATGTTTATTACTCGGCGTTCAATGATGTTCAAAGGGCATGTGTAGTTTGCAATGATGGATCCGGCCCATTGATTAGGCCAAAGACTTTTTGCCCCATATGCAACACAAATTCATATGTTAGCAGAAAGGTTGTTTTCAAAAATACCACAAAAATATTCAATGAGAAATCACACTCAATGTAAGTACAATTTGCACACTCACAATGATTGATGAATTGTTTTATTTAGGTTGCATTTTTCTAGACCATCAAGGTTGAACATGAATGACCATGAAGCACTTGTAATAACCAAAATGAATTATAAATTTTTTTATGTAAGTGGGAGAGAAAATTCATATTTTCATGTTTAGAAATAAGGATGGGCTTCTGGATGTATTTTGTAAAGCATTATTTGGTCATTGTATGAATAAACCATGGATTTTCAAAGTTTTTTATGTAAGTGTTTTATATTTTTTTCCCCTTTGTGAATCATACTTGAGTGTGAGTGTGCTCATTCAAATTATGCACTAATATCTGTCATTATCTTGATGTTGTTTTCCAAGGCCATACATGTTGAGCATGATCCAAAGGGCCTTGGGGATGTGCAGATGACATGACTGGAATCAAGAATTCCCTAACTGCCTTCCACTTTGAAATTGCAAAGGAGACAAATTAGGGAGAAGGGAGAACCATGCAAGAGAGCAGTGGATGAAGACAAGGGGAACGTAAAAGGAATGGCAAGGAACTCCACGGGATCACAAAGGGACCCTTTTTTCAAGAACTACCAAATTGTTGTGCCTAATTGGAGGTCACATTAGGCTTTAGGAGCTTCTACATGTTAGAGATTTTGAGGTTTTCCTTTTCTTTCCTTCCTACTTCTGAAGTATAAGTGCATCCTTTAATCCACTGTTCAAATTTTCTATATCAAAAAATGTGTGATAGAAAAAAGGATTTCAAAATGGCCTAGTGTATTGTCATTTTTTGGAACACTAGCGGTTGGCGCTTGCTATGCTACGCATTCATCATTAGAATATTATTAGAATTTTTAAATATTAGATAAAATACAGAACAAAAATTTCAATAAATCTTCAAATAAAAAATACGAAAATCTTTGTATAATTTTGTTTATAAATTAGCATATGTTAAAATGTACAATAGAAATCAATTGAATGATGAATGAAATATATGCAATGGTGAATACTGTAAAAGATACACATTTATTGTAATGCATTCAAAAGATGACTCAATTGTACAAACAATGGCAACCCAAAACTTGGTGAATTGAAAAGAAAAATTGTAAATTTCAAAAACTTCATGAACAACTTAATTGTTGTGAAATCCAAAATTGCTTCAATTGAATAAATTTCTCAAATCATTTGGTAATAGAAATAGAATTTTGAAATCATAAAAGCTATAAAAGTGATACTACAGAGGTGATTGCAAACTACTATTCTATTTTTGTAATATAACATTGTGTGAAAATATTATTTTTTATGTATGCATGATTGAAAATATTTTTACAAAATTTTAAAATTAATTATTTCAAAGACTTATTGAAATCATTATCATGCATTCTATTCAAATATATCAAAATTTTACTAGTATGTGATACAATGAATGCGTAGCATAGCAAGCATGAGCCCCAATTATTAATGGTAGCATTTGTGATACTACAGAGGGAAATATGATTTTAGTAGTATGATGATTGTGGCAAATTTTAATTTTTTTTAATTAAAATTTTTTTAATTAAAATTTAAGGTTTGTAGTAGTTAAAAATTCAGCAAATGGTAATCAAAGGCATCTGAAATTTTCGGGCACAGTGAAAAAAAAAAAAAAAGTTTGAATGCAAATATCTTTCAATTCATACAGTCAAACCTCACAAAAATTTTACCACATATTTTTATACAAGTGAACTACAAGATCCTATGGTTACATTTCCAAAAAAACAATTTTGAAAACTTTTTTGATGAATGCTCTAGAAATGGCAGTTTTGGGTGGTTTTTGAGTTAGAAAAGGCCTTGGGCCTTTAGGGATTAAATGATGGATTTTCCAAAAAACGAAATTCTATAATTCAAGAAAATCCAAAACATTTTGTGTGATTTTTAAGGAGTCTAAAATACTAAGTGCAAGTTCATATTCTTACATCGCACTTTTTTCAGGAAGGTTTGTTTGTTGTTACTTCTTAAATATCCAATGGACCAAAAATCTTTTGATTAGAAGTGAATCTTAAATAATTGATTGCACTATTGAGTTCCGAGAATATTATTATTTCAAAATACATTTCTTCAATCTTTAGTTCCTTTGTACTTTATATAGCTTCAATTTACATCTACAAGGCTAACATCTAGTTTTCTACCTTTCTCTTGGAATGATTGGCAATTTGAATTCTTTTTTTATAATTTCTCTTAAATCTAAAGGGGATTTATCATACAAGAAATAGTAAGTCCATTTTTAGCCAACTTTTGATACATGCATTATAGATTTAGACTTGATTCTAACTTGCAAAAGATATTTTGCAACTAATCTTGCAAACTAGACCTAAACTATCTTTAGAACATCTAATTCATCTAAAAATAAAAGATTGGAGCATTGATAGGATTCTTTAGTTAAAGTACATTATTATTTAGTGTTTTGTAACACTTGTAGAATTAGTAAAAAATTGTGCTCTAGAGTTGTTGCAAGACACTCTTAATATTTTTGTCTTGAAATGGCCTATTTTTGTAAGTATTATGACTTTTAAAATAAATTTTAAAATAAAAATGATATTCATAATTTGTAAAGCATTAAAAATAGTATGTATTTAGACCTAGAAAATTTTATTTATAAAAGTTTTGCCCCAGAAAGAACAATGGAAAATGCCCCTAAAAGAGATACTTTGATGTTTGATTTTTAGAAAATTCAAAAAAATTCAAAAAAATTCAAAAAAAATTGACCATTTTTCCTAATTTGAAGATTCTCTCTTTTAACCATTTGCATTTTGGAGAAAAAAACTGTATTCTTTGCACTTGTGTAAAGGTAGTGTACTTTGTACACATGTGGAAAGTGGACACTTTACTATTTTGAAAAAATCTCTGTATAGTCTTATGTAAGCTTAGTAGAAATCCTTGTTTTCCAATTCTAATATTCTAATTTGCATTTTGAGTCAAAAATAGTATCACAACCCTTCAAAATGGCAAAGGTATATTTCCAATTGGATGTTGTTTAAATATAGTAAATTAATTTTAAAAATTAAACAAAATTATTTAGTTTCTATAACTACCACATATACCTTTATTTCAAATTTCATAAAAAACTAACATATGATACAAAAGTTATGAGCAATAACCACCTCTCCGAATCCAAAGGGATCAAAAAAGACAAGAGTTATTTGCAATCCTTTATTCAACCAATGAAACAAAGACTTACTAGGCCTAGATTTTTTAAGAATAATTTGTAATTGATTAAAAAAAATTTATTCTCTTGAAAATTTCAATATTTCTTAAAAAATCTGAAATTTTCTTAATTTCTTGAGAACATGTGATTGCACCTCTAAAAATTTAATGAAAAGAAATTATGCTCAAATATATGGAAAAACAGAGCATTCAAAGCAAAGAAAATTCAAATTCTTTTTATAATCAGTCTTTTAAGGTAGAAAGCCCATCGTGGACTATTTGATCACTACATACAGATACAATTATAGGATTCTCAATTACGTTTTTGCAATAAAACAACAAATGAGGGTTTATTTCACTTGTACCTTAGTCAACTCATTTTGAAGAATAAATGAGTGGAAATCCAAAAGCACCCTCTTTGTAAAGTAAAACAATGAGTGAACCATTTGGCTTGTGTACAAGCCGCATGAGTGTGTTCATTGAATTCAATAAATGGTGACTTTCTAATGGAATTCCAAGCCTTTCATCTCCAATTCTAAAACACTGAGTCCCAATTGTACACTCAATGCAACAAAAAATAAGGTAGACATACCCAATACCAAAAATTGACCTAATACCACCCAAATGTAGGACCTTTGTTGATTCTAGAATGAGAATCTATAATACAAGTACATGCCTTAACTTCACTTTGTGTGAAGTTAAGGCATGTATTATTGCCATAGATTCTCACTCTAAAATCAATGACAGCCCTATATTTGGATGGTATTAGGTTAGCGGTTGGTATTGGGTATATCTACCTTATTTAGAATGCAATAGACCTACACTAGACTCAAAAAAAGAGTTTTGAATTGGGTTCTAGACTATAATGGGGCTTTTTACTTTAAAGGTTAATCCTTGAAGAACATTGAAAACTTCACTATTAACTAACTATAGGATCAAAGAATGCATTGCTATTGGTTCAATAATTGGAGCATTCTGGTGATTATCTCTAAGGTAATAACCTCTCTAAAATGACACAATAGAAATTCTCTAAAGAGCCAAGCTAGGACCAATCTAACATATTACATTAGGGACGGTCATTTGCATTCATGACGTTTGTATATGAGTTGGGCCGGGACCGGCAATCAGTATTACTTTAACTCCAAAATGACCTTGAGGACAGAATGTGCCCTTGACCAATTTTTGAAGTTAAATGAAACCCTACCAAATTATTTTTAATAGTTTATATTTTTGAAAAATCCTTTTTGAAGTTTAGTTTTAGCTTCAAATGAATGATTGTGAATTTTCTATTCAAGCTTTTGTACACAAGTGTCTATTGCAATCTTTACTTTTTGTAGTGTTGAGGGCTCTTGGGAATGAGCCTTAAATACACTATATCTTTGAGAAAAAATCACATTAGAAACTCATTTAAAAAGATTATAGAGTAGATTTTGAGAAGTCATAAATTGATTGGAATTATGCATGTTAGGCCCTTTAACCTCATTATTTTTTTGTTGACCAACTTTTTAGATTTGACATGTGAAAAGAGGATTAAAAGACTTCAAATGACTTTCATAGTTTTAACACCCTCATAATCAAACATTATAATCTTTCAATCCTTAAGATATATTGTTGTATTTTCTTTTCTAATGTGATCTCTAATATGTCTAGTTTGATTTTATATGGTTACAATTTGTAAAGAATTGATACAACTTATAAAAAATTTGGCTTTTTTGTTCAATGTAGAGCACATTCCTAGAAGCTCAGGAAATTCCAGGGTCATTTGGGAGTTAAAGAATGATGTTTATTAGAAATTCCACTATTAATATTGATCGCTTGGTCCCAACCTGAGCCGCATACAAAATGTCATTAATGCATGATCTTCCCTAATGTAATACCCTCTCTAATGTAATTTATAATAGTCTGCTCTAAAAGCAGCCGTCTTCTTCTAACCGTTTTTTATTATTAGCTATTGAATAGATATGAGATGGTCCTTAAATGGTCATCTATAGCCATAATTAAGTGAATTGAAAAAAATTTGTTATTTATTGCAAGAGCCAATCATTTGCTTATGTTTCCTCACATCTCTTTACAAGTTGTAGATGGATGGATTTTGAGAGACCTATAGTCATAAATAGGTGCCTATCACACAAATCTTTGAACAATCATAAGTAATTCAATAATACATGCAAAAATACAAAACTAGTTGGATTACATTTGTGCATCTATTTTTTTTTTTGAAAAATGAGATAATTTTTTTTTCCATCATGGAAACCCATGAGAAAGGTGGATCAACCATTAACCACTGAGCGCCCAGCCCCAGAATCCCAAAAGGAGGCCAAAATGTACATGTGGCTACTCAGGTTGGCTCTGAGAATGGAAAAAGAAGATCTAGGCAAGTTGACCATTGAAAGTGCGAGAGGGGTAGTGAAAGCAGTTTGTGTAAAAGTTGGAAAAGTTTTCACCGTACGGTTTTAGATATTATAATGGTCAAACTTGAGTTGACTATGAAAAAACCAGCGGTGTGGCGGTAGATCTAATACTTTGAAAATTCACCCAAATTCAGGAAAGTGGACTATTGCCCTGAAACTTAGGCAGTAGGTAGCGTCAAATGCTCAGTGATGCCTTATCAATTTTCATCAATTTTTACATAATTTATTGACACCCTAGTAATTGCATGCTATAGCCCTAATTTGCAAGACAAGCATCTACAAACCGGGAGCAATGTACGAACGGTACTTGCTCTCTCGGTGGTGCACCCAAGTACTTGTTGCTACATCAAAGCTCCCGTGTTTCTGCACACGCCATTCTCTTCTCTCTCTCTCTCTTTAGCCTCATGAAAATCTGAAACTAAGTGTTCTCACCTCCGTTTTCAACAATTCAGCAAAAGAAGAAGAAAGCGATGCATCATATACAGAGGCAAAAGAAAAACAGCAGCTAGTGAGCTCTTGGTTGCAAAGTGTAAATCCACTCTTCAACAACATCTTCCACTCATTCACACATAATCGATCACAATCACAACACACAATCACACACACAACACCATAGCCCGACCCTAGATCAAAACCACACGCAATACAACCTCAAAATTCCAAAACCAAAAAAATCAAATATTCAACAAAAACAAACACTTTTTGTGTTCCAAACTAACATCCACAACACATTCTCACACCTCCAAAACCACTACCTCTACAAACATAAAATGCAAAATATTCAAACTATCAAATTTGAAAAAACGCTTTTAAAAATCCACCAACCCTCACTCCCTCACTCTTCCCTAAAACACACAAACACTGGATCTACAGAACCAAAGCGACTCTCAAAAAGCTTATCTCTTTGCGCTCACTCTGCATCAGGCTTCCAATTTGTAGTTTCTTTGTAGCCCAGCAAAGAATTTCAAACAAATAGCTCATCGCATATTCCTTATTTAGCAAATTTTTAGTGCGTCTTGCATCTTGCAAATGAATTGGAGGTTAGGGCCAGTCATTGTTGAGGCGTGCCAAATTGTCCAACGGCCAGCAATTAGCCCCAATTGGTGCTCCGATAGTTGGTTTGGACACAGTCTTCTAGAAATTGCAAAAACACTGTACAACTAGTCAAAATTATGGCCCCTACATGCAGTTACGACCTCCAAACCCATATTACCCACTCACGTGTATCACTCCAGCAACCTTCTCAACAATGTACTTAATTCCTTGTCAATACAACCACAACTTGGTCTCCATCTGGTTCTCAAAATTTTGGGGGAGGCCAGATTTGGGGCGTTGAGGTGCTCATGCGTTAAATGGTTGCTTTTAGAGTGGACTACTTTAACCTCTAATGACCCAAGGGGAATGTACTTTCAAAATGGGCCAAAATTGTCAAAAATTTGAGCCAGTTTTTTGCTCATTTTGTTTTAAGGTTGGATAGAATGTGACCATAGGATCTTGAATTTCACATTGGGAGTAAGCACCTCAGAAAAATTCAGATTATTTGACCACACGATTTAGGAGATATTTAAGTTTAAAGTTTTCTTTGGGTCTATGGAAATACAAGGCAACGCACTTTGAAGGAGCATATCTTTGTGAAAATATATTGAAATGATGCCTTTTTTTACTCAGTGAAAGATAAGAGAGTTGAGAATGTAGATGTACATTCTCAACATTCCAAGCATTTTTCAATTCATGGTAGAGCTTGCAATGCATGGTGGTCATTGAAATGAGAGTAGTGTTTGTAATAGAAAGAAGGATGGGACACTTGTCTTCTCCTTGAATTCCTTGGCCTGACCTTTTTGAGGTGGATTTGACCTTTTTGAGGTGGGCAAGAATCACATTGGTTGGATGACTTTTTAGTCCATGCCCAAACTAAATCCAAAATAATGATCGAGCTATAAAGTACACTACACTACTTACCTGTCTGTCTATTTTTTGAAAACAACTTTTATATTTAGAAACCTCAAAATTTGAGAATGAGCAACTCCAAAAATAGGGGCAGTGACCAAAAAATGGTCCCTTGGGTCCTTATCAACAATCTCAGAAGTGGCTAATTTTTGCCCAAAAGCTACTAAAAATTTGAAGAGCTAAACGTACATGGTAGGAAATTCAAGATTTTCGAAGATATTTGCACTTTTGCAAGCAGTAATTGACAGAGTTCGCAAATTCCAGTACGCATCCAAAATTATGGTAGCATTCATCTGCTACATTTGTGGCCCCTCATTCGCTGAAATTCAATCATGGCCGTTGCTTTTTCGCAGACTTGGCTCCTATCGCATCGTCGAATTAGTAGCTGGATTAGGATTTAGGGTTTATCTGGCCGCCGCTTGCTTAGCAGCTTTGTCTCCTATCAACCCTTGTTTTTTGCACCTTTGTTTACTGGCGGTCTGGCGCTGCTTTTTTTTCTCGCAGACTCTCACCTTTGTTTATTGGCGGTTTGGCGCTCTGGCGCTGCTCCCTTTTTTGCACCTTTATTTACTGGCACTGCTTAGGGTAATGCGCTGCTTAGGGGGCCTAATGATTTGGTTTAGGCTGTTGTTGTATTGCGATCTGCGAGTGTTGCAAGGTTTTGAGATGTGTGCCTTGAGTTGCCAAAGCTGCAATTCTTAGACTCTGAGATTAGTATTCATGACGGAAACTATTTGAAAAATTTCTGGGCTTCTAGAGTTCTGGCTTGCTTTCAAAGCAATTGCGCCGTCGTTTGAAGTTTTGATTTGTGAACTTGTGACTTCTGAGCGGCTGAGCGCCATTGCCTGCAAGCTGTGAATTCTTCGTGATTTTCAATCTGTTTCATTCACTGCATCTGTGGAAGTGGAGGCTCAAATTCAATGACAGGTTTGTGTGGCTGCTTGATCGTTGGCAAATGGCAACTCGTGGAGCACAGGTCCTTCGTGATCTTTTTAAACTCATGCCTGCTTGAATGTTTTCAATTGCAAATTGAAAACTCGCTTTGCTTGTTTGTTCATCGATCTTGCTTTGGAATATACTGTTGCCTTGGGGAGTTGGGGTGTGTGTCTTGGCATCTTGGGGACTTTGGGTGCAGATCGCAGGGATCAAGAGAATGGTGCCTCGCTTGAAGCTCCCGGAGAATTTTCGTGTGAAAACTTTTTGGTCTCCTCGCAACAGCTGCAGCGTGGGGGACTTCTTGCCGTTGGGGGGGATTCTTTTGGGTGCTGTGGTGACTGCGCCGATCGTAATTTCTTTTGGCATAGATGATGAGGTCACGCATGTGTCCGAGACTCGCTTGTTGGATTCTTTGGTTACTCTTGCGCAGCAAAAGTGTGTTTCAGAGACAACTGTGAATTTGCCTGATCGAGGCACAGGCGGCGAGGGGATGTCGACGCGGAGGGGGAAGAACAAGCGTGTCGCAAAGACCGGAGCTTCTTGCGTGCTGAAGAAAAAGAAAGTATCCCTGAGCACAATCATGCGGAGGTGGCAATTAGTGTGGAATTGCAAGTATACATGGGCTGAAGGCGATTTTGATGCCAACGGCAACTTGGTGGGGGTCATTTGCCGATGTTGCAGCACGATCTCAAGGAGACAAAAAGTAATTGTGGCAAAGGGTGACAATGTGGAGAAGCATGAGGGGAAGAGGATGTGCCTGGAGGATGGAGTGCCTTTTGCTCACTTGAAGAAAGGTGAGACCTTCACGAAGGTCGACTACAAGCACTTGCAGAATTCCAAGCTATGGGCTGGACGGCAGCAACGTGGATCAATGGCGGATCAACTCATTGCTGGCTTGGAGGGAGAACTAAAAAGAAAGGGAGTACAATTCTCAACTTTGTTTCAAGTCTTGAGTCATGGTTGGCCCATGTGCAATTACAAACGTGAACAAAATTTAGTAAGACACTTTAAGGTGAAGAGTTTGCCCAAAAAACATTGGTCTGAGACTACCGGTTGGGAGATGAGTGAACACATTCATGCGGTAGTTCTATATGCTCTGAAGGCCGTGGTTTAGTCTGCACGGGTCATTTCAAGTAGTGCAGATGAAGTCTCGGCAGTTGACAATACCTACTGGCTAGGTGTGCATGTTTATGCGATGTCGTCGTGGGAGAGGGTCCTGCACTTACTTCATTTGTCTTGTGTCTCCGACGGGGGCACAGCGGACAACTTGACAAATGCCATTATGTTTTCATTGCTGGAAGAGGGAAGGCTGAGTCGGCAGGAACTAGCTTCCAAACTAGTGTGCTTTGGGGTAGATGGTGTTAATACTTTCCAGGGAGCCAAGACTGGTGTGACCACCCAAATCAGGGAGAAATGGGCACCTTTTTCTCTTGGCGCTAGCTGTGCAAGTCACCGCATTAACCTTGTGGTGGAGACATTGTCGAATTACCCATTGATTCCCCGATTGGAAGCACTGTTCCAGTCCGTGTACTCTTACTTTTGTTGTAGTTACAAACAGAACTTTGAGCTTTCAAAACTAGCTGATATAAAAGAAACTAAGGCCAAAAAAATGCTAAAAAACGTGGAAACACATTGGATATCCATGAGGAGTCCAGTGCAACGAGTGATGAATGAATACAAAACACTCCTTGTGAAAATGAGGCTGGACATGCCTGCCTCTACATCTACTGCCGCAAAAGTCAAATTTGCTGCCGCTAGGAACTTTGATCTTTTAAAGGACGTTGAGGTTCTTTTGTCACTGGCCTGCTTTAATCCAATGCTGAATGCTGTCCATTGTTTGATCAAGCTCAGTCAGTTACGTGATATCTTTATCTATGATTTCTTGCAAGCTATAAAATTGTGTCAAAACGAGCTTGGCAGGATGTTCATTGACTGGGAGTCAGCGTATTGCACAGTCAAATTTGCTCGATACAATGAGCTAGTGGGCTTGAAAAGTGCCGATCTACCGATGGAGTGGAGGCCTCTGGAAAGTACCAGCGGCCCTTCTCACCTTGTATACAATTGTGGCATCACTACAGTGTTTGCTTGTTGCATTGACAAGCAGACAGGGAATCAGATTTTTGTAACGGAACAAGACTACAATCGCGTGCAAGACAACATGGAGCGGCAATTTGCCGGTAAGTTTTCTTTTTTTTAAATTCAGTTTTCATTTTCAGTTTGGATTCTTGCTTTGTTTCAAAAAAAAATTCCTTTCTATATTTCCAATTTTTTTTTTTTTCTTTGTTTACAAATTTTTTTGTTGTTTTGTTTCCAATTTTTTTTTCTTCCTTTGTTTCCATGTTGTGTTCATAGGTTTCTTTCCATCTTGTCTTCATAGGTTTGTTTCCATCTTGTTTTGTTTTTTCCATTATGTTTTCATGGGTGGCTAATCAATTGTCTTGTATGTTTGCTAGTGCCACGCAGAGATTGCCAAATTGCTTTGCAATGAACTAGACCGGAGGTTTCCTCAGCAAGCATTACTTGATGCTTTTGGAATAATATATCTCCAGTACTGGAAACAAAACGGGGTTGACACTAGTTTCCCGCAACACTTGGCAGTGCTCAAGGATTTCTATTGTCACACCAAGATTCTAAATGGTGGGCCAGCTTTGATTGACGATGGAGCGGCTTACATGGTGCCTGAGATGCTCTCAGCAGCAAACTTGGACAATCAATAGGCCTTGTTCAACATGACAATGAAGTCAAATGCTGATGCAGCATTGGCTCCGCCCTTGACTGTGAATCCAGTCATAAAGCTCCGGAGGAACTTGTTGCAGTCACGACATTTAGGCAGCTTGATCTTTGAGTTTTTCAAGGTTGCCAAGATTGGGTGTTGCTTGGTCTTGGGCTCTGTGGAGGATGAGCACTATTCTAGCACTTTAAAGTTCATGAAATCATGCCAAAGAAACCGTCTTGACAAACATTTGCCACTCATGGTCCACATGTTTGGACAAAAGTTTTATACCTTGGAGAACTTTCCGTATAAGGAGGCAATGGATTCTTGGAAAAAGGCTGTGAAGGTGGGCCGACATAGGGACGTGTAGTGTTCAACTTGTCACTTGTGCATCAGTATCCTCATGTTTTGGAATGCCTTAGTTTTCATGAGATTAAGCCAGTATTGCACCTTGAATTTATTTGATTACCCTTGACGGTAGAAAGGCTACTGTGCTTTGGGGTTTTGCTTTTTTAAGCGGGGCACAAGATGGAGGGTAGGGAGTACAATTGAAGACCCAGGAGCTTCCAACGACTTCATCTTATTGTTCATTCTAACTTGTTTCACTAATGTGGTTTGTTTGTTTGTATGCAGAACACTAACATTGCAAATGGGTAGTCTTGCAATTTTGCAAGAAGGGTTCAATTCCCTTGTTAGTGACAGTTTCCAATTTTTAGTGTATGAATTTTACTTTGAAAGAAATGAGTATTCCAATTGTGCACATTCACATTCTTTTGCCAAAAAATTGCCATATAGTTTTGTACAAAGTCCTCTATTTAGTTAATTCACACATAGAAAACTACAAGAAGGAGCAAATTCTAGACACTACAAACGATAGAAAATAGCATCTAAAATCTACTGAAATGCCTTGGTTGTTGCAAATATGACTGTACCAAGAGAAACAAAATTTATCCATAATTCTACCTAAGCATTTCAAAATTCTCTGCCTGGTTCTACCACGGAGATAGGTGCTTGCAAAGATAGCTACCTTTACCAGCACGGAATTAGCCTTCAGACTAATTCCACAAAACCCTTTCCGGGACCACTGGTCCTTACTCCTTGGGGCAGCGACCCGAAAATGGTCCCTTGGGTCCTTACTCCCGTTAAGTTAAGTTAAGGCGGTGCCCCCAGCCACAGGCAGGTGTCGGTCCCTTTGGGCCATATTTCCTGAGCGAGTGTGACTGAGTCGTTCGGTCAGAGGGAGTGCTGCCCAGTTGGGGCGTGTGGCCACAGGATTCGCTGGATGGGTCCTCCGTCAGTAGTAAGTTACTTACAGGGCCTTAGCTGAGCTGAGTCGAGTCTTCCTTCCTTTGGTTCGATAACTTATTAAGTTATTCTGGATTCTCAGCAACGGGAGGGGAGGGGAGGGGAGTCAGCCAGCCAGTCACGAAGCAAGGTGTCCGTCTCGTCTCGTCTCGTCTCACTCGCTGTCGCTGGCGTGGGCGTTGGCACACTGATTGCTTGCTTGCCCCTTGGGCTTCTCGAACTTAAGAAGTGGCCTTGGAAGGAGCAGTTCGGTGGGTTGGACGGCCTGCGATTGAACAGGAGCGGTGGGGAAGCGAGCGGGACGACGGGCGGACGGACAGTTGCGTTGCGATCTAGGGGACGCCCTGCGCAGGCCAGGACGAGGGTTTGGCTTCGAATCGTGACCATCGCGAGCTGCTGCTGCGGAGAAGAAGAAGAAGAAGAAGAAGAAGAAGCAAGGGAAAGAATTGGCAAGAGAAAGAGAAGTAATTAATTAGGAGGGGGGGCCGCTGAGGCGGCGGGGGCGGGGGCTGGTCATGTTGAGGAAGATGTTGAGTGATTCGGTCAGCTCTACGACAGCGACGAACGGGGGCTCGGCTTACGCCTACAAACGCCTGCCTTCGCGGGATCGCGCGCTTACTGATATTCTCGTCGAACGCATGAATAGCGATTCAGGAACAGGTGCGGCGTCTTCCGGCAGCTGTTGCGCTGATATGGGAATTGGGTTCACTTGATGTAGGTCGGTGCTTGATTGGATTGCACTAGACCACCGCGGTGGCCACTATTGGCAAGACTGACCTCCACATCGTTGCACGCAGCAGTTTACTTGGAAACGCCATTATTGCCTGGATCAGCTGAACCAGGATGGCGACTCTCCCTCCCTCATGTGGTTACTGCTACTCTAGCTTCAGTTCTATTTGGATACCACATGGGGTAAGCGTGTCCTTTCACATGGCCCCCGTAAAACATTTTCTTTTTCGTCATAAAGGGATGGGGTAGCAACTAACTGAATTGCTAATTTATTGCGGCATCTGCAGTTGCATTTTGAGAATTTACCCTCATTCTTTCATTTGCAATCACATCTTATTGGAAGTGATGAAGTGAGTGACAACGCTGTATATATTGTGTGCAGAGTGGTGAACGTACCTCTTCAGCACATAGGAAAAGACTTACTATTTTCAGGAGACACAATCTTAGAAGGTTTCTCTCTCTCGTTGGTTCATGTTGCCTGCATGGCAGAGGGCTCATTCTTCAGCTTTGATGAGATATATTCTGCCATTTGCGATACCTGTATCCTACTATGGTTGTTATGACTTCAGATTTTTTTCAAGTCCTTATTCTCACTAGCTTGTCTTGGTTGTGAATTTTGCAGGATTTGTGGTAAGTGTAAGTTTGGCAAGTGCGTTTGTGGGCTGTGCAGTTAGTGGTTCAATTGCTGATGTTGTAGGGAGACGGCGGGCCTTTCAGATCAGCTGTATACCCATGATTTTTGGTGCCATAATCAGGTGTGACCATGCTTGACTTGAAATTTGGGGAGCTCTTGCATCTATTTAAATATTTTGTTGGTACTCTGAAACAGAGGAATCAGTGTTTCTGAGCATGACTGGACCTCGTTTTTTGATTTTTCTTGCAGCGCGATTGCCACACATGTAGGAGCTATGATTTTGGGACGCTTCATTGTTGGGCTGGGGTTGGGGTTGTCTGGCCCAGTAACTGCAATGTATGTTTCAGAGGTAATACCCGTTCTTTATCTATTTGATATTGGTACATATCCAAACCGCTTTGATGTCTGCTATTCTGAAATGCGTCTGTCTGTTGCAGATATCACCTCCATCCGTACGTGGCACGTACGGTAGTTTTGTTCAGATTGCCACATGTATTGGCATTCTCGTATCGTTAGTTGCTGGGCTTCCTGCACAATCGGTTTTTGGGTGGTAAGCCTCCTCTTCAGGTTCAATTTTCGCCTCGTGTTTACACGTGGAGACGTGTGACTGACTACCAGTGTTATTGGTTTTGCTTCAGTTGAGTCTACTCTTTTGGGTTTGTGCAGGGTGCATGGCCAGTCTGGGTTAGGGTAATTAAGCTATTTCTTTTTATTAGTATATAAAATGGTTTTTCTCAGACCGTATACACGATCCAGGTGGAGGACTTGTTTTTGGATTGCAGTGATACCCGCTGCAATGCTTGCCTTTGGAATGGAACTGTGCGCAGAAAGTCCACGTTGGCTTTTTAAGGTGCGAAACTTATGCTGTTCAGCGACTGACTGACTATTCCGATTGTCACAGGAGTGTTTCGCTCCTTTACTTCAGTAATTTGTAGCGATTGTGTATTGCACAGAATTTACAGAATTGTTGAATATAAGACGCACTTATGCTTGGTTACTGTAGGGTTGTTTTAATTAATTAGCAGAGACCCTCATTCGTCATTAATTAAATGTAGAATAGAAAATGTGGAAATGTCACAGCCTTTAGGATGAACTTTCGCAAAATCAAAACTTTGACCAAACGAAGTGCATTGCCATGATAATTCCAGCACTTTTACGTTACCGTGTTTTAGATGCAATGCATCTTTGAACTAATGATGATTTCTTTAAAGAGAATTAGATAGGCTTACTGAAAAGCTTTCATCCATTGGAAAAAGGAACTCGTTTCTAAAGTGCTGAAGAGTCTCACTTCTACGGCATTGGGCTATTGGATTTTGGCAGCAAGGGCGACCAGCTGAGGCAGAAGTCGAGTTTGGGAGACTCTGGGGTTCTTCACACGTGAAACAAGCTATGGCTGACCTAGTTCGGAATGAGCAAACTCAGGACCATGGCACAACATCATGGCGTGCCTTAATTGATCCCAGATACGTTAGAGGTAATCACCGAAAAGTAGCGACTGGGTTTTGACTAGTTTCGTGTTTTTATCGATTTGTTAATGCAACAGCATCAGCATCAACATCAGCATCAGCGGTTGGTGTCCTTTTATAGAATCTTTCTGAAATTGATGATTGTCGGATATTCTAGTGACGATTCTGATCCTTATTATGGGCTGGGTGGCATTTGTGAGGCAGTGGTGACAATTGGTGCTGCTTTATTTGCTTTCCAACAGTTTGCAGGGATCAATGCGATCTTCTATTTTTCATCAACGGTCTTCCGGGAGGCAGGGATGACTTCAGATGTGGCTGCCAGTGTTCTGGTTGGAGTTGTTAACCTGCTCGGTACGTTTGCCAACCAGTTGAATTTTCATGTTGTATTTTCGTTATACCGTTATAACATTGGAAATGGAACATGTATGATAAATATTTACAATTTACATTTGGTGATCCGATATGACAGCTTCATTTATAGCCGCGTCGCTTATGGATTCACTTGGTCGACGGAGTCTTCTGATTATGAGCTTCTCAGGCATGGTAAGGTTCAAAGCTCTCAGTATGCTGAGGATTATGAAATCTTTAATTTATTTACAGTTGTTTGTAATAGCTAGGTGCCGGTTTCTAAAACGTCCAAGAAGTCCTGTATCTGGTTGATTTCGTTTGTTTCCTATCTATCTGAGTATTGCTTAATTCCTTTTTGCTGAAACTTTCAGTTCCGACCGTTATCTTGATAGGCTTCGGGACGTTTCTGTCATCGTGACCCCATGCAGTGGGCTTAATTATGTTTGGCCTGCAGGTAATTGTCAAATTTTATTTTTGAAGTTGTAGTTCAATTAACTCAGATCTTATTCTTGGATGCAGGGTGTGGCAATGGGGCTGCAAGCCCTTGTTGCCGCGGTACCTATGTTTGCTTCACTTAACGCATCCGTTGCCTTGCTTGGAACCATATTGTAAGTACTTTTGCATCGCCCCAATGTCGTTAGCTTGTTGCAAATAACCGACAGTTTTGATTTGATGAATACTTTTCTTAGATTTTTTTAACTTGTTCTTAAGTTCTCAAGGAAAATTAAATGATGGCTTCTGTATAGACTTCTTATCTTTAGTCTTGAATCGTCACATTACTGCGCGTAGTGAAATGGAATTGTTGATGTTGGTTGGAGGCACTCTGTTATAACATAATGAGATTTTAAGATTTGTTTTCTTTAATGTGACGCAGGTACGTCTTTATGTTTGCCCTAGGGGCAGGACCTGTTCCCGCCTTGCTACTGCCAGAGATTTTTCCTGATCGGATTCGTGCGAAGGGCATGGCTGTTGCAATGTGTGTTCATTGGGTAAGTGTTACTTTTAAAAATCTTCTGGGCGTACGGACGTATTCTGCCATTAAAATCGATGATACGTTAAGGATATGTTAGTTTGATTTATGTAGAAGTTACTGGGATGTGTCATGATTTGGGTGTAAGTAATGAATTCTGTGGCCCGTTCTATGTACAAGTTCTATGAGAGTTTAATTATATTATTCCTGGACCGTCTCCGGTCATTAAGTTGTTAGAGACTCTAAAGCGTGGGGATCATTAGTGCCCATTTCGTGATTTTGATTTGTGTGGTGTTCTAAATGTTACTTTGTGCAGGTTGCGAATTTCTTGGTGGGTTTGACGTTCTTACACTTGCTCAAAACTCTTGGTACAAGTGTCCTCTATTTGATCTTCACAGTGGTGTGCTTTAGTGCGACTCTATTCGTGAAACAGAATGTCGTTGAGACCAAAGGGCGGACGTTGGAAGAGATCGAGTGTATGCTCCTTCCTCCTACATTAGATGACATTGAGTAGCTTGTATATAGATAGGTCCCATCACCTGTTGCGGGCTTGAAATTTTGTTCCCCTTCCAGGCATCAATAGTACGTCATGTGAGATAGAGGTAGAATCTCTCGATGATCTACTGTAGTCTTGCACCTTAATTAGCTTGTTCAAATGGAGAATGTGGCGGATTTTACACGCTGGCTGTGGCGTTGTTTTCTGCAGCCTACCTACTGTCATATGCCCTTGTAGGCCCAAGTATTTTCGAAATATTCCCATTCTTTCCAGTAAGATTGGTCAGTTGAACCAGTAGTAACGTACTTTGTACCTATGATTGCACTCAACCACAAACATTCAGTGATTGGACTCACTGACTTCATCAACATCTTACTTTGAGGAATAAAAGATGGAGGTTTTCGGGTGATTTGGAGTGTTCCATTTGATAGTTTTATGCCTGGTGAACTTTGTATTCAGTACGTATGATTGTATTTGTCATGTCAATAATTCTAGAATGGGTTCTTACAATTGTAGATATCTTACCTCTTGCATGAAACTCTCAAACAGTGATTCTTATGCATGCGCGCACTGTGACGAACCAAAAAAGATGCCGAAATGGTGTAGCTGGACTTTAGAAGTAATGCCTCTAAATTTGATTTGTGTTCATGCATGGGGCTTCACAATGTCCTAAAATATCATAGACTTCATCCAAAGAACATGAGAAACCTGAAGCCTAGAAGGATGCTGTGGATGTTTTGTATCGTGTAAGATGCTCATTTAGGCTTTGTGCATATTGAAGAAGAATGGATCATTTCATCCAATTTATTGTGTGCAACTTTTTTGATGCTATATCCACATCATTAAATTAACCCCTAAAGGTCAGAGACTATGTTTTCACCAAAAACACTCCAAAACTGCCATTTCTATTACAAGTACCAAATTTTAGAAAAAAAACATTTTTTGACACCTGTAACCATAGGATCTTGTAGTAAACTTGTTTGAGAATATGTAGAAAAAATTTCAGAATTTTCCACCTTGTAGATTGCAAGATATTAACATTTGAATTGAAAAAAAACGTTTTTTGGACCCTGCAAAAAATTGGGCAGCTGCACTTCACAAGGTCACATTTAAATGAAAAATGCCCAAAATGGTGGTTACTCCTTGGATTCATTCTTCAAAGCAAGTTGGCTACATGCTTAAAAAATTTCAGATCATCTGGAATTATACAACATATAGGAAAAAAATATTAAGTAGAAAGAAGTAGAGAATGATTCAAAACACAAAATTGTTAAGAATTTAATTATGGAATTGAAAAATGTCAATCCCAACGGTGGTAATGTTGCAATAAACAATATACATCCTATACTTTTATTTTTTTCAAAAAATATTAAAAATTGAGTTAAATAAAGGACTTCAAAGTTTATTTTAGAGTAGGGAATCCATAACTGCCCGCAAATTAGAACACCTCATAATTTTCATCTCATAAATCAAAATGGAATAATTCAAAGCTTTACACGTGTATATAAACCTAAAGAACCAATTTCAAATTTTTATTTTTTTTAAAAGCGATTTTTCAGAAATTTTTTGAGTTGCCCACCGACCATTGAAAATGACATATCATCCAATAACTTTTTAACCATGTAGTCAAAAGCTTTGAAAATTGTTGGGCCTTAAAGCTACTCCTTGGAAACACATTGTGTGAAATTTTCAAAGAAAAAAATTAAAATTTCCATCCACAGTGAGCTGCCCCAAATCGCTATGTTGCCAAAAAACACCGTTTGGTCCTTTAGGGGTTAAATTCAAGACATTTTAGTCGTTTTTTTTATATAGGGTAGTTTAGCCAAAAAAAGATACATTATCCAATTTATTTCAATACTTTTGAGTTTTTTTCCTTCAAACTTGATTTTTACATTGGTAAGGACTTTTTTACTTTTAAGCAAATTTAACAAAATGAAGCTTCTGAAGTGCAATTTCTAGAAGTGACCAAGTTCGATTGTTACCCCATCATTGACAATAGAAGACATTTCAAGCTCTATGTCAATCCTTCCTGTCAATCCTTCCTAGGTCGCAATTAGAGCTTGGCCGCGTTCAGAGCATACTACCTTATCACTACATTCTACACTACACCTTTCATACACTTCTATTCTAAAAAGTTGACAATCCCCCCAACGTTGATTGATATGATATGTTCCATGTTTTCTTCAAAAATTCATGGGATTTTTAAATTTTCATAAAAAATTTGAAAACTTTATGACAAATATCAGACATCTGATTTATCTCTGAAAAATAAAACCAAAAAATTTCAACTCATAAATAGAGAAGAAATGGAGGATACAGAGTGAGGTACTTTGAAGTTTGAATATGAATGAATAGAGAAGAAATGGAGGATACAGAGTGAGGGACTTTGAAGTTTGAATATGAATGAATAGAGAAGAAATGGAGGATACAGAGTGAGGGACTTTGAAGTTTGAATACACGGTCATAGGCTCCGTCCTTCAGGTGGACCGTATCACAAGAATGAACAGATGGTGGACCTTACAAACGACAAGAATATAAGTGTGCCTTCGCAAGAATATACTGAAAATAGTAGTGCGAGGAGAGCGCACACACTCCACATTGGAAACCCTAAAAATTCCTTAATGTCGTACTACTTTAGTGGTTTGCTCTTGCAATTTCCGACTGATTGCTTGGACAGAATGCCGTGGTGATGATAAAACAGTACCAAGCAGAAATATACCACAAAAGTCACGAGAAGGCACAAGTCACCAAGGCCACTCTGAGTAGCAACAGTAGACTGAAACCAATACTATATGATACAATGGATTCCACCCCATTCCATGAGCACTTTGAACTCAAAACTTTGGAGTTCACAGCAATCCAAAATTGTTCAAGGCATGGAGGGTTGTACCGAGGGCGATCGCAGAGGAAGACTGTCCTCCCGACCAAGGACGCTTCTCGAGCGTAAAGCATGCCGAGTCAGCCGGGGAGTACCTGGAGAAGCCCCATAGCTAGCCCTCAGCCTGGCGTCCACGGAGGATGACGACTTTGCCATAGCCTTGTTAACAAACTTCTGAGCTGCAGCAGACAAACCGGGGATGGGGCTTACCCCTCCGGCACCCCTTGCAGGCGATGGAGAGAATCTGGGAGAATAGAACTTGGCTTTCTCTCTTAAGCTCCGAGCAGCATCTCTAGAAAGGGCATGGGCTCTCGCATCCCTAGTAGGAGGAATAGGAATCTTAAAATGAGGTCCTTCTCCGTTCCCACCGATACCAACTGGAGTATCTTCAGTTTCTAACCTCAAAGGTGTCCCTTCGATCTCTCCCCAGGTCATAAATGGCGATTCATCCACTCCTGGAGCGGGTGACGGAGTAGCCACGTAACTGTATCCGGCACCGGGGTGTCCGACTCCTTTCGTTTGCCGACTGTCCAGCGCTTGTGGGGTCCTCCTCAGATCTTCCAGGTCGTACCTTTTGCGTGCTCTTTCGGCATCCCGTTGAGCGAACGGCCAAGCCTGCGGGGTTCCACCTGCAACTGGAGTGTATAAAATTGCCACCGTGTCTTCCTCTCTCACTTTGGAGTCAAACATCTTGCCATGGAAACGAGTGTTCCGCATTGCAATCGCCTTGGGAGGACCTTCAACGAGCTCCTCCTTCTCTCCCTGCGTCAACGGAGCGTCTTCCCTTTCTGCAGAATCATACATGAGGAGATTCTTAGCCCTGTACTTCCAGGTTTCCAGAGTCGCAAATGGCTGATTAGAAGTCCCAAATCCATCAGTGACACGGTCATCTGCACAAACGACGCCAACACCAGAGTGAGTAACAATCTGCCCAAAACATAGACGAGCAAAACTCGATTGGCAGCCAAACAGTTTCTAGGATAAAGAAAGACAACGTTATACCCAAGGGTAGTAGAGTACGACCCGATGACCCTTGCAATCCCAAGTGCATTCAGTCCTACTGAACCCAACTACACTAGACCAGTCTGTTCCTTGCACACGCCAAACTATTCCTTCAAGTTGCAAAACATTCACTTTTAAAAATTGACATCTAGGGCAGTAAATTCAACGCATAAGCGCACGTCCTACGCGCGGGAATCGATAAACAGGCACTTACTTGCATGTTCAATTCGTAAATTAGGATCCACAAGTCCTTTCTCGCTAAGAAACTCGAATTTCTGCTTTCGCTGCTTGTTCACCTTCTCTAAAATCTTGGAAAAACTAGCGTTATCCTCGCTCGTGTATTTTCTCAAGAACTCATCGAGCTTCAAATTTGTGTCCACGGCAGGTCCAATCTCATTTTCGCGTGCAGCAGCGACAGTAGTAGTCGGAAATAGGCCTGACACGCTGGGTGAAGCTGTTGACCTTAGCGAAACTGCGGGACTCGCCAGGCCCGAAATCATCGAGGCTGGGGTATCCGGTATGTTGGTGGTAGGAGTGCCGTCTCTTTCCCCGTCCTCCCTCGCCTTCTCCCGCCTCCTACGAATGATATTCATTTGCGCATCACGAATGATCACCGGATCGCCGCTTCGAACAGCCTCCAACCACTCTAATCGGTTCCGAAGCTTCGGAATGTCGGGGAAAAAATCTCGCTCGATAATCTTCTCGATAGCCGCGACATATGTGTCTTCGTCCAGCGGCACCTGTGAATTCTTCCGTTTCCTCGGAAAGGACGCCAGCCCTGATACACGATCAGACGTGGAAGTAGAGACAGACGCCAAAGCGCCATAGCCTCGGCTGCCTGCGCTTGGAGAAGGTGAAGGGGGTACAATATGGCGCGGAGATTGGCCTGGCGATGCCAACATCTTTGAAAGCTGGAGATGAATGAAAATAATGCTATATTCAAGGGAAGTCACACCCCACAACAATACCAAACCCTAATTCTTGGATGATGACGGACCACGCTCCAAAATACACCAACCCCGCGGGAAAATGCTCCAGGAATTCTTCCGCTAAGCCAAAGTTTCCAAAGAGATGCTTCTGTGTCCACCAAACCCTAATCGCGAAAGTCGCACCTCCCTGCTAACCCAACCACCACGCGAATTGACCTCTCCCTTTTACACGTGAGAGAAATATCTTCAATCTAAAGAGGGAACTAAGCCCCGCAACGCGCGATTAATCTTGCAGCCGAAAAATATCATTATCATCAAGACTGACAAGAATAGAGCCACACAGAACCGAAATGAGGCTTTGCTAGGTAACAGCTCCGGCTCACTGTGAACGACAAGCAATGTCGGCGGAGCCTTCGAACATAAAATTGAATTTAGCTAAGTTTCGTAAGTCCAAGACAGAGCGCTGAAATCTGCCTCGGATCAGGAGCGAACCCTACCTGCGCTCCACCAACTCCTCCCCAACCTGATACGCACAGAGTGCCCCTTCGACTCCTCACGCTCGTTTCTAAACCGATGTGCTCTACAGGATGAATCACAACACTTCACAGTACTAACAACATCCCCAGCGCTCGTGTGACCACGAAACGACATGCGAAATTCCCGAGCAATTTCAAGGCGACGAGTGGCTGGCTGTGGCGTCCGGAAGCACCGGCCTCTTCAACAAGCAGCAACGAACAAAACTTGGTGGGAGACAAATTGTAATATGGATGAACCTTGGATGTATGAAATGAACACGCAAGCATCAGGCACTGATGTCCGGCACCGGCACCGGCACCGGCTTTCATGTACTTCGTTATCGTGGATGATTTTGGGGATGGATGAGAAAAGGGCGCTCAATCCGACATTCGGGAACATAATTTTGTTTGTTTGTTTCACTCTTGGTCTCACCAATCTATAGTGTGAATTATAGCATGCTTTGGCAATTCCAAGTCTCATATTGCTTATGAAGAATACACACCAATCCTAATTCTTAATCCATTTTAATGTTTGCGAGGAAGAAGCTTTTGAATTTGGAAGAACATGCTCATTTATATTTGTATTCTAATGGATTCCAAAGGAGGTGGCAAGTATTTATATGCTCTTTGAATTAGGAATGGTTTCTTTGCCAAGGGCTTTCTTGGTCATTCAAGTGAAGGTGAAAATCCTAATTATCTTTGCAATGATTTTGTAGAGGGGCATCTTTTTCTTGTTTATTCCACCTCAAATTTAGACTACAATAAATGATTACTATTAACTTAATGTTTCAACTCTTCAAGAATGTCTTATATTGATTAGATTGTCTTACAAAGTTGCATTTCAAACACTTTTGTACTTGATTCATTTTGATACATAAACAAATGTTGAAACAAATAAACATATTGCAATGAATGAACAAATGATACCTATGGACTAAGGTGAGTTAGATTGTTCTTATTTTTGAAATGAAGTTCAAATAACTTTATTATTTAGAGACATAATGATTTGATCTTCATGTACCTTAAAGTGAGAACTTTGGTAAACCATTATTTAAGAAATCTTGCTTGGATCTAAAATTCTCAATGCTATGCTAATGAAATGCAAAAACCCATCAAAGATAGGAATCCACAAATATACTTGAGTAAAAGTTGTTTAGATTCTCCAAGGAAGAAGAGTAAGAATCTCATGCTTCTATGTACTAAAGCTCTTGGAAGTTTTTGGACCAAGATAGTTCCTTTATGTCTGGAATTTCAAATATTGCATCATTGTTATATTTGCATTTGTATATAAATATGCCATTTTTGCATAGTATTTAATGAGATCTGGGGGCAAAAGTTGGCATTTAAAAATTGTAAAATGAATTGTACACTAGTACAATGGGTAATAATTTACTTCTTGGAAGCACAAACTATGCCAATGTCAACCTCTAAAGGACCAAGGCTTTTTTCTGCCAAAAAAACTCTCAAAACTGCCATTTCTAGACCAAAGAGTAAAAAAAATTGAAAATTGTTCTTTTTGCACATCTAATCATAGGCTCTTATACCTAACTAGTATGAAAATGTGCTGAAAAAATTTCATAATTTTTGACCGCACAGATTGCAAGATATCTGCGTTTGAAGTGAAAAAAACAAATAACAAATTTTTCAACACATTGCTCGGCTAGACTTTTTGACTTCAACAATTTTAACTTAAACTTTTTTGCACTATAGAGTTTTGAGCTTTAAGTCTTTGTAGTGAAGAATTAAGTTGAGAGTCTTAAAAAAACAAAAAATTCAAAAAACTTAATTTTCATTCTTAAAAAAATGATTAAGTAGAAGTAAGTACAAGATAGAAGGAAATTTTAAAATATTAATATCTTTTAGATGGAATTAAAATGCACTAATCCCAATGGTGAAATTGTTCTAGCAAAAAAACTAAACCATATGGAGTTTTCTTTTGATAAATTGCAAAAATTGCATTCTAAACTGAATCCTACAAGTTAATTTTTTCAAGAAGATGCTCTAATTGCCCAAAAAACAAGATTGTCCATAACTTTCTCATAAAAATCCAAATGAAATGAATCAAAGCATTCCACAAAGAGAAAAATATAATCTATAAGGAAAAAAAAATTAAAAAATTAAATTTTTAGCAAAATTTGTTTTATTGCCCCCTCTCCCCTGTTTTGAGCTTATATAGGCATAAATTTTGTTCCTGGGCATCAATTGAAAAAACAATTATATTCCCACAAAGCTTACCAATTTTTCTATCTTCCCAAAAATTTCAAAAAATTACAACAATAATTCAGCCCGTAAGTACTTGTCCAAAATCCCATTTGTCCCTCAAAAGGACAATGATCCTTTAGGGGTTAATCAGGAAAATTGTGATGTTTTGAAGATTTACATGATGAATATTCTTATTTCTCCAAACACTAGAAGAAATGATGAATTTTTATTTCTCCAGGGTTTAAAAGAAATCTACTTTTGCCTCAACAAAATCTACTTGATGTTTTTATTGAGGCAAATGCAAATCTATGTGAAACAAATATATTTAAGTTCATTAGTTCAAATGAATGCTTATTATTGTAAATACGTCTTAAATAATTACTACACTAAAAGAGTTTGTTTAGTTGTTTGCAAATTCTTTGTATTTTTTATCTTCTTATATAATTATTTATTATTTTTAACTAATCATGTTGTTAAAATTTGTAGTATATCTACTTTGATTGAAGACATCAAGAATAAATATTTTATGTCAGTTTAAACATTTTGAAGTAGTTTTTATTATTTTAAATATTTTATTATTATTTCATCCATTTTGTCTACTTCGTCTAGTTTCATTCAACATTCATCCAATTGTCATTTCAATTTAATATAAAACCTTCACACTTATTATATTACATTCTTGCACTATTCAAAATGTTATACTATTAATCTTGTATACTGCTTATAATACTACAGTCTATCCAATTTTTAACTTTATATGTTCCTATTTTATATCCTAGGGTTATCAATTACACAAATTGTTGAATTAGAAACAAATAAAATTAGAAAACAAAATTATGCATCAAAGGCAATTGAATAAAAGCAATTTCAAAAAATTTGACTTTTCCGGTTCAATTTCATTCAATAAAGTTTGATTATTGTTTAAATTCCATTGGCATTGACTATATAAAATGATTTTTCCTACAAAAACTACTTACACAACTTTTGACACAACTTTGGGAACAAAGCTTCACAATTTTATTATTATTTTCTTTGTGCAAAGTGTTACAACACAATAATAATTCAATTTACATTAATTAAAAATGATGTGACTTTGATAAATTAGTGTCACTACAGATAGTAGTAGGATATTTAGTGTATTGAATCTATAAAACAACAAATAGAAATATGTGCCCACCATGCCTTTAGCAAGGTTAGCAACAATCATTGGTATTGTGATAGTTATTACATATTCACACCATTATTGATTAGGATTTATTGATCCTATATGGAGGCTAATATGGTCAAAAAGGAAATACTTCCTAAAATAATCTCCAGACTTTAGACAAAGAGCTTCTACAAAAAGATAGGTGTTACAGAAAAAACAATCTTTGGAGTTCAAAATTTTTGAAGCATTGTTGGCATGCTTGTATGTTATGGTAGCATGATGATCGCCACAAACTAAAATAACCATCTTATTGATACCCTCTCAGACATAAAAATTCCTTGCACATTCCTTAGCTAAAGTTAAAGGCATGTGGGATGGATTGCTAGATGTTTTGCATTACGAGCTTGAAATTTCTTATATTTTATAATCAAGTTTTTATTTGTGCTTGGTGAACATTAATCCTACGTACAATAGAAAGTAAAAGTAGGTATAAATAGAAGTTAAAAGGCATAAGGTAAAAGCAACTAAATCACTTTGCTCCTCTAATTCAATCTAAGACTATTGAAGAACTAATAAAGTACTAATATCTTAATCCAAAAAATATTGGCCTATAATAAAGAATTGATTTTAAAAAATCCGTCACTCTATATTTTTCTAATTTGTGATTGCTTGTGAATGAAATTTTCTATATCTATTTTTTAGATATGATAACTTATGTCTTTAAAAATATCAAATTAATTCCTAAAGGATCAACGTGTTTACAAGTCAAAAACTGCTTCAAAATACTTGTCTTCAAAGCAAGGGCAAAATCTTCATCAATACTTATATTTTCACAAATTCAATTGTAAGATCCTTTGGTTAACTTCTTCAAGTATAATATTCCAAAATTTAGAATGACTATATCCACACCGATTGCACGTTTAATGTGCCTACACTTCAAAATGTAGGCTTTTGTAGCTCTTCTAAAAGATGAAGTTTTGTCTTTCAACATTTTAGGAAAAACATATACAGTATGTCCTATAACTTATCTATTTTAATCTATATGTTGTAAAATAAGTTGAAAATATATGAAAAAAATTTAAACCAAAAATACTTTCATATTCATCTTTTAAAAAATTGAAAATTAGAAGGTAGTACATAATGAAAGAAAAATCTAATTTGCTAATAACTTTTACAAAAAGTTGAAATTTTTGATTCCAATGGTGAGAATGTTTTAGTAAAAAATTGTTACAACTTTCTTTTTTTACTTTGGAAATTTTCAAAATTAAGAGCAACAAATAACTTTATATGCTTTCTCTACCTTCATTGCCCACAAAATAAAATTCTTCATAACTATTACTTCATTCTTTGGAATTGAATGGTTTAATTTTTTTTGAGTAAATATTAATCTATAAAATTCCAAAAAAATAATGAATATGTTTTGGAAAATATCTTTTATCGCCCAATTTGACATTGAAATCAAAAACTTCCTTTTAACTTTGGTAATATTTATTAGAATGACATGAAATAAAGCTTCTTATGTACATTATGATGACTAAAAAAATCATGCAAAAATTCCAAATTATGAAGTCAATAGAGGCTACCCAAATTTTCAAAAAGCCCAAAGTGGGCTCCTTGGTATTTTAGAGTTTATTACACAAAATTTTGTTTGGAAAGTCAAGTATGTTTCTCCATATTGAAAAAAAATAAATTTATCTATTCTTTTGTGTGCAAATTCATGTAGTTATGTTTGAATCATATTATTTGTCTTCTGATTTTTTATAGAGTGGTTAGTTGGAAAAAACAACTCATCAATGAGTATATTTTTGTCATGGGCATGAAAACTAGACAATAAGAAGTATAAAAGTGCACAAGAATTACTCTTAACCCCTAAAGTTCTATGACTATGTTTTCAATGCAAACGCTCAAAAATTGTCATTTTTAGTACAAGTACCAAATGCTTGAAAAAAAAGTTTTTTTGACACATGTAACCATAGGATCTTTTAGTATGCTGACTTCAAAATATGTGGTAAAAATTCCAGAATTTTCCACCACGTGGATTGCAAGATATAAGCATTCAAATTCACTAAAATCATTTTTTTGGCCCTGCAAAAAACAGAGCAGCAGCACTTCACAAGCTCACTTTGTGATGAAAAAATGTCAAAAATGATGGTGCTTCTTTGGATCATTTTCCTACATAAATTAGCTACATGCTTGAAAGTTTTACTTTATTTGGAATTATACAACATATAGGAAAAAAATAGTAAGTAGATAGTAGTAGAAAATGATTCAAAATACTAAATTGTCAAGAATTTAATGATGGAATTGAAAAGTGTTAATCCCAATGGTTGCAATGTTGTATTAAATAATTCACATCCTATGGTTTTCTTTTTTTCAAAAAATATTGAAAAATTGAATAAGATAAAAGCCTTCAAAGTTTATTTTAGGGTAGAGAATCCATAACTACCCGCAAATTAAGAAGCTCCATAGCTTTTGACTCATTGATAAAAATGGAATGATTCAAAGCTATTTCCGTATATATAACTCTAGAAAACCAACTTCAATATTTTGTTTTTGGAAAAAGTGACTTTTTCTTATCTGCCCAGACTACCTAATTACAAAAAAAAGTAACACATTAGGCCATAACTTTTGACTCACATTTTCAAATGTCATGAAATTTAGTGCATATGAAAGATACTCCTCACGTCCACCTTCTAATAAAATTACAGCCTAAAATATAGAAATCTCTAGTCACATGTACTTGCCCAAAATTTCTACACAGCCAACAAATACATGCCGGTCCTTTCGGGGTTAAGAAGTTAAAACTAAAGCTGTGCGATAATTAACTAAACAAGATACAAGACAAGGCAACGTTGAAGAATCCTTCAACACTTAAGTTGGCAAGATTAAAAAAGTCCTTCGCCTCGTCTTTTTATATTAACAACTAGGGACCTTGAGAAAGCTTTCAGAAGAATATGAAAGGTTCTATAGGCATTTGCAAGGTACTAATATAAGAAGAAAATGAAGCTTTTTGACTACAAAAACAATTTTTTTTTTCGTTGAATGAGAAATATACAGTAGAAATTTATTGAATGATGAATGAAATATATGCAATGGCGAATACTGTAAAAGATACACATTTATTGTAATGCATTCAAAAGTTGACTCAATTGTTACAAACAATGGCAATCCAAAAACTTGGTGAATTGAAAAAAAAACTTGTAAATTTCAAAAACTTCATGAACAACTTAATTGTTGTGAAATCCAAAATTGCTTCAATTGAATAAATTTCTCAAATCATTTGGTAGTAGCAATAGAATTTTGAAATCATAAAAGCTGTAAAAGTAGTATTATAGAGGTGATTGCAAACTACTACTCTATTTTTGTAATATAACATTGTATGAAAATATTATTTTTATATATGCATGATTGAAAATATTTTTACAAAATATTAAAATTGATTATTTCAAAGACTTATTGAAATCATTATCATGCATTCTATTCAAATATATCAAAATTTTACTAATATGTGATACAATGAATGCATAGCATAGCAAGCATGAGCCCCAATTATTAATGGTAGCATTTGTGATACTACAGAGGGAGATATAATTTAGTAGTATGATAGTTGTTGTGGACAAGTCGTTCTTGGAAATGTAGAAGTAAAGGAAAATGGGGTGCTGTTTGACAACCTAATTGAACTTCATCAACGTACTCTTTTTACATGGTTGTCAATGTGGTATTTTCTACCACATGAGGTCACCCACTCAATCACATTGTTGCAAGACAAAATTGCCACTATTGTAACTCATAAAAGTTGTATTATATAACTAGACAGCCACTATTGTAACTCATGCAAAGTTGTATGTAGAAAACTTCTATTCTTTGCAAAAAAAAAGCTAAATTACTACTGCCACCCCTAAAAAATTATTGTTGCCCGAATCTACAACAGCAACCAACCTATCTTGGGGACTCCCACAATTACAACCGTGCCCATTGCATTCACCACCCAATCATCTACAAGCTCCAACCAATACAGCACATGAAGTCTTATTTGCTCAAAGAGTATGCCTACTTATTGTTATTAATGCCATCACTCAAAATTTGGATGTTTTGGAAGTTGCAATAAACTTTTATAGTTGTTTTCTCATTCATATAGCATCCATTTTTAATAAAAATTATTAAAAAAGTTTCATCTCAAAGTCTAGTTTTTGTATTAAAAATTTCATCTCAATCCAATATAATATAAATTTTTGAAAAGTATTCTTATAGACAGGTATTCAACCAAAGATCATTTTTTTGGTAACTTTTTAAGAAGAAATCTAATTTTTCAATAATAAAATGAGATTGTCTTCAATTTATCAATAATTATAATAAAATTAATTTTTTATTTTGAAAGCATCTTTTATTCTTAAGGTCTTCAAGCCTATTTAGATTTGGCGGATTCCAGAAATAAATCATAAAAAGTAATATATTGAAGAAGGATATTTTGAACTTGATGTACAATAGAAGTTGTACATTATAAATTTAAAATTCCATACAGATAGTTAGATCTATAATTGCAGTCACGAATATTCTTATATAAAATTTAAAATTATTTTGTGATTTATTATATATAAGATGTTATCAATCTATACATGAAATAGACAGCAGCATGCCATGACCAAATGACCTAAAATATAATAATCTAAATATAGTGATTTATGGAGATTTATGATTCATTATTTTAGTAGTCCATTTCTTCAAGAGCACTTTTGCATTGTTTGAACTAAAATCTTAAAATGTTTTGGTAAATTCTTTTGGGTTGAAATGAGGCATAAATCTTTCACAAATCATTTTTTGTCTAATTAGATCATTTGTACATGAAGCTATCTTGCCATAGAATTTTGTAGTCTTTTTTGACTTGGCAAAAAGTACATAATGGAGAGAAAAAAAATTAATTTTGTACATGAGACAAAAAAACAAGCTAGGGTGCAAGTTTAATCCCTAATGTTGCAAGAGACCATTTTCTAGTTGTTGCTCTTTTTTTAGAAATGCCTAGTAAGTTCAAAAACATAAAATTTAAAAAAAAAAAATTATTTCCTAATAAAGGATTAAGTAATCCAATTTGAATCAAGTCAATCTATATTAAACTCTACCTATGGGTTTTTTTTAAAATACCTTTATATTTTTTAAAGTTAAAAAATTTCATATCAAGGGAAAGTAATATTGTTCAAGATTTTCATTAAAAAATTTTGAAGATGAAAAATTCAATTCTAAACAACAATAATAAATTTTTAATTTCAAAAATATAAAATGTGATTTTGAATGAAATTTTAAAATATATTTCTTCTAAATTCTAGAAAATTTGACAGCCGTACTTGAAGGTTTGATTTGGCACCTAAGTACCAAAATAGTTTCTTTTTCACCCGCAAAGGATTGCAAACAATTGGAACTACTAGTGTCAGTGTTTCGGCATTTTGGCATCCAAATTTTTTTGTGTTTGGCAATTTTTAGGTTTTTCTGTTTTGGTAAACCTATCCTTGGGGATTGAAGGCATGATGTAGATTTTCAAAAATATTTAACAATTTAGACAATACAGATAAAAAATTTCTCCAACCCTTCAAAAATTTCGCTTGTAATATTTCAAACATTCAGACATTCCAAAAATTACATAATTCATATCTAAATCTCACCTTCACGTAGGATATATGGATAAATATTGAACATCATATTTTTCTCCTTTATTGGAATAAACTTTATCAAAGTCATGAAAGTATTCCCTCCATCCCAAAATAAATCTGGGGTTTCTTGGAAATGGCTAGATTTGTGCGTGAGTTCACTACAAGAGAATGGGGTGTTTTAAGTGAGTTTTTAAATATAGTCCTAGACATAAGGTTTTAAGTAACAATCTTTAAGGCAATTTTTAGCAAAATTGTACTAGAATGACATGTATTTCTAGTAAAATTTTGCTGAAAGTTGCCTTAAAGGTCATTACTTAAAACCTTATGTCTAGGACTATATTTAAAGACTCATTTTAAACACCCCATTCTCTTGTAGTGGTTGCCCCTATTCTCAGAGGATTGCATAGTCATTGTAGCTTTTAATCAATTCCACTAGGCATGAAAGAATGGAAGCCAACAGTGAAGTGGTGCAAATTGAAAATAGGTAGTGAAATCGATAAATTTTCCCTCTTGGGAGATATTGCTCCATTGCTATTAATTTGGATCATTCTCCAAGCAATATTGGTGCAAGGAAGTCCAATGATGTTCTTTGTATTCAATTCTAACAATGTTATGTGATTCAACTCCAAGAAATTCTCAACAAGATATTTGTTAATAATAAATTTAGTGCAATTGTGGGTTGAATTCATCACCTTTGGCTGGTTTGAGGTTGCGTTTTGATTCCCTTTGCAGGAATCAAATTGCTATTTAGACTGTAGATAGAGTGTGGCATCTGCGGATTCTTTTGCTTTAGGATGTTCAAACTAGCTTTAGCTATTGTCGATGAAGTTGTAGAAAGACAATTTTGAATTTAGTTTGAGACAAGTATACTTAGAAACCCCAAATTTATTTTGGAACAAAGGGAGTAACCTTTTATAACACATCTAAGTTTTGTCCTTGTCCATTAGTCATTTATCCAAAGCTATTCAAAGAATAATATTAAAAATGTCTAAAGTATTCAAAAAAGATTCAAAAAAAATTTGAAATATGATAAAAACATTCTAAAAATTTCCAAATTATTCCATTCATGAGAATTAAAATATTTTTGGTATATTTTTTTGATAAAATTAGTATTTTCTTATGCTTTTTTAACATTTTTGAAATTGATAATATATTTGATTTGATCACAATTTTTCTAGTAGTCTTTTAATCAATAGAAATCAAGCAACTTCTATTGGTGTCTTAACAAAAACATTTGAAATTAGTGAAAAAGGCAGTTACAGTTACTAGAAGAAAATTTAGTTTTTCTGTTGATTTTTTGGTGTTGATTTGGTTTGCTTTCTTGTTGATTTGGATAGTAATCTACAAAACAACGTTAATGTACAAAACAATAGAAATGTGTTGATTTTTTGTTGAGGCTTGGTCATGATTTTTAAGTAGTGGTTGATTAAAGCCATACAATTATTTCTAAAGGATTGTCTCCTGGCATCTATTTTAAGTGAAACTTTGCTGAAAATCTACTTAAAGGTCATTTTTAAAATCATGTGTCTAGGACTATATTTAAGAACTCACTTAAAACACCCCTTTCTCTTGTAGTGTTTGGTTTTTTGAAGTGGTTAGCTTTGGAACAACTCATCTAGGAAAATGTTAGATTGCAAATCATGTAACAAAAAAACTCGTAGTCAACTAGCACTCACAGTTGTCTTGCAAAGTGAAAGTGTTATAATTGATAAAACAACAAGTTTTACAGCATTTTTGACTACAAAAAACAACAATCAGTTATAGTTGTAGTTGTTTCCTAGCCAAATTCAATTTTTGTGAAACTCTAATTGCAGTCGTTTTCTAGTCAAGTTAGTTTTTTTGCCACTACAAATGGACAAGGTGGATTCCACGGATTGTGTACTTAACTGTGACAAACATAGCTCAAACTCTGGATATTGCATGGTATCTTGAGATTTAACTAAATATTTAGATTCATTTAGTGGTAAGGCAGGTTTAGTGGAAAATAATTCTAAAATAGATGCCAAAAATTTTGAAAAACTATTTTCAAAAAACAATAATTTTGTATTGGATATTACAAAAAAATATTAAAAGGTTCTCTTGAACTTTGTTTTGGGAATGAAAGAACAATATTCAACATAGATGTACCGCCTTAGTCTTCCACTTATTATAGTAGTGAAATCGGTCCTCAAATCTAAACAAGAAGTAGATCAAAAGGCTATAGTCTAAAAGTTGCTATATCATGAAACTATGGTCGTGTCATCTTTGGTGATTTTCCCTTCCTAATATATATCTTATGCACAAATGTAGAAGCTTCATCACAAAGCTATTAATACTCTTTATTATTGAAAAGACTTTGGTCTATCAAATTATAATTCATGAAAATTGTTGATCTTCTCAAATACAGGGATGATATTAGAAAAGGTGCGTATGCGTGTTTGTGACTACAATAGTCTTTCTAGTGGATGAAATATTTTGAGTTGTCTTTGGGCAATACGTGAATTGAATACTTCATTCATTAGAGGGGATTTGGAGCCTTTGGAGGGCCGTTTCAAGTCCGTTCTTCAATCTGGCCCGATTCTGGTAATAGCAGTACGAGTTGTCAAAAAATACTTATTAAAATAAAAATAAAGAAATATATTCAAATATCATTTTAAGCCATTTTTTTTTTCAAAATTGATGTGGCATAGTCTGTACCACATCAGCCAGCTGCTGCAGTTGCGTTACGTAGTCTAAAAATACAAGAGAGCTTGCAATCTTCTAAAGGCCCTAAATCCCCTCTAATGGACTTCATATTTGATTTTTTGATTGATCACAATTCAAGATGGAGGGAAAGGGTTCCTTCTTAGAACACTTAATTTTTTATAGGCTTTTAACCCCTAAAGGACCAATATACTTTTTTTGGTTACATAGAAATTTTGGGCTACGTGTGACTATAGACTTTTATATTTTTGGCCCAAATTAGAATAGAAGGTGGAGGCAATGAATATCTTTCATATGCACCAAACTTCATGACATTTGGAAATACGAGTCAAAAATGATGGCCTAGTATGTTACTTTTTTTTGTAACTGGGTAGCTCGGGTAGATCAGAAAAAATCACTTTTTTCAAAAACAAAAATTTGAAATTGATTTTCTAGAGTTATATATATATATGTGGAAAGCTTTGAATCATTCCATTTTGATCAATATGTCAAAAGTTATGAAGATATTTAGTTTGCAGGCAGTTATGGATTCTCTTCTCTAAAATAAACTTTGAAGTCCTTTATCGTTCTCAATTTTCAATATTTTTTGAAAAAAAACATAGGATGAAGATTGTTTATTACAACATTGCAACTATTGGGATTGACATTTTTCAATTCCATAATTATATTCTTAACAATTTAGTATTTTGACTCATTCTCTAATACTATCTACATATTATTTTTTTTCTATATGTTGTACAATTCCAAATGATGTAAAAATTTTCAAGCATGTGACCAACTTATCTATGAAAAAGAATTCAAAATAGCACCACCAATTTGGACATTTTTTCATCAAAAAGTGAGCTTGTGAATTGCTGCTGCCTAGTTTTTTGTAGGGCCAAGAAAAATGATTTTAATGAATTTGAATGCTTATATCTTGCAATCCATGCGGTGGAAATTTCTAAATTTTTTACCACATGTTCTCAACTTAGAATACTACAAGATCCTACGATTAGATGTGTCAAAAAAGTTTTCTTTTGAAAATTTGGTACTTCTTCTAAAAACAGCAATTTTTGAGCATTTTCAGTGAAAATATAGTCCTGGAACTTTAGGGGTTAAGATTGAGACATGAAAATATAGATGAATATGCATGGTCATTGGTACTTCACTCTGGAAACCAACTTTATTTACTTGGTCTAAATTATAATGTTCCAAATTTTTGATAAGTTAGTTTCTTTGAAGGCAATTTATTTGTATATATTGTAGAAAAAGTTGTATGCAGTCTCCTACTTTGTAATGTGGATCAACTTTGTGACTTTGATTTGCATAGTCTTTACAATAACCAGGGCTTTTTTTTCATTTTTTAAGAAGTTCCATAGTGGCAATATAAAATTTTGTAGTGGTGCTTCAAATTTCAACAATCATCCAGATCAGATACAAAATATCACATTAGCACATATCACAATTTGGTTTTCATCCACACTTGCGATTTTATCCTGGGGGTTTTCTACTTTGAATTTTTTTGGGCGATTTCATCCAAGTTTTTTGCTATTTTTTTTACGCTATATTGCCAGATTAAATTTCTAGTGCAATCTGGCACCAGAAAGCCAAAAAAAAAGCCCTGATAATAACCTTAGACCTTTCTAATGAAACTTCAATTTATAATGAATAGCTATGAGATATTATGAAACTAAATTTTTCCACAAAGGTTTTTGGCATCATTATTTTGGAACAAAGCTGTTTGAGGATAGAGCTAGTCGGTTAAAAAAATGGAAATTCGTCTTGTAAAGAATGTTTGGTGTTGTTGTACATAAACTCCACCAATGATAGCAATCCATCCAATTGTGGCATCCATACCTTAAGTTTGTTTGTTTGTTTGTTTTGTTTGTTACGTTGAGATCTCGCGGACCGTGTATCCCTTGGCTTGCTTGGTACCGTTGGAAAGGGCTCGGCGAGGAGGGGTGCACGGGCTTGGTTTTGTGGCGTTTGGACCTAGGATGAGGAAGTTATTGCATTTCCAAGTTTTGTGTATGAATAAAAAAAGAAAAAAATTGTTTTTCTTTCGTTTTTGTTGTGGCAATGACACAGGGGTACACTACACTAAAATTGGTAAACAGTACTGGCAACACTAATTGTCCCACCTAACACTAATTGTGATTTGCTAGGTTAGTGTTAGAACATTATTTACCCATTCCAACACTATTTTAGCTCTACAGTAAAATTTGGTCATTTCAACTTTTGTACGAAAGTGCATTTAGTGTTAGATAGGAAATAATTCCTGAAATGCTGGAAAAGACCATAAAATGCTGAGATAGACCATAAAATGCTGGAAAAGACCATATAATGCTGAAATAGACCATAAAATGCTAGAAAAGACAATAAAATGCTGAAAAAGACAATAAAATGCTGAAAAAGACCATAAAATGCTGGAAAAGACCATAAAATGCTGGAAAAGACCATAAAATGCTGGAATAGACCATGAAATAGTGAAATAGACCATGAAATGTTGAAATAGACCATGAAATAGTGAAATAGACCATGAAATGCTGAAATAGCTTATAAAATGTTGAAATTTTTCATAGTGTATGTAAAAATTGCTAAATATAGCAACAATCATAAATACAACATAGTAATCCTAGTTGTAGACTAAAAATTGAAGGAGACATATAATAAAATATCAAAGAAGACTTTTAAACTGCCCTATTGAAATTGGGCAACTCTTGCCCTTGGAAATACTGCAAATGTTTTGCAATAATCTCTTGGAGATGTGGAAACAATTGCCCTGCACTCTAAGATCCATCAAGTCCTAATGCCAAGCTACAACGAATCATTGCTTTCCTAGCATAGGAGATGTCACCTCTCGATTGACATCTTCTACACTATCTGCAGCCAATTGTAGAAAAAAATGTTTCTCCGGATTTGTCAACTTCTCTGACCATTGTTCATCTGTTTGAGGTGCATTTTGCCAAGCATTGAGTTGTATCAACTCAATTTTCTTAGCTTCCCACTATTTTGTCCATGCATCCTTGATTTTAGCAATAAAGAATGTATCTGTAGGTTAGCAAAGGTGATTAGAATATAGAAGCAGGAATTAAAAAACTATAGTTTTGGCAGCTAAGACAGCAGCCAATGTAGGGGTCATAGTATGTCCGCTACAATTATTAAGCCATATGATCTTCATGCATTAATGAAGATCGGCTTGATATGCACAAGGTTCCAAGAAATACTTGGGTAAGATGGTTTGGTTCAACTTTTAGGGCCCAATCTATAAGAAACCTCGGGCACATTATCCATCAAAACCCGGATAGGATAGCTCTATTTTCATTTAAAAAAATGAGCATAGGAGCTTCTATTGTGGCAGGTCGGCCCCCTGAAATGCGAACCACCATGGTCATGGATTCCCCACCCGAGACAACTTTGGCGTATTTCACTGTTGTATCTCCCCTAAACCTTAAAGTTCGGCCATTGTCAAGATTGACAGTGAAATGCGTTTCATCCAGGTTTTCCATGAGGTTTTCATCAAATTCCCTAGATGAAAATTTCCTTTGCAAGCCCCCCAAATGGTAGGCGATTTGCATTTTGATTTGAAGCTCCTTCTCTGGGCTACAAGTCAAATGACCACGTTGGAATAGCAAGACATTATTTTGATTGTCCATGAATTGATTGATCCAATTTGCTGTGATTTTGTTGACCAGTAGAACACCATCTTTGGGATTGACAGATTGGTCCCTGAAAATGGACTCAGGAGCTAGGAGAATGGAAAGGGTCAATTCACGAAGGAGTAATGTTGAGAATTTGCCACCTAATTTGTAGAGGCGGTTGAATTCTTTAAGTAAAAGTGGGTACAAATATGGAACCCATTCACTCCTATTCTTTCTTTGATCCGGCCTGGCTTTTGGAGAATGACATCTATTTTTGCCCAAACAACTACACCTACAAGAGAATGGTGTGTTGATGCCTCCAATATCTTCAATGAATTGGTCACAATGCTGCCACCATCGGCTGGCTTTGACGAAGTTGGCAAGATGTTGGCCACAAAAATGCTCCGGAAACGCTTGAATGACACGAGCATTGAGGTTGGCCAAGCCGTGAACGCCAACGTCCTTGATCATCCAATTGGTGGCGGACTGGCGAGTGGCAAGGCTTGAAACTTGCTGAAGACAGCGGGCAGGGGCGTCAGGAGGAATCTCAGCAAGCAGGGGCGGTCCATGGTCAAAATGCTAGAAAAAGTAAAAACGCAATTGTAAGAAAAAAGGTGACCCAAAAAATAAATAATAAAAATAAAAATTCTGAAGAAATAGAGGACAAAAAGCCAAAGCCAAAGGTGTCATTGAAAGTGCAATCAGGTACCTCAAGCAAAAGTTATGACCGTCGGAAGTTTGAATTTTAGCCTTGCAAGCGGGAAGTTTGAATTTTCCGGAGCGGCAGGAAATGACGGAGTATAACACATACACACACACAACCTGCTAAAAAATCAGTCCAGTCTTTTGAGCAATGCAGTCTTTTGAGCAATCCAGTGAAGGAACAGGCCTGAAATTTTGCGTTTCCCAGGGAAGCGTTAGTTTTTTACGGCATGTTGAATGCCCCAACACTATTTATACATAAGTTGGAAAATAGTGTTGGGGGTAAAAAATAGGGAGCAACACTAATTATCACCCAATTCTATTTACCAATTTTAGTGTAGTGCAATTTATATTACATTGCAAGTCTAAGCATGATAAAGCTAGTGAACAAACAAGTGGTTCTCATTATATATTTCTCATCTATTAATATTTAAACACATGAAAGTGACATATATATTGAAATGCAAGAGAAAATTTGGATAGATTTATATTCAAAGAAATGGTTAATTTTCTACATGGTTAAACTTCTTAACCGTGAAATGAAAATGTGTCACTTTGAAGTAATTTTTGTAGTATCAACAAAATGGTCATACTAGAAATGCATCTCTCAATTAGTCCAAATTTATCGTAAATAGTAGCAAATGAACGTGTTGCCCTCTAACATAATGTTCTAGAAATATTTTCGTAAAATAGATTTATGTTTGATAAAACTACCTACTAACTTCTAAAAGACCAAGAATCTCCTTTTGAAGAACTAATAGATGTTTGACAACTTTGACTAGGCATCTATGATCTCAATTTCTCTCTTGACTTTTTGTAATTTTTTCCTTGGATGTGCTTTTCCACTAGTTTCGTGCACATTTGGATGATTGCACAAAACACTTGTACTATTTTCTGTCACACATTGCATGCTGATTAGTTCTTTGGCTATAACTTTTGCAATTTGACTTCAAATAATTCAAAATTCATAGAAAAGGTACTTATGACTATTATACATTTTGTCTAATTTTTTTAGAAGTTTTTAAAAATGTTTACTATTTAATAATAGCCCCCAATATTATATCACACTTGCTAATTTTGGGGGGTTTAATACTATTCTGTATCCAAAAAATAAATTTGAAGCTGAAATTTGGAGGAGATGGTCTTCTAGTAGAATTGTAACTATAGTCTAAAGCAATTTTAGAAATATTTAATTTTAGAAGTCCACAGAATGAACTTCATTGAGCTTGCGTTTTGAAATATATGGAACATATTTTTGACCATATCCAATTCTCCATAGAGTTGTTAGAAATGGATCATTTTTATTTTTTTTATTTAAATTTTTTTCCTATTTTTAACTAATTTAAACATCAAAATACTAATTTTCTTGAACTTTGGCACTTTTCTAGTTTTCCTACTTAGAGAAGTTTCCTAAGTTTTTTCTTTAGTGGTTACCTTCATCTTAAAGGTATATACATCAATCATATTTTTTTAATTTTAAAGTACTCTAGAAAAACTCATGAATATTGTTGCAAAACGCAATAAATAGTATAGGTGTTTTGTACAATTATTCATTTAAATTTTTTGATGATCAAGCACACGGTACAAAAGTTATAGGTTTTCATTCTTGCATTGGAGGTCGGTGGACAAGATGGGCAAGCCAATTTCTATCGAATTATGTTGTGGGCACCTAAAGAGTAAAGGATGGATTTGTTGCATAAACAATGGCAAATATTGTAAAAAAGACTTAATAGGGAGTAGTAGATTGTTGAATAAAAGATAATACTTTGGCCAAATTTTTCAAATTAAAAAAATCTCAATGTACCTAATTAGCTAGCAATTTAGAAAATTCAAAAAAATATTTGAAAAAATATTTATTGTTTATTTAGCAATTTTTTCAATTTTAGTCCAACTCTAACAGCCCTATAGAAGTTCCATTCTTCTTTTAATGGTATAGGTAATTTAGTCATGAATATGTAGGAAGGAAAGGTGCGTTAACATTCTTAATGTTGGAAACTTTGTCTGAGTTCAATTTGGAGTTGAATGGGAACATCATGGACCCCATTTTTCAAAGTTGTCCAATGTTACCCACAATTCCATGAAAGCATTGGCCTTCTAATTTGTATAGAAACTAGAGAATGTTTTTTTCAATTATTTTTTGGACCTTATGAAAACCAATTGAATCTTTCAATCTACCTTTGGAATGTTTGAGATTTGAAAAATTGTGGTAGAAAATTGTGGTAGAAAAACTAATTGCTAAAGAGTATAGTATATTGTCATTTTTCACAATATAGTTGCACTACAAGATTTTATTAGAAGTGTTTTAAATCTCTTAAACCTTTGGAAATTGATAGAAGAGTGTCTAATATGATTGAGAATATAGTGGATTTTTAAATTCAAAATCTTTAGTGCAAAAGTTTATTACAAATGCTAGTCAAACAATCATTGAAATTTTTGGATAGGATTAAAAAAGACCTTTTACTTTACTTCAATTGCTAATTTCTTCTAATCTATTTGGTCAAATATAACAACAATTTACCACACGTAACATTCAATGGCTTTCATATCCATTGCCTTTCCTTCATGCACCCGACTAATGCCATTGAGCCTCCACTTGTCCACTAAGCTACTAATGAAGTATTGTTGGATGTGGAATCTTCTACACCATTTGTTGTATAGCCAAGGCAATGATAATGTATATTATTGAATATTATATATGTTTACATACAAATACAAGATCTTATTGTTAGATTCTACAATAAATCATATTTTATTTTCATGGCTCAAAAAAATAGAAATGGCGGTTTCGAGTTGTTTTTGAGGAAAAAAATGCCTTGTACTCTAGGGGTTAAAAAAAATACTTTGAAATGATCAAATTGGTACCTTTTTCAAACACCATTTTGCACACTTATACTTATTGAACTTATATGATATTTTGTGCATTAGAACCTTTGAGATGCAAAGAAAAGGACTATAAAATAAGATTTGTATTTTCCTTCACAGTTTTGTATTTTTTCTACTTTGTGTGTCTTGATTACCAAAGAAAATTTTCTGTTTTTGGTAGACAACCAAGTCACATCATTCATTCAGTCTCTAAAATCCAATCTTAAAATATATTGGTTTCCTATATGGATTATTGTTGATTTTAAGAGGTTATGGCAATCTATGTGAACCTAGTATTTGCATTTCAATTCAAGTGATTAATATATTCACTTTATTATGCTTCTGCCTTTGCAGATATTGCTCCATACTTTTATTGACTTGTTCTAATTGTCCGTTTATTTGAAGGTGATATGCTGGTGAAAGATTAATCTTCACTTGTAAAATTTGAAACAAATTCATTCTAAAACATGATACAAATTGGATTTCTTGGTTTGAAATAATGTCATTTGAAAGTTTGTGGATGCAATAGATGTTGTCTTGAATGAAAGGCTTAGTTGTCTTTTGTCTCAAAGCTAGCTTGGTACAATGTGCCATCTTTGTGAACTAATATGCAATTACAAAAGTTGGTTCCTTTGCATTTGAAAGCGGTAATTCTGTAATAATCGATTGCCATAGCCCTTTAACCTTGGATTACCCAAGCGACCATTTTCTGGTTGATGCCCTTCATTTTTGAGCTACTTGTTCTCAAATTTTGATTTTTTCTTTACAAAACAATTTTTTTTTTCTAAAAAATAGACTGCATTATGAGTCCAATGGTAGTAGTTTCATCAAATTTTGAGCTAAACTCCACCTTGTGGAATTTTTTTAAGTTGAATGGTGTAATGTAGTTCATAGCTCATTTTTTAGGATTTGATTTGGGCATAAACAGAAAAGTTTGCCAACTAATGTGATTGGTACCCACCTCAAAAAGGGTCACATCCACCTCAAAAAGGGAAAATCTAAGGAGCTCAAGGAGAAGACAAATGTCCCATTCTTGTTTTTCATACAAACACTATTCTCATTTCAGTGACCATCATGCATTGGAAGTTCTACCATGAATTGAAAAAAGCTCAAAATGTTGTGAAATTTTCAATGAGCATTTTTTACTCTTTTGTCTTTCACTAAGCACAAAAAAGTCATCATTTCAAAACATTCTCACTAAAATGTTCTCCTTCAAAGAAAATTGTCCTATTTTTTTTTTGGCCCAAATAAAAATTTATACTTAAATATCTATTAAATCTTGTGGTCATATAAACTAAATTTTTTTTGAGGTGCTCACTCCCAATGTGAACTTCAACATCCTATAGTTACATTCTATCCGTTTTCAAGAAAAAATGAGCAAACAAATTGCTCAAATTCTTGGTAGTTTTGGCCCCATTTGAAAGTTCACCCCTCCCTTAGATCATCAGGGATTAAGTGAACAAACTATTCATGTGCATATTGAAATAGTATAGATTGCTACCCAAAAAAATGGATGAAAAATTGCACTTCCATATAAGTTTACATTGTTCACATTTGTCAGAAGGATGTGTCTTTGCTAACATTTTAGGATAAATGATAAGGTCTCCTTTTTCTATCAATCAATTGGATAGACAAGAAACTAGCCACGCTTCGCCAAATAAGTATGAAGATGATCACCCATTTCCAACCGCTTAACCCCTAAAGGACCAACATGCGTTTTTTGGCCTTATAGAAATTTTGGGCAGGTACGTGTGACTTGAGATATCTATATTTGAGGCTGAAATTTTAATAGAAGGTGGGGGCAAGGAATATCTTCATGTGTACCAAGTTTCATGACATTTTGAAATACGAGTCAAAAGTTGTGACCTAATATGTTACTTTTTTTCGTAACTGGGCAATTTGGGTAGATTAGAAAAAATCGTTTTTTCTGGAATTTTTTTTTGAAATTTGTTCTCTACATTTATATATATTTAAAAAGCTTTGAGTCATTCCATTTCAATCAATGAGTCAAAAGTTATGAGGGTTTTTGAATTGCGGGTAGTTATGGATTCTCTATTCTAAAAAAAAATTTAAAGTCGTTTATTTAACTCGATTTTCAATATTTTTGAAAAAAAATAAAATCCTAGGATGATTATTAAAACATTACAACCATTGGGATTGGCATTTTAAATTCCATGATTAAATTTTTAACAATTTAGTGTTTTGAATCATTTTCTATTTCTTTCTACTTACTATTTTTTTCCTATATGTTGTACAATTCCAAATGATGTGAAATTTTTCAAGCATATAGACAACTTGTTTAGGAAACTAAATTCAAAGAAGCACCACCTTTATCGGCATTTTTTCATTAAAAAGTGAGCTTGCAAAGTGCAGCTGCCCGATTTTTTGCAGGATTGAAAAAATGGTTTTCAAGACTTTGAATGCTTATATCTTATGATCTACATGGTGGAATTTTCTGAAATTTTTACCACATGTTTTCAAAACATCATACTACAAGATCTTAAGGTTATATGTGTCAAAAATTGTTTTTTTCCAAAAATTTGGTAGTTGTATTAGAAATGGCAATTCTGGAGAGTTTTTGGTGATTACATAGTCATAAAACTTTAGGGGTTAAGCAATTTAGTCTATCTGCAGCATGAGAAGGTTATCCTACACCACAGCTGATCAGAAATTAAGCAGCCTAAGCTGCAAGAATGGGATGCTGGTCGGAAATGGGTTATCTACTTATCTCCTTTAGAGCTCCACTAGGTTGGTCCGTTTTAGGGTTTGCGTGAGATGCGGCGTTTCTATGCATTCAATGTGCTTGCGCAGTTGCATCGCCACCTGCTTCTCGAGGGGAAGCAAAATAAGCGATGCACTGGATGCAATTCAGTCGACACTTTTCGAGGATCGGTCAAATTACAAGTGAAAGAGCGATTGAGCGACGAGCGGGGCCCAACGGCTCAGTCTACCAACTTGTCATGATCTGAAAAAGGAGATTTAGAGGCTCACATCTCGTGGTGGTGCCTCGTCCCGGAAACCGAGGCCGCCGGGAGACTCGCTCGTCGTGCTGGATCCCTGAATGCAAGCAAGTCCACGCCATATCCAATCGAGCATCTAATCGCTCTGACTCGTTCACTTCCTCCAAGACGCTTCACCCACCGATGCAAAAGAATATATCACCCCTTGAGAAACCAACAATCCTTGAGAATTACATGCAATGTTTCAACATCAAGGTGATCGATCTTTCACACCGACTACCTGTCAGAATCGAGAATCGTGGAAAACATGAAGCTCGAGGTCGGAATCCCGAGTCCCCTGCACAACAAACAGACTGCACTTTTCCACAATCGAAGATAGATGTGTTCCGACATTTGCAGAAAAGGGCTACCTACCAATACCCTACATCCGCAATTTGCTCTTCAGGATTCGAGACGAGGAAAATCGACGCTGTTTACAAATCGCGGCGACTATACCCTGCAGCACAAATGTCAGCCTTCTCGGCATTAAATGAACAAGACTGAGGCCCCAAATAATATCATACGCGAGACAGCAAGAGCAACATCCGTGTCGACTGAAGGAAGAAGCTTTTATTGATTCGCATTGCTACTTATGAATGGCAGCCCGGCATCTTCTCTGCAGATAAAAATCCTACTGGCAATTCCTCAAAATTAGGGTAATCCTAAGTCAGGTTCCTGGTATATATGCGATATATTCTCAGTAAAATCACAGTTAAATTATTAGCACAAGTCTGGTGGCTCACAAGCGCACAGGCGGGGCCGGCCAAATCAAAAGTGTCCAACACCTACACCTAATCTGACATGTTGCTCGTCTCTTCTTCTTTTCAGAAGATGCACTGCCTGCTTCAGTTGTCTTCGACGCGAGAGTGAAAGATGAAACTCGGAAAGGTCGTGGTGATGTCCCGCAGGTACGGCAGCGTCATGTTTTTGAGAAGCGAGGGATGCTGCAGAACAAGCGTATGCCACTCTTCTTTATCAATCCTCCCGTCCATTTTCGTGTCCGCTTCCGCAAAAGTCTTGTTGATGATGTCCTCAATCACATCATCTGTGAGGTTCAGGCCTGACTCCGCGAGCGTGGCGACCACCATGCGCTTCACCTCCGCCCGCTCGATGAAGCCTTGGTGAGATAGGTCGTAGAGCCGAAAGGCGAAATCGATCTTGTCTTCCACGTTAGCGTTCGGGTGGAAAACGGAGAGCGCGCTAGCAAACTCCGGAAACTCCAGGTACCCCTTCCCCTTCGCATCAAAAAGCTTAAAAACTCTGTCCGAGAATAGACTCTCGCCCTTATTGCTCTGCTTGAAGAGCGCCAGCTGAAATTCCTCCTTGTTGACGACGCCATCGTACACCCCGACGCTGGATATCTTCTTGAAAAGTTCGTACAACGCTTCCACCTCGCTCACGCTGAACGCCGTGGTTTGGGCAATGGCTTCGGGATTGGCCCAGGTGTGAGGATCCAGGTCCTTGCTTTTGGAGCCATAGCAACCCATGGGATAGCACACAATGTGAGGAACGGAGCCGCTTCACACTCCGGCGATAACACAAATGGCACTTGCAAGGGTGAAGAGGTACAGCTGCGCCATGACGACTCCCCGACTGTGGAGAAGAGTTGGGAGGGAACAACGAGAAGGAGAAGCAGAACAAGAAAGCTCATACGAGCGTTATGCCGAGCGTTATGATGATGACGAGTTGGAGGAGGAATTAGACGCGCACGAGAGCAGGTGCGGGCGCTGCCTCATGACAGTCGCGAAGATTGCACCAGGCATCGCTACAGAGAGAAGCTAATCTGAGCGGCGGCGGTGTGAAGGCTAGTTGCAAGGCAAGACTAACGCAGTGTACTATCGAGACCAGGAAGAGAAAAGATCAACTTTAGCAAGCTTCTCGAGAGTAATAAGGAAATGTTATGTTCAGCTGCTGCATCAGGTACAAAGTTCGTTATGATGCGACAAGGAGAAGAGACTTGCAAGTCCCTTCCATAGCTATGATGACTGTACCTTCACAGAAAGGATAGCCTAGCGTCGACAGGATGCACTACTTAAGGTCCATTAAACTCACCTTGTGACAACTACGACGTCTAAACCTACAATGCCGCAGTTCAGAAACACCGTCTCCCCTCCCCTCCCCTCCCCGCCCCCTACCCTACCCTACCCTTCAAGTGCTGCAGCTAAGTATAGCACGACACCAAACCCTAATACAAATCACAGACAAAACCTCACTCTCCACAGCCGGAAGAAAGTCTTCGCACAGCCCTTTTCACCCACGCAGAACCAAAAACAATTTCAAGAAGACGACTCCGTATCCACCAAACCCTAATGCAAAAAACGCAGAACCAAGCCACTATCCAACCGCAAATCGACCTCTAACTTTCAAAGCACCCAAGATCTTCATTCTAAAAGGCGAGGCAAAAACCACAAACGCGCCGTGAGGCCGACGACGACGATGATGACTCCCCACGAGCTCCTCCAAAACGCGGATTGGAAACAGCGGACGACCTCGATCGCAACGCTAACCTCTCAATAAGCTTCGAAAATCCACGACTCTTCTAAAGTAAGGTACCCCCCATGGCGCAGTGCGTGAGTGAGCTGCAGCTACTAAGTTAAGTTAAAGCGAGTGGCAAGGCCAGCCGGGAAGCAGGGCACGAAATTCAAAGCGCCAATTTATGAAAACGAGTGGCTGCTGGCTATGGTGTCCAGTCGGGTTGTACAACAAGCTCTTTTGCGAGCAACGCCACAGCATGACAGCAACACAATGATAGGTCTGGCTTCACCAGCGTTCAGGAAAATTTTGGAGCTCCCCCGGTGGCCCGGTTCATTTCCTCGTTCCACAGGAATGGGCCGGGTTTTCTTCAATCGTCACCGGTTCAGCTTCAAAAGCTTCAAAATCTATCGGCGTATTTCCTTCAATATCACTTTCTCACTAGCCAATTTCCTTCAAACTCAAATTGACACCAACTAAGGTAGTCTGCTCATAACCCCTAAAGGCCCAAGGCCTTTAGGGGTTTGAGAAACATCATTGCTTTTAGAGTGATCTAGACCTAAATGCCACTAAGTTATAGAGATTTCAATCGTACAATCTTGTAGTGTACATGTTGTAGATGACGTGGATCCAATTTGGAGTCATTTGGCCACATATATTGTTAGATTGTAATGATGTACACTAAAAATGATATTTAGTGTTGGCAACACTAATTACGAACCTTGACACTAAATATCATAAGTAAGTAACACTAAATCTAATTTCTAACACTAAATATGCTCTATGGTAAATTTGAAATCTGAAAAGGTTTACATTTAGTGTTAGAACACGTTAAAAAAATGAACTTGCAAAGGAAGCGGAGGCGGCGCATTGAAGTCCAACACAACACTAAATCCGCTACAATTCAGATTTAGTGTTGTGGCTGGTAGGGGGTTAAAACACTAAATGTCATACTACACTAAATATCATTTTTAGTGTAGTGTTGAAATAGGGATCTGAAGTTTTCCTAGCAACACATTTAGTGGTGAAAGTTGATTTTAAGAAAATAAAAATCATTCTTCGAAAAATAGCTTGCGTTATGAATCGTGTGATGGTAGTTTCATCAAACTCCAAGTTAAACTCCACCTTGTGGAATTTTTTGAAGTTGATTGGTGTTATATAGTTCACTATTCCTTTGTTTTGGGTGGGTGGGTGGGTGGGGGGTTCAGACATAGATCAAAAAGTCAGCCAAACAATGTGATTGTTGTCTACCTCAAAAAGGATAGATCCGGCTCAAAAAGGGTAGATTCAAGGGCTCAAGGAGAAGACAAGTGTCCCATTCTTGATTTTCTTAGCAAACAATATTTTCATTTTAGTAACCACCATGCATTGCAAGCTTTACCATAAATTGAAAAAAACTTGGAATGTTGTAAAATTTTAATTGAGCATTTTCAACTTCCTTATCTTTCACTGAGAACAAAAAAGTCATTATTTTGAAATAATTTCACTAAGATATGCTCTTTCAAAGCACTAGATGAGATTCAAGGCCAAAAGATGACCACTTAGGTTTGTTCCCTTTGCTATGTGTACTATCATATAACTATCAAAATAGGGTCGTTGCAAGAGACACTTGTCTTTTTTTTGTCCCCTTGCCCTTAGACAAGTAGGTTTTTGCTCATAACTTTAGCGTCTTATGTCCATTTTCTATGAAATTTGAATTGAAGGTATATATAAAAGTTTCAGACATTGAATGATTTTTTTTTTTATTTCTTAAAATTATTTTACTATTTTTAAATTGCCCCCCATTGGATGTCTTCCTTGGCCATTTTGGGGGGTTTTAGTACTATTTTTGACCCAAAAATGCAAATTGGAAGGTGAAAATTGGAAGGCTAGGAGTTCTTCTGAAGTTACACAAGCCTACAAAGAGATTTTTCAAAAATAGTAAAATGTCCACCTTCCACATGTGCTCAAAGTGCACTACCTTTGCGCACGTGCAAAGGATATAAATTTTTTTTCCCACAAATAAAAATTGTTGAAAAGAAGCATCTTTAGGTAAGGAAAAATGTCTTTTTTTCTGAGAATTTTTTGAATTTTTTAACTATTTTCTAAAAATAAAATCCCAAAGGGTCTATTTTCTTGCCTTTTTCAACGCTCTTTGACTGTGCATAACTCTTAGAGATAAATTTTTCTAGGTCTAAAATTTTCACACATTCGCTTTTTTGAATGTTTACAAATTATCCATATTTATATTTTATTTTAAAAAAATTTATTCCAAAGGCCATAGTACTTGAGTACTAAGGCCATTTTGAGCCAAAATCATTAAGTGTTTCTTGCAACTACCCAATATTATATATTAAAAAATTAATTAATTTTAAAAAATGTTTGAAAAATAAAAGATTTTAAAGAGATTTAAAAAATTAATTAATTAATCAATATTATCTAATGTGTCAATCACTTGTTCACATCAGATTGTTGGTGAGACAACGTTCCCATGTTCCCAACTACCTCGAAAACTTGCAGCCTTATTTAGGTCCAAAATCTCATCTAATGCATTTTATAAAAAATTTGACCCTTTAGAAGGCTATTCCGCTATTGAATTTTCATTCTTAGCACCTCCACGGTGCAAATACAATAAACATAAAAATACCTTTTATTTTTTAATTTGGAATTTTTTTTTAATTGCCAATCTGACATGGCACTAGTAGTGCCCTATCAAATTCCTAATTTTTTTTTACTTTTTTTCGGTTGTAAGTGCACTACTGCAATGCAGTCTTACAGCCTTCTACAAGTGCAAAGTATTTCCTAATTATATTTTTGCTTTGACCAATTCATTACCAAGAAATGAGTTGACCAAAATACATGTGAAAAATTCTTAAATTTTCTATTCTATTACAGAAAAAACTTGTCAATCTAATCAATTTAAATTTGTACAATGACCAATGAAACCACAATGGGTCATTCTACCCAATGTTCTTTTGGAGCGATATTTCAATAAAAAGAAATGAACTTATTAAAAGAATATTAGGCAATGTACTCCCCCACTTTCAATGGATGAAATCATTGATTTGCTACATGTTCTGAAGACAATATTGCTATTTTTTGGATGAATAATTGAAGTTTTGTTTGCAATTTGCATGTTTCAGTGTTTTATCTATTTAAAACATGTAAACAATTACATTTCTCCAAGAGAGATTACTTTCTTTATTAACCAAATTAAATAAATGAAAAAAAATCTTTGATCCTACATTGTTTGAGAATGCAAGAGAACAAAATTGGATCCAATACTATGAACCATAATTGGAATGATGTTTGTACTAGATCTTTCTACATTGGATTTGAGAAAATCATATGACTTTGAAAGGAGTCCGTGGAATGGGGTGCTAAGCAAATGTGGAGGTTGCACCAAAGTAAGGTGGCTTATTTCTTGGGTAGGATAGGGTTGCAATGGCCTGAAAAAAACAAAGAATTGGACAAGTGAGTACAGACCTCCCTTCCTTTGAAGAAGACTTATTACTACTTGAAGAAGGTTAACTCTAGCTTGAAAATTAGACTTGGGAATGAAGTGTGAATTCCATCCTAGATGTCTTTGTTAGGAGATAGACCATGTAAAGAACCAACATATTTCTTCCCCCAATAAATTCACAGGTCCTCATATAATGACAAAGTTCTTTGATCCCCCCTCCTTCATAGTTGAGTGCATTATAGTAATAAGCATCCTACCAACACCTTGATTTGAACTCATGACTCCCACCTTAGTACCTCACTAGTGTGCCAAGGCCAATTGAAGCCAATGAACCAAGGCTAGGGATGCCTTATTACTAAGCTAAACTTTGAATGGACTACAAGTCTATGATTACTTTTTCAACCATTGGATTCCTTTACTTTGAATGATTTCATTTTCCAACTATGCATGAATGAATTTTGTAACATTTGTTATTCCCAAATATGTCATCACATAATTATCTTCTATACGTCATAAAAAATTCATTCATTTTCTAGTATGAATTCAATTTATTGTGAATTTTGAATGAAAAGTAAAAAAACATCATATCAAACACAATATATGCTTTAAAAATCTGAAAATTTCTCCATATGTGTATATAATAGTGTGAAACATCATGGTGCAAAATCAATCTATCATGTCATTCTAAAATTAGAAAAGTAGCATTCTATGGATATAGGTCTAAAGTTCAAAAAGCAATAAGATATTTTTAGAAATTTTAGAAATTTTCAAAATATCAAATTAGAGTAAAAACTAGACTTGATAGGATTAATTTGAATAACTGAATTTAAATTTAAAAAAAAATTATTGCTACAACTCAAAGCAAGAGAAAATAGCAAAAAATTGCCAATATATACTATTGGTATTCAATGATCTATGGATTTGCCATTTTATTATGTAGGAATTTAAAGAAATATTACAAGCAAAGAATTTCCAACACCTTCTATTGAAATTGGATTCGAAGAACTCCCCTAAAGAGTTGAATGAATTTTTTTTTCCATCCATGTGACTTCCCTTCAAATCATCTAAGAACACAAAACATCCTCTCAACTTGGTTAAGTATTCCAAAGTTAACTTTGAGAGGGATGATAAGGCCCAAAAGTGGCCCATTGTTGACTTTCAAGACTACTATAGACATGAAAAATGCACCTATTGATTCAAAAATTGGATTATTCTTGGCAAAGTACCTTGGCTATTGGAATCCTCTTTTCAGAGATAATCCTATAAAGATGCAAAGGTCAAAAATGATTAATAAATGAGGCCAAAAGTGGTCAATTACTGGCTTTTAAAATTACTTTAGAAATGAAAAATGCACCTTTTCAGCTACTAATCCAAAAATTGGATCATTTTTGGCAAAGTACTTTGCTTATAGGTCTTGTCTTTTCAAGGATACAGAGGTCAAAAGATGATTGATGGATGACTTTCCAAATCACTGTAGAAATGAAAAATGCACCTATTGATCCACAAATCAAATAATTTTGGAGTGACTACTTTGATCATAGGCCAATATACATCTTTTTAAGATTAACTTAATGATTACTAGTTAGCAAAAGGGAGAATGGAAGACCTTCCATGCTTGTTTGTATTTACACTAGTAGAAAAATTCATATCCGTATTTGCAGGCAAATCAACTGGTTTACGTCAATTCGTCCTATTGGTTCGGAGAGCTTGAATTGAACACAATTTAGCATGTTTCTCTTGATCCATTCCACGTAGGATTCAGGTCATCAACCTTTGCCATAATGGAAAGCCATGAATCCTATGAAGTGTCTTTTACTCTTAACGAGGTAAGAAGTGCAGTAAAGTTGTAGTATTGACTTTGTTAGCACCATTTCCGCCTAAGTTATGGCCACTACTAAATATACATGTGCTATTTTGGGTCCAGCTTTTCAATCAAGCTACGCCTCCATGTTCTTGAACGACACGTGTCCTCATTTGGGCTTTTCAATATTTCTGGAAATATAACTAGGTGTCAAACCCGCATTCTCTATTGACCACTTTTATGGTTAATGCCGTAATTCATTTTCTATGAAGCACACATTGACTTCTTTGAACATAGCATAATCTTCCATTCTAAAAGAGGAACCTCCCAGTTCCATACAAGCACCAATTTTGAATCCCATTCATCGTTGTCACCATGATAACAACCGGTTTTCATTCTCTGTTGACAATTTCACTGTATAGACATACAACAATCCTTGATCTCATTGAAAATACTCCCAAATTAATATTGCCCCAAAATTAAAAAACACTTGGATTCATCATTTGTTGTCCCCAACACAAATCTTCACAATTATGGCCTATAAATTTCTCTTTCTCCAAATGCACTGCTACTTGCTCAAGCTAGTCACTAATCTTTTGCTGCTAAAAGCAAACCTATAGTGGACCATGCACAAACTTCCTCACGCTAACACAAAAAAAAAAAAAAAAACCCTGCTCTGCATCCTCGGTGGTGTTCTCAAATTCAAATTCTCATTGTAGACTGCAACTCCGTTCAATGAAGTTGTCCAGAGCGAAAGAACCTCACAATTCCCTTTCTTCCAAACCTTTCCCTGCACAATGAAAAAAACGTCTGCGATTTAGTATGATTCCTAATGTTCTACGAACGACTAGCAAAAAATTATGCCAACAGTGTTCCAGCGTTTGCTTAGACATTTTCATGGTACACTACTTATAAAATGTTTTAGATTCCAAACCTACTTAATGATCCAATACAAGCAAACAACACTGCAAGTCGATCATAGGCAGGTCAAACAAATTAAATAAAGATCCAACCATAGAAAAGGCGTGCATTATGGATTGGAGGCACTTCAACATTTTGAAGGTCTGTCAATTTCATGGATACCTATTCAAATTCAGTGCTATGATGACTTCATTAGCAATTCAACATGCACATAAAGACGCACCATAAGTTGAAATTCACATTAATCTTACAAACCTTGTTATTCCACTGCCCTAATAATTATTCAAAACAAATAATTGGAACCACATGTCATTCACCCAACTCCAATATGACTTCATCTATCCGAACCATACCTAATTAGCCCTTCCGTGAACGCAATTTTTGTCGACCAAAACTCACGGATGAAACCCTTTTGGAAATGGCACCGCTTTGTCCATGAGAATCTGAATGAAGACCTACTCCATTGCTACTCTGCACCCATGATCTTTATGCATTATGAACTCTGTAGTACAAAACAGTGGAAATAACAGTGACCAAAAACATAACTCAGTATGCTTCAATCCATCACATACAAACATTTGGTACAAAAGAAAGTAATTATAACTACAAAAACAATTGCAATAAAATAAATGGTGACGGAGCTTCAAGATGAACGAAAACATGTCAAAGTAATAAATGTCCAAGTCAAACAAATGAGCTCCAAAGGTTGAGTACGACATACACATACTTTTTTATGCTCTTCACTTACTTCTTGTCTACAAATTCCTTTGTCATCATGTTCACCATCCTGTTTACCAGACAAGCATTCTGGTCTTGCAATCGCCAATTCTTTCTCCTTACCTTTCACACTGCTAGCCTCTTCTTGCGACATTATGGCGCCCTTAGATATTAAAGCCACCGCGGCCTGCAATTCAACAATTTTTGATTCCAGTCCCTTTACATAATCCTCTTCCAATGAAATGTCTTTGGATGTGCTTGCTTCAAACGTCCTTGCTTTGAATGTGCTCTACCGCATGCTTCGTTTTGCCTCTACCCCCTCAATCTCCAGTTTCCCATGTGCCTTCGTCAATGATTTTGTTTCAGCCGCTCTTCATGCGTATCCTTTGTCTCTTTGCATTTCATTGAACACTTCATCATAATCTGGAGATAACCCTTTTTGTGATCAAAGAAGTCCCCTGATGCTGTCCTTGCCACGAGGACCGGTTCTTCCAAGAGTTATTTTGCAGCTATTAGTATGCTTCATTCTCTCTGACTTCTTGGTGTGTGAAGGACACAGCCTAGTTCGCTCCAATTTCTTTCAAAATATTGTCGTCAAATCTTTTTGGGCAGTCACCTCCAGCATCCATTTTTTTCCACAAAGAATTTCTCCATTGAGTTATTGCTTGTCCAACAAGTTGTCTGGTATGTATAGGGTCCACCGAACAATTGTAATCAAAGTTCTGGCGCAATTGGTGTCGTAAGATAGACATTTTTGTGGGTGGCTGCTCACGCACGTCCATCACTGATGGATCCAGACCTCTGGCTAGCTTATTCAAGTCTGCCTTCCAAGCTGCCTTTCCATCCCCATATGGTATTCCAACGTGACTCACTTGTAAATAGTATGCTTTCTGTCCCTACTTCTCCCGACTGCGCACACGACGCTCTATGAGTTTCTGCCAATCCCTCCTCTCTTTCTGCATTATTGTCTCGGACTTGACTTCCACAAATGCTACGTCACCCACCTCTCTCTGTACCTCCGAGTCACTATTGCTGGAACCCAAAGGTGGTGTGCGCTGCCTTCGTCGACGCGAATCCTTTGAATAGTTAGTCCCGGACTTAGACAACGATTTCGGACTCTGATCATGTGCTACTGAGTACTCCTCCTCATTGCCATGACGTCCTTGCAATCCGTGATCAGAACTACGACGATGTTGGCGAGAGCGTCTATGACTTCCTCGATCAGAATTGCTGCTTGAAGACTTGTACCGAAGGCATTTCTTCCTTCTCTCTTCCCTGACTTTCCTTCCACCATCGTGGTCCGCAGAGGACCTCCTACTTACCTTCCTTGACAGCTACCGCATTTGTGATTGTTTTTTGGAAGATTTCTCTTCTAACGACCTCCTTTGATTACGATGTTGCTGTCTAATGCCTCCATTTTGTTCCTTTCTCCTATACTATAAACACAACACAATCCTCGTCACATTGAGTTAGTTCAGGGATGTATTTCCACCAGACTTCATACAAGAATGTACAAACAACCTGCCATCATAGTCTAGGGCCATTCAAATGCACTGCAATCATTGGAAAAACAGATTCACGCCATGCACTGCAACAGTAAGTTAATGAACAAATTAAGTAACAACTCATGCTTAGAAGAACATGAGGTGACAAGGTGCAAATTGTACCTCGTCTTCTCCAGATGATACTGAACCACTACTCCAGCACTTCATATGTAATAACATCACTTGGTCGCCACGAAGTTCGGTTTCATTGACCTTATCCATGTTTTTGCTCCGCTTTTTCTTGTAAGTGGACCCTAACCTCGACCTATGTTTTTGTTGACCTGGTTCGCCTCCGTCAAAAGAATCTAGATCAAATTCCAGCAAAATAACCTTACCTTGAAGTTCAGATTTCTCCTTTCTCTAACGATTACTAAACTTTGGGCTTCCATTGTTGTTGTCAATTGAAGGAACCACCTTCTCCGTCACGAGCGCAGCCTTTCTTGAACTTCCTTCAATAGCTCAAATCAATTGGAGCTTCAGTGAATATTATACAAATTTACTCTACAGCACATAAATGGTTGCATTTGAAAAGGGTATACCAGACCCTGTGTCTAATGGCCTATACAAAATCCAAAAGGGATCACATAGAGATCCTACATGGACATTTGCAAACAAACTACAAAGCAATCTCTATGGACTATCAACATTTTATATCCCCTAGAGGAAGACAAATGTAATGTATTCACGCACCAATATGAGAGAAACAATATAGCAATGACAAGTACCACACAATACAAATGGTCCACAACATAAAAACAAGTACAATACAACTCATGAAGTCACCTTCCTTTTGTTGAATAACAGAGACATTTGAACTATTTCTTCTATTGGCCTCCACTGCTCCCACATGCAGAGGTGACTGTTATTTCAACGCCGACTGCGAGAAGCTGGCTGGAGTTTGGATTTAAGGGGGGTCTTTTTCGTTCCTTCCTCCCCTAGTCTCTTTGCGCTACCAATCTCTGTCTACAGCGGGATCATTGTTTCCTTTGTCATACTTGTTCCTTTAGATGCCTTACATTGATGAGAATTTTGAGGCCTCTTCTTGGTACTCCATTGTTTAAAGGTTTCTTTACTCCGTACCATCACTTCTTACTCGCTTGGAGGAAATCGACTTCTACTATTCCTGCTTCAACAGCACGTATAATAATTTGTGAAATGAAAATGTCCATAACAAGACAAAGGCATTTGCAAAATCCAACACATGCTACTAATTTTTGAAGTACCAATCCTCTCAGACTACATGCTACAATTCTAGATCATACTGGATGCAATATTCTTTGTCAAGAACTGAACCTGCCCACTACAATTAAAGCACAATTACGGCAAAATTCAAAAGCCTACAATATGAATTATAGCATACTGAGTCTTTCAATTGCTCATCCAAGATTTGTAAACGAGGATGATTGCTTCAAAAATAAAAGCAAAAACTCCTGAGATATGAAATTGTACGTACGCATAACAGCCACCAAAACAACAATCAAAGGAAAAATTTACCTTTATCAAAGAAGATAGAATTGCAATGTGAAAATGCTCTGGCAATAACGTCCAATAAGCATGAGTTTATATCCAAGTGTGGTTGCCACACGCACAGCAATGTTCATGTTAACACGTTCAAACAAAAATATAGCAATATGAGAACAACATTTGATTTTCCACCCAAACAAATACTATAGTCAATGATGGCATTTCATTTCGTGTTTCTAAATCACTTTCATACTGCATCTTTAGGTATACAGGAAGGTTTACAGTACCATGCCATCAACCAAATTACTTCATACAAAAGAAAATAATTCCACGTGGGCAATTTCAATCTATACATAAAAGCCCTAAAAGAGTTAGCCATAGAGAGATATGTGAAACAATTCCAATGCTCTTCACACATGAAATGTGAACTCATCGTTCTGCAAGGATACTGATATGACTGTTAAAAACCAATCCTACTACCTTCTAAATCTACTTATGCTATAGCAAGAGGTGGGCAACTATCCTAACATGACAATTTAATGCTACAACAAGAAAAGTTACTGGCTTTTAAGTGCCCTCATGGCTAACATGATTGCTTCCATATCCATTGGATTTTCAAACACAACATTACTTATGAAACTTCAAGTTTAGGAACATGATCATGGAAATAGAATCATATCCTACATTTTCACTGAAATGAAGACTTAGATTTCAATACAAAAGCTCACTGGAATAAAGACTTATGATTTCTTCTTGAATTGTCCAATTTCACTAATATTCCAACAATGACGACCCACACAGTATTTTGACTAATATGCAGTCACTACTATGTGAGTGAACACTACATGTAAATCAAGCAATGGGGGTCAAGTTTTCATGCACAATGTTTCCATAAGAAGGGAGCGCATCCTACTTCTCACTAACCACTGTGGGTTAGGTAAAAGTGCCTAAAATCTATCAACAAACGAGTGCTTCCGCTTTGCTGAATAAAGAATCATAATGGAAATCAGAATTCTTTCATCACCAATTGAAACCTTCAACAATCCAAAACAAACAAGATACAACTACACAGCTAGAAATCACTTTCAAAAAAAAACCTTATCTATAGTGAAAAGGAGAATGAGAGCCCCAAAACACATAGGTCACTTGATCCGAACACAATTCTAATAAAATTTTGATGGAGAAAAATTTCCATTACCTTATCTTTTAAAGCTTTTGTGGTGGTAGATGCCCAAGTCCATGTAGGTCCACGCTATCATGGAACATGTAAATGACACTACATTGCAAGTACTGCAAGAGGTCAGCAAGTGCTACTTTCGGCTACCAAACTACATTAAAACTTGAAAATACAAAATCAAACCCTCCCACTTGCAGCGTACTTTGAAAGACCTAAAATCTCAGACAACATAAGAAGGAATAGTTCACAACAGGTGCCTCCCTCACTTTCACTAAATCTCGCTTTCATGGCAGTTCATATGTTGGAATTGAAATCGCCATCTATGCAAATAGGAGAGTTGAATGTAAACACGAAAAAATATTTAGTGGACAACGATAGAACAGTACATTAACACCACTCTCTTAGAATGCTCCAAATCTGCTACTTACTTTTTTCCTCAAGCATCTACCACATGCAGAGAAGTTGCTATTTTTTGACTCCTTATCCAGTGGCTGACCTTCATTATATGCAAATTCCGCCGCGGATTACGCTTCTTTTTAGAAAAAATCCTATTTATTAAGTGACCTAAAGCTGCTAACCTAGTGCAAAATTGGCGCACAGACATCACCGTCCTCACAATTGCAGTCTACGCATTCGGCGTTCAATGCTCACCAAATTAAACATGCAATACTTTCGGCTAATATGTAGGCCGCCTATATTTGAAACCTTTGTTAGTGACTGCACAACTTAACCCAGTTGTAAAACTAGTAGGTGACAACTCAAAAGAAACTCAAACCTACTGATATAAGTAGAGACCATTTTTAGGCTGACTTCAAACTTTAGCAACTCCTAAAAGACGAGGCTGCGACAATTCCCTACATTTTCATCTAGTGGAGAAAGTTGCCCAAGATTAGTAAGAACATCAATCACAGCCGACCTATAATAACGTGCCTTCAGGTTCAACATGCAGCGCCATGCGAAGGATTGAAAATTCACATGAACATCTCCATTCTATTATGCGCTCCAGTACTTAAAGCTCTAAGGCCTTCCATTCATGAAAGTTAAAAATCACCCTAAAAATGAAGTTCGAACTGAATGAAAGCACACTGCAAATATTGGGTCCACACTACGATAATACCTGTGAACGGGTAAAGCAATGATTTAACTCTAATAAACACTCAGTAAGAGCAACAGTGCACTCTCCAATGCTATTTATAAATGGAATGTCATGAAACTAAAAATCAAACTCTAACTCACATGAGCTTCAAGACGATGCTATCTCCGTTGCCATCCTCCCCACCCGTGCAACATTCGATTTGCAATGCCATCAGAGTTGTTCTCTGCCACTTTGCAATTGATCGTGCTCTGTAGTTACACAAACAGGTGAGTGGTGTCGTCATTTTCTAAGGACTATAGCATTGTGCATGCTAGTGAAGGTAGATGTATTTGGATAAAAATTGCATGATTGTCTCCTTTGTCTACATGATATTCATTTAAAGGTTAATGATGTAATTTCTTGCACTTGAAGTTCAGTCTCTTTAACATCATCCATCATGATCAGTAATGGCTTCATGGTTGTGACACTTGGTAGTAGCACATCACATCATTCAATCAATAATTAACAACTTACAAATTACGCTCAAATGGCAGTATGGAATTTGATTGTAGTTTTTTATTTGAATCAGATATTGAGATCTCGCCCTTGTCAAGTTCACGGTAGCAGACATGGTGAAAGATATGCATTTTCGTCACTATATGGTATTTTGGGCAATCGCACTGCATTTTTTTTTATCTACAATAAGTCCGTGTCTTTGCTGTGAACCTGGACGCGTTTTTTTGGTTATATGGTAAGGTAGAGATTAGAGAAGAAATAAAAGTGTCTTGAGAATCGTGCCTTGACTGTTGCACCCCAAAGAACCTATTGTAGTACTACATGTGCAAATGCATGACGTTGTAGGAATGGTAGACGCTCTTCGGCTCGACTGTATTTTATGTCTAAAATAGATCACTAGAAGAAAACTGGGTTCTACTTGACAAAACAATATCAAGTAGTTTTTGTTGAGGTCACCATTTATAATACAAAATTATGTGTTTCAAAAACAAAATTATGCATTTCAGTTGTCAAAAATTTGCGTTTTACTTGTCAAATTCTATGTTGAAACGTTGAAACGCAGAATTCTATGTTACATATGGAGAACTCAACAAAAACTACATGATACTATTTTGTTGACTCAACAAAAACTACTTGACACTGTTTTGTTGAGTATAATGCAGTTTTTGTCAAGTAAAACGCAGATTTGACATACATAATGCAGTTTTTGTCAAGTAGAATGCAATTTTCTTCTAATGAGATATTGGATCTTGCGGCTGAGTAGCCAAATCCATAGACACTGTGGTGCAGATAGAATAACAATCCTCCAAGACGCTCCGCTGTCTAGGAAGAAATGCAAACGTCATGCATGGTCCGACTCCAACGAGGAGGACAAAAGTTTATTGAACCCTAGAAAACGACCACAATTTGCGGTCAAAGAGAGTCTTCCGTCTAGTGCACTAAAGTCGGACAATGACGATGCCATGGACTCTTCCACATTGGCGAGGTATATGGGGAGTTTTCGAGCGGAAGTAGAGAAAATGTTGGCAGAGGATGCAGAATTAATTAGAAGCTTTGCAGTATCACAAGTTCATATACTCCCAGGTAGTGAGGACTTCGAAAAACTGGTTGAAGGTAGTGAGGATTGGGGGGTTGCCGGTAGAGCTATGTCCCATCTCCCATCGATTTCCACAAAAATATGTTTGGCTGATATCTTGAACGGAGCAAAAAAGTGAAATGTACATTTTTTCTTTGAAAAAATGACGGCACTATATCGTGCAATTCTTCTTCTTCATAATTATGGTTTTTGATGTTATTGTGCCTTGTCCCTATTACGTTGTTCAATAGGTATTCGAGCAATGTACCATTTTTGTTTGAATTAGTATTAGAGATGTTCTTACTTCTTCCTTGCTGTTTTCAAATTTCCGTCATACTCAAGCAACCTTGGGCCTCCCAAATATGCCACAGTCAATAAACGACAGTTTTTTTACATTCATTTGTTTTTTGTTATCAGTTTCTCAAGCACATGTAGTGATGTTTGTTTTTGCAAAATCCATCGGACATTCACTTCATACTCTGTGATTTGTGCACGGTTATTTTTAAAATGCAGGTGAATCATTATCCAAAGCACTTGTTATGTCTTTTTTGTAAACCACTGAAGCAGTGGTTGTCAAGAGTTTCTGTTGTGTAGGGCACTATCCTTCAATTGGAGTGTAATGCCTTCCTGTCAACAAGCAAACCCTTTGAACTTGAGAAGGTATGTTTTGATTTTTAAACTCTGTAATGTCACTGCAAATGGAACATGGAACTAACGTTTTGAATGTAGGTCACCGTGCTTGTATATGAAAGTCCAATGTACCGATTTGAACCGTTATAGTTTTGAATTGCATAATTATTACTATGGAAGAAGAACACACAACTTGCATATGGTCACATTGGTATTAGTGAAGCTCTTCAAGTGATCTTTTTAAATATAGGTTTTCTGATTTAGTCCCTGCTTGTAAAGCAGGATGAGACCAAGAAGACATAGGGCAGCATATCACACTGAGCGTGCAATTGCTGCCAAACTCAGTGTTCCAGAGTATCTTTGTGCGTGTCGGCAATGCCAAGGAGCGAGAGTTCTTGCACTTGGCACTGTTGCAAGGCATCATAGAGAGCACGGTCGAGACCCTTTTCTCCCATATCCTATTTTGGTATGTTTCCTGACTATGTTTCACACAATGTGAGTTTGTAAAAAAATCATGACAATATTCGGGACTTTGTACGTCTCTGAGTAATGTATCAACCCTAAAGTCAGTTTGGGTCTATAATGAATACGCAATGACAGTGCTAGTACTACTACGGCCATAGTGCACCCATGTTGAAGTTTAATTTATTACCCTGTACTTTTGTTAAAGTATTGTAGATGATTGTTAAAATTTCTAGAAACTAAATTCCTAAATTAAAGAGCAATTTCTTGGAAGATGTATGGTTATTTTTTTAATGTCCAATCTGAACATAAACTTAGAAACAAAAACACTGGTTAGCTGGTTCTTTAGGCTACTGTTATTAATGGCTTGAAACTAGATTTGAACTACAATATAAAAAAAAATAGCTCTAGGTTATGTAAGCTACTTGTTTTAAAATTTTATTTGAAATTGAAGCTAGCAGAGAGATGAAAAACCTTCATTTGAGGTTCTTTTTCTTGGTCAAATTAATTTTGTACGTGAACCAGACCTTCTGAAAAAGAAATCGTTGTTCCGGATTATTTATGGTATTTATTGGGCATGTTGTAGTCCTTAATCATTGTGCTTTCTGACTGGTTATTTGGGCTATTTATATGAATTTCCTAAACTTGAACTCCTAAAAAACAGAGCTTAGACGGTGGCAACTAAATTTCAATAAGGCTTCTTTGACTTGGCAAGATAACACAAAGCACAACTGTCTTGTGTTTCAGTTGATTGGAATTCCAAATACCACCAATGGACCTCCATGGTGGTATTAAGGAACTTAATGAAATGTTTTTTTTAAATTAATCAATAAAAGATACATATTGAATTGACTGTCTCTTTGTTAGCAGACCATTGACGGAAGCAACATACGACGTCCAAGCTCGCCAAGAGATGATGCAGAGGAAAATTATGTCCAGAGGGAGAATTACCAGGAGGTCCCAGAGTTTGTATGGTCACGGCGCACTGAGGTGAATGTTGACGAATTGGTGCATGAAGCGTACAAAAGAGCAAACAAACTGCATGCGCAAGCCAAAGTGCATGAGAACATGCAGCCTCTAGATGCCGATGCATACCTTGGCGAGGATTTAGACATGACGAAAGGGGACATGGAACAGTTACTGAGGGAGTTTGCAACTGCTGTTTACGAAAATTGTCCCGTAAACTGTTTGCAAGCTGGGATCATATTGCTGAATATGTGTAACCTGTATGGAGTGCCTCATACCTTCTTGGATGAATTGTTAATGTTTTTAGCTGGTGACTTGCTACCAAGATCTAATCGCCTTCCACGCAATATTTATGAAACAAAAAGAATGGTAATGCAGATGGGGTTAGAACACCAGGCTATACACTGCTGCCTCGACGGGCATGTTTTATATGAAGGTGCTAATCGAGAAACCTTGTGGATTGCCCCACTTGTCAGCAACCTCAATATATACCCGGCTCTAATCAAGTTCCACGGAAGGTCTTTAGATATTTTCCTCTTGTCCCCCATTAGCAGAGTCTTTATCGTTGTCCTGAGGTAGCCAAGTTAATGAAATGGCACGCGGCAAATCATTCAGAAGATGGACTCATGTGTTCCATTGTTGATAGTCCCTAGTGGGCTTCCCTTGGAACTATTGATACATCTTTTGTAGCCAAGGACACAAATGTATACATAGGTTTAGTTGAGGATGGTGTGAATCCTTTTGGGAATCAGTCCATCAAACACAGCTCATGGCCAGTTCTCATAGTCTTGTACAACCTTCCGCCATGGTTGGCAACGAAAAAGTTCTTCATATCTTTGACAATGGTCATACTAGGTACATCTCAACTCTACATAGGTAAAGCATTGCATGATTTCGTCCATGCTTATATTCATTGTAATTCCCGTGTATATTTTTTTGGTCAAGCGATATGCTTTGAATTATACATGAGCATATTTGTAGTTGTTGTTGTATTCAATTTTCGTAAGTAACGATGCATGTAATAATATTTTACATTGCAATTTATAAACAGGTGAGAAAGCGCCGACTCCGCTGGCATTTGATGTTTTCCTTCGCCTTCTTTTGAACAACTTGAAGAGATTGTAGGCAGGTGTCTGTGCTTGGGATGCCTCTCTGGTAGAAGAACACTGCCACTTCATGATGAGGGGAATTTTATTGTGGACGGTGAATGACTTCCTTGCATACAGTTTGATTTCCGGGCAACAAGTTAAAGGTTACCAAGGCTGCCCCGTCTGCATGAGTGGAACATGCGCCGAGCACTCAGCGATGTTGAAGAAAATGTCCCATGTAGGTTTTGGCCTAAAGAACACCATTTCTGCTATGCTAAAATGGCATTCAATGGTGAGCAAGAGTGGCATGAAGCCCCAAAGAGAGTGGGTGGGGAAGATATTTGAAGAAGTGGTGAAGAGAGGGAGCTTTATATTTCAGATGGAAGTGCAGAGGATGGAGAGAATGATCCAGTGAAAAGTCATGGCGTCAAGCAACTAAGCGTCCTTTTTGAACTACCCTACTGGGAGGTATGTTACAAATTTATTTCTTTGAATGTCTTCATTGAATTATCCTTAGGAATATGTATTGGTTGTTAATAATGTCTACAAATATACCCCAAGATTTTTGTTTGTTGTGGACTGCTAATTTGCCGTAGAATGTACAGCATATGTAGAAGTGCACAAGTATATGGAAGTAGTCTAGGTTGAAATGTGTTACTTTCTTTTATAAAATCAAAGGCTAACCAAAGAAGTAGGGTCTGAAATTGAGACTGTGTAAGGTTTTTTCATTTTGTAGAGTATATGTTTTGGGGGATTTTGTAACTCTAATTTGAAATCAATCATTATCATGGCATGAAGGTATGAAATTTCAAGGTAATGAAACTAAATATGAAGCTGCAGGCATGACATGTGAGTCATGTTTGAATTTAATAAACTTCAATAACGTAAACTACAAAGAGGCTAATTGAAATTGTTTTTGGACTTCGCTTCTTTATTTTTCTAAGAACTTATGTATTGCAATGTGATTCTTCTAGCTTTGTATAAACATTAATATGGTAATTAATTGAGTTTTTTTACAAGGAAGGTCCGTGCACATTATAAATTTAATATTGAAGCTTCATTTTCTATGCACTTACAATTGTCAGTATATTGCATTACTTTGAAGGTGAGTAATGTTGTTCATTTATAGTGAAATGTACACGGTCAAGGGCACATGGATGCATTGGACGATGGAGACATGATGTTTGTATTGGAAGACAGGACTCACAACATATCAATGTTAGTATTAAGCAATCTTGTTAATGAGGAAAATGGAGAGAATGAAAATTAGCCAGCTAATGTTGATTTTTTTTTAGCAGTCTCAATTCGGCAATTGAAGAAGAGACCTATTTGTTTATGTTGGTTATGAAGTATGGAATTTGTTTATGACCTTTCAAATGCTTACATAGAAATGGGTGGTTTGAAAATTGTAGAAATTACCGGTATGCCATTTGGTCAACTGTATGCATACGGAGAAGAATGTTTGTAAAAACATTTTGAAGACTTTGCTTGGAGAAAAGGACAAGTCAGCGACACGTGCCAACATGCAAGTGAAGGGAATATGGGAGCATTTGTGGTTAAAGCCCTTGCCTAACAATCTAAACAAGTTTTTCATGCCTGATGCTCCGTATGTCTTGAGCAGCACTAACCGTTCAACCTTTCTAAAGAATTTTGGGAGCATAAAAACTCCCACAAGGTATAACTCAAACTTGGCAAACCATATAGCGGATGGGAAGATTCATGGATTAAAGTCCCATGATTATCATGTTCCTGTGCATCAACTTTTGCCTGTCAGTTTAAGAGGTCTTGGAGATGCACGGGTAACATGCATAGTGATTCGTTTGTGCAGATTGTACCAAAAATTGTGTGCAAAAGGTTGTGGACCCAGCCCAGAAGGAGGAATTGATAAATAATGCTGCGGAGGTACTTTCTTGCATGGAGAAGGATTTTCCTCCATGTTTCTTTGATATCATGGTTCATCTGACAATTCATTTGGTAGAGGAGTTGTCTATCTGTGGACCTTGCCATACGCGTTGGATGTATCCCTATGAACGGTATTTCAAGGGATTGAAGGGATTTGTTCAGAATTTAGCAAAACCGGAAGGAAGCATCGCTCAAGGCTACCAAGTGGATGAAGCTCTAGGATTCATCACCGAGTGTATGGCAGCGTATCAGCCAACCAGTCGTTGGGTTTGGGATGCAAAAGAAGACCCGACAATGACTGATGAAATACTTGAGGAAAAAGGAAAACCAAGAAATTTGTCTAATGAACTACGGAGTTGGATGTATACTTTTGTTTGCAAAAATGCGGCTGAACTAGAAGACTATTGGCAGTAAGTTATTGTCCATGTAATTTAAGTTTTGTTTGAAGTTGAATGATTATATTAATGTTAAAGTTGAACAAATAAACTTCAAAGAACGAATGGGTGACATTAGTTTGGAGTCTATAGATATAGAAATGTGTGCATATTTGTCTTGGTAGTGTGTAGAGAAATGTCAAGAAAAGTGTCATGCATTTGATGTTTGTGAATTTATCCCATGCATTGACAAGGAAGAGTAATATGCATTATAAAGCTGGCCGTAATGTCAAGAATGTAATGGAATAAAAAAGTGTTGGTAGAATTGAGTCCCTAAATCCCCATTGGATATCCAAATAGCATGCAATTTGTCAATGTCTTTTCATGTCCGTTATATGGCATGAATTGGTTATTGACATATTACAATGATGATTGGATGGTATATTGCAGTGCTGGATTTCCATTCTCATGGAAGTTTTGATTATTGAAAGGGCTTCAATTGTATGCAGTGTTTTTTAATAGGTTTTCTGTGTTCCTGCAGGCAGTATGAGGCATTTTGTTTGGAGAAAACTGCTGCCCAAGACATATTCCATCATGATCACCACAGGTGCTGTGGGCGTCGAGCAAAACTATTTTTGCCTGAGTTGTCGGAGCCACCAGTGTTTCAAGACTAGTTAGAGTTGCAGGTTCGCTTGGACAAAATGGATGAGTCATTACCATTACCATCAGAAGAGGTCATGAACTTGTCAAGGCTACCTTCTAAGCACGCAACAAAGTACAAGAGCATGTGGGCTTTTGGAAATCACGTTAGAGTGCAAGCCGTGGAGTCTCAACTGAAGACTTGTGATTCTGGTGTAGCTACAGCTTTCCGTCGTCCCTGTCAGTCTGGTTTGGAAGACATCAATCATGTCTTTGCTGATATTGAGTATGTTGGTCATGTTCAAGAGATTGTGGAACTCAATTACGGGGGCTTATGTGTGGTTGTTCTGATTTGTTCATAGGTGTGTGCAAACTATTGAGGAAATAGTGCCACGGTTAAAAAGGATAAATGGGGTTTTTCTATAGCAAACTTTGAGCGCATGATTCCTCTAGGCTTGGACTTGTTTGCTTTCCCTTTACACATTGATCAGGTATTTTTCAATGATTTGCAAGAAGAACCAGGTTGGAAGGTAATCCTTTGTAAGGAAGTGAGAGGGAGGAGAATAATTGGGAATGGAGGTGCAGAGGAAGGAACAGGCATGTTTTATGCAGAGAAGAACATTGATCATTTGGCCCTCCAACCACCCACTATTATTTTTGAAGAAAATCCAGAAGTTCCAAGAACGGGACGGCGTGTCCGGAGAGAGAATTTGGCAGCTAAGTGGGTAGAAGAACAAAATTTGGTCTACGACGAAGACGTAGGAGATTCCAGACCTTCAGACAACGAGTGAAGCTTCATTATAAGAATGAAGGAAGAGCAGTCATTGTGCCCTTTGAGATCAGAGTATTGCCGTTGACTAGAAGGCATGTCCTGTGACTAAGTAGGTGGATTTGGTGGTAGAGCATGAGTGTGTGTTTTATTTACGTAATAAGTGCAAATATTTTTTTTTATCCGTTTGAATTATTTAAGTAATAGAAGGTTGGAAGTGAAGCATATTATTCCGTAGGAAGCTTCTAGTTAGAAACATCCGAGTATTTAGTTCATATATTATTATTTGAATTAATTTCAAATGATGTACAATAATAGAGTGTTTGAGAGGGCAGTGTAAATGAGGTTAGTATAGTGGACTGCATTTTTGTACCCGAGCAGATGCAAGCAACCTGGGTTTTGATTTGAAGGTGCAGAAGCTTTTGTTTATCCTCTCCTTTATTAAAAAATTACATTTTACATATATTGTCTCATTTTAACATGTTATAATTAGCAAATTAGGTTTTGCTAAATAAAAGGCTGTAGCAAAAGAAATAGATAGTGCTTCCGCAATTTTGCAAAAGAAGTATTTTGCAAGTTTGGAAAGCTACGCTAAAGTTACATTAATTAAAAAAGTCGAGGATGCGGTGCATGAAATTACAGAACTTTGACCGTGAATGCCAGCATAGGAGGCAAGGGACAAGTGGATGGCACGTGTACAAGCGATGTAATTGTACAAAGCTCAGAAATTGTGGTGGTAGGACTGTGTTGATTTTTTCTTGGGTGTTGCCAAATCAATAGGCCGAATTTAAAAAAAGCCAAATCAATATAAATTTGTTGATACTCTGTTGATTAGGGTAGGCCATTCTAGTAGTGTTACACATCCATTCATTCAAATTGATCTTTGTGTAGTAAAGACTTATGGCCAGAAAAAACTGGCAACTAGTTCAAAGTTAGCTGGTGAAAAACACCTGTTGCATTTTAAAAACAAAGGATGTAAAACTAGAAGGAAATTTTATAGGGCTGGAAATCAAACAGTACATGGGAAAAAACATTGCGTATTTTAACCACTTTTTTTCTACACTTAATGGATTTCAATGATGTTTCATAAGAAACAGTGGCTAGTACCTAGATGGGATAGAGATACTTGGATGATGTGGAGGGAAGGCATTAGGCTTGCTTAGAGTGGTTGTTGGCCTTGGCCTTGGCAATATAGCTATTGGGGTTAAAGATTTGGGATTTAACTCATCACTTCAGTAGATGCTACTGTTTTGTAGAAGAATGCCATTAATTTTTGTCACTTATTCATTAATCATGAGTGGTACCAAAAAAATTATGAGTGGTAAAAGGGCAACTAGAAAAACCAATTCAAAAAGGTGAAAACTTTGATTTCTAATATCTTTTGATTTAATTTATTCAAACTTTTCAGTACCATTATCAACTCCATCTTGAGTTGAGAGGATCCTTGGTCTTCATAGAATGAAGGGCTATGCCATGTTCAATTTCCTACTTGGGATATTAATCCATAATGATCCAAGGGGGGTGTACTTCCAAAATGGGCCAAAACAGCCAAGAATTTGAGCAATTTGTTTGCTCCTTTTTTCTTCAGATTGGATAGAATGTAACCATTGAATTTTGAAGTTCACATGGAGAGTGAGTACCTCAAAGTATTTCAAATTATTTGACAGCATGGTTTAGTAGATATTTAATTTTGAAGTTTTATTTGGATCAAAGGAAAAACAAGGTAGTGCACTAGCTTTCCATTGACGTCTTTGGAGATCTAATGTGGTTCATTTGACTCTTGACACTGGTAATCAAGGTTGTCTTGTCAAACATATTAGAGGGGTAGGACGTCTGACATTACATGTCGTATAAAACAAAAGTGTCAAACGGGCGTTTGTGAACCACCATATTGGTTCACTTTCTAGATTGTAGAAAATAGAAACGTTATGTATAAATTTCTAAGTCTAAAAGGTTAGTACTTTGGATTAAGCCATGATCACAAATTAGAGAGTTTTTTGTAAGATAGGAATAGGAACTTAAGGAATTTAGAGTAAAAATCTCAAAATGCAATTAGGAAAAAACAATGAGAAAAGTCTAGGGAAAAAATATGGATTTAAACCAAAAAGACTTTAAGCTAGATTTGGTAATGTAAACAAATTAGACAAATGGTAAAATGTTTAGAAAATGAAAACAAAATTCTACAAATAGAAATTGTATTGAGAGAAGAACACAAAGGCTTTGTATTCCAATGAAAAGAGGACACAAACAAGTACAAGGAAGAGGTGAAAAATCCAAGCAAGGGGTTGCCCTCTTATACTATTCTACTAACAAGTGCCATGACTAACCTTATGGGTTATATCAACATAGAAGGTTACCCCTCTCTAATATCACACTGTCCCTTTCTAATATCACGCTGGTTGGCTACAAACAACTCCTAACTAAAGTCACTCTCTAACTTCAACACTCCCACTTTATTTGTTGCCAAACAATGTCAAATCCATCTCTATGTGAAGAACTTCATAGCGAGGCTTTGCAAGAGCCTTGATAAGCACATCCGCCACCATGCGCTCTGTAGATATGTACCTCATTTCTATTACATTGCTTTCAGCCTTCTCTCGAATGAAATGGTGTTGAATGTCAATATGCTTATTCCGAGAATGGTGAGTCGGGTTCTTTACCAAGGCAATGGCGCTTTGATTGTCACACATGATAGGTGTGCTCTTCTCTTGCTCAAGGCCAACATCACTCAACAACTGTCTTAGCCAGATCGCCTCTCTTGTGCCTTGACTAATGGCCATGTATTCCGCCTCGGTGGTAGACAATGCAATAGTGGGTTGCTTCTTCGAATTCCACGAAATGGCACTATCTCCAAGCATAAATACATAGCCCGATATAGACTTGCGATCGCTTGCATCTCCAGCCCAATCTGCATCACAAAAGCCTACCAATGCAAGACTCTTGCCTCCAAGGACCAATTTGGCCTCCAATGTGCCTTGGAGGTATTGCATGATCCTCTTCACCACAGCCCAATGCTTTGGACCGCTCTTGGCCATATGTTGGCTCACCACACTCATGGGAAATGCAAGATCAGCCCTTGTGGCTACCATGGCATACATTAAGCTCCCCACCGCAGTTTTGTATGGTACATCTTGCATTTCCACCTTCACAGCTTCATATTCCTTATCCGTGAGCTTCTCCAACTTTGAATGCACATCAAGTGGCGTGCCAATGGCCTTGCACTCCTCCATGTTGAAGCGCTTCAACACCTCCTTAATGTACTTGCTTTGGTTCATGGTAATGGTGCGCGTCGCCCTTTGCCTTTGAAACTCCACGCCAAGGCAATAGTGTAGCTCACCGAGGTTACTCATGTCATACTCGCTCTTCAACATGGCTTTGACCTCCTCCATTATCTTCATGGTGTTTGTCATGATGATCAAATCATCCACATAAACGATGATAATCACCAAGGACTCGTTTGTTTGCTTGATGTAAAGAGAATGGTCCGCGTGGCTCCTTTTGTAACATGCCTTTGCAAATAAGGCATCTATATCCATGTACCATGCTCTCCCTGATTGTCTCAATCCATAGATGGCCTTCTTGAGCTTACACTTTAGTTGCTCTCGCTCTTCTTGAACAAAACCCTTGGGTTGGTCCATGAAGATGACCTCCTCAAGGTGTGGATTGAGAAACGCCGTGACGACATCCATTTGATGCATCTCCAAGTCCATGGCTGCCCCTATGGCCCCCATACATCGAATGGTGCAAAACTTGGCCACCGGTGCAAAGGTCTCATTGAAGTCCACCCCCTCGACTTGAGAATATCCCTTGGCTACCAATCTGGCCTTATAGTGCACAATGTTGCCAAAGGCATCTCTCTTAGTGCAAAACACCCATTTGCATCCAATACTCTTGCGATCGGAAAGAAGGGAAGAAAGTTCCCATGTACCTTTACTCATAAGCGAGACGTACTCTGTTTGCATGGCTTGCTCCCACTTGTTTGCATCCGCACTTCTCATGGCTTCCTCCATGGTATTTGGATCTCTCACAAACGCTACATTTGCACGCTCCACTTGGTGTTGTAGCAAAACGTGGTTTATCCACCATTTTCCAGGTGGCCTGCGCTCTTTCGTGGGATATCTTGGCTCCTGGGACGTCTTTCCTTCACCACCATCATCACTTAGAGCTACACTCACTTTCTTCTTTGGTGTTAGTGTTGTCACCAGCTTGTCTTCGTCTTCTGTTACCACTTCTTGCAAACTTGGATATTTGTTTACCTCAAGGTCTCCATTGCTCCCACTTGGACACATCTCCAAAGACTTGCTACCTTCCCTCTTATCTTCGATGAAGGTCACAACTCGACTCTTAAAGATCTTCTTAGTTTCCAAATTCATGAGCCGATAAGCCTTGGAGCCTTCCCAATAGCCCAAAAACAAGCACTTGGTGCCCTTGGCATCAAGCTTGGATCGTTGAGGGCTCAAATCCAAGGCATAGGCCATACATCCAAAGATGCGCACATGGCCAATGTTAGGCTTTCTTCCACTCCATGCCTCTTGCGGTGTCATCGATGCTACCGCACTTGTGGGACACCGATTGCGTATGTATACTGCATTGGATACAACCTCCGCCCAAAACTCATATTTGAGGCTTTGTGCATGCAAAATCGCTCGAGCCATCTCTACAAGCGTACGATTGGCACGCTCCGCTAAACCATTTTGTTGTGGAGTGTGTGGCGCTGAAGTTTGATGTTGAATGCCATGCTCCCTCATAAAGGCCTCAAATGCCTTGGACATATACTCACCGCCATTGTCCGATCTCAATACCTTAAGCTTATGACCATTTTCATTCTCTACAAGGGCCTTCCATGCCTTGAACCTCTCAAACACCTCACTCTTGCATTTGAGCATGAACACCTACACTTTCCTCGAAAAGTCATCAATGAAGGTAAGGAAATATCTTGCACCACCTATAGAAGTGGTCTTTATGGGGCCGCACACATCGAAGTGCACAATCTCTAATACCTTGGCTGCCCTCATTGCTCCTTCAGTCGGGAATGGTTTCCTCGCTTGCTTGCCTTCAATGCAAGCCTCACACATCAAATCGCAAGCGCTTTTCTTCACTTGCATGCCACCCACCATGCTTGAAAAAACCTTTACACTCTTCACATTTAGGTGCCCCAATCTCTTATGCCAAAGTTCCACAGTGTCTTGCACCATTGCATCTTGAGCTACACAAGCCTAACTTGAACCATTCACCATTTTGAACTCAAGTTGGTACAAGTTGCCTTACTTGGGTGCCAAAACAATCAGCTCTCCATTTGGTGCCCCCAAAATACAACCTTGGTTGTTGAATTGCACCTTCAAGCCTTGTGACACCAACTTGCTCACCGAGAGCAAATTGGCATGCAACTTGGGCACATGCAATGCATCTTGAATGCGAATCTTCTTCATCACCCCCTTGACATTGACCTCCACCACAATGCATCCCATACCAATGGCCTCCACCATGCCATTGTCACCTAAATACACCTTGCGGTTGCTAATGGGTTGGTAGGTGAAAAAAGCTTGTCTCTGTGGTGTCATGTGTTACGTGGCCCCCGAATCAATAATCCATTTGAATATGTTGCGGTCATCATAGCCATCACTTGCCGCAAATGCAAAATTCTCCTCCACTTCAGTGACTATCGCTTTGTTGGCACTCTCCTTCTTAAACTTCCAACAATTCCTTGCAAGGTGGCCGGGTTGACCGCAATTGTAGCATGTACGTGTCTCTTTGCATGGTTAAGAGGCCTCTCCTTTCCCGTGTCGTGAGATAAGAGCTGTCCCTTCTTCGTTAGATTCATTCTCCTTCCTCTTGGATACCTCGTGCATCAATCTTGCCGTCACATACTCAAGGGTGAGCTCCTTCATGGATCTTGTCTCCAAAGCCGTGATGAGATACTCAAAAGAAGTGGGTAAGCTCTCGAGAAGAGACATGACAATGTCTCCATCCGTCAAAGGCGCCTCCAAGCAAACAAGTTGGTCCGCCAGCCCCTTGACCTTGTTGATGTGGTCAAGCATGTCTTCTCCCTCTTGCATCTTACACGTGAAAAACTTGCAGCGAGTAAAGAGAATATTGGACAAACTCTTAGTCTCATGGATGTTGCAAAGCACCTTCCATGCTTCTGCTGGTCCCTTGCAAGATCGAACATATGCAAGTTGCCTATCCACAAGATTGCAAGCAATCATGGAGAAGGCCTTCTTCACCCTCTTTTTGTAAGACTTCTTGGCCTTGGGATCAACGTCAGAAGGAGGAGGCTCCTCGGAGTCCTCCACAATCTCCCACAAGTCCTTCTCCGCCAAGATCATCTCCATCTTGAACTTCCACAAGTCAAAGTTCTCTCCATTGAACTTGTCAATGATCCGAACATCCTCTCCCTCACCTGTGGCCATAGTGCCACGTCTCCTACTCTAATAAAGTTCTCAACAACTCAAATCAACCCTCAATGGCTCTCAAATCTTACAACCAACACTCACGTGGTTGCAATCTCTCCAATGTGACTCCAAATGATCACAACAACTCAAATCAGCCCTTCAATGGCTCTCAAATCCCACAACCAACACTCACGTGGTTGCAATCTCTCCAATGTGACTCCAAATGATCACAACAACTCAAATCAACCCCTCAATGGCTCTCAAATCTCACAACCAACACTCACACGGTTGCAATCTCTCCAATGTGACTTCAAATGATCACAACAACTCAAATCAGCCCCTCAATGGCTCTCAAATCGCACAATCAATACTCACGCGGTTGCAATCTCTCCAATGTGACTCCAAATGATCACAAGAACTCAAATCAGCCCCTCAATGGCTCTCAAATTGCACAACCAACACTCACGTGGTTGCAATCTCTCCAATGTGATTGCAAATGATCTTAACTCAAATCAGCCCTCAATGGCTCTCAAATCCCACAACCAACACTCACGTGGTTGCAATCTCTCCAATGTGACTCCAAAAGATCACAACTCCAAAAATGACCTCCAACTCCATTTGCTCTCAACTTCAGCAGTGCGCCTCCAATACGTCTTTGCAAAGCGATCTCACCTCTAATAGCAACTTACATGAGTAGGCCCATAACCTATTCAGAGAAGAACACAAAGGCTTTGTATTCCAATGAAAAGAGGACACAAACAAGTACAAGGAAGAGGTGAAAAAACCAAGCAAGGGGTTGCCCTCTTATATAATTCTACTAACAAGTGCCATGACTAACCTTATGGGTTATATCAACATAGAAGGCTGCCCCTCTCTAATATCACACTGTCCATCTCTAATATCACGTTGGTTGGCTAGAAACAACTCCTAACTAAAGTCACTCTCTAACTTCAACAAATTGACATTAGGGAAAAACTAGAACCCAAAAAGAAACCCAACATAAAAATTATAAAAGTGAAAACCAAAAAAGAAGGAAGTAAAAAAGAAAAAATGAAAATGAATTTGAAAACCAAAATACTACAAGTAGAAATGAAACTAATAGTAAATTGAAAACCACAAAAAATAATAAATAGGAAAAAACACAAAACAAGTTAAAAAATTTAAAACTATTACTAGAATACTAGAATAGTGTTAGAAACACTAAAATAGGATAAAAAAATAAAATAGGAAAAAGAAACAGTAATTCAAGGGATTTTGCACTAAATTGGCACAGTTTACACCAAATTAATGTAGTTTTCACTAATTTAGTGCATTTTACAGTAAATTAGCAATTTTAACAGTAAACTAATGTGGATGAATGTGATTAGGGAAATTAGTTGTTAGGATGTTGGATTTAGGCAAAATTAGGTTTTCAAACTTTCTCTCTCAACTTTTGTATGTAAGTGTTGTGAATGATTTTCATCGTGAGGCAAAAAACGTCCACAAATTTGGGCCAAAAAAAGAGTGTATAGAACCTCTAAACTAAATTCATCTCCAAGTAATGGACTCCTACAAGTGATGTGACAAAATTGTGCCTCAATGACACCACTTTGGGAGGGGCAACTCTTGTTTTTTCCTCCCAAACACCTTTTTAACTATTTTCCATCACCAAATTGAGCCATGGATTAAAAGGAGATCCCTCCTAGAACAAAATCTACCTCAAATGTACAAATGAAGGCCTCAAATGGCCTCAAATGGATCCATCAAACTAATTCCAACACACCTTCAATAGACCAACATTCTATTTTTCACACATCCTATTGCATTTATCTCGTCCATTTAGTATTTTCCATGCAATGTTAAGGAATTTTCTTCTCTAACCTTTAAAATGTGCTTTTCATGTCAATCAATTGATCCCTCAAATCCTAATTTTGATTCAATTAGGGCAGCTCTTCCACATTTGCCCCAAATCCTAAAAATTCACTCCTATGCATCCTCCAACATTCAATTTAGCAACACATGCATTTACAAACTCTTCTCATGATTCAATGCAATGAAAATTGCAAGCGTTCCATAAGAATTGGGCAAAGTTCTATCAAAAATCTCAAATTGGCTTCTTCCTAGGGTAGTAGACCTCCTATTGGAAAAATGCCTGTGGTGGATTCATCTGAGCTCCAAATGACGCAAGAACGGTTGCTTTGGAAAGCTAACCTCATCTTGCTTCCCTCCAAAATTCAGTTGCTTGCGCTTCATCAATTTGCCGCAGTCGCTGTCCAAAGTTGCAGCTCAAAAATCCTGCGGCAGTAGACCTCCTGCTTCAAAATCTATCACCACCACCATGTTTGAGCTCCAAATTGGGTGACATTGGTCTTGACTTGAAGGCGCAACTCCCCTCCAAATTCCAGCCTCTAATTCAAAGTTGATTGTCCATGGTAGCTTGTCAAAATTGGTCGTCCTTCCAAATCTTCCAACCTCACTCTTCCTTCCAAATCTTCCAACCTTACTCTCCTTCTTCCTTCAAGCCAATTTCCCATGTGACCTTGGTAAGTTAGCTTTTCCACCCATCTCCCCTCATAAAATGATAAAACCTACTCGACAAATTGTCCTAACATTAGTCTTAAGTCATTTCTCTAATCTCCTAACATTTTTTTTCCACTATTCTTTACCAAGCTTTCAAAACACACATATACACAAGAAGTTGAGAGAGAGAAGAGAGCCAAACCCAAATTTTGCTTATACCCCAACTCCTAATGGATTTCTTTCACTAATTATGTTCACCCAACTCTAATTCACTAAAAAGTTGCTAAAATAGTGTAAAACGCGCCAAACTAGTGAAAATTGCATTTTTTCTCCAATTTTACTGTTTTTATCCTATTTTAGTGTTCCTATTGCTACTCTTGTGTCTTAGTAGTAGTTTAAAGTTTACTAACTTCTTTTGTGTTTTTCATATTTATAATTTTTAGTAGTTTTAAATCCCTATTTTTTCCCTAGATTTTTTCCATTGTTTTTCAATAATGGCGTTTAGAGATTTTCACCCTAAATTCCTAAAGCTCCTATCCCTATATCATGAAAAACGCCCTAATTCATAGTCATGGCTTATTCCAAAGTATTGACACTTCGGATTTGGAAAATATATTGTTTCTATTTTCTACAATTTGAAAAGTGAATCAACATGGTGGTTCACAGGTGTGTTTTGAGAGCTTGGTGAAAAATGAAAATGAATTAAAAATGGTTAGAAAGACTAAGGAAATGATTAAGGGATAAAACTTAAGCAATTTGTCGAGTAGATTTTCACTTGTCTGTGAGAGGAATTGGATGAAAAAAGTGGAGTTTCAGTGAGAGGGTGTGGCTGCCCTTTGAATCCGAGATTGCCAATTTTGGAAGGTGATATTCAATGGACAGTAGCTGCGACAAGTCTGAAACTTAGAGGTGTGGTAGATCGTGAAGTCAGCTTTCCAAAAACCCTAGAATTGTTGAAATCCATGCAAAGACAAAGACACGGCAAGGATTTCTCTGCAAGGATGTTGGCTATCAATGACAACCAAGATTGCCAACTTTGGAGGGTCATATTCAACGGACTATAGTTGCAATGAGGTTAAAATTTGGAAGCGTGGTAAATCATGGAGCCAGCTTTCCAAAAAATTTAGGCTCGTTGAGATCCAAGCAAGAACAAAGATGGGGTGGCCATTGGAGTGGCAGTTGGTTTTTAATGGACTTTGAGGTTACATTTCTCTTAAGCTTGTACTTGTTTGACTTGCAATGTCATTGCATCTTCTATGAATGTATTGATTTCTTTTGAGCTATATGATTTGGGTGTCTAAAAATGAATGCATGAATGTTTGAGTTTGATTTTTAGGGTTTTAGAACAAGTGTGGAAGCGCTGCCCAAATTGGGATAAAAATTAGGGTTGGGATGTGAATGAGGAAATAGAAGTAAACAATTAATTGCCTAAAAGGAGGGGGTGAAAGTTAGTATTGATCTTGGAACCTTAAAAAGAGTACAACAAGGTCAATGCATATTAGAAGTTAGACAATTGGGGATGGTGTGTGCTATATTTAGTTTTTAGGACCCCATTTGGCCCATTTTGGATCTAAATTAGAGATTTTGGTTGGGATTTTGGATGAAGAAGTTGCCCTAACTTCTTGAAGCATGTGTTACAGCAATTTATGACTTTTTAGATACACAATTGGGTGATTTAGGGGTGCTGCCCTACATTCATTTAGGGTCGTTTAGGTCAAAATTTATTACAAAATACTTATTTAGGAGCCCATTGCTTGGAAGGCAATCTAGGTAGAGTCCCATACACTCCCCGCTGGCCAACTCTAGGGTGCTTCTTGTCACACGCAATGGGAAACCTTCACAGCGTTGCATCTCATCGCGTATGGATAAAAAAATTTACCCTGTGGTAACGTGATTTAGGTTGTTTGGCAAGCTCTGAAAATGGATGCATACAAATATCGATTCAATACAAGGTGATTTGCTAAACCACACTTTTGATGGAGCGTTGTTATTAATTTTGAAATGATTGCAATATTGAATTTTGTTATTGACTTGTTCCTTTGCTTTAATTAGAAATGTATACTTTTGAATTCTTGCTCATGTATTGTTTGACGGATGACTAGAAAAATTATTGTAGATTGACAAAGTGAAGGGATGCACACCACATGCTAGCAAGATTATATCATTAGACACATCATCTTGACGAAGTAGGAAGATTAATTTTAATTGTATTGGATACAATAGTATTATAGGGAATTTTCATTTTGCTATGAATTCAATTGCATGATATACTTGCATGATGTATGCATTCAGCCAAGATAATTTATCATGTAACCTCATGATTGATTGAAGGTAAGCAGAGGAATTGATCTAGATCTTTTCTAAAAATTATAGAAATCTTTGAAAATTCATAACTAATTCAAAAATTCTTCAAAAAATATGAAACCACTTGCGTTATGTTTGACATCTAATTTTCTTTAGTTTCTCTAAAATGAATTTTTTTTATGTAAAACTAAGAAAAAGGCAAACCAACATTTAAAGGATTGCTTTAGAACAAGCTACCTTACAAAACAAAATCTTGATTCAAACCCACAAGATTAGATAATGAACGAGACACATTTTACTAGTAATATATCAAGAACTTAAGCACACATTAGCCGCCAAGTTATTGTATACTCCCTCTATCTCAAAATAAGACCAGTATTTTCTTTGTAAAATATGAAAGAAACATTGGTCTTATTTTGAGACAGAAGGAATATCATATAAGGTGAGGGCCACATTTGCACAATCTTATCATTAGTAATGTGTGGATATGAATGTTGTCAACCACCTTTGTATACCTTACAATTTGGATTGTGCTTTGCAAGACATCAATATCATTGCAGTATCCACTACTACACCTTTGCAATTATGAACACCCCAAATTGACCCTCCAATTTTTAGGCTTAGCAATAACCTATTTGAGAACTTAGAAATACATCCAAGACATAGATCCTACTTGTATAATCTATCAATGACCACAAATATAAATGGACATTCAAGATACACTTTCTTCACCAGTCTTCTTCAGTCATGACTTTGACCTTCTCAAGAAAGTGTACTTCCCTTCCTTATACTTCTGGAATTCTTTACAACTCTTTCCGTATTTCCAACCAAAACCTCATTGCATTGGAAGCAATAGATGTCGGGCACTGTGTGCAGGTCGTGATCTTCTTTGACTTCAATTGTCACATTTGCTACATTTGTGTATAAGGGTCACTTCACACTATGGCCATCGGTTGAGAGTCCGTTAATTTCCATCAATTAGATTTTAGAAACCCCAAAGTTTGGCCTCTTGAGCCTTCACACTAGGCGGCACAATCCAAAGTCCGTCACCCTCAAAACTGGCTACATGGCAGAAAAATGCTTATATGGCAGAAAAATTCGATGGACTCTCAAGGAGAGTTTGGGTCCTGCAAAATGTATTTGTTATTTGTTATTTGTTATTTGTTTGAAACCTAGTCTCTACCATGACAATGGGGAGTGTTTGCATTCAATGTACCTACTTCCCTTTGCATTCCCTTTGCATAGGATGCCCCCTTCTTATTCCAATGCCATCTTCTTATTCCATTTATATCCTTTATATTGCTTGTTTGATGATGAGAGCATGTGCTGTGATTTTTTCTCCAAGGCCGTTTATAACCCCTTTTTCATGTTTTTTAGCTTATGCTTGAAAAAATTGCCACATGAATGAGGCTTCACAGGGAATTTCAAAAATTGGATGGACAAATGTGGAGAGAGAAGGATAGAAGTCAAACAAATGGTATAGGTTTGGACTTTGGGCTTGGCCTTTGAAAGCTTCACACTATGGCCGGCCAAAGGCTCCAAAACCTATCATTTATTGCTCATTTCTTTGGACTCTCACCAAAAGTTTGGACTCTCAATCCCACGGCCTCTTGACTTGGACGGCCATAGTGTGAAGAGGCCCTAAATACGTCCCTCCCATTCCTTCTTTACAAAACACAAAACTCTCATTAAATTATCAATCTGACAAATCACATTCATGAAGGGAGCAACAAACAGTTTAGACTCAATCACTAACAAAGGATGCTCTAAAAGCGACCATTTAAGGGCTAGTCCGCCATTTTTGTAGGTTTGCAAAAATAAAAATATTTTTCACTCCTTTTTCACATAAAGAAAAATGGATGCCAAACATAACACAGATGGTTTCATATTATTTGAAGCATTTTTGAATTAAATATGAATTTCCTAAGATTTTTGTTGTAAGTACCTATTTGTGACCCTAGGTCTCCCAAAATGCGTCTGCTTACAATTTCTAAAGTGATTTGAGGAAACCAAGGCCAATAACTGGCTCTTATAATAAAGAGCACTTTTTTAATGGATTCAATCAATGACTAAAGTGGTCCATTTACAAACCATCTCATATCCATTCAAGTACCATTTTATAGGGTCCATTTGAAGAAACTGGTCACTTTTAGAGCAAACTACCTTATTATCAATGTATCTCAAATACCCTAATTAGCTTACATTCTTTTATTTCTAAACACACTTCATGGATTAAAGATTTGCTACTATTCTTTACATTACTAGAAGCAACTGTTGCAACTAAAAGCATTGACGTTCATCCAACTATTTTAGAGAAATATTGTTACCGCAATTACAATGACAGAAAAGGGTGGTCATCCACACTGCTATGAGGTATCTACACCTTAAATCTTGTGTTATGAAACCACCTGTGTTATGTTTGGCATAATCACCTGTGTTATGTTTGGCCTTCTTTTGAATATGAAACCACCTGTGTTATGAAACCACCTGTGTTATGTTTGGCCTTCTTTTGAATATGAAACCACCTGTGTTATGAAACCACCTGTGTTATGTTTGGCCTTCTTTTGAATATGAAACCACCTGTGTTATGAAACCACCTGTGTTATGTTTGGCCTTCTTTTGAATATGAAACCACCTGTGTTATGAAACCACCTGTGTTATGTTTGTCTGGTTACAATTCGAAAGAAAATTGATAAAACTTATCAAAATATTGCCTTAGAGTAAATTCCAAGAAGCTCAAAAAGTCCTTGGTCACTTAGGGATTAGCCCCTAAATGTCCAAAGTCTTCTCTAGAACTGATGATTTTGAAAAAATAATCATAAAGTACTTTTGGGAAGAATATTTTGGAATTAACCGCTCAAGGCCCAAGGCCTTTTTTATTGTCAAAAAAACCCCAAAATTGCCATTTTTATAGCAAAGAGTAAAAAAATTGAATTTTTTTTTTTTTTTGCACATCTAACCGTAGGATCTTACACCTTATTAGTATGAGAATGCGTTGGAAAATTTCAAAAATTTTGACCACATAGATTGCAAGATATCTGCATTTAAAGTGAAAAAAACAAGTTTTTCAGCACATTGCAGGACTAGATTTTATGACTTTGAACATTTTTAACTTAAATTTTTTGCACTAAGGTAGGAGGTCCACAAATTGCTCATCTAAGAGCTGAAGCTAAATGTTGGGGAGGTAAATCATCTTAAAATATTCTTCAGTAAATTATCCTTGAAAGGCAAGAGAAATTGGCATCTAACCCAAGTTGTTTCATATTTTTTGAAGCTTTGTAGAATTAGTTATGAGTTTCTAAAGTTGCAGAAAAGTGTATTTTTGTGGGCTCTAAAATTGACCACCTCCTCAAATGCACACCACTTGTACATTGGAAAGTGCAAAATGTACCTCTAGAGCTTGATTGGTTTTAGAACCCGCTCCATTTTAGAACCTCCTACCTTACAGAGTTTTGAGCTTTAAACCTTATAGTGGAGAGTTGAGTTGACAGTCTAGGAAAAAAAAAGAAATCCACAAAACTTAATTTTCATTTTTTTTAAAAGTGTTAAGTAGAAGTAGGTACGAGATCAAAGGAAAATCTAAATTATGAATATCTTTTATATGGAATTAAAAATCACTAATTCCAATGATGACATTGTTCTAGCAAAAAAGCTAAACCGTGCGAAACTTTCTTTTTGAAAAATTGTAAAAATTGCATCAGAAATGAATTGTACAAGTTATTTTTTTTAGAAGATGTTTTATGTGCCCAAAAAACAAGATTGTCCATAACTTTATCATAAGAAATCCAAATGAAATGAATCAAAGCTTTCCAGATAGACAAAAATATAATCTATAAGGGAATTTTTTTTTTTTTTAAAAAGCAAAATATGTTTTGCTCCCCCCATCCCCTGTTTTGAGCATAACTTTTATTATTGGGCACCCATTGAAAAAAAAATTGTATTTCCACAAATCTTAGTAGTTTTTCTCTCTTAATAAAAAGTTTCAAAAAATCATGAAAAAAGTTTCAGAAATTCATGACAAAAATTCAGCCCGTAGATACCTGCCCAAAATCCTTTTTGTCCTCCGAAGGGACAATGGGCTTTTAGGGATTAATATACAAATATAACTTGTAGATTTTGAGTTTTAGATTCCATTTGTATGATTAGCTTCACCAATGCTATCACCAATATGTTTCTATAAGTTTTGAAACAAAAATTTCAAAACTCCTTCTAAATTCGATTACAAACAAAATACAATAGAACCTCTCTTAGTACATACTTTGTTAGTGCATACTTTGTTAGTGCATAGTATGCACTAACAGAGTTAGTAGAGTGGGCCCATTTTCAAGTGCTTTTTTTGGAAAGTAGTGTAGTTTAATGCCACGTTAGTTAGAGGCCATTACTCCACCTCTCCAAATGCATAAACCTCTCTTAGTAGCATTATGCACTAAGAGGGGTTCTATTATATTATCATTTCCTAAACACTATTTATTGGAATGGATTTGAAAAGAAATTCTCTTTATATGATGAATTTTTGAAACTTTTGCCTTCTTTAACGCATAAAGTTCCTTGACTATGTTCTCACCAAAAATGCTCCAAAATTGCCATTTCTAGCACAATTTTTGAAAAACATCATTTTTGGACACATGCAACTGTAGGATCTTGTAGTACTCTGGTTTGGAAATGTGTGGAAAAAATTTCAGAAATTTCCATCATGTAGATTGGAAGATATTAGCATTTGAAGTGGCAAAAGTCCTTTTTTTGGCCCTGCAAATAATTGGGCAGCTGCATTTCACAAGGTCAAAATATTATGAAAAAAATTCTAAAATGGTTTTGCTTCTTTGGATTCATTCTTCAGAGCAAGTTGGCTACATGCTTGAAAATTTTCAGATTATTTGGAATTGTACAACATATAGGAAAAAAATAGTAATTAGAAAGAAGTAGAGAATGGTTCAAAACACTAAATTGTTAAGAAGTTAATTATGGAATTGAAAAATGCCAATCCCAATGGTTGCAATGTAGTAATAAACAGCCTACATCCTATGAATTTTATCTTTTTCAAAAAATATTAAAAGTTGAGTGAAATAAACAACTTCAAAGTTTATTTTAGAGTAGACAATCCATAACTACCCGCGAACTAAAAATCCTTGTAATATTTGACTCATTGATCAAAATGGAATGATTCAAAGCTTTCCATGTATATATAAATCTAATAAACCAATTTCAATTTTTATTTTTGAAAAAAGTGATTTTTTTTATCGGCCCAGACTGCTTGGTTACAAAAGAAAGTAACATATTAGGCCATAACTTTTGACTCGTATTTCCAAATGTCATGAAATTTGGTGCATATGAAAGATATTCCTTGACCCTACCTTCTATAAAAATTTCAGCCCAAAATATGCAAATCTCCAGTCACACATACCTGCCCAAAATTTATATATTGCCAAAAAATGCATGTTGGTTCTTTAGGGGTTAAATCTGTGACCTCATTTTTGCAAATCCTGTTTTGAATTAGAATCAATGCAACTTTGTCTTGGTCAACTTCTTAACATACTTCCATATCTATAATTTTAGAAAAATTATGTACTCTAATAACACCAAATCCAACCAATAGATAGGACAACTTGATATAGTATCTCCAAAAATTAAGATGACTTTCATCTAAATAGGTATGAGAATGAAACTTCAGTTTCTATCTATTTGTCGTCTAGAAATTGGACATTGGAGGCCTTCACTTAGTGTTAAATGAGTTTCATAATATTCATCTATGTACAAAACTACCACTATTTGTATGGAATGTAATTGGAATCAATTGTTTATCAAAAATCTCCTGCTCAAGGGGGTTCAGTGACTTTCCTAGTCAACATGGGAGATCTCCAAGAACAAAACTTCTCAGCAGGGTAGCCTAGTCCTTTGCTAAAATTATCAACAATATTGGCAGATGAAAATGCAATATTTGACGACAACTTCTCCAGCTTCAATTTGTTCTCGAGAGTAACTTGATGGTACAGCAAATCAACATGGTTATTCTTGCCAGGATCGTCAGGGTTGTAACTCAAACAAATAGAAGCTTGATTGTCACAATTGTCATTAATGACTGTCGCAGAAGGTTGTGTATGGCCAGTGCTCCACGAATATCTTCTCAACTAAATAACCTCAATGTCATTGTACAGACGAATATGTTCAACATAACATGTACACTCGTTGCAACATTCTCTGATTGCGTGACCCCACATTATTGGTCCATTATTTGAAATATAATGCAACCAGAGTGACTGTGGCAATCACTCTTATCATTTGCAAAATCTACATCACAAAATGCCTAAATATTCCAAGTTTAACAATCCCCTCCATGTGTTATGCCAAACCCAATAGTGCTCGTAGATAATGCAAAATCTTCCAAGATGCTTGACAATGTTTGGATGTTGGATTGGCTTGAAATTGGCCAGCATTTGAAGTTGCAAATGTGATGTCAGGACGAGTAATTTTACATGCAAACATGAGACTCACTTGAACTTCTTTATACAAAAGTTTTGCTTCAAATTTGTCATCAGTGATTGATGATGATCCCTGTAGCTAAACAGTAGCATCAGTAATCAGTTGGTATAACGGAAGGAGCAACATTGAACAAATGATATTTCTTCAGCTTTGCTTCAATGTATATAGCTTGATAAAAAAAATGAATCAGCTTATGGACTCTTTCCTGAATGATGTGCACTCCAATATATACAAATTGGCTCTCAGTCTTCACTCTGAAAATCTTTTGTAAAACTGCATTAATTCTGGTCATAGACTTGGAGCAGAATAAGCCATCATAATGCTTTCACAAATACCAATCAAAAGGTTGATGAGTGTGAACTGGCCTCCTTGAGATAAAAGACGTGTTTGAGAGATGCTGTATACCTTGAAATAGAGGGATGTCCACAAATAAGTTGTCAGCATGCAAAATTATTGGAGGTAATGAGACTAAAGGTGGTATCAGGTGTTCTAACCACTTTTGCCTTCCAATCAAAATGTTGTAGAAAGTGGTTTCATTTAAAAAAACGATTTCTCTGATTCATCACAGATAATGTCCCGAGAAATCACCATGCGTACACCTGTAATGTCCCATTCTCGATATCCTTCCGACAGAGCCGGAATAACCAAGGAATATTTCATAATTGACCTTGGAATGGAGTTTTCTTTGCTGAGAATCATGAATACAAGACACCCAAAAGTCCTCATATGTGAAACAGATGGCTTAACTCCGCAGATAGCTCATACGGCGAAAAGGTTCTGATGTCATCGAGATCCAGTCCCATTAAGGGTGTATACAGAATAGTAAATTGCCTCTGCCCCAAAACGAGTAGAAACTTCAGTATGATATATGCAACTCCTAACCATCTCCATAATAGTGTGATGATCTCTCTGTGCAACATTGTTTTGTGGAGGTGAGTTCATGCCAAATATTCTCATCTTCAAGGAATTGTTTCAATTCTTTCCCTGCATACTCACACCCATTTTTTGTTGTCAACCAAGACAATTTGTCATTCACATGACGAGTCTATCCTGTATCAGCAATCCGCCTCTCACAGCTTGTTTTCTTGTTTTCTGGCTCAAATGATCCAAAGCCATAAATGGTTGCTCAAAAGGTGTACTTCCTTTGCTCATCTTGAATTTGATTTTCAAATAATGATTCTTGCATACAAATGGATCGGAATAGGAAAGCATGCCACATTTAACTACTTTTGGACTTTTGAAAAGTCCATAATTATAGAAATGTTTATATACCTCAATATATTTCTATAAATCTAGAGATCTCTCCATGTATTATTGTTTTGCATGCATGCATCAAATTTTGCATCCGTAACTATTGCAAAGAGTGCTTTGTGTGTTTGAAAATGAGAGAAATTATGTAGTTTTTGTTCCATCCTCCTTAGATGTCTTTGAAAACAAATTCTTGAGTGTGCAGGCTTTGTATTAGTCGTATTCTGGTATTCTGGTATATTCGGGTGTCCATTCAGTTTGTACAGTTTGGTGGGAGGCGTATGGGCTCTTGGGACCAGGGACCAGTCGTCAATCCAACCTTAGATTCACATAATTGGATTGGGAGATCTCCATATAGGGTTTTTAGAATTACCCCCTTTGACAAGGATTTTTGCATCCAATTTATGACTCAAAAGATGAAAAGACCTCCCGAAACCTCTTGAGAGATCCTCTGACAATTTTAAAATATTTCATAGAGCATGTCCATGTGTGAAAGATGTAAAAAAACACATATTGTAGCAATACAAACATCCATACTGCATTTTTTTGTATGTAGTTAGTAATTGAGATGAATTGTTTGGAGATTTCTTGATGTAGAGGTATACCATAAATTTTTGATAATTTTAAAATTATAGACTATCTCTGAATAGTAAGCATTTCATAGCCTTATATGTATATGATTGGGCAGAGGCATTCACTTGCATAATCAAATAAAAAAATTCCAATATTTAGCTTGGGGATTGGAGGTTGGGAGATTTTCTCATGTAATCACCTCAACATTACACAAATGCATACACAATGACATTTGTTTAGTAAAGTAAAGTGGATTTACCATAATTTATTCATTTAAATAAATCAAAGAATAGGCATGTGCTTTTAGAAAAAAGAGCATTGCTTGCTTGCAGTTTTGAAGCTAGTCTACTTGACCTATGTAATCCAGTTCATCTCTAACACGTAACACTAGAGATATTATATAATGATTATTAAGCTTCTAATCTTCAATTCCAATTCAGCATCTTGCACTTCCAATGCCGACTAAAAGAAAACTTACATATACAATTATAATACTATTGTAACACAAATTATGAAAATAGTTTGCGGTGGTCTATTCCAAAAAAACATTTACAATAGTTTCAAAATTTTCTAGAATATTTAACACGATTTGAATTATTCAAATGTGTTATTAAAGATGTAGATTAATCTTCGATAATGTGTAGTACATGAGGCCTCAAGAAGAAAATTACAAAGGACCAAAGTAATCCTAAATAAGACCCTCAATCCCCTCCCAACCTACACCATGAGATCTCACGATGTCTTAAAAAGAAGGCATCTGCGGTGATTTTACAAGGACCAAGGTAATCCTTAACCCCTTGTGAGCGTTTATTTATCCACCTTTGGTAAATAAGTGAGCACAACCGGGCTCTAATTTTTGTGTGGAATTTTGTACCATCTACGGGTGCCTAGCGCCAATCCATTGTGCCTTCTAAGCAATGGATCTTTTTTCTATGTTCTTAACAACCACAATATGCACCAAACCAAAGAATTGCACTATTTGACGATTTCTATTCTAACTTCTTCAATCCAAAAGAGGTCACGATGGTTTCAAATTCGAACTAGTTACAGTCTAGATTTAACAATCCTAAGTAAAAGAACTCTTCATGCCATATCTAAAAACATAAAATTCAATCCTAGCCCCTTTTCCTAGCAAAAGTTGTGAGTGGATGAAGTTTAACCGTTAATCGGTGTTCAAAACTTCACCTATCAATTACTCCTTACTCTAATTTGATAATTAACTTTTAATTTCACTTTTGAGACCTAGTTCACTTCCACTTAACACTTCCTAATTCAATTCCTCTTGTTTATCTTCTTACCACTTTTCATCCGAATTTGGTCCTAAACTTCATCCCTCCATTTCTCGCTCGTTTTAACTTCAAATCCTAAGTTTAAGATGTTTTTGGAAAGCCCTAGTCTTAATCTATAGAATTTTAAGGATAAACTTGAGAAAAGACTTAGTCTTGATGCTCTGAATCGGTCTTGGAATTCGACTAAGTGTTAAACTGCTAAATCTAAACAGTTAAAAAGAAGGGGAAGAGTTTAGTGGATTACCTCAAGTTGTGCTTCATCCCCTATGTTGTAGAGTAGCTCCTCCAAATACTCCCAATCCGCCATCTTTAAATGCAATCTTGAATTTGCACTCATTGCTTAAAGATAGTCGTTTGATACAATTTTCAGGAATTTCTACAACTTCCTTCTTTTCCTTCTACTTCTATTCCATCTTTTTCTTTTAGTACTATTCTAACTCAATTATTTGAATATCCCAAAGGTTGACTAGTCTTGGAATAAATAATTGAACTCAGTTCCCAAACAATAATTGACTTTGAAATCCCTATCTCCTATCTTGTCAATTATTGTCTATTCCTAATTCTAATGGTTCACACTTGTTTCCTAAGATTTTCTCCTAATCCTATCCACTACCCATTGTCTCTTCAACCTTTCAATTTGTCACTTCATCTTTTCATTTGCAATTGGAGTTCCTATCTAATTTGGTTCTAAATGCCTCTTTTCATTCTTTAAACTTCTTCTTCTCCCAATGCTTGCCTCTTTAGAGCAATTCGTTTCTACTTCTATTTTTCTATCTTCCTAAATTACTAAAATTTCTAGTTTCAAGAGACAAGATTAGGTGGTTGACAAAGTGGCAATTAGTTTCTTTTTGTTTTGTTTTGTTTAAAAGGAAGAAATTTTGATGAGAAAGTTTTGGAACCAGTTCGAAGCAAAGTTTTGGAACTAGTTCGGAGCAAAGTTTTGGAACCACTTTGGAGCAGTCCAAATCCCAGTCGGAGGCACGATGTTAAATCCCCCCGTCCTTGGTGGGCCTAGCAGGATAAATTTGGGTTTCTCAAGGGTAAAAGTAAATAAAAGCCCCCTATACTTGAGTCGTGTCTTGGGATGATTATTAGCCCTCCTAGCTAATTTGGGGCCTCTAGTTACAACTATGAATTCAGATTTTGAAAAAAAATAAAAATCTGACAAATAAAAAATTCCAGCGTTTTTTCTAGGGTAAAGTTGGACCGTGGGGCCCATAAAAGACGGGGGGATTTAATGTCTTGCCAGTTGGAGCAGTCCAGACCCCAATCAAGCAGTCCAAACCCTCAGTCAAGCAGTCCAAACCCTCAGTCAGAGCAGTCCAGAACCCCGTCGGTCACGGGCCCCCTATATGCGGCCTTGATACCTGCTGCGTGGCGCCTCCACGTGGCGGCATCTGATTGGTCCGGGTTGCCCTTGCACAGTCTGATCCTTTGCCCAGTTTGGCCTTTGCCCAATTCGGTCCTTTGCCTAGTTCAGTCCTTTGCCCAGTTTGGGCTCTTTGTTTAATTTTTGGACTTTGGGTGTTCTGATAAACAAACTAACTTGTCTAATATACTTGGCTAAGGAAAGAAGGGAAACGACTCTTGGTACTCTAATTTTTGGAGGCTAAACCTTGAGGAATTTCCAAATGTTTTGGAAACTAAACTTTGAGAGAATGGCAACTTCTAATTTTTGGGAATTTTTGGAAAACACGAAGTCAAAGCTTCGCCATGTTTTGAGAAATCTCTAAATTTTGAAACAACTCAAACTAAACAAAGTCAAAGCTTTGCTGTGTTTTGAGAAATCTCTAAATTTTTAAACAACTCAAACTGAATAAAGTCAATGCTTTGCCGTATGTAGAGTTTGCAAGAAACTTAGATCAACTTTAGACAAAGGTTTGTTAGTACAACTCCGCAAGGGCTAAAAACAAACACAAAACTAACACGGGGGGAGTACAGATGATTAGTAAATGCTAAAACTTGAACACATGTTAGTCAAAATGGATTAGAACACAAATTTCTCAAAGAAAACACTAGAGGCCCCTCTAAGCGGCATCGCCAAGGTACAGAGTGGGGATTCCCCTATGATTAGTACAAAGGTTAGTAAAACAAACTTCAAAACTCTATAATAAAAGGCCAAGTTAGTATTTTAGTCAAGAATCCGAAAACAAAGAGAAACTTTGAAGGGACCCCAATGTCCTTCAAAAAGAGCTTGAAAATTAGCAACAATGGAGCTTAAAATGCTTCAAAAACACACATTTACAAATTTTGGCTCAAAAATGGCCAAAAAAGTCCAAACAAATGAAAGAAGTTGTTTTGAAAAGCCAAAATAATAGCCCGCGGGGTGTTTGTAAGAGAAAAGTGAGCCCCTTATATACATTTTTAAGTGTGTTCACCCCCCTTTCTTTTCCTACTAGTAAACTTATCACTTGAGATTTTCATTCTAATCTTCTAAATTTTGACTTTCTACGCTGGACCAAACTTCTGAATTTTGGAGAACAACTCCAAATCACAAAAACGGATGGTGCCACTATCTTCAGAAGGCCATTTTTAATCCAAAAGCCTTCCTACCCCCTAATTTGACCTCAAGATCCTATTTCAACCTCATTCCAATTCCGTGTGCTCCCGAGACGTCGCTCAATTCCACAAAATTCTTCAAATTTGGAAATTGTCGTGGAATCTTGCCGAATGAGGCACCTTTGGCTATCAGAATGTCTTGAAACTTGTTAGAGCATCTTATTAGCATAAAACAAGCTAGTCTAATTTTTAATGAGATTTTATTGCAACTTAGGTACTTTACAAGAATTTCTAATCGAGAATTTTGGTGGTTGACCGTTTGGAAGGGCATTTTTTGTAGGTCAGAATTCCCAATTTTATACCTATTTACAAACGGGAATTGGATTTAGTTGAGGGCAACTTACTGATAAGGGATCAAATGCTATATTGGCATGTGACATACCTATTTTGGTCTTACTCTTTTTTCGATTTTTTATAATTGAAAGTAATCTCAAACTTGCAAGAAACAAAAAAAAAGGAAAATAATGAGTCCCAAGCATTGAATCGGGACCTCACACCTCTAAAATTCCATGACTATGTTTACACCCAAAACACTCTTAAACAACCATTTTTTGAACAAATATCAAATTTTTGAAAAAAAAACTTTCTTTTGACATATGTAACTATAGGATCTTGTAGTATGCTAACTTGAAAATACGTAAAAATTTCAAAAACATTCATTGCCTGGATTGCAAGATATAAGCATTCAAATTCATTGAAATCATTTTTTTGCCCCTGCGAAAAACAAGGCAGCTGCACTTCACAAGCTCACTTTTCTATGAAAAAATGTCCAAAATGGTGGTTCTCCTTTGGGTACATTTTCCTAAACAATTTGCCCACATGCTTGACAAATTTTACACGATTGGGAATTGTTGAACATATAGGAAAAAATAAGTAAGTAGACAATAGTAGAGAATGATTCAAAACACTAAATTGTTAACCAATTTAATTATAGAATTGAAAAATGCCAATCCCAATGGTTCCAATGTTGTAGTAAACAATATATATCCTATGGTTTTTTTTTTCTCAAAAAATAATGAAAATTGAGTAAGATAAAGACCTTCAAAGTTTATTGTAGAGTAGAGAATCCATAACTGCCCGTGAGTAAAAAATCCTCATAACTTTCAACTCATTGATCCAAATGGAAGGATCCAAAGCTTTCTACTATATATAAATCTAGAAATCCAATTTCAAAATTTTTTTTTTTTAAAAAGTGATTTTTTAAAATTTGCCTAGACTCCTCAATTCAAAAAAAAATAGCACATTAGGCCATAACTTTTGACTAATATTTTCAAGTGTCATGAAATTTAGTGCATATGAAAGATATTCCTTGTTCCCACTTTGGATTAAAATTTGGGCTAAAAGTATGGAAATCTCTAGTCACACGTCCCTGCCCAAATTTTCTATGTAGCCAAAAAACACATGTTGCTCCTTTAGGGGTTAACAAGACCTTCAACCCCCTCCAACCTACACCGTGAGACTTCACAATGTGTAGTAAATAAGGCACCCAAGGTGAAGTTACAAGGACCAAGGTAATCCTTAATCCCTAAAGGACCAAGGCCTGTTTTGGGCTTCCTCAAATTTGCTCTAAATTGAACAAAATGCCAACATTTTGATAAGTTGTATCAGTTCTTTTTGAATTGTAACCGTACAAATTCAAACTAGACATATTAGAGATTTCATAGGAAAAGAAAACACAACAAATTTACTTATGGAGTGAAAGATTATAATGTTTGACCATGAGGTTGCTAAAACTGCAAAAATCTTTCCATCTTCTTTACACAAATCAAATCTAAAAAGTTGGTGACCAAAAAAATATGAGGTTAAAGGGCCTAACTTGTATCACCCTGATCAATTTATGGCTTCTTAAAATCTACTCTATAATTTTTAAATGAATTTTGAATGTGCTTTTTTCTCCAAGATCTAGTGTATTTGAGACTCATTACCAAGAGCTCTCAACACTACGGGAAGTCAAGATTGCACTGGGTACCCTTGTACAAAATCATGAATAGAAAAATCACTATTATTTATTCTTAAGATTGGATTTTCGATGCTAAAACTAGACTTCAAGAAGAACTTTCTAAAAATATAACTTACTAAAATTAGCAACTTGGTTAGTTTTTATTTAACTTCAAAGTTTTGCGAACACCACATTTGGGTGCCTCGGGCATTTAGGGGTTAACCTTCAAAGGACCAAGGCATGTTTTTTGCCAAAAAACACTAAAAACTGCCCTTTCTATAGCAAAGAGTAAGAAAATTTGAAATTTGTTTTTTTTCACATCTAACCATAGGATCTTACACCTAACTAGTATGAGAATGTGTGGAAAAACTTTAAAATTTTCAACCGCACAAACTGATGTCTGCGTTTAAAGTGGAAAAAACAGTTTTTCATCACATTGCGGGACTAGAATATTTGACTTTCAACTTCTTTAACTGTAATTTTTTGCGCTACAAAGTTTTGAGCTTTAAATCTTTACAGTGGAGAATTGAGTTGAGTGAAGGAAAAAAAAACAATTCAAAAAACTTATTTTTTATACTTTCAAAAAATTGTTAAACAGAAGTATTAGGTACAAGATAGAAGGAAAATCTAAATTATTAATATCTCTAAAATGGAAATAAAATGCACTAATTCCAATGGTGAGATTGTTCTATCAAGCAAACTAAACCACACCAAAATTTTATTTTTGGAAAATTATAAATATTGCATTCAAAAATGAATCCTATAAATCATTTTTCAAAAAGATGCTCTAATTGCCTGAATAACAAGATTGTCTATAATTTTTTCATTATAGATCCAAACGGAATGAATCAAAGCTTTCTAGATAGGCAAAAATATAATCTATGAGAAAAAAAAGTTTAATTCAAATTTTTGGAATTTTTTTTGGTCCCCTTCTCCCCCTTCATTCCAAATTCTGAGCTCTTTGGGGCATAACTTTTATTCCAGGCACTGATTGAAAAAAGATTATATTCCTACAAAGCCAATCAATTTTTCTATCTTCAAAAACAATTTCAAAAAATCAAGATAAAATTTCGGACCATAGATTCCTACCCAAAATTCCCATTTGTCCCTTCAAGGATTTATAACCCTCCACCTCCATCCAACCTCCATCGTGAGATCTCACGATGCGTAGTAAACAAGGCCCCCAAGGTGAAATTACAAGGACCAAGGTAATCCTTAACATGACCCTCCACCTCCATCCAACCTATATCGTGAGATCTTACAATGCGTAGTCACCCTAAGAACTTTGTTGACGGAGCATCAAGAGAGTCTAATTCTAGTAAGGGAATGCATTCAAATCCCTAGCTCTATCGAGAGAGCTCCGAATGGAAGGTCACATTAACCTCTAGCTAGGCAAATACTGGTATTATAACCCGCATGTATATTTGTGTATATATATATATATATACTAGGGTTATGTAGATACACTAGACTGATATTTTGCACCAAGAGTTCACTCAAAATTCTTGATCATTTGCTATTATCAAATTCAATCCAAGCAACAATAGAGCACATTCTCATATTGCTAGTTCTCTAGAACATCCTAATTGTAACTTTGACTCCTAATCTTTATAATGCACTCTTTTGTGTAACTGTTCAAATCCTCTTCAAATAGTAACCAAGAAAATCCACAACATAATGTAACGTTTCTACCATTATGCCTGAAGTTTGTGAGGCGACCTTCCGGTGAGAATCATTCTAATCAACATTTACGCCTTGAAACTAAGTCACTAACTATTCTGCTTACTAAGAAGTGACGACGGTGATGGTGACAAGAAAGCGGCAACAATGTTGGATTCTTTGGTGTGAAGAGATTGAACACACCAAGACATTGTCACTGCGATGAATCGCCGTAGTGTTGAGCCGGCAACAACATAGCGATGAATCGCCACAGCCGGCAACAATACAAAGAATCATCGCAAGTCAAAAAGAACAAAACGACTCACAACAAGAGAGTTGACATCACCCGAGGAGGGAGATGTTTTGCAAATTTAAAATCCCGACCAAAGTAATGGCGGCGGCTCTTCATTTCCTACTTTGACCAAGGGACAAGTGGCAAGAAGTCAAGGCATCATTCTACAACAATGCGGCATTCAAGTGGGCTCGTCAATTCATAATTTCACTCCTAGGACTATTCAACTCTCCATAATGGTGCTTTGGAATCCTATTTCATTAAAATTTGAATTTTGAGTCTTGAGTATAATGACTTTGTTACATAATTATGTATTATTTCCTAGAATAATGTAATTATTCTTGAATGTATTGGACAAGTGTAATCAGTTTCTAAAATAAAAAATAAAAAATAAGGATTATTGTGCAATTTTTTTTGACTGACTTATTGAGTACAAATAGAAAAAACTTTTTTTAAACAAATGTAACCAATATTAAAAGATTCATGATTGTCCTTCAAAATCAGGAGATATCCCAGTTTTCTCTAAACATAGTCTATAGATTACTTATTCCTAGTTTTTACAACTTATTCATAATCTAGTAATGAAGGCAAAAGATCATTGTATATATGAAAAGCTTAATATACTTTAAACTTCAGAGTCTAAATAGATCAAAAATCACCAACTTGGACCAAAATAGAATGTAAAATTCATTTGACAAGTATTGTCTAGTAACTATTATGATATGTAAAATTCTTCATTACAAAAAACTTCCATAATTCAATGTTCAAAAAGTCTAAAGTTAAATGTGGATTCAAATTTACTTGCAAAATATAGATCTTCAATCATATGTTATTATTATTTTGATTTTAGATTGTCAATGTTTTAACCCCTAAAATTTCATGACTATGTAATCACTAAAAACGCTCTAAAACCGCCATTTCTAATACAACTACCAAATTTTTGGAAAAAAACAATTTTTGACACATGTAACCGTAGGATCTTGTAGTATGATATTTTGAAAACATGTGGTAAAAATTTCAGAAAATTCCACCGTGTGGATCATAAGATATAAGCATTCAAAGTCTTGAAAACCATTTTTTCAATCCTGCGAAAAACCGGGCAGCTGCACTTTGCAAGCTCACTTTTCAATGAAAAATGCCACTAAAGGTGGTGCTTCTTTGAGTTCAGTTTCCTAAACAAGTTGTCTATATGCATGAAAAATTTCACATCATTTGGAATTGTACAACATATAGGAAAAAAATAGCAAGTAGAAAGAAGTAGAAAATGACTCAAAATACTAAATTGTTAAAAATTTAATCATGGAATTTAAAAATGCCAATCCCAACGGTTGTAATGTTGTAATAATCAATTTACATCCTAAGATTTTTTTTTTTCCCAAAAATATTGAAAATTGAGTTAAATAAACGACTTTAAAGTTGTTTTTAGAGTAGAGAATCCATAACTGCTCGCAAACTAAAAACCCTCATAACTTTTGACTCATTGATTGAAATGGAGTGACTCAAAGCTTCTTAAGTATATATTAATGTAGAGGACCAATTTCAAAAAAAAAAATTCTGGAAAAAATGATTTTTTTTTATCTGCCCAAATTGCCCGGTTACGAAAAAAAGTAACATATGAAGTCACAACTTTTGATTCATATTTCGAAATGTCATGAAACTTGGTACACATGAAGATATTCCTTGCCCCCACCTTCTATTAAAATTTCAGCCTCAAATATGGATATCTCTAGTCACACGTACCTACCCAAAATTTCTATACGGCCATAAAATGCATGTTGGTCCTTTAGGGATTAAACTATACAAATAGCAAGATTCTACAAAAGAATGTAGACTTTAAATTGATTATAGTCACTAAAATACACCTTCTAATTAGATAATAGAGGAATTGCAAATTCTTTCAACATTGTGGTCTTTGAACAATATTATACTATGTAAATTCTAAATTTTGAATCCTATTAAATCCTAAATCTTTAATTTTAGATCCATAAAATAATATAATGTACTAAAGATCAATAATTTAAATCTAAGTACAAAGCTTGAAATTGTATCCTTAGTTTATAATTAATGTTTTCAAGCTCAGAAAATAATGATGCCATATTTCATTTAATTAGGACAATTCAAAGTCCAATGCCATGTTTAGTAAAGTGTAGACTATTCCTTTAATTGCAGACAAAGTTTGCAAAGTTAACCATTGAAAGATTTGTATATGTAAGTTGAAGGACATACACATTTTGATGTTCCATACAAAACTTTCAAGGATTTGTACAAATGTACCAAATTACAAGTCATGTTTTCAATAAATCTCCTAAATATGTACATTTTGGATAGATTTTACTTTCAAATACTTTAAAAAATGATTGAATAATTGAACACCAAGTTAGTAAACATTCAATTTATTGTTATCAATCAAATCCGCATTTCAGTTTGAGTGATGCCATATTTAACTTAATCTATAGTAATCATGCAATTGTAAATAAACTCAAGCCCAACTCATGTCCATGCAATCAGCCACTAGGTGGTTGACAGACAATGCGCAGAGGAGGAAGTGGTAACTTACAGTCCAGGCGACTTCCTTTAGTACCCGAAGTCGCTCTGGGGCGCGTGCAGGTCACGAAATTGGGGCGACCGCGGGTCTGGGGGCGACTGCGCGTTTTGGGGCAACCTCGGGTGTTGGTACGAGCGCAAATGTTGGGGCGACCGCGGGTGTTGGGGCGACCTCAGGTGTTGTGGGCTGGGGCTGTTAAAAAAAAACAATTCTCAAGTTCCAGGGGTGACCGCGGGTCCAAGGGCGACCGCGGGTCTTGGGAAAAAACACGTAGGCACGAAAATCTTAAATGCCCGAGGGACCAAAATATGGTGTAACACCCTTTTAAAAAAAATGTGGGGATTGCATGAGTTCTTGCCTTTATGTTCATGCACCCTTAAAATAACTAAATACATTGGGGAGTGTGCGATTTGGTGGACCATTCGTTAACCCCTAAAGGACCGAGGCCCTTTTTTTGCCAAAAAACATTCAAAACTGTCATTTCTATAGCAAAAAGTAAAAAATTTGAAAAATGTTTTTTTTTCACATCTAACCAAAGGATCTTACACCTAACTAGTATGAGAGTGTGTGGAAAAAAATTCAGAATTTTGACCGCACGGATTGCAAGATATATGCCTTTAAAGTGAAAAAAACAAGATTTTCAGCACATTGCGGAACTAGATTTTTTGACTTTGAACATTTTTAACTTAAAATTTTTGCACTACAGAGTTTTGAGCTTTAAATCTTTCTAGTGGAGATTTGAGTTGAGAGTCTACAAAAAAAAAGAAAAGAAAAAAAAGTTTAATTTTCATTCTTTACAAATTGTTATTTAGAGGTAGATACAAGATAGAGGGATAATCTAAAATATTCATATACTTTAGATGGAATTAAAATGCACTAATCCAAATGTTCAGACTGTTCTAGAAAGTAAACTTAACCCTTCCAAAAAAAAAAAAATGAAAAATTTGAAAAATTGCATTCAGAAATGCATCCTAGAAGTTATTTTTTTCAAGAAGATGCTCTAATTGCCCCCCCCAAAAGAATGTCCATAACTTTCTCATAACAAATCCAAATGAAATGAATCAAAGCTTTCCAGATAGGCAAAAATATAATCTATGAGAAAAAAAATATTAAAAAAAAAATTCAAATTTTTGTCTATTTTGTTTGGGCTGTCCGGGCTGCCTACCGTCCCCTGTTTTGAGCTTATTTAGTCATAACTTTTGTTCCCGGGCACCAAATGTGACAAAATTATATTCCCACGAAGCTAATCAGAGTTTCTACCTCCAAAAAAAGTTTCAAAAAATCAAGAGAAAATTTCAGCCTATAGGTACCTGCCTGAAAACGCATTTGTCCCCTGAAGGGACAATGGTCCTTTAGGGGTTAATGCACCCTTTAAATTTAAAAAAAAATGGGGAGTGCATGATTCAATGGCCCTTTGTTCTTTTCACAACTTTGAAGCTAATTAAAACCTAAATATTTTTCTATTTTATAAAAATAAATATTTTTGAAAGATTCTTTGTGAAGTTTAGTTTCATCATCAAACATCCAATCTTCCAAATAAATGATAGTGATTTTTCTATTCCAGGTTTTGTGCAAGGGTATACATTGCAATTTTGACTTCCTGTAGAGTTCAGAGCTCTTGTAAATGAGCCTCAAATACAGTAGGACTTGAAGAAAAAATCACATTCAAAATTCATTTAAAAAAATTGTAGAGTACATTTTGAGAAGCCATAAAGTGATTAAAGGAATTCATATTAGGCAGCTAAGCTTCATATCCTTTGGGTCACCAACTTTTTAGATTTGAATTGTTAAAAGTGAATTTAAATTTTTTCATAGGTTTAACACCCTCATGGTCAATCGCTATAATCTTCCAACTTATAAGTGATATTATCCTATTTTCTCTTCCTATGTGATCTCTAATATGTCTAGTTTGAATTTGTATGGTTACAATTAAAAAATAGTCGATCAGACTTATCAAAATATTGGCTTCTGGTTCAATATAAAGCAAATTTAGAGAGGCTCAAAATAGGCCTTTGGCATTTAGGGGCTAAACCTTAGAACCGACGGTCCAAGGTAGCACGGGTCTGCAGCGACCGTGGGTCGCAGGCCTACAGTGTTTCACTTCACATGCTAAAGACTACTTCTAATTAGACTAAAAACACATATAATATTTGTAGAATTTATTGGGATATTCTGAGGTTGTGCAATTGTGCAAGAGCTTTGTGAATATATAATTTTTATTTCAATCAGTGCCCCAAAGCAAAAGTTGTAGTACAACAAGAAAAATCAGAGTTTGGCGAGCAATAAAAGGAAAATCACATAAAGTTGAAATAAATTAAAAGAACAAAAATTCTTGAAAAACAATATTTTTGTCTACATGTGAAGCTTTGATTCATTCTATTTGGACTAGTTCTAAGAAAGTTATAGACAATCATATTTTCTTGGGCAATCTAAGCATCTTCTTGAAAAAATAATTTATAGAACTCGTTTTTTAATGCAACTGAATAATTTTTTCAAAACAATTGTAAAATAGGATTTAGTTTGCATGTTACAACAATCTAACCATTGGGATTATTGACTTATTGTGTTTGGATTCCTTCTTGAAGCTGTTTACAATGTACTGTTCCCTTCAATCTTGAACGTACTGTTATTTTAAAAAAATTTAATGAGAAAAAATAAGTGTTTATTTCCTAATATTTTTTCCTAGATTCTCAACTTAACTACTCAACATAAAATACTAGGAACACATCATCTTTAATGCAAAAAAATTTTGTTCAAAAGATTCAAAGCCAAATATTCTAGTTGAAAAAGGTGCCAAAAAACTTTTTTTTTACACTTCCAATGCAAATATCTTGCAATGTATGCGGTGAAAGTTTTTGAAATTTCTTCTACACATTCTTGTACTAGTGTAGTATAAGATCCTACGGTTAGATATGCAAAAAGGAATAATTTCTAAATTTTGTTTTGCTTTGCAATAGAAATGGCACTTTCCATTGTCTTTTCATGGAAGAAATGCCATGGTCCTTTACGGGTAAAAAATTTAATCCACATTTTCAAAATTGAACTTAGTTTAAAGATTCCACTACTCACAGTGACGCCAAAAGTTTTTGGCAATCCTCAGAAGCACTCTCAAAAATTATAAAATTAGAATTATGAACAGTGAACTTTGGACATGTTATAATACAAAAGGGATTCTGCCCTCATATGTAACTTCACTTAAAATGGACTATATTCAGATAATTTATTATTTGCCAGAATTTTCAATGGAAGAAATAATTGGGGGAGGTGCAAAGTCATGCACATTACTTTCTACTTTTGCAAAAATTGTACTTTGTATTAAAATATTTTTATATAATTACAAGGGTATATAAAAAAACTTGGCATTCAACTATGCCAACATTTATAGTCCTACTACTCTACTACAAGTTGTAACAACCTATGCTACTACACAACAGAGTCGCGGAAAACAAATTCGGGGGGCTTCATGAACCAAGGTTTGCCCATGAGCAAGTCCACCACTTGGGAACATGTTGCTCTTTTATCCACTTGTGCATGAAAAAGCTCCCGTACCTTCATTGCAAAGTACCTTAAACCATCTTGATGGGGGAATAGGTCCTGATCTACTTCAACAATGTTCTGAATCTTCATTGCTTGGCACAATTTTCCAATAGAAAATGAGTCTGATTTGACCGTATATTGGTATTGAGGTCGAACCTTTTCAAGACTTGTTGCTGAATTTTGTGGCCCATACTGATAGAACAACTCTGAAGCCACCCACCATTTCCCCGACATCAACTCATGCCTTTCAGTCTCAGTTTGATAACCGTAATGCGAAAGGGCTCCTTCCTTAATACGACTTGCAATTCCCCAATCACAAATCCCGATGTTGATAACCTCGTCTGAATATCCAGGATAGTGGATCAAAATATTCATGGGGGACAAGTCATTGTGTAGCACCCCTGAAAAGTGCACGAGACTCATCACATAAACTAGGGCCCATGCCAACTTGGCCCTGTGCCTTTGATACAAAGTAATTTCTTTCTTCTGGTCATCTCGAAGTTCCTTGACCAACTTAATTTCATGCCACTCTGCATGTGCCACCACCTTGTCATTGAGCCCAATTAATTTGCGCAAATGACCTCCATTCCACCACAACGTGTATGCCTCCATTGTATCAACATGGATAGCCAAAAATTTGATGATGGCCGGATGATTTAAAGAGCACACTAAGGCCTCTGTAAACCGTTCCACCCTTGCAGCACCCAAGTTTGGGCCTTGGACACTTTTCCAGCAAATTGTACAGTCGGTGGGATGGTATTCATTCCTTCAAAACATACCTTGCGCACTTTTCCATACCCACCTTGATTGTCACATCCAGTGAGGGGAACTACCTTCACTGTAGAGTAGATCCACAAGACACATGATCCACCATCTTGAGACAATGCAGCCTTCAAAGCGTCTGTTTGCCACCCATACCCTCTCGATTCACCCTTTGAAAGTTTTTTTGTTGTTGTTTGCCACCACTCCATCAGCTTGCAAAACTCCTTGGACTCATCACTTTCAACATATCTAGGCACTATAGGGCGCAATTCTCCCATCAATTTTTTGGTGTTGAATATACATGCTTGAATATAATTATCAATCCATTTCTGGAATTGATCAAAGTATGTCAAATTCACGTCACCATAATCGGTGGAGTCTCTGCACTTCTTTGTAATTAGGGTCTCCAAATCCCTCTTCAATGCTTCAATGCATCAATGCTTGGCCCTTTATTCCTCAAGTACTTGCTCTCCAAAGTTTGTACAGTTTGGCCCTCATACCACTCCAAGCACACTTGATACGCTAAGTTTGAATAACGAGATGGAGGGTAGGTTGGATCTTTCTCGTGGGCTGTCTTTGGCTTTTTCGGCTTAGAAGAACTGGGCCTTCCTGTTGATGCACTTGTAGAAATTTCCACCTAGAACCTCGTCGGATCATCAAGATCTCTATCCCAAATGGACTTCCCCGGAGTAGCCATGGTTGCTGCTATTGAGAACTTCAAAAGAAAAATTTGCAAAGGGTCCCCCCTACAAATTCACACCTTGGCCCACAAGCACGCATTCAGCCACTTCAAGGTGGATGAAAGCCGATGCGCAAGGCCAAGAGTGGCAACCTCAGATGGGGGGGGGGGGGGGGGGGCTTCTTAAGTACCCGTGGTCGCCCTGGGGCACGTGCAGGTCAAGTCGCACTCCTTGGGGCGACCGCGGGTCCGATGGGTCGACTGTGGGTCCGATGGGGCGACTGTGGGTCCGGTGGGGCGACTGTGGGTCCGGTGGGGAGACCGCAGGTCCTAGGGTGAGTGTAGGTCCAATAGGGCAACCGCGGGTAGGCATGGATAATGGAATGGACTTCTAAATTGAAACCATCCAGACCCGCGGTCGCCCCAGACCCGTTGTTGCCCCTTATGGCAAGAAGAATTGGACAAGCCTAAGCCATGTTCTCCCTTGTGGACCTACACTCGCCCGATACCCGTGGTCGCCTTGAAGGCAAGAAAAGTTGGACAAGCTTAAGCCTTGTTCTCCCTTCTGGACCCGCGGTCGCCCCTAACCTACACTCGCCCCTGACCTACACTCGTCCCATACCCGCGGTCGCCTTGAAGGCAAGAAGAAATGGACAGCCGTGAGCCTGGTTCTCGCCTTTCTGGACCCGCGCTCGTCCTTGATCTACACTCGCCCTTGACCTACACTTGCCCCAGACCCGCTGTCGCCTCAAATGGCAAGGGAGAGAGTAAGGTAAGATTTCCACAAACTCAGATTGGATCTTACATTTATAGAATGTGATGTCCATTATATCTCTAATGTCAGTGAAGACCTAGGTAGTATTCTGTCAACAATCTATTATTACTTTGTATAGTTAAAGGTCTTTGTAAAACCTATACAGAACCTATATAATGTATCCTATAATGTAATTTTAATGGAAAAAGTTTTGTTCCATATGTTTTGGGGGGATGAATCCCTTATATATTTAAATTTTGGATTGTATTATATCTCTAGTTCTTAATGTATTTCTCGTCAATGTCACTTTCTCTATAATTCTATAAAGGTAAACTATTCAAATATTTCACCAATAAGCCAATATCAGAAAACATGTCAAATTCAATGGAAAAGTTTAATATCCTCAAAAGTAATACTTAAGACGAAATGGAGTTGGGTTGGAAGATATTTGATTTAAAACTCCAATGAATTAAAGGGGTGCCACCTTGAATGTATTTTCCTCCCTTTCTAATATATTTTTTCTTCACTTTCAAAAAATGAACTCCTCACTTGTTGCATGAATGAATTGGTTTTCCAAATAGAATTACAATTCTCCAATAAATGCCCAAAGGTTGTTTGAAGCCTCTATAACTTTGCCCAAATCTATGGAGAAAGCCAACATTTTGAGAAGTTTTATCATATTTTTTTGGATATCCGTACATATGTAACCCTTCAAAGTTCAAATTAAACACGTAGAGATCACAAAGGAAGCCTAAACACAACAATATCACTTATGAGTTTGATGTTTATAATGTTTGAACATGACTGTGTTCAAACTATGAAAAAAAATTCAATTCACTTTTCACAAGTAAAACATCAAATTGAAGGTTGGGACTCCAAAAAAATATGAGGATTAAAGGCCTATCATGAAAAAACCCAATCAATTTGTGTCTTCTTAACCCGTAAATGCCCAAGGCCTGTTTGGAGCCTCTAGGAATTTGTTCTAAATTTAACAAAAGGCCCACATTTCGATAAACTGTATCAATCTATTTTAAATTGTAGCCGTAGAAATTCAAACTAGACATATTAGGGATTACATAGGAAGAAGAAACACAACAATACCACTTATAAATTGAAATATTATAACATTTGACCATGACTGTATTGAAATTGTGAAAAAATTTCCATTCAATTTTCATAACTAAAACCTAAAAAAATGATGACCCCAAAAATATGAGGTTTAAGTGCCTAACAGGAATAACTCCAATAAATTTATGGCTAGTCAAAATCTACTCTACAAGGGTTTTAAATGAGTTTTGAATGTGATTATTTCCTCAGCTCTTCTTGTACTTGAGGCTCATTTCTAAGAACTCTCAACACTACGGGAAGTCAAGATTGCAATTTATACCCTTGCCCAAAACCTTGTATAGAAAAATGACTATAATTCATTATGAAGATCGGATTTTTGATACTAGAACTAGACTTCATGAATAACTTTCCAAAAATACAACCTACTAGAAATAGCAACTTGGTGAGTTTTTATTTAACCCCTAAAGTCCCAAGGCCATTTTTCTGTCAAAAATCATTCAAAACTGCTACTTTTGTTGCATTCATCTAAAAGATCAGAAGAAATATTTTTTTTTAGAAACTAACCTTAGGATCTTGTACTACACTTTTCACATATCATGTAGTAAAAATTTTGTGATGTTTGACTGTACGGATTGAAAGATATCAATATTCAAAGTGAAAGAAAAAGTTTTTTTCAAGAAGATGCTCTATTTGCTCGAAAAACAAGATCGTCCATAACTTTCTCACAAAAAATCCAAATGAAATGAATCGAAGCTTCTCAAGTAGTCAAAAATATAATCTATAAGGAAAAAAAATTAAAAAATTAAATTATATTTTTTGCAAAATTTATTTGCTGCCCCCTCTCCCTTGTTTTGAGCTTATTTGGGCATAACTTTTGCTCCCGGGCACTGATTGAAATAAAAGTTACATTCCCCAAAAGCTAATAAGTTTTTCTATCTTATGGGAAAGTTTCAGAAAGTTTCAATAGAAATTGAGCTCAGAGAAACCTGCCCAAAATCCATTTTGTCCCCCATAGGGACAATGGGACTTTAGGGGTTAACTTGAAAGTTTTGCAAACACTAGAATTAGGGGTTAAAATGTATTCTACAGTTTGTTTAAATGATCTCTAAATGTGATTTTTTCCTTCAGGTCCTAGTGTATTTGAGGGTCATTTACAAGAGCGCCCAGTAGTATGTGAAGTCAAGAATGCAATGGGTATCCGTCCACAAAAACAAAGATAGAAAAATCACTATCATTTATTTTCAAAATTGGACTTATGATATTGAAACTAGAGTTTTTGAATAATCTTTCCAAAAATATAAATATACTAAAAGTTTAAACTTGGTTACGTTTTATTTAACTTCAAAGTATGGCAAACACCAGATTTTGGTGCCTTGGGCAATTAAGGGCTGGTTGTATAGTTTTTTGGGGGAGATTTGGAAAGTTTGAATTCAAATGGATTCCCTCCTATGTACATGGTGGGAATGGTCATATTTCTAGACTCGCGGTCGCCCTATCTTGACCCGCGGTCGCCCCTCCCTGATCCGCAGTCGCCCCTCCCTGACCCGTAGTCGTTCAAGACCCACGGTCGCCTTTACCCGCATGCGTGCCCAGGACCCGCGGTTGCCCTAATCCTTGCACTCGCCCAGGGCGATTTTGGGTATTAAAAGCAGTTCTGCCTATTTTTCTCATCATTTCTAGCACTGCGCTCTATCTTCCATCCGCCTTGCAGCATCTGGATGCGTGCTCGTGTGCTAGAAATTTGGGTCTTCACCCTTTACACCACCATCTAGGTACCCTCACGCATTGTAGACGTTTAGATTATTCTATAAAATACGCTTGTTTGCATATTGTGAATGCATAAGTGTTGATGTAATTGCTGAAATTGCATTTAGGGCACGTGTGAATATAATAAAGAGTTGCAGATACACCTTTCGCATAGTGTAGCTCTTTGTTAGATTTCAGCAAATTTCATTTCCACCGTAATCTTCCGTGATGGCCCCTCCAAAAGTGAAGAAGACAAAGAAGAAAGGGGATCGCCACGACAGAAATCGATGAGTCCTACTTGACCCTGGGAGCAAGGCATTTCACGGATGGTGCGCTGTGGAAGGAGATTGGACCTTGCCAATGTGCAAGACATTTGTGGGATGGTGCCACATTGACAAACTTTTTCCTTACTATCAGCACAAGATTCATTTGAATCAAAACCTTGCAAATCTTCATTATTGCAAGGATGATGCATTTGTACAACAATGTATCAAAGTGCACCGATGGTTGTACAGAACGGACAAAGTAATACGGAGTGAAGTTTCATTGGGCATTTGCCAAATGGTGTATGCAGAATTGGTATTGGAACGAATGGTGGATTGGCGTAGCATGAAGGCATCAAAGAAGCTGATCATACCAACTACCAAAGACATTCTGAGGGCACCCCTTTCAATTAATCCACGAGATGGATTGGGGCCTAAGAAGCACATTGTAGAAGGAGCGGCAGATGAAGACTACGTTTGGTCAAGCTCTGACGACTCGATGGAGGAAGATACTCTGGATCCCATTTCGCCAATGGAAGAAACAACATTGGACAAAAATAAAGCATTGGTAGTATTTGAAGGAGACAATGTAAGAGGGGATGTTCTCATGGATGTGGAACCTCTTGCAATGGTGGAACCAATGCATGTCTCTCATCTATTAACTCATGAAGCGGAGCAACATGTGGAAGCAAGCTTGAAAGAAATGGCTCAGGATGATTTCTATTTCGAGATTGAACCGGAGCTCACGCCGCTCTTGATGTTAAAGTGGCATGAGGATGAAGTTGATAATTGGATTCTAGAGGTAGTTCCCCATGGAGAACCAAATGAATTGGTATGCAATGAGCCTAGCAAGAAATCAATGAAGGAAAAGTGCAAGGCGCAATTGAAGGATCTTCTTGCTCAAATAGAAGAAAAAAATATGGAGTGTCAGATTCTACTGGACAGGACCACAAAGGATATTGAGACTGACGACGTGCACAGTTTACAAGAACTAATAGGTGCTGGCCTCACTCGTTTAGCTGTTCAACAACAAGAGATGGCCAGGTTGGAAGAGTTCTATCTAACATTCAATAAAGGGCAAGATGGAGGGTCAAGTTCCAATCCAAAGCAAGTCAGAAAGAAAGAACTACACAAAATAATGGAAAAGTGTAGGATGGAAGAGATTTGGGGCAGTGACGAAAGGCAAAGTTTGGAGGTAGCTCAATCTAGGTTGAATCACCTCCATTCCATGAAAGATACCCCCCCCCTTGCCAAGACTTTGGAGTTTGATGTGGCGTGTGTGGATGGGCAACAACGGACGTCTCCATCATAATTTGCTGAATTGAAAGAAATGTGGGATTCTTTGAAGATGTTGGAAGCGGAATATGAAAAGAGCATTAAATGGAAGAAGCAATACATTTCATTTTACAAAATGTTCAAGCCTTTTTTGATCAAGAACAAGAGGATGGTTCCGAATTCTTTCAAACAGTGGCAAGTTGAGGAAGAGCAGGTCTTGAAAGAGATGGCCCGCGCAAGAGCAGGTCTTCAAGGAGAAGGTATCGGAAGAGCACATGAATGAGCAATGAAGAAAGTGGCAGATAAAGTCTACAAACTCTACATGGATGTTGCTTGATTAGAGTGGTAGATTTTTGTATGACTATGTTATTTCACTACAAAAAAAGAGGGGTATAAATGACTTGTCCACAATGATTGCACCGACAAGAATGACTGCTAAATGACTACAAAATGACTATTTTGCAGTCATTCTTGTCGGTGCAGTCATTGTGGACAAGTCATTTATACCCCTCTTTTTTTGTAGTGTTTCTAAACGTGTGTATATATAAAATTTTGGTATGAATTTTGGACATTCTTTTGACCAAAAGTATGTCAAATCTGTGTTGATCTTTCATGAATAAAAATGTACTTTCTTGTAAATGATGTCATTACTGTATTCATGAATTTCTGTCAATTTATTTATATGATATTATGAGTAATATAGAGCCCATGGAAGTCCTTCAATATATGAATAAAGTATTTGAAAGCCCTAACTACAATCATTAGATTAAAAACATGCGAAGGCCCTTCCATATTTGAACGGGTTTAATGTTATTTGCAAAGATATTATTTTATGGCATTCATAGTGATTGTATGAAAGGTGGTGTGCAATTAGCCCAAAATATAGGACATTAGAATTTAGAAATGCATTTTAAGAAGCCACAGATTTATAGAAGTGTCCATCCAATGCCCTGTAACTTGAACCCCTAAAGATTTGTAACTATGTTTTCATCAAAATTGCTCCGAAATTGTCATTTCTAGTACAAGTACTAAATTTTGGGAAAAAAACATTTTTGGACACATATAACCGTAGGATATTGTAGTAAAATGGTTTGAGAAGATGTGCAAATAATTTCAAAATTTTCCACCATGTAAATTGCAATATAATTGCGTTCGAATTGACGAAAATCTTTTTTTTGTCCCTATGAGAAATCGTGCAACTGCGCTTCCTAGGATCACATTTGAATGAAGAAATGTCCAAAATGGTGGTAACTCTTTAGATTCATTCTTGAAGGCAAGTTGGCTACATGCTTGAAGAATTTAAGATCATTTCGAATTGTACATCATCTAGGAAAAAATTAATAAGTAGCCAGCAATAGAGAATGATTCAAAATATTAAATTGTAAGGAATTCTATTACGGAATGGAAAATGCCAATCCCAACAGTTATAATGTAAAATAAATAATCTACACCCAATGATTCTATTCTCTTTAAAAAATATAGAAAATTGAGTGAAATAAATGACTTTACCTTTTTTTTAAGTAGGGATTCTATAACTACCCTCTAACTAGGAATCCTCATAAGTTTTGGCTCATTGATCAATATGGAATGATTCAAAGCTTTCCGCGTACATATAAATCTTAAGAACCTATTTCAAATTTTTATTTTTAAAGAAAGTGTTTCTTAAACAATCATTTTTTGCTGGCCGAGGCTTGGATTGCCCAACGATCAAATAAAACTAAATATCATGCAATAACTTTTTACCCTTGTTTTCAAATGTTATGATAATTGTTGGGCCTTAAAACTACTCCTCGGATACATTTTGTATTCAAATTTTGAAGAGGAAAAAAAAAATTCCATTTGTAGTGAGCGGTCCAAATCGCTATGTTGCCAAAAAAAAATGTTTGGTCCTTCAGGGGTTAACCACTAAATGTCCAAGGCACCCAGAAGTGGAGTCAATCTTTTTTTGAAGTTAAATACAATCCAACTAGATTTCTATTTTTAGCATTATATATTTTTCGAGATTTCTTTGTGAAGTTTAGTTGTAGCATCCTGAACCTAATTGAAAAAATGAGTGACTATGGTATATGTATTCAAGATTTTGTGCAAGTATTCCCAGTGCAATCTTAATTGCCTGTACAATAGTAGGCTCTTGAAAATGAGCCTCAAATACACAAGGTCTTTGAGAAAAATTTACACTAGGAATCTATTTCAAAATTTGTTGGGAAGATTTTGGAAAATTGTAAATTGATTGGGGTTACCCGTACTAGGCCATATAACCTCTAATTGTTGGGCGACAAACTTCAAAGACTTGACATCAAGAAAGTAGATCAGAATATTTTTACAGTTGTAATACCCTTATGTTCAAATATTTTAATCTTTCAATTTCTAAGGAATATTCTTGTGTTTTCTTTTATTATGTGATCTCTAACATGTCTGCAAAGAGTTTATACAATTACAATTTTTTTTATATGGATACAAATGATTAATGTATTGACTTCATATTCAATTTCGAATAAATTTTGAGAGGCTGAAATAGCTTTTGGGCCTTTAGGGGGTACAATTTCAAGATGGCTACATTAATTTATAGATATGACATTTGAATTATAACAATTCTAGTTAGGAAGTTGTCTCTGTGACTAAGATAAACCAAGTTTCTTAAAGCTCAAAAAAGGACTATAACTTTTATACATACAAGAGTTTAGGGTATTTGAATTGCCAAAAGTAGTGCGCATGATTCTAGATTTTAGAATTACATAAAATTGTAGGTTTCTACAATAATGCTGGCATTCTAAACAATCCATTAAATTAGTAGATTATTTGATGTAGGGACACGTGGTTGCCGATTCCGCATCCGCAGTCGCACTAGAGAACCCGAATTTGTCCCTTTTGGATTCAACTTTGTCAATTTGGGGACACGCGGTCACCTGGATTGGGATCTGGTGCTCGCCCATCTGAACCCGCGGTCGCCACATTTGGGACCCGCAATCGCCCTTTCTGGACCCACAGTCGCCCCTTCTGGACCTGCAGTCGCCCCTTTAGCACCTATGTTCGCCCCGTCTAGATCCGCAGTCGCCCCTCGGCCACATGCGCCTTATGTGAAGTAATTATGGACCCGTGGTTGCCCCGTGTCGCTAAAGGAGCGACCTCGGGTCAAAGGGCGATGGGACTATAATTCTATAAAAGCCAGAGGGTGGCAAATTTTTTTTCACCTTGCTTCGTTGACAAACTCTTGTCTGGAACCTTTGAAAGAGGCTTTTTGCGTACGTTTAAGTCTTTGGGGGGCAACCACTTTGCTTTAAGGGCTTTGAAAGAGTCCTGCGGCAAGTGGCTTTGTCATAACTTCTTTCTATTGGTCATTTGGATTGGTAAGTCTTTTTTCGGGTGAAAGGCATTGAAAATCCTGCTTATGGCGGAGCGGAATGTTCAAAGAAGGGTGTCGCTAAACGACACCAAAAGGGCTACCAGAGAGTGGGACCCTTAGTTGCAGTTGGAAGTAGTCGATGGCTTAAGTGCAAACTCGAGATCATGTGTTTTTTGCGGTTGGACCAAAGTGTTCGTGCATAAGAGGGCATTTATTCACTTTGGATATGGTGGCTCATCCACATCTGAATGCTGTCCACGAATTCCACACGCAGTATTGCAAAAGTTTTGGAATTGTGGAGGTGTTGTTCCAAAGGAAATGGTTTTGGATGAAGTAGAAGCGGCAGATTCTGATCCGGATGTTCCACTTGTTGCTGAGTCCGTTGTGGAGCCTGTTGTGGTCAAGTCAGCCAATGAAGCGGGACCAAGTGAACCAGCGCCTACCAATCCGGATTCCGTAGATTCCATGCCGACAATAGTAGAAAGAAGGGGGATTACGCCTCAGGTTTCTCGTCAGTGGAGTATGGATGAGGCATTACAGGTGTGCACTAGACAGAAGTTGGACAAGTTGTGGGCATGTTTTTTTTATGAAGCGAATATTGCATTCAACGTTGTGCGTCATCCGGCTTTTGTGAAAGCGGTGAAGGAAACTGCAATAGCTGGATTTGTCTACCACCCACCATCCAACAATGCGGTGCGTATGAAGATGATAGCTAATAAGTTTGATGCGGTTAAGATCAGGGTCTCCGAGCGTACAAAGAACTCTATCACTCAATACGGAGCAACAATTTCTTCGGATGGCTGGTCTGATACAAACAGCCGTCCGTTGATGAACGTAATGCTTGTCTGCCCTGCCGGTGATGTCTTTTTGGGATTGGTTGACACCACTGGAGAAAAGAAGGACATTGCCTACACAACAAATGTGATGGCAAAATACATTGAAGAAGTTGGCCCTGCAAATGTTGTTCAACTGTGTACAGACAACGCCTCAGTAATGACGGGGACCTTAGCCAAGCTGAAAGAAATTTATCCTCACATGTATATGCAAGGATGTGCTGCACACATCCTGGATTTACTTGTAGAAGATTGGGGGAAGGAACCACGGGTGAAGATTTTGGTAGGAAGATGTAAAGAAATTGTGGTATTTGTCAAAAAGTATCATCTTACTTTGGCTCTTTTTCGGAAGTACTCACCAAAATTGTCGTTGAGACTTCCTAGCTCTACACGCTTTGCAGTTCACTTCCTCATGATAGACCGTTTGGTGGAGGTCAAGCAAGCGTTGCACCTCATGCTGGGAGACGACAAATTTACACCCTTTGAGCAATCTTTGGCATCCAGAAGGAACGGGCACAATATTGCACAGCAAGTGCGAAATGTACGAGAGGTTATTCGTTCAGAAGCGTTTTGGACGGAATGTGAGAATTTCAAGCACCTGATGCAGCCAACACTTGAAGCTCTTAGAGTATTTGATGGCAAAACTCCAGCAATGCCTAATGCTTGGATAGTAATGAAGAGGCTTCAACAACACGTCTATTTTCTTTTGCAGCCACCATTTTTTCTAGACCCTGTCACTACGAGGAAGTTTGAGAAGAACTTTGAAGCTCGATGGAAATTGATGAGGACAGACTTGCATTATGCAGGGGCACTATTGAACCCGTATTTGCAAGATCTAGAAGAGCTTCATAATGACGGGGATGCCAAGCAAGCCTTGAATCGAGTCATACGAGGTCTAGGCCGGTCATTGAATATAGATGTCCAAGAAGCTATGGCTGAATGGACTGAATTTACGGAGAAGACAGGCCCTTTCAATCCTTTGGTGGAGGCTCTCGATATCTCCGGGGAGCGTACTCTATTACCTCATCAGTGGTGGAATCAAGTGGGCGGTAACGCTCTTTCGAAAATAGCAAAGAAAATACTGTCGTTGACGTGCTCAGCGTCATCATGCGAGAGGAATTGGAGCATGTATTCGTTTGTACACAACAAAGTGCAAAATCGACTAACCTCGGCTAAGGCAGAAGCACTGGTGTACATCTATACGAACAACAAACTTTTACATGAGAAACGTGGACAAAATCCAGCTCTTTTCTATGAAAAATACCTTGTGGATGGTTTGACGGATGAAGAAAATGATGAGCCACTATCTTCAGGGTCTGAAGACTCCGACACTTCAACCTATGCTCGTAGGCGTGATAATGCTATTTTGGAAAGGGAGCGTTTGGATGGAAATCCCTGGGCTCAACTCATTCGCCCTGTAGCAAACGAAGTTCGCCCTGCACGACGACCGCGTGCAACTACGTTTCGGCAGAGGAATGTTGATGTCAATCCCCCACGACGTAAGGACCAAGTCTTTCTAGCAGCGCGAAACGTTTCCTCAAAGGAGGAAACGCCTTTAGAGGATGACGTACGCTCAGAGGAGGACATTGAGCATAGAGAAGAAAACTTGGTGTGCCCTCGATCTCCTCATGTGTCTGCATGGAATGTAGATCCATTCGCGTTTTCACCTCCAAGAAGCTCAACCATTCTGGAGCCCAATAATGAAGGTGCAAATATTCAAGTGCCAGTGGTTGAAGAGCCTGCAAGATCTCCCATACCAGTACCTTTGAATCCAAATAGAGGTAGGAACCTCCGAAGTAGTACACGCATCAGTAGGGCAAGTGGAAATGAAGAACAAGAAACACTCGTGGAAGAAGGTGAAGATGTGGGACATCCGATTCCTTTAGCACGTACCACTACGCCAATTCCAATGGTTGCAGCGACGGAATTGGGAGAGTACGATTCAGATGTGCCCCTTGGCATTCTCATGAATGTAAATTGTATTGCGCCATCACATCAAAGAGCGCCAGTACATGTCGATACGACGCCCTTGACATCAGAACCATCTTCCTCGAGGCCGCCAATTCATCAGGGGCCAATCCAAGTTGTGGATGAAGGAGACCATGCCTCAGCACCACCACCCACTCAACTAAGTACTCAACCTTCGTTGACATCTGCTCCAGCCGCTCCTACAGAATCACCAGTCGAAGCAACACGCAGACACAATAAGAAAGGAAAGAAATGTATCTTGACGATAGAAGAGAGAAACCAACGAGATCCAAAACGGCCGAACTATGTTGTCCAGCCATTTTGTATTGGAGAGACCAACAGTACCGCCAACATTGGCCAAGGCAGTAGAAGAAGACGTGGGCGTGCTACAGCACCTAACGTTGATGGAACTACTGATACAAATCGACGTCAAAAACGATTGGTGCAAACTCAAATTGGCGACACTCTTGATATGGAAGTGCGCAACTTGAACTCCGAGGTAGAACATGAGGTACGTCCGGTGCTAGTCATACCCGCAGTAAGAGAAGATGACGAGAATGCAACTGATGAAGACATCCGCAGGGAATATGAGACAGATGACCCCACAGACCACGATGCTGATGAAGCATCAAACGATGACGACTTCGAACTAGATTAATACAACTGTAGAAGTCAAAGGATTCAAATAGTATTGGTTTTTTCCTATATTTTGAAGTAAATGCTTTTTGGCCAAATGATTTAGGCAAGACTACGGTTGAATACAGGGTGGCATCTCGTTAGAGATGTTAATGTGAGAATTCAATTGACATATACATTCCCTAATATTATCTATTTATTATAAATATTATTATTGCTATTGTTGCTATTATTATTGAATTGACTATAATTGTGTATGTGAAAATTGTATTATTTTATTAAAAAATTATGTCGACTTATACTTACTATTAATATCACGGGTTATTATTATATCATTATGTAGCATTTAACCCCTAAAGGACCAAGGTGATTTTCCTATCAAAAACTATTCAAAACTGTCATTTCTATTGCAAAGAGAAAAGAACTTTAAATTTTTGTTTTGTTTTGCATATCCAATCGTAAGATCTTATACTTGACTTGTATATGAATACATAGAAAAAATTTCAGAAACTTTGACCATGTAGATTGTTAGATATATGCATTTAAAGTGAAGAAAACAAATTTTTTTGCACCTCACTTGATTAGATTTATTAGCTTTGAATCTTTTTAGTTCAAATTTTTTACACTAATGATTTTGATTTTCTACTTATTTATGTTAAGTAGTTGAGTTGAGAGTCTACCACAAAAATTTAGAAAAAAAGTCACTTAATTTTCACTCATTAAAAAATTGTTAAGTAGAGGTAGGTTCAAGATTGGAGAAGAAACAAAACTATTAATAGCTTTTAGATGGAATTGAAATCACAATAATCCCAGTGGTGAGATTGTTTTAGCAAGAAAATCTAACCTTATCTAACATTTTTTTTTTTAATTCTAAAAATTGAATTCAAAAATGAATTCTACAACTTATTTTTTCAAAAAGATGCTTAGATTGTCCATAACTTTCTCATTTTTTGTCCAAATTGAATGAAACAAAGCTTCACATGTAGACAAAAATTTAATCTTTGAGAAAAAAATTTGAAAAAAATTGATTTTGACATTTTGTGATTTTTTGTGTGCTGCCCACCAAACTCTACTTTTGCTTATTGTGCGATAACTTTTGCTCACGAGCATCAAATAAAATAAAAATTATATATTCACGAAGCTCTCAGAAAAATACACCACCTCCAAAAATCCCAAAAAATATGATTCCATATTGAGACCATAGAAACCTGCCCGCCGTCCCGGACCCATTTTGTCCCCCGAGGGGACAAGCAGTCCCTTAGGGGTTAAACAATAACCGTGGTCGCCATCCTAAACCGCAGTTGCCTCATTCAGGACCCGCGGTCGTCCTCATTTTTGACCCGAAGTTGCCCTGGTTTCAGACCCGCGGTCGCCCTTGTCTTGGACCCGTGGTCGCCCCTACTTGGGACCCATGGACGCCCATTCTGTGGACCCGCAGTCGCCCATGATGACCTTTCCACGTCACTCTTACGGACCAGCCACATCACCAAACTCCATTTACCCCGGGGTAAAAAAAAAAAACCCTCCAATCTTCTAATCAACGAATTCGTCAAGCGTACTCAACATGTGTTCAACACGACATGCGACACGACACGTCTATTAGACACAAAAATCCGAAATTCTGTCCGACAAGAAAACCCTGTTATCATCCAGTTGGAGTTGCCTAACTCCAGTGCATAAATCCATCATTGGGAGATATCTATCTCCAATCAAATTCTGCTTATCCACTAATCCACACTACATTGTGAATTAGTTATCCATCAATGCATTGATCCATCTCTGGTCATCTTGACTAGTCATCATTCATCATCTATGATCATCTTGCTAGTCATCATTCATCTATCAATGCATTCATCTATCAGAGGGTCATGACATCTACCTTCTACCACTCCAAGTATATATATAAAGTTAATTTTTCAATTGAAAATACAAAACATGAATGACAATTCCATCAAAGTGATGTAATTTAAGCATTGAGATAATTGATCTCTATAAATTGATTGCCATTTTGAATAAGTTTGCTATTTTATTTATATCTTTAATTCAAAGTACTTAATTTGTTGTTAATTCCAATGTGCAGCTGTGACTTTGTAATTGACTCAGGCCCCTTGCTATGTTCTGACAAGTTCCGCCAAGTGTCCTTGTAGTTACTAATTTGGTGTGGAATATACCACACCATTTCATCCCTCGGATGAAATGATGTGGTATATTCCACATCATTCCGTCCAGGGAAGGCAGTTGCAGTGACTGCTACGGAATGTTATGGCAATCAACAAAAATTGCTTAATTTTTAAATTGGAGATCAATCGCATTGGAGGGAGGCATTTTTTAGTAAGAAGATCAACGGCTATATTTTTTCACTGAGGAGGGGGTATTGACAACATGAGATGAATGCATCTTAGGGGGGCATAGTCAATCACAAAGACTTTAATTACATTAATTCATTTTTTAAGAAATGTCCAGAAATACTAAATATGATTTAAAATTAGCAACTTTAATAAGTACTTATATATATATATATATATAAGTGTAAATACTAACTAAGTAATTTGTTAGCAATATATATTAAACCTTAAACCTTAAAGGGAATTGGGATTTGATTTATAAACCTCTTTATAGACTACAGAAAAATATAATACCAATTCTAGAAGTCCAGCAAGAAACCAGTTCTATTGCCCCTCAAATTCTTATCAATCTTCATTGGGAATACATTTTTTTTAGTTTATTAAAATCATACTTTTCAAAACTTTTAATGAAAGGGCTACTCATATAATCTGTGACTATTACCATACACTTAAATTGGCTAGGAAGTGGTAATCTTTTGGAGAGTTCAAAATTAAATGCTACATTGTGAATACAAGACAAATTCCTAGTTTGTCTTTGGAGCCAATATTAATTTTTCAATTCCATTAAAAATTTAAAGTAGTAGTCTATAGACTATATTTGTAGAACATGGAGATATCTCTTGATTTTGAAGAACAATCATGAATCTATTAATGTTTTGTATAGATCTCCAAAAGTTTTGTATAGATTTTTCAATGTTTATTAAAGGCCTCCCAAAATTTTGCATGGATCTCTCAATGTTTTGCTTATATCTCTTGTCTAATATTCTGCATAAAAAAAAATACAGACAATCATTGAGAACATTATTTGACAAATCTTCCAATGTGTTCTGTATATTTTTTCTAAGTTATATTTGTTGTCAATAGTATTTCTAGACTTTGGATTATTGAAATTTAATTAAATAGTCCATATCACTTTTTAAAATTGAAGTCGATGAAACTTGTACATTTCCAAACTATGTAGTTATGAATCAAATTTGTAGAATAATAAGTCATACATTTCAATGAATCCTACATTCATTTTGTATGATTGACTTGTAGGATTTAGGTTGTCTAGGGTTTAGGATTTAGTTGGTAAAGTTTTGTTGGTTCTATAGACCATCGAGAGGAAAAGCAATTACATCCTAACTTTGTTAATTGTAAAACTTAATAAAATGATAGTGGATGAACTGCTAAGAATGTGGATACTTAATTTATACATTTCTAAACTTACATAAAGTTAATTTTTTTATCAATGGATTAATATTTTAAGAAATTCTTCTATCACGTACTTGAAAATCAAAAGTTTCCTATTTTGACAAGATATTTTATCTGCTAAGACAGTATATACATCAATAATCAATATTTTTTTAATAACTTTAAAATAAATTGAACTATTTTTTGGGGGGATGAATAATACTTTTTAATTAAAAATATAGATTATTTTATTAAGAAAATACTTTTGAATTTGTGTGAACATATCATATGAATTATTACCATTGCCAACTAAAGTGAACTACTTTATATTTTAATGTGTATCTTTTAATTTTTTTCTCTAGGAATTTACTTATTCACTTTCAGGATGACATAAAATATAAAGATTACTACGCTAGTCTAGTTTAAAATAATATAATTAGAATGTAAAGATTTCTTTTCATTATTACTGAAAATGTAGATTGGAAAATTAGATCCAATCATAATTACTAATGAGTCCATTAGTTAAACTTAATTGTAAAAGTTATTCTATTTGTACTCAATAAGTCAATAAAAAAAAATTGCATAATAATCCTTATTTTTTATTTTTTATTTTAGAAACTGATTACACTTGTCCAATACATTCAAGAATAATTACATAACTCTAGGAAATAATGCATAATTATGTAACAAAGTCATTATACTCAAGACTCAAAATTCAAATTTTAATGAAATAGGATTCCAAAGCACCATTATGGAGAGTTGAATAGTCCTAGGAGTGAAATTATGAATTGACGAGCCCACTTGAATGCCGCATTGTTGTAGAATGATGCCTTGACTTCTTGCCACTTGTCCCTTGGTCAAAGTAGGAAATGAAGAGCCGCCGCCATTACTTTGGTCGGGATTTTAAATTTGCAAAACATCTCCCTCCTCGGGTGATGTCAACTCTCTTGTTGTGAGTCGTTTTGTTCTTTTTGACTTGCGATGATTCTTTGTATTGTTGCCGGCTGTGGCGATTCATCGCTATGTTGTTGCCGGCTCAACACTGCGGCGATTCATCGCAGTGACAATGTCTTGGTGTGTTCAATCTCTTCACACCAAAGAATCCAACATTGTTGCCGCTTTCTTGTCACCATCACCGTCGTCACTTCTTAGTAAGCAGGATAGTTAGTGACTTAGTTTCAAGGCGTAAATGTTGATTAGAATGATTCTCACCGGAAGGTCGCCTCACAAACTTCAGGCATAATGGTAGAAACGTTACATTATGTTGTGGATTTTCTTGGTTACTATTTGAAGAGGATTTGAACAGTTACACAAAAGAGTGCATTATAAAGATTAGGAGTCAAAGTTACAATTAGGATGTTCTAGAGAACTAGCAATATGAGAATGTGCTCTATTGTTGCTTGGATTGAATTTGATAATAGCAAATGATCAAGAATTTTGAGTGAACTCTTGGTGCAAAATATCAGTCTAGTGTATCTACATAACCCTAGTATATATATATATATACACAAATATACATGCGGGTTATAATACCAGTATTTGCCTAGCTAGAGGTTAATGTGACCTTCCATTCGGAGCTCTCTCGATAGAGCTAGGGATTTGAATGCATTCCCTTACTAGAATTAGACTCTCTTGATGCTCCGTCAACAAAGTTCTTAGGGTGACTACGCATTGTAAGATCTCACGATATAGGTTGGATGGAGGTGGAGGGTCATGTTAAGGATTACCTTGGTCCTTGTAATTTCACCTTGGGGGCCTTGTTTACTACGCATCGTGAGATCTCACGATGGAGGTTGGATGGAGGTGGAGGGTTATAAATCCTTGAAGGGACAAATGGGAATTTTGGGTAGGAATCTATGGTCCGAAATTTTATCTTGATTTTTTGAAATTGTTTTTGAAGATAGAAAAATTGATTGGCTTTGTAGGAATATAATCTTTTTTCAATCAGTGCCTGGAATAAAAGTTATGCCCCAAAGAGCTCAGAATTTGGAATGAAGGGGGAGAAGGGGACCAAAAAAAATTCCAAAAATTTGAATTAAACTTTTTTTTCTCATAGATTATATTTTTGCCTATCTAGAAAGCTTTGATTCATTCCGTTTGGATCTATAATGAAAAAATTATAGACAATCTTGTTATTCAGGCAATTAGAGCATCTTTTTGAAAAATGATTTATAGGATTCATTTTTGAATGCAATATTTATAATTTTCCAAAAATAAAATTTTGGTGTGGTTTAGTTTGCTTGATAGAACAATCTCACCATTGGAATTAGTGCATTTTATTTCCATTTTAGAGATATTAATAATTTAGATTTTCCTTCTATCTTGTACCTAATACTTCTGTTTAACAATTTTTTGAAAGTATAAAAAATAAGTTTTTTGAATTGTTTTTTTTTCCTTCACTCAACTCAATTCTCCACTGTAAAGATTTAAAGCTCAAAACTTTGTAGCGCAAAAAATTACAGTTAAAGAAGTTGAAAGTCAAATATTCTAGTCCCGCAATGTGATGAAAAACTGTTTTTTCCACTTTAAACGCAGACATCAGTTTGTGCGGTTGAAAATTTTAAAGTTTTTCCACACATTCTCATACTAGTTAGGTGTAAGATCCTATGGTTAGATGTGAAAAAAAACAAATTTCAAATTTTCTTACTCTTTGCTATAGAAAGGGCAGTTTTTAGTGTTTTTTGGCAAAAAACATGCCTTGGTCCTTTGAAGGTTAACCCCTAAATGCCCGAGGCACCCAAATGTGGTGTTCGCAAAACTTTGAAGTTAAATAAAAACTAACCAAGTTGCTAATTTTAGTAAGTTATATTTTTAGAAAGTTCTTCTTGAAGTCTAGTTTTAGCATCGAAAATCCAATCTTAAGAATAAATAATAGTGATTTTTCTATTCATGATTTTGTACAAGGGTACCCAGTGCAATCTTGACTTCCCGTAGTGTTGAGAGCTCTTGGTAATGAGTCTCAAATACACTAGATCTTGGAGAAAAAAGCACATTCAAAATTCATTTAAAAATTATAGAGTAGATTTTAAGAAGCCATAAATTGATCAGGGTGATACAAGTTAGGCCCTTTAACCTCATATTTTTTTGGTCACCAACTTTTTAGATTTGATTTGTGTAAAGAAGATGGAAAGATTTTTGCAGTTTTAGCAACCTCATGGTCAAACATTATAATCTTTCACTCCATAAGTAAATTTGTTGTGTTTTCTTTTCCTATGAAATCTCTAATATGTCTAGTTTGAATTTGTACGGTTACAATTCAAAAAGAACTGATACAACTTATCAAAATGTTGGCATTTTGTTCAATTTAGAGCAAATTTGAGGAAGCCCAAAACAGGCCTTGGTCCTTTAGGGATTAAGGATTACCTTGGTCCTTGTAACTTCACCTTGGGTGCCTTATTTACTACACATTGTGAAGTCTCACGGTGTAGGTTGGAGGGGGTTGAAGGTCTTGTTAACCCCTAAAGGAGCAACATGTGTTTTTTGGCTACATAGAAAATTTGGGCAGGGACGTGTGACTAGAGATTTCCATACTTTTAGCCCAAATTTTAATCCAAAGTGGGAACAAGGAATATCTTTCATATGCACTAAATTTCATGACACTTGAAAATATTAGTCAAAAGTTATGGCCTAATGTGCTATTTTTTTTTGAATTGAGGAGTCTAGGCAAATTTTAAAAAATCACTTTTTAAAAAAAAAAAATTTTGAAATTGGATTTCTAGATTTATATATAGTAGAAAGCTTTGGATCCTTCCATTTGGATCAATGAGTTGAAAGTTATGAGGATTTTTTACTCACGGGCAGTTATGGATTCTCTACTCTACAATAAACTTTGAAGGTCTTTATCTTACTCAATTTTCATTATTTTTTGAGAAAAAAAAAACCATAGGATATATATTGTTTACTACAACATTGGAACCATTGGGATTGGCATTTTTCAATTCTATAATTAAATTGGTTAACAATTTAGTGTTTTGAATCATTCTCTACTATTGTCTACTTACTTATTTTTTCCTATATGTTCAACAATTCCCAATCGTGTAAAATTTGTCAAGCATGTGGGCAAATTGTTTAGGAAAATGTACCCAAAGGAGAACCACCATTTTGGACATTTTTTCATAGAAAAGTGAGCTTGTGAAGTGCAGCTGCCTTGTTTTTCGCAGGGGCAAAAAAATGATTTCAATGAATTTGAATGCTTATATCTTGCAATCCAGGCAATGAATGTTTTTGAAATTTTTACGTATTTTCAAGTTAGCATACTACAAGATCCTATAGTTACATATGTCAAAAGAAAGTTTTTTTTTCAAAAATTTGATATTTGTTCAAAAAATGGTTGTTTAAGAGTGTTTTGGGTGAAAACATAGTCATGGAACTTTAGGGGTTAAGGATTACCTTGGTCCTTGTAATTTCACCTTTGGTGCCTTCTTTTTAAGGCATCATGAGATCTCATGGTGTAGGTTGGGAGGGGATTGAGGGTCTTATTTAGGATTACTTTGGTCCTTTGTAATTTTCTTCTTGAGGCCTCATGTACTACACATTATCGAAGATTAATCTACATCTTTAATAACACATTTGAATAATTCAAATCGTGTTAAATATTCTAGAAAATTTTGAAACTATTGTAAATGTTTTTTTGGAATAGACCACCGCAAACTATTTTCATAATTTGTGTTACAATAGTATTATAATTGTATATGTAAGTTTTCTTTTAGTCGGCATTGGAAGTGCAAGATGCTGAATTGGAATTGAAGATTAGAAGCTTAATAATCACTATATAATATCTCTAGTGTTACGTGTTAGAGATGAACTGGATTACATAGGTCAAGTAGACTAGCTTCAAAACTGCAAGCAAGCAATGCTCTTTTTTCTAAAAGCACATGCCTATTCTTTGATTTATTTAAATGAATAAATTATGGTAAATCCACTTTACTTTACTAAACAAATGTCATTGTGTATGCATTTGTGTAATGTTGAGGTGATTACATGAGAAAATCTCCCAACCTCCAATCCCCAAGCTAAATATTGGAATTTTTTTATTTGATTATGCAAGTGAATGCCTCTACCCAATCATATACATATAAGGCTATGAAATGCTTACTATTCAGAGATAGTCTATAATTTTAAAATTATCAAAAATTTATGGTATACCTCTACATCAAGAAATCTCCAAACAATTCATCTCAATTACTAACTACATACAAAAAAATGCAGTATGGATGTTTGTATTGCTACAATATGTGTTTTTTTACATCTTTCGCACATGGACATGCTCTATGAAATATTTTAAAATTGTCAGAGGATCTCTCAAGAGGTTTCGGGAGGTCTTTTCATCTTTTGAGTCATAAATTGGATGCATAAATCCTTGTCAAAGGGGGTAATTCTAAAAACCCTATATGGAGATCTCCCAATCCAATTATGTGAATCTAAGGTTGGATTGACGACTGGTCCTTGGTCCCAAGAGCCCATACGCCTCCCACCAAACTGTACAAACTGAATGGACACCCGAATATACCAGAATACCAGAATACGACTAATACAAAGCCTGCACACTCAAGAATTTGTTTTCAAAGACATCTAAGGAGGATGGAACAAAAACTACATAATTTCTCTCATTTTCAAACACACAAAGCACTCTTTGCAATAGTTACGGATGCAAAATTTGATGCATGCATGCAAAACAATAATACATGGAGAGATCTCCAGATTTGTAGAAATATATTGAGGTATATAAGCATTTCTATAATTATGGACTTTCAAAAGTCCAAAAGTAGTTAATTGTGGCATAGAAACATCAATGAGCACATTTCACTTTAGAGAAAAATTCTATTATCTAAGAGAAATTTTACACTACAGTAAATTCAATGTCATGATGTCACTAAGAAAAAATTTGCACAACAAATTTCTCTATATTATATTTGGAATTTGGCAAACCAATTGCACCATCATGCTTAAAGATATAGAAGTAGTCATAATACAAGGATCAATTAGTAAATTATAATTACAATATAGGAATATCTATTTCATGAAATTTGGGAAGGGAACACCTTGACATTGATTTCTTTGTAGTATAAATTTTTTCTGAAATAATGTTTTTTTTCCTAAAAGTGAAATGTGCACATTGATGTTTTTGAAATATTTGCACAATAAAATATTAAAAACATTTCACCAATTGATTTCAATCAGTTATTTGGTATCACAATCAAAAAGAGAAAATAATTTATCAAAAATAAATATTTTGTTTTTTGAAATTGAAATTTTGTGTGTTGATCAAAATTGCATAAAATAATAAATTTAATAGGTTGATTTTGAAAAATAGGTCAAAAAAGGTCAAATTTGAAAGCTTTTCTTGCAAGTCAAAATTGAGGTTACTTTCTTTTCTACGTGGCTAGCATTGTACTATGCAGTACAGTGGGTATTATAATCTTACAACCGGCCAATTTAGGCCATTCACATTTTATGGTACAATGTGCTATATAATTGGTATATTTTGGTTAGCATAATTAACACTCGATCTTTATACAGTCCCAATCAAGTTTACAAAATTTCAGTTTCAAAATAGAAAAATTTCATTTTTGGTTAACTTTTAGACTTAATTTTCATGAATTTACAGAATATTGTATTGAAAACAATGGGTGATGAAATTTTTTTAATTTGATGGCATAGACATGTAGGGGAACATCCATACACACATCTTTCATATTAGAAATCACCTCATTAAGTAACAAAAATATGAGCAAGGAAGAGTTAAATGTAAAGTGTCATATGACCAAAATTTATGAAATAGTTATCTTTATATTTTAACAAGATTTTTCTATTTGACCCTCACATTCTAACTAATTTTGTACATTTCAACATGATGTTACAATCACTTTGCCAAAACCTTGTTAAAATTTAAAGATATCTATTTCACAACTTTTGGTTGTATGACGCTTCACATTTAATTCTTCCTAGCTCATATTTTTGTTAATTAATGGGGTGTGTTTTAATATGAAAAGATGTGGGTATGTAGGCTCCCTACATATCTATGCAATGGAATTAAAAAAATTCATTGCCAATTGTTCTCAATAAAATATTATATAAACCTATGAAAATTAACTCTAAAAATTCACTAAAAATGGAATTTTGCTTTTTTTGAAACTTAAATTTTTTGTGCTTGATTGGGATTGCGTGAGGATTGCGTGAGGATTGCGTGATATGCAAGATGAAAAATTCCAATTCTTTTCCTATGCTATGTAAAAATCTTTGAATGGTTCAAATTGTTTGGTTGTAAGATTATAGTACCTGACTATACAATAGTCACAAGACTTCGTACTGCTTGTATTTAGAAAATACTATAGTTAAACTTAGGGAAGAACTGACCCCCTCACTCGGCCCAAGCCATTCCAAGGGTGTATGTGAAAAAACAAACCCTATTTTGTGCCGTGTTAAAACTATGTAATTCACCTCTCCTAGCTAATTTGGGGCCTCGTATTGCAAATATGAATTTAGAGTTTGCAAATTTTATCATGTGTGGCAAACAAAAAATTTCAGGGTTTTCCCTGATGGCCAAGTGAGGGGGTCGGTTCACCCTGGCCGGAAGAGTCGGTGGGAGCGATTGACATAGGGAATGTGAGCCCCCTTCATCCAGATGAGGATAGGGAAGCCCCTGGTGGGGATGCTCTGAGGGTGTGTGAAGGTTGCAGACAGGATTAGAAGACGAGAAGCAGCGGAATGAAGCCCACAAGTATCTCAACAGTTTCCTGATGTAGGACATACCCTTCCATATAGCAGATTGCAAGACGGAAGTCTATATTTTTTTGGTGAATTTGTGGTAACTTGACTTCCTTTAACCCTTGAACGCCGACGAGGACGTTCTGCGTCCTTTGAATGACAAAGAATCTTTCCCTGCAGGAAAGAAGTGCAACTTTTCATCCTCGGTATTAGGAGTGGGAAGGAAAGATCTACAACAATTCTTTGACTTCCAATGAATATATTAGGCTTTTTCAAAGTAGATGATGTCACACGGAATCACAATACATGATTTTCACGGCTACCAATCCGTCCTTCAAGGGTTAACGGTGTAGGAAGAAGATTGCAGCCATTCCAGAGGAGCGAGGACATCGGTTGCTTGACTTTTAGAGCCCAGGTAAGCTGCAATTTCCCCCGTGGTGTCCCAAGATGTTGCAAGCTTTGCGATGCCTGCTGTCAGCTTAGACTTCGCCTTTCACTGCAATCACTGGGAAATCGAAGCCATAGAATATGCCCGGCCTTAGCTTGTACTTTTAGGAGTAATAGTGTCCGGTGGAATGGTTACCTCTGCAGGGCTTGACGGATGTAAACGAGACGATCAACGCGGGACGAAGCGCGGAACAGCTTGTATACAGCAGCTTCAAAACCTAAGCGTTGTAAGCGATTCTAAAACTCTCTGTTTAGGGTTGAGAATTTTATTTCGTGTTTTTTATTCGTATCGGTGAAGATGCTTGTATTTTGAGCGGCTTCAAAACCTAAGCGTTGTGAGTACTTCAGAGACCCTGAGTGTTCTGTTTATAGTTTGGTATGGACCTCCGAGGCTTTGAGCTTGTTGACTTCTCCAGTTTTCAGCGGAGATGGCGATGGCGACCCAGCTAGGGCTTGCTATGAATTCCCAGAATGCGCAATTGGGGTCTTTGCAAGGCTCTAGGGTGACGCAAGGGATGCGCTGTGAAGCGGATTGCTGGCCAGGTCAACCCCGGTGGTGCTATGGGTTTGAGGAGATGCGTGGCCTTGAGAGCGGTGAGTGGGAATACGATTAGGGCTGCGAAAAAGGGCTCTCCACCCATAATGCCCGCCGTCCTCACGCCTTCCGGACCTTGTGGACTTGAATACGCCGATGCTCCGCAATCGAATTATCTTCGTCGGATCCCCTGTGAATTCCGAGGTGTGTGCGAGTGAGTTTGTTTTTTGGGATTGGACTGAGCAGGTGCGATGAAATGGCAGAAATTTGACGTGCGCCTTTTATGTGGGATTTGGACGCGGCGGTGGCGCAGTCAGTGATTTCGAAACTGTTGACTCTAGCGGCTATTAATGACGAGGAGGAAATTAAGGTTCGAAATAAGGGACATACATACGTCTGTGCGCACTTTGCTTGGGAACTCTAGCGAGATAGAATTGCTTTGTTCTATGCAAAATGCTTTTTTCGTTGTTCTCTGTGCTCAGGTTTATGTTTCTCGTCTCAGGCAAATGAGTTGTGCTTGTGTTGACCAGAGTTGCGATTTTTCTTGCAACTTGCAGATGTATATCAATTGCCCAGGTGGAAGTACTTATTCAATTATGGCCATATACGACGCCAAGCAATGGGTAAGGATCTCGTTTCAGTTGTGCGTGGTGTGACTATTGAGCTGGTCTGTTTCATGACGTGAGCTCCGAAGACCGAAGATTGAACAACTGAGATCTTCATAGATTTAGCTCAAGTAATCTTGAATCCAGGGTAAGGGTGTGTGAGCCCTTTTTCATTGCAAGACAGATCACAAGATTCAATCAGAAGCCACTCAGGTCTGGAATGAAGTCGCCAGGCTTGTGAAGGAGCTCCATTTTGGACACCTTATTTGCTAGGTTTTAGTAGAACTTGTGCAACCATTTGTCAAGAAGACCCTTCAAAAGGAAACTTAGAATTGCAACAGATTATTGATTGAACCTGAGGAGTGCATTCGGTGGCTGTGAATTCAGATTAAGCCAGATGTCAGCACTGTGCTTTGGCATAGCTGCTAGCCAGGGTGCATTGCTCCTTGCGGGTGGCAAAAAAGGCAAGCGCTTCGCTATGCCAAATGCTCGTATCATGATTCACCAACCTCAAGGAGGTTGTGGGGTATGCTTCTCATCAGTTTATTTTCCCGATGCTTGCTAGTAATAAATACCATAAGTTGAGCTGTTTTTTTCTGTGCATTCCTTATTGCTACTTTATTCTCTGTGCTGGCTGTTTGATTTGCATTCTTCATGAAGCCCATTAACTAACTGGTTTCTTAGTATATTGGATGGTTTCCTTGCATGATCTGGACGGTGTTTCTGCAAATGTCCTCTTCACTGGGAACTCACCCCGTCTATTGTCCTGCACTGTTTGAAAGGGGACTGCTGATGATGTGAGAAGGCAAGTGAATGAAGTAATGTCCTCTCGGGATGTAAGTAACCTCACTCCATTATGATTCTCTCTGTTGTGGGCAATGTAAGGAATGTTGTAAGCCAGTGGAACCCAACCTGCATAGAATCAAGACTGCAATATCTTTGACAATTCTTGATTCATATCCTTGTAAGTACTGATTCTGGAGATTTGAAAAGTAGTTCTCGGAAACAAAATCTGTGCAGAAAATAGACCAGATGTATTCCATATTTTGCAATCAACCTTTGGAAAGAGTGCGACAATTCACAGAGCGAGATTATTTCTTCTCTGCAGCTGAGGTATCTGATCTCAACTATTACGATTCAGACTTCAAACAGCTCTTTTTGCCTTCAGAAGAATGCGTGCACTTCACCTGCTATTTGGGATGTTTGGATTGCATTTCTTTCGTGATTCAAAGAACTGTAATATTTGTGCTTTTCTGATGAATGCAGGCAATGGATTTTGGATTAATTGATGGTTTGCTAGAGACAGAGTTCTGAGATTCAGCTACGGCTCTTGCGCAGCTCCCAGTTTAGAGGGTCTGCCACTGTATTTGGTGGGTTGTCCACTGTGAGTGTCCTGTATTTCAAAGTAGAGTTACGATCCAGTATTGAAGTCTTAAGCTCTGCCTGAAACTTGTATTGTTTCAGATGCGAACGTCTTGGCACAAGAACTTTATCGAAAGCATTAGATGTCCTTTGAGGAGTCCATGAAGGGCTGTGTTTGCAAGTTTCCATTGGGCAGAATCAAAGTTTACTTCAATTCGTTCCTTGCATGGGTATTATATGGTCAGAAATGCGCTTTTTTGGTACATTATGCAATCGTTGCCTTCTTTCATCTCGTTAGTTTTACAATGGTATCTCTGTAATACGAGGAATCTGGCTGACTTCGACGAGGGAAGTTGAAGTCCTCCAATTTGATGGAAGCGAAATCAAGTGTCCAACTTTGTAGCAAGCATGCTTTTGGTCATTTGGAAATCGTTGAAAAAGCAAACAGAAAGCTTCTTGGTCCTCTGGAATTTGCTTGGATTGTCAGCGGCCCTCGTTGTCTTGATTGTTTGACAGTCCAATTGAGAGGTAAGAAAAACATCATATTGAAAACATGTAGGTACCTTTGCGAATGTCTCTGGCTCTATTTTCCAGTGTGGGCCTTCCTCCCATGCACTGGAACATTCACTGTCGATGCAGCTTGTGTCAATGGAAAGCCTCCTCCCCTTGGCTCCAGAGCCAATCAATTCCGTGGCGCTTACATTTCTTTGTGCTTTCTTTGCAAGGTGTTTGAACCTGAGTCCAAGTCTCCAGCTCGGGGAGGTATACCTTGGATGGTGATGTCGTCTTTTACATTTTAATCAGCTACCTTCGTGAAACAAATAAAACCATAGTGAATCGGTCAAGCTCATAAAATCACAGAGTCCTGTACAGAGTACCTACAGTTGATTACTTTTATCAACCTCAAAAATAAAGAACTGCTAAGTTCTAAATCCACCAGCAGGTCGCGGGCCTCATTGCTGGTCCAGTCCGTCACGTACTGAACGGTACAGTACAGTGCACGTTCGAAAATTTAGAAAGCCATGCACGGTTGGGTCGTTGAAGATCTGTCAGTCAAAATAGACCGAGTGTTGGAAGCAAGCTGAGCAGGCGGAGCTCCAGCCGCTGGAAACTACCTCACCTCATAAAGAAAGTGATCAAGCTCTGAAGTCCGTCTGATGAGAAGTTCAACCGCAATTCCAGATGGCTCCAAATGTCTGGTCGAGTTTGTCTTTTGCGGAAAATTTAATTTGCATCATACTGTGGTGGTGGTTCCGGTGATTTTCACCAGTTCATTTGTACGATTTTCTTGCACATGTAACTTACTGTGTGTCCAGTTTGACCATTTCAATATAGTTTTCATGTAGAGGTCTAAGGTGGAAGCACCCAAAACCGTCAATATTAAGCAATTCAGCATAGTTGGAGGCAACTTTTCCTAAAATTAATATTTTTGTAGTATTGGCCAGTGAAAATCATGAATATTAAAAAAAATAGATTTTTCAGATGTGGTATGCAATTTCTATGATTTTCATAGAGATGTCTCCCTAGACCATTGAAATTGTCATGTAGGTGGACCCAAAACTGAAATCAACAAAAATTAGATGAGAACACATGAGAGTTAGGTATGTGTTTTTCAAATGCGTCAGCCAATCAGAGCAAGGAATTTCAAAGACACATTAAATAATGAGAAGTTTGGAGATAGAAATAGTGACAGTCTAAGGTGCAGGAATGGGAGCAGGGACGCTAATGGGTGTTTCTATCTTACAACACAAACTCTTTCATTCAAGGAAGACATTTACAAGTCAAACTTTTTTGGAGGGCCTTTGAAGTTGATATGAGGATCTTTAATCCCTAAAGTCCCATGGCCAATTTTCCGTCAAAAACCACTCAAAACTACCTTTTTCAATGTAAACAACAAATATATGAACATTTGTTTTTTTATTGCATATCCAACCCCAAGATCTTGCATTATGAGAGATTTGAGGCCTTTGGAAGACTGCGAGTTCCCCTGCATTCCCGGATTGCGGGAATGCAGGGAAGCAACTGGCTGATGTGGTCGAAATGGTACCACGTCATTTTTGAGGAAAAAAATTAATTTTTTTTTGCCTAGAATGATATTTGGGGTAAATTCTTTTTTTTGAAAAAAAAAATTCTGACAGCCCATATCGGCTGATTACAGAATCTGGCCAGATTTAGGAATGGGCCTGAAACGGCCTTCCAATGGCCTCAAATTTCATCTAATGCACTAGACAAGTATGAGATTGTCTAGAAGCAATTTCAAAACTTTGACTGTATCAATCACAAGATATATACTTTTATCGTGAAGAAAATGAGTCCCTCCCCCACCTCACTCCGTGCGTGACTAGATTATAAGGCTTTGGATCCTTTTAACTTAAAGGTTTTGTACTATAGATATTGAATATAAAATTTTCTATATTGAAGAGATGAGTTGAAATTCAAGAGTTTTTTTTTAAAAAACATGTAATTTTTATTCTTAAGAAATTTGTTAAATAAAAATAAGTACAAGATAGAAGGAAATTTTTTTATTAATAGCTGTAAGATGGAATTGAAGTAAATGAATCTCAATGATGAAATTATCCTAGAAAGAAAATTGACTAAACTATGTGCAACATTTTTTTTTGAAAAATTGTTCAAATTGAGTTTACAAACGGATCTAATATATGATTTTTTTTAAATTTGCTACAATTTTCCACAAAACAAGAAGCTCCATAACTTTTACATTACTTATCCAAATGGAATACATCAAATCTTTCCATATAGGCAAAAATATAGAAGAATCCATAAGAAATAAATTTTTCAAAAACATATTTCAAGTTTCTTTTAGGAAAAAAAAAAAAAAAAGTTTCTTTGAGGTGGCTATCCACCCTTGCCTATTTTGGCTTATTGTGGCATTACATTTGGCCTAAGTAACAAAAGTTAACTAGTTTTTCTATCTTATACAAAATTTCAAATTTTTGGATAAAATATTGGGATCCTACAACAAGTACCTATCCAAACCTTCACAACTCCTAAGAGCAGTCTCCTGGGTCTTTAGGGGTTAAATTTTGACACTTATTTAGAATATTTTTTATAAAATTATAAAAATTAGAGGACAAGTTGTTAGTGCTAATACTAAAAATATGTTCTCTTTGATTATACACATAGTATTGCGGAGCCTTGGGCCACCTAATCCTCAATCTAACGGTACTTCAAATATGCATTTGGAGGATAATTTAATTCAATAAAAACGTCCAAAGCTAAACAAATGTTTGATTAATGATTTTAAAGAAATTACCTATATGAAGATGCACCTATTTATCCACAAATTTGATCATTTTAGCTAAGTACCTTGATAACAGGGTTGTATTGCTCTAGGGTTCAAATCCCTTTAAGTCTTGCCTTTGAAAATTCCCCAAGAGAATATTTCTTTAAAATAAATGTTTCTTGTGTATGCACTATTCATTTGTATACAAGTAAACAATATGTTGTATTTGTGATTTTGGCTCTACTAGTGTACATTAGCTTAAGGCAAATGATTTGAGGTCCTATATAAAGAATGCATTAGCTCTCAAACTCTCAAGGCATATTTTTCCTCAAAACCCACTCAAAATTGCCATTTCTATTGTAAAGTGCAAAAATACTTAGAAATTGTGTTTTTAGCATATCTAATTGTAGGATCTTGCACTAGACTAGGATAAAAATGTGTGGAAGAAAATTTAGAAATGTTAAATGTGTAGATTTCAAGATATTTGCATTTGAAGCAAATAAATCTGTTTTTTGGTACCTTACTTGACTAGGTTTTAAGGCCTTGAATCTTCTTAGCTTAACGTTTTTGCATAGCACATTTTGAATTTCTAATCTTTAAATTGAAGAATTGATTTGAAAGTCTAGGAAAAAATTTCAAAAAACACAACCTTGATTCTCATTCTTTTGAAAATTGTTGAGTAGAAGCAAACACAAAAGTGATCTCAAGGAAAAACAAAATTGTTAATAGCTCTAAGATGGATTTGAAATCACCAATCCCAATGATGAGATTGTTCTAGAAAGCTAACTAAACCAATAGAATGAGATTTGTTGAACAATCCTAGTGATGAGATTGTTGAACATTTTTTTGTGAAAAATTGTGAAAAATTGTATAAAAAAATGACTAAATATTATAAGTTTTTTTTTCAACAAGATGCTTAGATTGTCTATAAAACAAGCTTTTCTACAACTTTCTCATTACTAATCCAAATAGAATGAATCCAATCTTTCTTTCTAGATTTTTTTTTTCTATGAGAAACAAATTTTTGAGAATTTTATTTTGACTCTCTATGATTTCTTTTGTGTTGCCCGACAAACTCCATTTTGGGCTTGGATGGCATCACTTCTGGTCTTAGACACCGATTGAAATAAAAATTATATTCCTATAAAGCTAATGTATTTCTCTATCATCAAAAGAAGTTTCAAAAATCTCAATAAAAAATCAGACTATAGGAGCCTATTGTACACGAAATCTATTTTGTCCCTTGAGGAGATTGACAATGGGAGTTTAGGAACATTAAAAAATTGAAGAAAAGAAGATTGAACAATTTCCATTTTGGAATTTGATCATTTGGGTTAGCTTCATCTTTGGCTCTAATTAGTTTTTTAGAATCCTCTTTCAAAACTTTCAATTGTATTCTTGCAAATACAAAGTTTTGAGGTTCAAGTCTTTTATGGTTTAGAGCTGAATTAGTTAAAATTTAGAAAATTCCAAATAAATAATTATCAAAATTCAGTTTCATTCTCTTAAACTTTATAAAATAAAAAGATGGGAGGAAAAAGGAAATCCTCTTAAACTCTAAATTGGATTTCAAACATGTCAATTCAGAATATTCATCACCAATTATTTTCAATGACTTATCATGTAAAACCATGAAAATTGACTTTAAAAATTCACCCAAAATGGAGTTTTGATTTTTGGAATTGAAATTTTGTATGGTTGATTGGTGTTGCGTGAGAACGGAGTGTTAACAATTATGCAAGATGAAAAATTCGAATTCTTTTCTATACTATTCAAAAATCTTTGAATGGCTGAAATTTTGTGCATAAAGGTTTGTCGACATTAAATTTCCACATCAGATTCTCAAGGTCCATGTCACTTCACACCGTTCCCAAAGTGACATGTGGCAGTTTTTTCTTAAATGACTTAATTTCCGCCAAATCTGACCTTCCCGCAAGGCAGGCAAGTCGTAATATTATTGTACCCGACTCTCCAGTCCACAGCAGTGACATAGCATCCGAGGAGGTGGCCTTTGCTTCCACGGCGTCGCCTTTCCCGTAGCCATTTTTTGTCCAAACTCCTCATTCCCAACTGATGACGGAGTTCCCTATGGGACTAGGGTGATCATCCGAATGGATGGATGTAGTGCTCCCAGCCCCACGAATCAAACTTAGACGTTCATCTTGTGGCAGCGTGCTTTCAAGGGCCAAAGCCAAAGAGAGAGACACACACACTTACACTCATAGAGAAAGAGTCATTGTTGTCAGGAGAACGTCAATGCAGCTGATGAGTGCGCATCCCATGCATCTGGTTGGTTGTTTTCGGCTCCTCGCCATCCTTGGCATCCTTGCCCGCGCTTGCTGGCCATAGCCATCGCTCCTCGCACCTCGCTCTGGCACTGCTCCTCTCGGGGTAGCCCTTTCCGGATGCGTTTTGGATTGGAATTGCACCTTGTGGCTTGATTGGAAGACCTCTTACAATCATGTCTCAAGCATAAACTAAAGTTGGCAAAAAGTACAATTGATAGTTATAATTGTATGTTTACGTCCCAATTGCTTCCTCAATCACTTTTTAATTTGTTGTAGCTTTACAAACTTTATTAGGTGGATATATTGTGTTCCATGCAAGAAGTGTTGCCTTTTATGTCAACCCTTTGCTTGTATGATTCTGATACATGTTGCTTCTAGATTCTATTAAGATTGTACAACATCTCCAACCAATTTTTTAGTAAGAGTTGGCGTTGGAACAATAACTCCCTTTTCTAAGTAAGATTCTAAGAATAAGAATTCCAATCCATTTTTAGACAACACGGGCCAAGGGACCATTTGATTAAGAATTCAAGACTCTATACCAAGATCTATAGAACAATAGAGAGAGTGCACGATATGAAGTACTGACAAGGTATATAAATTATTCATTTATTTTGAGTAATATTGAAGCTAACCTTGTCTATTATTCATCCAAAGTGTGGATAAAAATGTATGCACTCATCTTAAAATGCCGACACATATAGTGGCTCTTATAAGTATTTTTATACTTGGGTGAATGCAAAAAACACTTGTACTATTTGTTGTGTTTGGGTTTTTCCTCTTCTAGTACTACATGTACTACAAGCAATGTGAGTACTAGAAACGTCGCAATAGAGGAAATCTAGAACCGTTGATTTAATGTTGGATGCAATGCATACGCGGCATGTGTTTGCTTCTCATTTGTTCACAAAGACAACTGACAATTTGACCGCCTTGATTTCCGGACAATTTCCATCCAAAGTGGGCCTCCACCAATACTATTCACCGCTACTCACTACGTTGGAGTACTACTTTTAGCCATAGACTGCCATAATTTGTAAAAAATGGTAGTTCTGGTTTTTCTTTTTTTCATAAATATTTAATGATTTAAAAAAATTAAGAAAAAAATGGCCATTTCTTCTAAGCCATTCAAGAAGGCATTTGCACAATCAAAAACTGAATTTATTTTCTGAGTTTTTCAAAAATTAGAATTGAAGTCATCGCACTTTAGGACCTTTTAGACGGCACTAGAAGCAATGTTTTCAAAATCCCTCGCTTAAGAAGTTGGAAGGCAGTCATACAAACAAGCATGCCAGGTTACAACTTCAATGACTTTAGAATGGGTACTCCATAATACTAGAAACCTCCAAAATCAAATTTGTGACATTTTTTTGAAATTTGCTTTTTTCTCCACAATTAATTTTGGAAAAATCCAAAAAAATGCAATGCATTGGAGACGTGTACATCCAACTTTAATATGAGTTTCAAGTTGTTTGCACCATTTCCCAAAATTTATACTACACAACAACTTTTGATTTGAAGGTGTGACATAAAATAGTACAAGTGTTTCTTGTATTCACCCACTTCAAAAACTACCACAACTAATTGAAAATTAAAATTTCTCTCACAATTTTTGGATGTGTTGAAGTGTAACTAACACACAATAAAATGATTTTTAAATTATTTTAAATCATTTTTGACATTTTTGTAAATTTAATTTAATTTATTAGTGAAAAACACCTCAAATACAAGTAAATTTTTTTCAAGATGTTTTAGTAAGTGGAATGAGAATTCCTTTTGAACTTTTTGGTAAGAATTCTTCAAATTATAAAATTCTATTGTGGAAAATAATATTGATTAGAATATGACTTTAAATTTTTACATTTCTTATAATCTAATCCAAAAACCTCCAAAAAATTATGAAAAATAAAATTATAAACATTTAATACACTGTTAAATTGTTAAAGATTTCCACAATTCTTGGAGATTTGGAGACTGAATTATAAGAAATACAAAAATTTGGAGTCATATTTAGCCGGTAACATTTCACTAAATAAAATTTAAATTTTGTAGAATTCTTACTGAAAAATTTGATATTGAATTCTCGTTCTACTTACTAGAGAATCTTAAGTAAACTTTCCTTTTATTAAAAGTTTTTTTTACTGATACGTTTGATTAAATTATAAAAAAATAAAAAAGGATATTGAAAATTTTGAAAATTTATCAGAAGTGTGTAACTTGTACAAATTTCGATTATTAAAATCTCTAACTCTTCAATCAGCTATGGCTATTTTTTAAAGTGTACAAACCATTTTGTTAGTATGTAGGACAAAATGTTAGTAACATCTTTTGAGAGCCACTGTAAGTTAGGTAGGATTACCAAATGCGCCATTAACCTTAAAGCGCCATCTTCAGTGTGACATCTCTAAAATCAGTTATGTACTTCTATGAAAGAGCACTTTTAGAATCAAACTTTTCCTTCAAAACTTTTGCATACAATATCCAAATGTCGCGTTCTTTGGTGCATTGGAACCTCTTTTCCCTTGCCAATAAGAACATATAAGAATTTGAAGAGTCTAATAGTCTACTAATTAGGCACAGTAGCAATTAGTGGCGGTTTTGGAATACCTACTTTAACCCAGAAACGCTGAGGGCGCCATTTTGTGGCGTTTGGACGAACAGAAAGTGAACTACACGGAAGCTACAAGTGCTTTTTCATCCGCTTTTTGCTTGTGCACCTTGAATAGTGGGTTAGGAGTAGTTTCCAATTGACTTTGCAATCATCACAGCCTTTGTCTTCATGTGAGAGAGAACCAAAGAAAAAAAATGGGAGGCAAAATTTGCCATTTTAGTGTATTTTGCTCCTTTCTCAAAATCAGAAATTTCTCCTTGAAAATGATGTTTTGGGAGTTTGAGCCCAACTAACGAAACAAAGGTGAGCTACTCTAGTTTCTACTCCAATTGGAATTTTGGAAAAATTTGCAAAATTGAATATTTTATAGGAGTTTGAAGTTTGCATGAATTTTTAATGTCTTTTATATTCTAATTATAGATGTACATGGTAAATAATTTTACACCATGATGTTTGTCCCATGGTGAAATTCTTATATTTTTTGAACTAATTTTCTATTTGATATGAATTTTTCTTCACTTTTCATTCAAAAATTCTTATAAAAATCAGTTTTTTTTTTTAAATTCTGAAAATTTTGTGAGGTGAAGAGGAAATGTACTCTCATCTGTGAAAAATAAACACAAAAAGCTTCAAGCATTTCTTGTTGGAAATCGGCAACAAATTGATTGCTCAGTTGTGAGGCTTTGAGCCTGCGGTCATAGGCTTGTCGTTTCTGGGTTAAGTACCTCCACTTCAGTCCGGAGACAAGATAGTAACAGTAATAAATTATCACCAAAAAGGTCTGCTTACACGCATTGACCAAAACAAACTGTTGTTTGAGTGTCTAATTAAGTTAATTTGACGATGGCAGGAAGATCAGGATCGTGGCGTGAACTTTCAGTTCCGTGGGCGTCTGTCCCACTGGAACTTTGCCTTCTAGTTCTTACACTTACGGAGTATTTCTAGGAAGGAATCTTTAGATTTCGTCTGATTGTGTGTTTTCTCTTTACCACTAAGTTATATATATATAGTACGTCTTTCCGTTGCTTGGCTTGGCTAGAGAATTCTATACAAAGTTGCAGTTGTCTTCACCATTAGAGATTTTATGTCGTGAATTCGCTCAGAATTCCCGTTTCTGAGGCTCGAATTGTCAAATCCGGTGCTACTGGTTGAGAGGATGGTTCAATTTTCAAAATGCGGGGGGAATCTTTGTCTCATTCCACCTTGGCATTAGGGCAACCTGTAGTCATCCGCTAGAGGTTGAAATGATGGACCCCAATTTATTGTTCTTGATATCTAACGGGCGCTTGTCTAGTATTGTCAAGGAAGCTAGTATCTCAAGTGGCTCGTAATCGAGACACATCTAAATGGGCAAGGACGACTTCAACATTTATAGGCCTTTGCAATGGTAAGTAATTATTGATGCACCTTGTGAATTTGGGTTTTAATGTAATGATGCAGAACTTGAAAAGTTTTTTAATTGAGGATAGAGAGTGAGTTGCGGACCAGGCTATTGCATGTTTGTATATTGATTTTGGTTTCACCATTAGGGTCTTGAAGATGATGGAGTGGTGCTGGCCCGTTTAGCTATACCCTTACCGTTTAGCTAGTTTACCCTCATCTATTGTATATGATACTGAGCAAAAGTGCCTTTATATTGTTGATTGCAAGGTACCAACTACTCTTCTTGATCATTAATAGTTGTGTTCAAAACTTCTCTAGTGGCTACAACACCTGGAATTATGAATCTTGTCATTACCTACGTTCTAGTAGAATCATGCCATAGGAGGGTACATCTTTCCTCTAGAATGCTAGATACTGTGGATGATATTGTTGAAAAATTGTGGATGCTCGAGGTTGACACAAGAGCAGTGACCGTAGAGTTTGTTGACACAGGAGTAGTGACACAAGAGCAATGACCATATTAAATTGATTGTTGCTTATTTCACCTTATTTCAATCGAAAATTGGTCAATCTTTGCATTAAACACTATAAAGATGCTAGTCTAATCACCACCTCAGTCCTCTAAGTATCTCCAAGTCATGAGTTCATGCTGATTCTCAACACCTTTTGGTAGTCATAGATTGAACATAGCTTCTCCAATTAAACATCTCAACAACATAGTTTGAGATTCACATTTATGGTGTAAAAAACTAACATGTTACTCTTTCAATAAAAGACCTCGTCATCAAAGCTATGGGTATTTGAAGAAGGTAGGTACAAGTCTTTTCTGAGTTCCAGAGTTCTTTTCTAGCGCTCAAAATCTGCACAAGTTGGTATGTTCACTCAAACTAGTATACTAATCTTACAACATTATTCAAAAATTGGTATGTCACTGCGGAGCAGCCCTCCCATGACTTCAAATTTTTTCTAATGCCTTGGCATTGAGAAAGCAGTGAAATGGGCAATGTCATAGATTTAGGACATCCATGTGGCTTTGAATCTTCTAATTGATGGTAAGCTCACGGTAGTTTGAAAGCCTCATTTGTACTGATGACTGACTGTCAGTTGGTGTATGGTAGATTCTTTTCTTTTTTTAGTCGGCATCAAGACCATAGAAGGTATTTACGTTTCAACAAGGGTCAATTTAAGTGGCAAAGAAATGGTACAAGCATTAACACCTAAAAGACTTAATTCTGATGCTGCTCAAGAAAATCGCTGAGGAAGTGGAAGTGCCCGGAATATGGAAAAAAATGACAAAATCTTAGAAGATGCTCAAAACCTTTGATTCTTCATGTGTGTAATTCTGTAAGAACCCAGATTTTCAACTGTACAGCTCCTCAGCTCCTCAAAAGTAGATAGAATTCAGAAAACCAAAAGTTAGTAAACTAGATTTAGCACCTAATCATGGTCGATGCCCACTATTGATTTTCCGCAAAGCGAAATTATTTCCAGTGTTGCATCCATTGATTTCTGCAGTGAGAGGTCTCAAATATCTTCAGCGTCCGAGGAAGCGGCCTTCGCTCCCACGGCGTCTCCTTTCCCGCAGTCTTTCTTTGTCCGAACTCCTCGTTCCCAACTGATGACGGAGTTCCCTGTGGGACGGGCGCGATCATCCGGACGGATGGATGCAGTGCTTCCAGCCCCACGAAATGAACTCAGACGTTCATCCTGTGGCAGCGTGCTTTCAGGGGCCAAAGCCAAAGAGAGAGAGAGACACACACACTCGCACTCACAGAGAGAGAGAGTCACTGTCGTCAGGAGAACGTCGATGCAGCTGATGAGTGCGCATCCCATGCATCTGGCTGTCTGTTTTCGGCTCCTCGCCATCCTCGGCATCCTCGCCCGCGCTTGCTGGCCATAGCCATCGCTCCTCGCACCTCGCTCTGGCGCTGCTCCTCTCGGGGTAGCCCTTTCCGGATGCGTTTTGGATTGGAATTGCGCCTCGTGGCTTGATTGGAAGAGGTCGCTGGGCGCTTGTCGGGTCTGCTTGCTTCATGTTGGCCTTTCGGAGCGTTGGCGTGCGGCGGAGGATGTGGTGGGAGGTGGCGTGAAGCAGCGGCAGTGGCCTGGCGACATCGGGATTCGGAATTGTGGGCAGGGAGACGCACGCAGGGGTTAGGGTTAGGGGCGGGGCCGGGCCGGGTTCGATCGAGATGTACTCTGCCCGGGTGGGAATTGGGATGTGTTTCGGTGTAGGAGGCAGCAATTGACGGCGTGGGGCATTGGACGGCATTGGGAAGGAGACCGTCGATCGACACGGGTAAGCTGGCGTCGTCTCCCGAGTCTTCGGCGTCGCCGACGTCGCCGATGAGGGGGAAGTTGAGTCCGTTCGAGAAGCCGGCGCGGAGTCGTTCCAGTGTGATGTTTCGGGCGGCCCCGGACGAGGAAGACGACGTGGAGGAGGAGCCGACGCATTTGAACACGAATACTTGCAGCTTGTACCTGGTGGTGTCCACGGACAAGCTGACGGCGCGCTACACGGGCGACAGTCGCCACGGCAACGACGTGGGCGCCATTCAGGCGAACCGGCCTGCGCCGTGCCGGCGGCTGCTCTACTACTTCGAGATGACGGTCAAGGACCGCGGGCAGAAGGGGTGCACCACCATAGGGTTCACGGATGAGTATTTCAAGAATTCGCGGCAGCCGGGGTGGGAGGTGAACAGCTATGGCTACCACGGCGACGACGGCAAGCTGTACCATGGGCAGGGGCGAGGCGAGCCCTACGCGCAGGGTTTTACCACGGGCGACACGGTGGGCGCCGGCATCAATTACGCCGCGCAGGAGATCTTCTTCACGCGCAATGGGAAGATTCTGCCCGGCATCTACAAGGATGTGAAGGCGCTGCTGTATCCGACCATCGGTCTGCACAGCCCCAACGAGAAAGTGGAGGTCAATTTCGGACAGCGCAAGTTCATGTTCGATGTGGAGACGATGGTGTTAGAAGAGCGGGGTCGCAGGCAACGTGCGGTGGAGGATTTGCAGCTTCCCCCTGCGGCCAGTCATAGCATTGTGCGGGCCTTTCTGCTCCACTACGGGTACAATGATACTCTGACTGCATTCGATGCCGCGTGTGGGGCTGCAAACGCGGACGGCAGCGTGGATTCCGTCCAATTCCTTCCCAAGCAGGAAGCGAATGGCGCCATGGCGTCGTGCGACAATGATGACATGTACGCATTGGAGCAACGGAATTTGTTGCGGCGGTTGATCCGGGAGGGCAATGTGGATCGAGTAATCACCAGCCTTCAGGAATGGTATCCACAGGTGAAGGAGGACCCGTTCTCTACCGTCACGTTTCTCCTGCACTGCCAGAAATTCATCGAATTGGTGAGGACAGGGCAAGTGGAGGACGCGGTGACTCTCGCGCGCAAGAAGCTGGCATCGTTCTTCGGAAAGTGCCGAGATCAGGACCTTCTGCTACACGATTGTTTAGCATTACTGGCCTACGAGCGACCGCAAGATTCTCCGATTGCTTATCTTCTACAGTTTGCTCAGCGCGAGGTGGTGGCCGATGCAGTGAATGCTTTTGTGTTGGGCACCAATCCCTCCATTCCAGTCGCGAGTAAGAATGGTAAACCTCCTCAATCTGCTTTGGAAAAGCTCCTCCGACAGCTGACTGCTTGCCATGTCGAGAAGCGGTTCTTGAACGGGGGCCAAGGTGAGGTGTTCCGATTGCATCGCATATTGCAGGGAGGCAAAGACGGGGGTTGGTAACGTGGAGAACACTCAGATGGCCTGTTGCCTGTGTCCGATTGTTTTCAGGTGTCTCTGTGAAATCCCCTGTGTCCATTTCATATTGGGGCTGCAGAGGTGAGGGTAGCACGGCCTGTAGATAGCATCGAGGTGATCTAGACAGGGAGCACCATTTAATCTCTCAATTGATAAGATTCTCAGGTTGAATCCCTTGGAAGTCGGAACCGACTGTCCTCGGAACCCTAAATCACTACTCGCCGTATGTCACTCGCAAGCGTGAAGTGAATACTGCGACGTTTGATTGAACCACACTCTTATGCACTGGCATTGTCTCCTGAACTGCTTAAAACGAACTGCACACACTCCTAGTAGCGTTGTAACCTCCGCCGTGTCTCCGTCAAGTTATTAGGGTTAGCGGTCGTGGAGCTTACTCGCTCACGCCTAGTGTGTCTGGTCGACTGCGGACTTACTTCAGGAACTCTGGACGCTAAGATCTTAGTGCTTGTTACCCCCGAATACATTGTTCGTTTGTCGTTCATCCTTACTCCAATTGAGCTGCAGAACTTTTGGTGGTGCTGTTTTTTGACGCGGAAATCAGTAATCGGGATAAACTCTCCGCTGGAATAGAGAATTTGTTTTCGTTTTGTTGGACTGTTTTTAGACCTACAGTTCGTCTCTTCCCATTTGATTCAAGGTCATCAGAAATTAGGGTTTGGATTTTTTGGGGTATTCACCCAGGCGTGACTTATCTAAACGGTCGTACATCACGTATTGGGGTTTGTGTGGGGCTGTGTTGAATGTCGTAAGTGGGCTTGCATTGTCATCGAAAGCAAGCTGTTGTAGAACGGTTTACATCCGGGCTTTGCATGTAGTGTGTTTTGGAACATTTTATGGTGCTGTAGTTGATCTTATAAACGTATATCAGGGGAAGGGCTGATACGTAGCATCCGTGTGTGTTCTGTAATTGTGTCCACGACATGAACCATTTAGGTGTTGCAGACTGGGCTCATGGCCTCTGGCTCCTCTCAGAGAGTTCACTGCTGTTAGATGAGGTTTAGGACGGCCAGAGGTTGAGTGAAAGGTTTATCACAATCTCAAAGCTGGCTAGTTTCGCCATGGTGGCAAGTCATGATTGACAAGTGTGGGCAAGTTAAGACTGACAGTGTGGACAAGTTGTGATTGGCAAGGATCGAGCTTGTTCAGGTTGATAATGCATTGGTTTTGTAGTTTTATGCATTGTAGGCTTTTTTATGCACATAGTACGATACCTGTAGGTCAGGTTTGGTGTAAAATTGTGGAGAAAATCGATGCCAATTTTTTCAAAAAGATTTTTGTTATAGAGAAATATAGAATCATGCAGAAGTAATCCTATTTTTAGCATTTGCAAGCCTTATTTTAAAGAAGCTACAGCGGTGTGCCCTGTGCCATTGCCACAGCATAATATAATAAAAAGAAGAGTAATTTTTAATTTTTTAATTCTTAAAAACTTGATATTCAATATCTTTTTTGTCATGAGTTGGAACCTCACGAAACAACAGATGTTCTATTTTCTCTTCATTTAATACAAATCTCAAATAGATGTGGTTGTTGTTGCTAAAGATTATAAAACAATTCCGATGGATTTTTTATTCGTGTTTTTCTTTTGTGTGAGAGTTGATTGTCTTTCTGGAAAAAGTGCATAATAATGTACTGATTAGTTTTAAAATATATACTTTTTGAATTCTATGGACACATTGGCATATGACAATAAGGGCATTCTTAGCCCTAAATGGTATATTAGTCCACATGTTATATTTTTAACTTTTGAATTGTATATAATTAGAACTTGAAATTTGTATCATTGGAAGTGCATCCGAAAACACTTTGAGTAGGTACAAGAAAATTTACATTTGGACATTGAACAACCACTTCAAAAGCAAGATAAAAGTCACAAATTATAGCATGTCTTAGCAAATCACTATAGAGTGTCAATGGCTAAATATTGCTTTGGTAACTGTGATTTGCTAAGACACGGTATCATTTGTGACTCTTACCTTGCTTTCGAAGTGGTTGTTCAATGTCCAAATTTTAATTTTCTTGTACCTACTAAAAGTGCTTTCGGATACGCTTTTAATGATACAAATTTCAAGTTCTAATTATATACATTTCGAAAGTAAAAAATATACCGTATGGGCCAATATATCGTCTAGACGGAGTTAGGATTGAAGAGGCTCTAACATTGATTACTATGGGGCCTAGTTATGTTATTGGTCACCAATTTGATTTAGTTATAGCTAATTATGAATTTCTAAACTTGATCCTTGTATATTGTCCTGAATATACAACCTGTATATGAGAGCTTAGATCGATTTTGTGTACACCTATGTAATATAATACTCCGTATTGACTACAAAAAAGAGTTGCAAGTATTTGGGTGGACAATATCCAAAGCCCACTTGCAAATCCTGAACTAATTAATCCATTATTGGCAAGTCCACAAAAAAGAGCCACAAGTGTTTGGATGGACAATATATAAGGCCCGCTTGCAATTCCTAAACTAATTAATCCATTGTTGGTAGACCTACTATTGGGTTCTAAACTTATTTATTTTTAACCCCTAAACTACCAAAGTCCCCTTAGGGGACACTTGGGATTTTGGGCAAGCTCATGTGACCTAAAATTTTGACCTGATTTTTTGAATCTTTTTCTTAAGATACGAAATCACATTAGCTTTCTAAAAATATAATTTTTTTCCAATCCGGGCCCGGGAACAAAAGTTATGCCACCCGAAGTCAAAAAAGCATTTCGCCAGGCAGAAAAAAAAAAAATTGAAATTGAAATTCTTTTTTTGAATTCTTTTTCCTCAAAGATCATGTTTTTGCCTACATTTGAAGCTTTGATTCATTCTATTTAGACTCAAAATGAGAAAGTTATGGACAATCTTGTTTTTCAAGCAATCTAAGCATCTTCAAAAAAAACCTTATAGAATTCATTTTTGAATGCAATTTTCAATTTTTTTCAATTTTTTTTCTTGACAAGGTTAAGTTTGTTTGCAAGAAAAATCCCATTGTTGGAATTATGGTGTTTTAATTCCACCTAAGAGCTATTAACAATTTGGTATTTTGTTCAATTTTGGACCTACTTCTACTTAACAATTTTTTTATATTTGAAATCAAGTTTTGACATTTTTGAAATTTGTTTCCCCGACTCTCAACTCAAATGTTCAACAGAAAAAAATTTAACTTTATGGTGCGTAGTGCAAAAAAACACCACAAATGACCGTCAAAGTCATTTGAAATTGCAGGCCATAGTTCAAAAAAATTTCTTTTTCCAACTTCAAATGCTAATATCTTCCAATTTGTACGTTCAAACTACATGAAATTTTTACCACATGATTTAAGACAAGTGAGGTACCAGATCCTTTGGTTAGATTTTGAAAAAAAAGTTTTTTTTGGTTTAGAGAGTGATCACAACAAAAATGACAGTTTTCAATGGTTTTGGAGCCAGAAACTGCCTTGGTATTTTAGGGGTTAATTTAGAAATGAAACCAAATGTATTGAATGAGATATAGAATACAATTCAATTTGGTTCCCAAAGATAGAGAGTGATGTAGGATCATTCAAGAAGTCAAAAAATTCACTTTATAATACACTCTATCACAATAGAAAACATAATTCTTACACCAAATAAAGGCAAGTTTGCCACTTAGGGCACATTTGAAAGTCTCTGCAAATATGGAAAGGTCAAAAGATGATATTATAATGAGCCATAATCAAAGCCATACCAACATGACTTATAACTAAAATCAAAATGCAAACTTGGTAAGAATTCATGGATTTTTAAGAGAAAATGTGTTTGGTTTGGATGCATTAGAAAAGAGTGATTCGCCCAAGTAACAAAGTACCATATGGGTTTAAGGAATGAGAGCAACAGCAATGCACATTACCGTATACAACCTCAATGTTGGTAAAAGATTATAACTACTATGAGCCCATGGTATGAGAGATTTATGACAAGAAATGAAATTCCTACCTCTCTTGTGGCTTGGCATGTTGCTTCTCATAAGGAGGCTATAATTCACATTAGGTAGTCTATAAGGTAACTACACCTAAAATCGCACAAATTTACTCTCTACCAATATGCTTTAGAAAATCATTAGAGAAAATTTCAGCCCATGGGAGGGCCGTTTCAGGGCTGATCCCCATGTTGGGAACATTTTTGAAAAAAAATAAAAATAAAAATAAAAATAAAAATAAAATTGTTTTTTTTTATGAAAAAAATCTACTATTTTTGGATTTTTTTAATAATATACTGACGTGGCAATGTCCCTGCCACGTCAGCAGTCTACGTGACATGGGAACAATCAGTGGGAACAAAGCTCCCAAGCTTGGGAGCTCCAGGATAATTGGAGGCCCTCCCTTGGCCTCATTTCTGGTCTAATGGAAGAACAATTTTTGCACATTAGAAAGGGACTAGAAATCAAAATGCAAGTGGTTCCATAATTTTTGTGAGTTAGTTACAAATTTTCAAAGATGCAAGATACAAGGTGCTAAAAGTGACATCTAGGTGATGTCAAAATCCATTTGATGCACATGAAGAAATGACACTAGTAGTATCAAAACATGTCATAGAGAAGAATTTATAACAATAGAAAGTGTACCTAAAATCGACCACTTGTAAAGTTGTCACCTCCACAATACTATAAATAGAGCTGCATACTATGCAAAATGGCCCCAAACTCCACTTTGCACTTGTCCTTGTAATGTGCACCATTTTGGATATTTTCCCTATTCAGTTTTCCTTCAAAAATAGGGGTTGATTTGGAGGAGTGGTTCATTGTAGCTTTAGTTACCTTAATGCGAATTTGGATGATGTGGACCATTGTTGATTAGAGAGGATGGCAATTTTCCACCATTCCTTTTTGAGAATGCATTGTAATAGAAATTTTGGTCCTACTTGTAGGACAAAAGATGCCTTTGTATAATGTAAAACTGATTGAAAATATAAAGTGCAAGAACATCAAAGAGTACTAAAGAGTAATCCGGACAGTAAGGGGAATTTTTTGATAGGGAGAAGCCTCAAGTTGCGTATAGAAGGGCAGTCAAAAGAATGGAACACAATTGCTTGAGGACCTCATTTTCTAGCTGGTCCCATTTTGTCCGCTAAGCTATGATGGTGCCTCTTTTCATTGCTCGTGGACCTTCTAATATTTAGAGGAAGTGGATAGAAGAGATTCCTGAATTTTTTGTGGACTTGTGCGAAGAGAAGTACTCGGAGTTCAATCACAAGCCCTTTAAAAAATCTAATTAGGAGAAATGGTTAAATCAGTTGAATACCTAGTTATTTGAAGAGCCTCCGATAACTTGGCAATAACGCCATGACAAGTGGAACAAAATGAGTGCAATGTACCAGGACAAGAAGTTGAAGCAAGAAGAAATGGGAGTGCCACCCTTGACTTAGACCCGTTGTAGGAGATATTCGACAACATTTTTGGTGATCATGCCACTATTAAGAGCAATGGGGTGCCAAAAAGTATTGATTAAGGAGTTTGGCTATAGCATATTGAGACTTTGATTTTGAGTGATGATGAGGGCAACAATCTTGGTTCTCCTCTTTCTTCCTCCGTTGAGGATGCAACTTCTTTCATAGTCACCGCTTACACAGGCAGTTAATGAACTGGGCTATGAAGGGCAAGTGAATTGGAGTACAGTTAAGAAAAAGAAGAATTTGGCGGCTAGAGATGAATCAGTAACCTTAGTTGCCAATAATTTCTTGAGTGGAATTTTAGAGGTGGAGAAAATGAAATTGGCAATGACAGAAAAAATGACAGAGAAGATGTTAGACCATGAGAGAGAGGATAGGCAGATGCTCATACAAACACAACTATAGACGACAACATTATTTGCGGATGCTTTGAAATCTAAGAACTCTTCAAGTACTTTGAAGTAGATGTTGCATTTCATGAGTTACCTATATTTTAGAAGTTTAGGGCATTGGAAGTTTAGTTCCAATCTTGTATGGAATTTGATTTGATTTGGATATGATTTGATTTGTTTCAAATTCCATTACATTGAATAAAATATGCTTCTTATATATCATTACACATATATGTATATATATATGTGTGTGTGTGTATATGTATGTGTATTTGAATCTAAAACTTTGCAAAAATGCAAATGAAAGGTAATTATGACGTATTTAACTACTTCTAGACTATTCAATGAATTCTCAACTAAGCATTTCTATCCAAAGTATCGGTAGATCTCTTGATGTTTGTATAGATTGAGAGATCTTCCGATGTTTGTATAGATCTCCTGATGTTTTGAATTGATGCCCCAATAAAAATTTAGATCTTCCAATGTTTTGGATAGATCACCCGATGTCCAAAGGGGAAATCTTCTGATAATCATTATGAGTTTTGGCTTTTCAAAGTTGAGAAGTACTTAAATATGGCATCATTGTAATCATTCGTCATTAAGGTTTTCAATAACCCATTGCCTAAACAATTGTTGCCTAAGGATTCTCTCCTATCATTTTGCATGTTCTCCATCTCTATCCATGAATATTCTTGCATAGCCAATCCAACAAATAGATCTCTTCATTCGACTACATTAGCCACATGAGGCTGTGATTGGTTCATCAGCTCAATGTAGTTCTGTAACAAACAACGAGCTACAGTAAATCTAGCAGCTCTATCAACTCTACGATCCACCTCCATGTGCATTGTCTTACTGCATATACCAATCAATGAAGATGAAGACATCTATTTCAACTTGGAGAGATGAGAAGAGGCACCATCATAGCTTAGCGGACAAAATGGGACCAGCTAGAAAATGAGGTCCTCAAGCAATTGTGTTCCATTCTTTTGACTGCCCTTCTATACGCAACTTGAGGCTTCTCCCTATCAAAAAATTCCCCTTACTGTCCGGATTACTCTTTAGTACTCTTTGATGTTCTTGCACTTTATATTTTCAATCAGTTTTACATTATACAAAGGCATCTTTTGTCCTACAAGTAGGACCAAAATTTCTATTACAATGCATTCTCAAAAAGGAATGGTGGAAAATTGCCATCCTCTCTAATCAACAATGGTCCACATCATCCAAATTCGCATTAAGGTAACTAAAGCTACAATGAACCACTCCTCCAAATCAACCCCTATTTTTGAAGGAAAACTGAATAGGGAAAATATCCAAAATGGTGCACATTACAAGGACAAGTGCAAAGTGGAGTTTGGGGCCATTTTGCATAGTATGCAGCTCTATTTATAGTATTGTGGAGGTGACAACTTTACAAGTGGTCGATTTTAGGTACACTTTCTATTGTTATAAATTCTTCTCTATGACATGTTTTGATACTACTAGTGTCATTTCTTCATGTGCATCAAATGGATTTTGACATCACCTAGATGTCACTTTTAGCACCTTGTATCTTGCATCTTTGAAAATTTGTAACTAACTCACAAAAATTATGGAACCACTTGCATTTTGATTTCTAGTCCCTTTCTAATGTGCAAAAATTGTTCTTCCATTAGACCAGAAATGAGGCCAAGGGAGGGCCTCCAATTATCCTGGAGCTCCCAAGCTTGGGAGCTTTGTTCCCACTGATTGTTCCCATGTCACGTAGACTGCTGACGTGGCAGGGACATTGCCACGTCAGTATATTATTAAAAAAATCCAAAAATAGTAGATTTTTTTCATAAAAAAAAACAATTTTATTTTTATTTTTATTTTTATTTTTATTTTTTTTCAAAAATGTTCCCAACATGGGGATCAGCCCTGAAACGGCCCTCCCATGGGCTGAAATTTTCTCTAATGATTTTCTAAAGCATATTGGTAGAGAGTAAATTTGTGCGATTTTAGGTGTAGTTACCTTATAGACTACCTAATGTGAATTATAGCCTCCTTATGAGAAGCAACATGCCAAGCCACAAGAGAGGTAGGAATTTCATTTCTTGTCATAAATCTCTCATACCATGGGCTCATAGTAGTTATAATCTTTTACCAACATTGAGGTTGTATACGGTAATGTGCATTGCTGTTGCTCTCATTCCTTAAACCCATATGGTACTTTGTTACTTGGGCGAATCACTCTTTTCTAATGCATCCAAACCAAACACATTTTCTCTTAAAAATCCATGAATTCTTACCAAGTTTGCATTTTGATTTTAGTTATAAGTCATGTTGGTATGGCTTTGATTATGGCTCATTATAATATCATCTTTTGACCTTTCCATATTTGCAGAGACTTTCAAATGTGCCCTAAGTGGCAAACTTGCCTTTATTTGGTGTAAGAATTATGTTTTCTATTGTGATAGAGTGTATTATAAAGTGAATTTTTTGACTTCTTGAATGATCCTACATCACTCTCTATCTTTGGGAACCAAATTGAATTGTATTCTATATCTCATTCAATACATTTGGTTTCATTTCTAAATTAACCCCTAAAATACCAAGGCAGTTTCTGGCTCCAAAACCATTGAAAACTGTCATTTTTGTTGTGATCACTCTCTAAACCAAAAAAAACTTTTTTTTCAAAATCTAACCAAAGGATCTGGTACCTCACTTGTCTTAAATCATGTGGTAAAAATTTCATGTAGTTTGAACGTACAAATTGGAAGATATTAGCATTTGAAGTTGGAAAAAGAAATTTTTTTGAACTATGGCCTGCAATTTCAAATGACTTTGACGGTCATTTGTGGTGTTTTTTTGCACTACGCACCATAAAGTTAAATTTTTTTCTGTTGAACATTTGAGTTGAGAGTCGGGGAAACAAATTTCAAAAATGTCAAAACTTGATTTCAAATATAAAAAAATTGTTAAGTAGAAGTAGGTCCAAAATTGAACAAAATACCAAATTGTTAATAGCTCTTAGGTGGAATTAAAACACCATAATTCCAACAATGGGATTTTTCTTGCAAACAAACTTAACCTTGTCAAGAAAAAAAATTGAAAAAAATTGAAAATTGCATTCAAAAATGAATTCTATAAGGTTTTTTTTGAAGATGCTTAGATTGCTTGAAAAACAAGATTGTCCATAACTTTCTCATTTTGAGTCTAAATAGAATGAATCAAAGCTTCAAATGTAGGCAAAAACATGATCTTTGAGGAAAAAGAATTCAAAAAAAGAATTTCAATTTCAATTTTTTTTTTTTCTGCCTGGCGAAATGCTTTTTTGACTTCGGGTGGCATAACTTTTGTTCCCGGGCCCGGATTGGAAAAAAATTATATTTTTAGAAAGCTAATGTGATTTCGTATCTTAAGAAAAAGATTCAAAAAATCAGGTCAAAATTTTAGGTCACATGAGCTTGCCCAAAATCCCAAGTGTCCCCTAAGGGGACTTTGGTAGTTTAGGGGTTAAAAATAAATAAGTTTAGAACCCAATAGTAGGTCTACCAACAATGGATTAATTAGTTTAGGAATTGCAAGCGGGCCTTATATATTGTCCATCCAAACACTTGTGGCTCTTTTTTGTGGACTTGCCAATAATGGATTAATTAGTTCAGGATTTGCAAGTGGGCTTTGGATATTGTCCACCCAAATACTTGCAACTCTTTTTTGTAGTCAATACGGAGTATTATATTACATAGGTGTACACAAAATCGATCTAAGCTCTCATATACAGGTTGTATATTCAGGACAATATACAAGGATCAAGTTTAGAAATTCATAATTAGCTATAACTAAATCAAATTGGTGACCAATAACATAACTAGGCCCCATAGTAATCAATGTTAGAGCCTCTTCAATCCTAACTCCGTCTAGACGATATATTGGCCCATACGGTATATTTTTTACTTTCGAAATGTATATAATTAGAACTTGAAATTTGTATCATTAAAAGCGTATCCGAAAGCACTTTTAGTAGGTACAAGAAAATTAAAATTTGGACATTGAACAACCACTTCGAAAGCAAGGTAAGAGTCACAAATGATACCGTGTCTTAGCAAATCACAGTTACCAAAGCAATATTTAGCCATTGACACTCTATAGTGATTTGCTAAGACATGCTATAATTTGTGACTTTTATCTTGCTTTTGAAGTGGTTGTTCAATGTCCAAATGTAAATTTTCTTGTACCTACTCAAAGTGTTTTCGGATGCACTTCCAATGATACAAATTTCAAGTTCTAATTATATACAATTCAAAAGTTAAAAATATAACATGTGGACTAATATACCATTTAGGGCTAAGAATGCCCTTATTGTCATATGCCAATGTGTCCATAGAATTCAAAAAGTATATATTTTAAAACTAATCAGTACATTATTATGCACTTTTTCCAGAAAGACAATCAACTCTCACACAAAAGAAAAACACGAATAAAAAATCCATCGGAATTGTTTTATAATCTTTAGCAACAACAACCACATCTATTTGAGATTTGTATTAAATGAAGAGAAAATAGAACATCTGTTGTTTCGTGAGGTTCCAACTCATGACAAAAAAGATATTGAATATCAAGTTTTTAAGAATTAAAAAATTAAAAATTACTCTTCTTTTTATTATATTATGCTGTGGCAATGGCACAGGGCACACCGCTGTAGCTTCTTTAAAATAAGGCTTGCAAATGCTAAAAATAGGATTACTTCTGCATGATTCTATATTTCTCTATAACAAAAATCTTTTTGAAAAAATTGGCATCGATTTTCTCCACAATTTTACACCAAACCTGACCTACAGGTATCGTACTATGTGCATAAAAAAGCCTACAATGCATAAAACTACAAAACCAATGCATTATCAACCTGAACAAGCTCGATCCTTGCCAATCACAACTTGTCCACACTGTCAGTCTTAACTTGCCCACACTTGTCAATCATGACTTGCCACCATGGCGAAACTAGCCAGCTTTGAGATTGTGATAAACCTTTCACTCAACCTCTGGCCGTCCTAAACCTCATCTAACAGCAGTGAACTCTCTGAGAGGAGCCAGAGGCCATGAGCCCAGTCTGCAACACCTAAATGGTTCATGTCGTGGACACAATTACAGAACACACACGGATGCTACGTATCAGCCCTTCCCCTGATATACGTTTATAAGATCAACTACAGCACCATAAAATGTTCCAAAACACACTACATGCAAAGCCCGGATGTAAACCGTTCTACAACAGCTTGCTTTCGATGACAATGCAAGCCCACTTACGACATTCAACACAGCCCCACACAAACCCCAATACGTGATGTACGACCGTTTAGATAAGTCACGCCTGGGTGAATACCCCAAAAAATCCAAACCCTAATTTCTGATGACCTTGAATCAAATGGGAAGAGACGAACTGTAGGTCTAAAAACAGTCCAACAAAACGAAAACAAATTCTCTATTCCAGCGGAGAGTTTATCCCGATTACTGATTTCCGCGTCAAAAAACAGCACCACCAAAAGTTCTGCAGCTCAATTGGAGTAAGGATGAACGACAAACGAACAATGTATTCGGGGGTAACAAGCACTAAGATCTTAGCGTCCAGAGTTCCTGAAGTAAGTCCGCAGTCGACCAGACACACTAGGCGTGAGCGAGTAAGCTCCACGACCGCTAACCCTAATAACTTGACGGAGACACGGCGGAGGTTACAACGCTACTAGGAGTGTGTGCAGTTCGTTTTAAGCAGTTCAGGAGACAATGCCAGTGCATAAGAGTGTGGTTCAATCAAACGTCGCAGTATTCACTTCACGCTTGCGAGTGACATACGGCGAGTAGTGATTTAGGGTTCCGAGGACAGTCGGTTCCGACTTCCAAGGGATTCAACCTGAGAATCTTATCAATTGAGAGATTAAATGGTGCTCCCTGTCTAGATCACCTCGATGCTATCTACAGGCCGTGCTACCCTCACCTCTGCAGCCCCAATATGAAATGGACACAGGGGATTTCACAGAGACACCTGAAAACAATCGGACACAGGCAACAGGCCATCTGAGTGTTCTCCACGTTACCAACCCCCGTCTTTGCCTCCCTGCAATATGCGATGCAATCGGAACACCTCACCTTGGCCCCCGTTCAAGAACCGCTTCTCGACATGGCAAGCAGTCAGCTGTCGGAGGAGCTTTTCCAAAGCAGATTGAGGAGGTTTACCATTCTTACTCGCGACTGGAATGGAGGGATTGGTGCCCAACACAAAAGCATTCACTGCATCGGCCACCACCTCGCGCTGAGCAAACTGTAGAAGATAAGCAATCGGAGAATCTTGCGGTCGCTCGTAGGCCAGTAATGCTAAACAATCGTGTAGCAGAAGGTCCTGATCTCGGCACTTTCCGAAGAACGATGCCAGCTTCTTGCGCGCGAGAGTCACCGCGTCCTCCACTTGCCCTGTCCTCACCAATTCGATGAATTTCTGGCAGTGCAGGAGAAACGTGACGGTAGAGAACGGGTCCTCCTTCACCTGTGGATACCATTCCTGAAGGCTGGTGATTACTCGATCCACATTGCCCTCCCGGATCAACCGCCGCAACAAATTCCGTTGCTCCAATGCGTACATGTCATCATTGTCGCACGACGCCATGGCGCCATTCGCTTCCTGCTTGGGAAGGAATTGGACGGAATCCACGCTGCCGTCCGCGTTTGCAGCCCCACACGCGGCATCGAATGCAGTCAGAGTATCATTGTACCCGTAGTGGAGCAGAAAGGCCCGCACAATGCTATGACTGGCCGCAGGGGGAAGCTGCAAATCCTCCACCGCACGTTGCCTGCGACCCCGCTCTTCTAACACCATCGTCTCCACATCGAACATGAACTTGCGCTGTCCGAAATTGACCTCCACTTTCTCGTTGGGGCTGTGCAGACCGATGGTCGGATACAGCAGCGCCTTCACATCCTTGTAGATGCCGGGCAGAATCTTCCCATTGCGCGTGAAGAAGATCTCCTGCGCGGCGTAATTGATGCCGGCGCCCACCGTGTCGCCCGTGGTAAAACCCTGCGCGTAGGGCTCGCCTCGCCCCTGCCCATGGTACAGCTTGCCGTCGTCGCCGTGGTAGCCATAGCTGTTCACCTCCCACCCCGGCTGCCGCGAATTCTTGAAATACTCATCCGTGAACCCTATGGTGGTGCACCCCTTCTGCCCGCGGTCCTTGACCGTCATCTCGAAGTAGTAGAGCAGCCGCCGGCACGGCGCAGGCCGGTTCGCCTGAATGGCGCCCACGTCGTTGCCGTGGCGACTGTCGCCCGTGTAGCGCGCCGTCAGCTTGTCCGTGGACACCACCAGGTACAAGCTGCAAGTATTCGTGTTCAAATGCGTCGGCTCCTCCTCCACGTCGTCTTCCTCGTCCGGGGCCGCCCGAAACATCACACTGGAACGACTCCGCGCCGGCTTCTCGAACGGACTCAACTTCCCCCTCATCGGCGACGTCGGCGACGCCGAAGACTCGGGAGACGACGCCAGCTTACCCGTGTCGATCGACGGTCTCCTTCCCAATGCCGTCCAATGCCCCACGCCGTCAATTGCTGCCTCCTACACCGAAACACATCCCAATTCCCACCCGGGCAGAGTACATCTCGATCGAACCCGGCCCGGCCCCGCCCCTAACCCTAACCCCTGCGTGCGTCTCCCTGCCCACAATTCCGAATCCCGATGTCGCCAGGCCACTGCCGCTGCTTCACGCCACCTCCCACCACATCCTCCGCCGCACGCCAACGCTCCGAAAGGCCAACATGAAGCAAGCAGACCCGACAAGCGCCCAGCGACCTCTTCCAATCAAGCCACGAGGCGCAATTCCAATCCAAAACGCATCCGGAAAGGGCTACCCCGAGAGGAGCAGCGCCAGAGCGAGGTGCGAGGAGCGATGGCTATGGCCAGCAAGCGCGGGCGAGGATGCCGAGGATGGCGAGGAGCCGAAAACAGACAGCCAGATGCATGGGATGCGCACTCATCAGCTGCATCGACGTTCTCCTGACGACAGTGACTCTCTCTCTCTGTGAGTGCGAGTGTGTGTGTCTCTCTCTCTCTTTGGCTTTGGCCCCTGAAAGCACGCTGCCACAGGATGAACGTCTGAGTTCATTTCGTGGGGCTGGAAGCACTGCATCCATCCGTCCGGATGATCGCGCCCGTCCCACAGGGAACTCCGTCATCAGTTGGGAACGAGGAGTTCGGACAAAGAAAGACTGCGGGAAAGGAGACGCCGTGGGAGCGAAGGCCGCTTCCTCGGACGCTGAAGATATTTGAGACCTCTCACTGCAGAAATCAATGGATGCAACACTGGAAATAATTTCGCTTTGCGGAAAATCAATAGTGGGCATCGACCATGATTAGGTGCTAAATCTAGTTTACTAACTTTTGGTTTTCTGAATTCTATCTACTTTTGAGGAGCTGAGGAGCTGTACAGTTGAAAATCTGGGTTCTTATAGAATTACACACATGAAGAATCAAAGGTTTTGAGCATCTTCTAAGATTTTGTCATTTTTTTCCATATTCCGGGCACCAGCGTTCCCAGAATACATATACTGTAATTTGCGGAGGTGCTATAACCGTGTTTGACACAGGGCTATTTCCGCAAACTATTGAATATTACTGTAGAAACCACCTGATAAATCCCAGGGAAAAGGGTTAAATTATGTGTAATTTTTTTTTTCATTGGTAGAGTAGGACTTGCGACAACTATACTAATTTAGTGTATTAAGAGGGCTAATTCCCATTGATTCTAATGGTTGAAATTGCGATTTGTTTTCAGAGTTTGTGAGGAAATGGCAATTTTGTTCTGTGCTATTTGGCATAGTTGCTAATGCTGAGTCTTTAGATGACGGCAGTACTTCCAAAAATCCATTGCTCCCAAAACCAACCCAATGCTCACAAACAATCCAACAGCAACCCAATGCTCACAAACAATAACCGAATGCTCCCAATCAAAGCATGAACTGAAAACATGCATTTTATCGAAGCATGAACTGAAACATACATTCACAAAGTGGGTTCATTATTTCAGAAATTTGCACACAAGAAAGCATGAACTGAAAACATGAATGACACATGAAATACACAATCACAACTTATAACTATGACTAGCAAGGGATTTGAACCCTTCATGCTACAAGAGCAAGACTGCCCAAATTTGCAGTGCTAGTCATCTACACACCACAAGACAAACAAACAACATTAGAAGCCAAAGTTAGTGAACATCATGTTGAAAAAGGCTCCTCAAAAGCTCCCGATTGGCCCGCACTCCATCTTCTAGGGCTCCACAACTCTTCTAGTGTGCATTGCAAAGCACATTTCACCACATATCTTCAACGTCAAGGAAAATAACAGTCTTGAAGCCCAAAGCTAGCTAAATCTGATGAAAACTAAGGATGTTGAAGGGGGAGGATACTGGAAATGGCCACAAATCACACATCTCCATGGCGGCCCACTTTCATTGCACTTTTCCAAGACTCAATGGCAGCTTTATACGGAAAGTTCTCAAGCGAAAAATATTTCTGGCCAAACATCCGGACCACCAGCGGCAAGTGCTTGCCCAGCCTATTCCGCTGGCAAGATTTCAAAAACTTGAGGGTAGAAAAGCACCGCTCATCTTCCACCGACCCGAGCACAAGACAGCAGCCAATTTCGGCCAGTTTGAAGTACTCGGAAATGAATTTCTTCAAGTGCCGAGATTGGGCAAGGCCACGTCAAAGTTGAATGACCGGATTCACATGGGCTGCGTAAGCACAAGTAGCGTCACAGTTAGCTCTCATAGTGACCTTAAACAAACCCTGTTGATTGTCCAAATTAGAACCAGAGAGCATCTCAGGGGTTGTGTATGAGGTTCCTCCTTCCTGCAAAGGCAACCCTGCATTCAACAGCCTTGTGTGAGAATAGAATTTCTTAAGCACATTCAAATGGTGACCAAAGCTCTCTTCAGCCCCCGGTTGCTTCCAATACTGCGAGTATATGATGCCAAAGGCGTCTAGTAACTCCTACTGCAAGAAGCGTCTGTCCAGTTCTTCCGAGAGTGACTGAGCAATCTCTGCTAGACCCCATAGGAGACTAAAGTCAGCAAAAGAAGTGGCGTTTCAAACCAATAGTTGCTAGAAAGCCCCCCTAAACACAATTACAACAAAATTGCAACGGACAGATTGGAAAACAAGCAATCACAGAGTACAGTTTCAGGTACCCTGAACCTGTAATGAACTCAAATTAGACAATGAAGGAACCAAAAAAAATTTGGAATACAAAAAATCTCCCAACCCCAAGCTGCCAGTACCAAAACTGCCGCCACCCACCTGTATTGATTATGGAAGTCTGTCCTGCAGTAGACTAAGAGTCTAAGACAGCAAAGCCAAAAACAGTAAAGACATGCCAAAATTTAAAAAGCACAGTATTGGACAAGCAAAAAAATAGGATGCATTAGCACTTCAAATGAAAAAAAAATGAAAAAAAAAAAATGGGGAGTCTAGTGAACTAACTTGCAAATTGCCGCTGAATATTTCCTTGCGTGCGCAGGAAATCGTCCTCTGTCACGAACAGGTGGTCCCCAGTTTCTTTGCAATGGTAGCATGCAAAAACTTGGGTGATTCCAAAGTTAAACATAAGGTGGGAAATACCTCCTCCTTCCATCTCCTTCCACTCCATTGGAATTTCAGGACAAGTGAGAGCAAGTAGCTCTTGGTAACGCTGGAACTTTGCTGTCATGAATGCAGTAGTCTCATCTACAAACATCTTGGCCTAGTCGGCTTGGCAAACTTTGATGGATTGCATGAAATCACAGATGAAAATGTCACGAGACTGTGACAACTTTATGAGACAGTGAACGGCATTGAGCATCGGAATGAAGCATGCAAGTGAAAGTAGCACTTCAATGTCGGAGAGATAATCGAAGTTGCCAGCCACGGCAAGTGGCCTTTCTGGCCAGCAGTGGCCATATCGACACCCATTTTGACCAATAGGGTCTTGTATTTGGACATGATTCTCTGAGCAGGACTGCGCATTGAGATCCACCGTGTCTCCACATTCCTCACCATCTTGTTTCCCTTAATTTCCATCAGATCTGCGAGCTTCTGCAGCTTAGTGTGACGTTTATGGCTGCGACAGAAATATGAGTATAACGACTGGCAGAGGGCCTCCAAGCGAGAGATCATGGGGTAGTTAGATAAAGTTTCTACTACCAAATTGATTCGGTGACTAGCACAGCTTGCTCCCAAGCAGAACGGGGCCCATTTCTCACGAATCTGGGTCGAGACCCCAGTTTTCGGTCCTTGAAATGTGGAAACACCGTCTACACCAAAAGAAACAACCTTACCAGCTATTTGCTCCCGTGTGAGTCCACCCTCGCTAAGCAGTGCCTGCATAATCACCTCAGTGAGGTGATCTGCAGTGCTAGAATCAGAAACGTTAGACAGATGAAGTAAGTGTGCGATTCTTTCCCATGAATCAACTGCGTAGATATGCACTTTGATCCAGGAGGTGTTGACGATCGCTGATACCTCATTTGCACTGATAGAAACAAACCTGGCATTCTGGACTATGACCTTCAGGGCAGATAATACAGACGAATGAAGGTGTTCCGCCATTTTCCACCCAGAAGTTTCAGACCAGTGCTTCCTAGGGACGTTCTTTACCTTTAAGTGCCTCAACAAGTATTGCTCACGCTCATAGTCACACATAGGACGATCAGAATTCAAAACTTGGAAGAGTGTAGAAAATTGAACTCCCTTTTTATTGGCTTCATCATCAAAACCAGAGACGAGTTGGTCTGCGACGCTGCCGCCTAGCCGTAACCCCGCCCACAATTTCTTGAATTTCAAATGTTTGCATCACGCTTCACGTATGTTTTTCCTTTTTTCAGATTTGGAAAAGGATCGCCGTCATGCTTGCAGACCCTTTTCCCTTCATGTTTTTCCACGTTATCACCTTTTGGAACCCAAACCTTCCGCCTTCCACTCATAGCACTGCAATTCTTGCAAATAATCCCTGTCAAGTTGCCCGCAGCGTCAAATTCACCCTCCGCCCACGTAAACTTGCAAGCCCTGACCTCCTACCAGCGACGCGTGGCAGTGGTGGGCAAAAGTTTTTGTCTCTTCTGTGGTTTTTGTTTCTCTTTGCTCACAATCTCCGACACCGGATCAGCACGCTCAACCGACACCACCGTGGCCTCCGAGAGCGACGGAAAGCAAGGAGCAGGTCTTGGTAAGGAATCGGACAGCTGCGTCTCGCTGATGCGCTCCATGCTGTCCCTAGCAATGCACAACAAACCAGCCTCCAAATTGGTCGTCGCCGACGCAAGCAAATACTTCCCCAACTCATGAGAATTTCTAGAAGACCCGAAGGTGCGGACTTGAAAATTCTCGGGCAATTTTAATTGCGGTGCCATTGCAGTATACGAGCCCTGTATTCCTGCATCTACCCCCAAACTCCAACGGCAGTAGCTCAAGTCCAATAAAAGCAAAACAAAAGCGGCGCAACCAAAACAAAAGCAACAAAGCAAAAATTGTAATGCAAAACACAAATTGAAAGCAAAGCGCAGATGGAGATTCAGAAATCACAGAAAGCACGTCCAATCAAGTAAGCGCATAGTCCATGACATGGATGATCGATACCACGCACCAATTTTTTAAACCCCTCCGCTCAAGCAAACCTAGAAGGCCAGAACGGAAACCCTGCTCCATGCAATGCAAGCAAACTCGCGCCCGAAATTCAAATTTTTGAGGCTCATTCAATCTAGGAAGCCTCCATTTCCGCATTGGAGTGAATGCACGAGAGCAACAACAAATTCCTCCCAAAACCCCAATTCCCAAACGTCTCTTAGATCTTCACAACAGCAAGGAAGTGGCGCTTCTGGTTTTTGAAAATGGTGCTCCCACATTGAAAGCGTAAGAACAGCAAGAGGAAGAGCTCCCAACATCGATTCAAAACGCGTTGAATGCGCATTGCTAAACCGCACAAAACTTAATGGAAACTTTGCTAATTCTCCAGGTGATGTGTCAAAACCTGAAAATCCACTTTTACTAATTTAAAATATAAATGAAGGAATAATATTCCTCTTAGTAGTAAATTTTTTTGATTTTAAAATAGTTATAGACCGTCTAATGTTTAGAACCAGAAACCGGAAGTGGATTGATTAGGAATCAATGTAAAGGCTAACCAAATGTACCGGAAACAAGGAACTGTAGTTCAAATTTGCCTAGACCGGATCAGGAAAGGGGTAACAGGAACCGGCATCCAACAGTGACCTACTTAATCCTAGGGAACTACAGGAATGTTCTAATCATTAATAAACGGAAATCCTAAACGGGCAGGTTTAACGGGCAAAGCCTGGATTAGGGGAATCATTAAGAGCAGTTGGGATTGGCTCTCTTAAACCCCATCCGTCCAGAGACTGATCACTTACATTTTCCTGCCCTGACTGAAAATTGTAGCAACGTGCACCATTACTGATTTCCGGTATGTGCATCAGTATTGGGTTTTGAATTGACGGACTGCGGAAGAGAGTGCTTGAGGAACATTAAGAGCAAGAGAGAGGTTTGCTAGCATTCCAGCTTAGCATTAGTGAAAGAGAGAAAGAGAGAAAGAGAGAGCCGTGAGGACTTTTCTTTTCCGATTTTCGAGAGTAGATCGGTCGCATTCTAACAGAAGGAGAGATGGCTGCAAGTCAGAGCAGGGGAACCACCATCTCGCTCCGGTATGTGACACCAAGATTGCCCAAGGAGGAGTTGGAGCTGGCAGAGCTGAAGGAAGACTTGGAGCAGATGGGGTGCGCTGGGTTCCTGATCCGACCATGGGACTTCAGAAGCGAAGCAATAGTGGCGGAATTGAGGCCTGGAGCGCCAACTTGCGCCGCGACCACAATCAGTGCAAAGCCCAAGCAATGGACGGCGGACATGTGGAGGAAGGTCTATCTATTCAGCTAAGAAGGCAAAGGAAGTGCATCCTGGAAACACAAGTATACGGTGGGTAAGTTCCAAAACCCAATTAGTAAGAAAGATGGGTTCTCAGTCACCGATTGTATCAATCAGAGAGAGAAGCGGTTGTTACAGTATGTTTTGGTCATTCTCAACTTGGAAAGGCCAAGCCGAGTTTCTCTGACATTGGCCAATACAATATTTGGCGCATTGTCTGGAGACCGGAAAGTAGATTGGCAAGTGGTCATCCAGGACCAAATACTGAAAATGATGAATAATGTTAGGAAGGCCAAGCCCTCCGCCATCTGTCCATTCTTGATTCATTTGTATCATTCTGAGAGGGTGATGACAAAAGATGAAGAGGTAGAGTATGAGGCCGCTGCTGCCCTGGTAGAGTTTGAAGTTCCGGACTTAAATCCTGAGACCGGAAATGAGGAAGAATCTTCATATGAGGGAGACGATGAGGATGAGCAGAGCGAGTCTGAGGACGATGAGGATGAGGGTGAGAATGATGATAAGGGTGAAAAACAAGAGGAAAGGGTCAGGTAGAGGAAGAGCAGACCAAGGATATCAATCCGGTCTGGAGAGACGAGCCGCTAGAGAGAATCACTCGAGAATTGAACGACTTCAGGACCCGGTACGAGAAGGAGCGAGGGGTGATGCAGACCATCTGCACCACAGTGGACGCTGTCCACCCAGCTCAAGCCTTAACCCGGGTAATACGGCTTACCCGAGAGAAGGAAAAGAATGAAAACAAGGAAGAATTGGCAAAGCTTTTCGGCCAAGTGGCCACTCTTAAACAGGAGTTGCACCAGAAAACAAAAGAGGTGGAGAAGGAAAAAACGTTCTTCACGCAGATGCGAGACACCATCTCCCGAATCTGGGAATTCATCACCCATCCGGGTGAAGTTGTCAACAAGGCTAACTTGTTTGACCAACAAGTAATAGTGAAAGGACAACAGCTGCATCAGAAGCTCATACTGGCTATGGTGACTTATCACAAGAAGATGGAGTCCACACTGGAATAGCTGCGAGAAGTGATGCGCGAGGTAAACCCTCCAAGTGATCCTGCACCGAGACCGGAACCGGATCACGAACTAGTTCAATAGCCAACAGTAGAGGACAAGAGTAAAGGTGAGACTCCTCACGAGCAACCAGACCTACCTGTACCAGAGGAGCACCTGAAAGCCAAGACAAGTCAGGTGCAGGAAACTGAGGTGGAGATCACCAAAGTTACCGACCCGGATCCGGAGAATGACGAGTTGAAGGTTACCAAGGTGACGAGATCGGATCCAGCATAGGCACAGGGACCGGAATCGGCAATCAGACGAGGAGGGTCCATTCCAAGGGAGAGTACCAAGGTGAAGCAGATCAGTGCCCTCTCACCCTCCAAGTCTTCTCCCAAGACTCCTAGAAAGAAGGTGCAGTTTAAAGATGCAGGGAAGATGACGGCCCTGATGCAGTCCGTGGTGAAGACAAAGACTGGAGCCGGTCGCGGCACTTCATCCAGCTCACTGAGTAAGGGCCTAATCAGGAAACCGGCTGGAGGAGATGCAACACTTCAGAGCAAGGTCGCAAAACCTACTCCAGTCCCGTAGAAAAGAAAGGCTCCTGAACCACAATCGGCCAAGAGGAAATCCACCAAGGTTCAAGAGGAGGAGGAAGAAGAAGAGAATTACGACTATGATGAAGAGGAATTCGGTTCCAACCAGGATTTTAAACCTTATTTGGATCTCGATCAGGCCTTGGGAGAGACCCGAGCGACAAAGGCGAAGGCGGCCAAAGAGAAGGCAAAAGTCTGGTCTAAACAAACTGCCAGGCCGTAGACCGGAAAGAAGCCCTTGACCCGAAAGGGACCAACTAAGGCAGGGTTTTCTCCAGTGAAGAAGAGTAGGAAGTAGATGAAGGTTCTGACAGTGACTGTAGGGCTGCATGCCTAATTTTGACAAGTAGATGTGTAGGTATATTTTTAGTTTAGAAGGAGTTAAGACTCAAGTTGATTCCGGATTTTTAGGATCTAGGATCCACTTTTAGTAGGAGCTTTTTGACTGTAGCTTAAGTTACCTAAATTAGACATGAAATTAGGAATGAAACGTGTCATTCCATTAGCTGTATTTAGCTTTATGCGCTTTTTGAGTTTGAGGTGTAGTTTAGTATTTAAAGGCGGATTTTAGGTTTGATCCGGGTAGCATTTTCCATACTTTGTATTCCCAATTTTCTGCAAATGCCGTTGGAGTTTCCAATTTACAATTGTAAGCTGTACCTTTTAACACTTGTCCGTGTTATCGTAAGAGTAGTGAGATCGTGCAGATTTGGGTAAGGAGAAAGTGAACCCTGGATACAGGAAGTATCCGGTCCCTGGAGAGATTGCGTATTAGACAGGATATAATAGGATTTCCTTGCGAGGATTAGAGTTGGCTTTTGTTAAGAAGTATTATAGCTCTCCTATTTTTTCTTGACGCCCTTTTTCTACCTAGGCCGTGGATTGTCCTGTAGTCTGTCATTGTAGTAATTGTTAGGAGAATTCAGACTTTCTTGAGTGACCTGCTAGCCTGCGTAGCTGTGGGAACACGCAATGTCATTATTGAGAAATCCGGATTAGTTTAAGATCAATTTCGTAAATATTTTCAAAATTTTGTAGTAGTGGAACTGTGAACCAGAACATTTAGTAGAAATTAGGTAGTCAGGAAATTCCGGCTTACAAAAACTTGTAGAAGAAGTAAGAAACGGACCTTTTTCCGGAATCCGGAAATCAGAATGAGATCCAGATTCCGGCAACCTACGAACTAGGGGTCTGACCTACGAAAACTAGGGATCCTTTTGGAAATGGCGACGCATTAAATGACCAAACCAACGAGTGTCGGTCATTGGCCGGGTACTTAAGCGGACGATCTTCTCATTCTTCTCCCTCTTTCTTCCGCTCGAGGAGGTGTGTGCTTGCAGATTTTGGAGCACGTTTTCTCTTAGAAGAGTGAAAGAATGGTAAGTTAGGCTGGATAAGAAGAGAAGGAAAAGAGGGTGCGGATTGCACCGGATTGTAGATCAATGGCAGAAACGTCGGCGCAGGGGCAGAAGACGGTTCCTTCTGTCAAACTCTTGTACCCGATCATTCCGTCTGATCCCGGTGAACGCTTAGAATTAGAGGAAGATCTCTCCAAACTAGGGTGTATCGGGTTCATCCGGCAACCCTGGACGGTTAGGAGTGAAGATTTTCTTCGTGAGTTAGTTTTGGGGACGCCGAATCAGTTCGAGCCGACGCCAAGGGGTCGGTTGTCATCTTGGACGGAAGGGATGTGGGCGGAAACTTACGAGTTGACGCAGTCCGGATCCAGAAACGCGACCCGGACGAATAAATTTCATGAAGGAAAATTCAAGAAACCACCGCAGCACAAGGAGGGTTTCTCCGTTAGTGACTATATCAATGAGCGCCATAGGAGGTTACTGAATTTCCTGATTCCCATTGTGTATCCGAAAAAGCCAACCAGAGTTACGGTTACAGTGGCAAATACAATTTTCGGAGCACTCGAAGGCTGGGTCGTGAACTGGGCAACCCTAATCCACCAGAAGGTCAAGAAGATGGCGGGGGCTGTCGAGAAGGTTAAGCAGAGTCCGCTCAGCACGTACTTGTTCCATATGTATCATCATTATGATTACATGACCCTGCCAAAACAAGTTGTTTATGAGACCGGAATGCAGATCCTGAAGTACGGATTCACGGAGGAGTTGAAGCCGACGGCAGAAGCAGCAGAAGAAGAAGAAGAAGAAGAAGAAGAGGAGGATCCGGAACCGAAGCCTCTGGAGAAGAAAAAGCGGCATAAGGTAACCAATCCAAACTCACGAAGAATGAGTGTGGACGTACCGGAATTGAATCCGGCCCTGACCCAGCCATCACCGGAACTTTTCAATGTATCGGACTTCTATGAGATTGGAGCCCGATGGATGGTGCAGTGCCGGAAGATGTCCGCTGAGATGGCAGGGGTGATCACGGGCGTCGCTAGTGAGTTAAATGTTGAAACGGATCAGATCTTCAACGAACTCCGGAAGAGACCTGATCTGGCACTACTCCAAGAGAAGGACAAGGAGATCGCATTGCTTAAGGCGGAACGGGATCACTACAAGAACAAGTTCTATTAGACGAAGGGACAGTCGATCTCAGCCTGGAAGAAGGAGACGGATGCCCTGAAGCTCGTCAGGGATTTGAAGAGGTTAGTCGAACAACCGGAACATCTGGTCATCCGATCCGCGCTTTACACGAAGAAACTCGAGAACGACGGCATTGTTACTGGATCCCGAGTGCTGCAAGTCTTGGTCGATTACGAGGCCAAGATGAAGATGGTTTGGATGAGATGCGGCAATTGCTGAGTCCTCTGGATGTGGCCAAGGACAAGTTTGGGCTACTTCCGGATATCTTTATGGAGTTGCCGGCCAAATACGGAGCTGGAACTTCCGGAACAAAAGAAGATCCAGGCTTGAAGTCTCTGTTCAAGTTGCCCCAGGTACCTTCCTCGGGTCATTTTTAGAAGTGGGGGACTGTAAGCACTTTTAGTCCTTCCTCACAGTCTCCGGCGGGATCCGGAAAGTCTGGGCAGAGATTGCCAATCCGGAAAGATCTCTTAGAAGGTATGGGGACGATGAATCCGGCAAAGGAACATCCGGAGAAATTCCCTCACATGCCAGAGCCATCATTAGCACGGGGGACACAATTGATCAATTTAGGAGATCCGGCTCTAGAGGCGAGACCGGAACTCAAGCCGGAAACTCGGCGGAACACGAGGTCGGAAATAGTGGAGGCCAAATTCTCGGATCCAGATGAAGAACTTGAGATGGTGGAACCTGAGAAGCAACTAAAACTCCGGAAGTCGGAGAAGCGGAAGCCGGAAGGTAAGAAGTCAGCGAAGCAAGAGATTGAAGACTCCGAATCTGGTGAGTTTGAATCCGCTACTAAGTCTGAGGAAGATACGGATGAGGAGGAGACGTCTCCTGCGACCCGGCAGAATCCGCCTCGAGCTACCAAGATGGCGCCAGGAAAGAGTTCCGGTAAACTGACAACCAAACAGGGAGCCGGGAGTTCAAAGAAGTCCCGGATGACCAAGTAGTTAAACGGGGACTATTTGTAGAGGTGAATTAGAATTTAGTTGGTTTTGTTCCGGAACCGGATTCCTAGCGTGGGCCCGGGTTCCGGAAGTTTAGGGATAAGGGCTTTCCGGTTAAATCGGGATTTCCTTGGTGTGTGTGAGGTTGCCCTGGTTTGTGGGCTGCCCTTTATTGTTTTTAGGGTGTTGACTTTGGTTTTGATTTGGGTTTTTAAGGGCGGGCAAGTTAGTTGCCCCTCATTCCCTCCTAGTTGATATTCAATTGTATTTCATTCCCTTTTCGAAATCAGAGCCCTCGGGTATGCATTTTCATTCTATCAGTGTATCCGGATTGTGTTGACCAGTAGTCTGAGTGTTGGAAAGAAAGGACGGGTGAGGAGGAATCCGGATTTAGGAGAATACGGTTTAAGTCAAGAGTGTGTTATTGTAATGTTGTTGGATTGTTGACTTAGGAGCTGCGCATTGTGTCTTTAAATTACTACAAGAGTAGTCCGGATCTGAAAGTAGCGGGGAAGCGAGTCCGGTTGTCAAGCCGTGCGAAGGTAAGCGCTCGCCTGAGGAAGTCCCTACCTGTCCAGAAGATCTGCCAACCTTAGAAATCCATCTAACCTGTAGAAAGATCACACCTCCATACTTATTCTTGACTCTGAGATCTGTCGTTGTAGTAAGGGAGAGTGAAATATTCCTGAGTGACTTGCTGTCCGGAGTTACCATCTGGAAGCTGTGAAGATCCGGATCTTCTCGTCTTACTGCAATCTTTTGAGTACTCGGGTGTTGTTGTTGTGTTTGTTAGAATTATAGGAAAACAAAGGTGGTGAAGTCTCTACCCCCTTCAAAGATCAACTAGTGGACCCTCTGAAGGTAAAACAGAGGTATAGAAAACTGGATTGGAAGAAGAGACATAAACCGGATTCTGGATAGTTTACGATCCGGATTGTAAAAGGATCCGGAAGATTGTTGAGGAGGTGAGAAGAAAGGAAGATAGAAAAAAATCGGATATCTAGAATATGCTACATAAGAGTCCGGAAATTCCCTGGGACGATATTTCGTGTTATCTTGGCACATTTTTGTATTAAAGATACTTACGCCTAGATTGTGCATACGACAATAGCCCATCCGGTCTAGTTGTGAAGACGGTCTCTTTCTCGTTGTACTTGTCAAAATTTTCTTTTCAAGTTTATATCGTGGATCTTCTGACACGTTAAAACTCGGAGGGTAGGAGTTAAGCTTCCTTCCTGAAGCCCAAAGTTGCAGATCCCTCTTGGTTCAGAGGTTAAACTCGAATTTATTACATATAGTTACATACTCTAGATCGGATATATAATCGGGAAAGGAGTTTCCGGTTCCGGATTACTGGAGCTGGATCTGGTCTAGACTAGTACTTGAGGTTTGTTTTGGGATACCAATTCACTGCATTCCGACCACTTAGTAGAATTACACCGAGATCTCTGCGAAACGATACACGAGTCACTTTAAAATCCATTAAGGCCTTAGAGAAGGATTTTGTACTTTCTATGCTACGACACCATGACTTTGGTTAATACGGTCCCCTCTGGTGCCCTTGCCGTGCGTGTAGGGAACGTGACAAGGACCGTCTGCACCAGAGCAGTCGGAACAACCGGAACATCCGGACCTTTCTTGGTAACCTCCACGGTTAACCTCTTTCTTCTTCGTGACGGCCTCGCTTGACTTGCAACTTGAGTCATGACGTCCTTCAACAAGGCTTGAAGACCTTGCTCCAATATAGGAGTCCTTCCGGCGGGACCGGTTTGGCCGGAGTCCTCCACAACTGCGTACTCAGAACTTCCGAGAATCGGGTGAAGTCCATGCCTACCGAATCGAGAAACCCCAACAGCTTCCTCATCTCTGCCAACACGTTCTCCATCTTGATCTCATAATCCACCAAGATCTTGAAGATCATGCTTCTGGTCACTACGCCCTCCTGAACTAACTTATCATTGAAAAGCCAGGCACATGTGATTTGATCTGTGGGCTGTTCCACCAACTCCGTCAGTGCCCTCACTACGTTCATCGCATCCGACTTCCTCTTGGATGCGAACTTCAGGGCTTCCTCAGCAACATCCAAACTGGTCTTGAATTGGATCTTCTCCTCCTCCAGTTTCCGGATCTGCTCGTCTTTCCTACTGAGCAGAGTCGGATCCGAACGCTTTCTAATCTTGCCAATAATCTCGTCGGCTCCACCTTCAATTTGTCCGATATCGCACATACGAAGTCAGTCAAATCCTCATATCGTTTCCTTGCCTCCTGGAACCATTCTACTCCGGAATCAAACAACTTGTTCCCCCTTAGATTTGGAAAGGTCCAACCCGGTTCCTCCGTTTCCGGAACTTGCTGCTTCCCTCTTGAGTTTGGGTCGGTTGACTTCCGCCTCGAACTTTCCGACCTCTTTGTCTTTTGCAACGTCACTTTCGGAACTGCTTCCTTGACTTGCTTCTCCGGATCCAGAGACAGGCCGTACTTCAGCATCTCCTTGGCGACCTTGTAGTCCTTAATTTCCTGCTCACTCACGATCCCGTTGTGGTAGTAAAGGTGGAAGAGGTAGGTGCTGATCGGACTGAACTTGGCCTTTTGCATGCCGTCCGCCAATTTCTGCACCACGGCCTTCAATATTCTCCCCCAATATACCAGCCTGTCCTCCATTGCTCCAAAAATCGAATTGCCCAATGTATTGGTGAGCCGGGTCGACTTCTCCGGATACAAAATCGAAACCAGGAACTCCAGCACCTGCCTCTGCCTCAAGTCAATGCAATCGTGGATTGCAAAACCTTCCTTCGGATGGGGTTGATTCCGGAACTTCCCTTGAACATAACCGTCATTCCTCAAGGCATAATTGGAACCCGCCTTCTGGAATGAATAGACTTCTGTCCACATCTCTGCGGTCCACTTTGTCGACTTCCCTTGCTCCGTCAATTCAAATTGATTCAGAGCTCTAGTCACGACTTTGTGGATCATTGCCTCGTCCTTCAGATTTCACAATTTGCGCAGCAACCCCGCGCATCCTATGCTGTCCAGATCGCCCTCCAAAAGCATCCGCGCCTTTGGATCCGCATGTATGACCGGATTGAGCAATTTGGTCGTAACTACCGGTCTCCGAGGCTCCTCCATCCACGCCAACAGAATCCTACTAATCCGGTGCAATCGGCACCCTCCTTTCCTTCTCTCCCTATCCAGTCTTATCTCACCACTCTTTCACTCAACTAACGCGCGCTCCAAACCTGCAAGAACACACGCCTCCTCAAGTAGAAGAAAGAGGGAGAAGAAGTAGAAAAAAACAGGCTTAAGTAGCTGGCCAGCGACCGACAACCGTTGGGACGGCCATAAATGCGCCACCTTTTGCAAACAGAACCCTAGTTCCTAGGCCGGAACGTAGGTCGTAGGTTTCTAGAATCCGGATTACCTTCCGGATTACGGATCCCGTTAAGATCCGTTCCTTACCCATTTTATAGTTTCTACCAGGCCTGAACTTTCCTACTTTCTTGATTCGGCTAATTGTTCCAGATTGCTACTTCAGTATACAAAATTTTTGAAAAATCTCACTAATCTACTTCTAAATCAATTTGGAATTCCGGATTTTGACATTTCATGCTCCCACAGCTGTGAATGAGTGCTTTCTCTTGCTGAATTTATTGAAAAAAAAAGAAATTGAATTCAGTAAGGAATCCACCTCATTTAATAAAACCTTACAATCAGCTGCTTTTGCAGCATCCAGGGCTGCAAGATTCGTGCAATGTGCCACATCATGACAAGCAAGGAGGAACGGGTTTACCTGGTCACGAATTCGAGTTACAACACGGCTATGGGAGCCGACCATTGTGCTTTCCCTGTCGTTTGCCAAACGCCACAAATTTTTGCAGGTTCAACCCCTAACTCTGTAAGTGTGTGATTAGAGTGTCAAAGATCACTGCAGCGTCCTTCTTGCCGCCTTCTAGGTCCAGCAGACCTAAAAACAGGGTTACGGGCAAACCTTCTTCCACAATTGCGACAAACAGTACAAGATGGCTAACTACATTCATATCAGTGGATTCGTCGATCAAATTTCCATAAAATGGAGAATTTCAAACTCTACAAATTATCTTTTTTTGAATCACCATGGAAAGACACCAGACAAGGTCACTACAAGCTTTTTCATCTTGATACATAGAAGCAGTGATGGGAGCTTTAACTGACAACAACAGTTTACACAATGTAAGGAATTTGGCATAAAGTAGAGATTGCTTCCCAATAAAAAATGCTGCTTAGAACAGATTTTGGAGGTCTTTGTCACAGGAACGCTGGCTAGTCAAAATTGCCTTTCCCAAAGTTTTTTCTCCGCTGCTAGAAGCCCAGGAAAGCAGCCTATATTCATTTGATCGACCAAGGTCCAACAATGCGCTCACCTTCAAATTCTTGGACCCTTCTTTTGTATAGATGGAGCAACCCTCCTTCTCCCTACAAACCTTGCAGAAAACTTTGCCCACATTAGTAGAGAATCCCAACCATTGAAATTGCGTACACCACGATTTCTTCCACAAACTTCTTGCAAGTTCTGCCTAAGAAGAAGGAAGTTGATCAGTAGCAGGCGTTGGTGTTTCTTCCGATCTGGATCCCTCACTGTCCAAGGATGCTAGGTCTATGAACGCTGTTCCCCGTGACTTGGCAAAATAATGGTCTCGTAGGGATTTCTGTCTCTTAGCCATGGCGAGAGCCTGCCATAGTTATGAACAGGGGCATCAAGACCAGTGAAGAGTCTACAAACAGTCCGCATAGCAAAGTGGAAGAAGTACATCAAATTAGAAAGTAAAAAAAAATGGGATGCAAAGTTTTGGATCACTAACCTGATTGGAAGCCACGGATTGTATACAAGAATGGAGAGAAGCAAGTCGCACCCACAACCTGGAAATCACCAAAACAATTTGCAGCTGTGCACCGCATGTCACACAACACCAAACCAACGCAAAAAATTGCAGTCTCAAAACAAAATGAAAACTGAAGAGGCCACCCACCACCGCAAGCAGAGTCTCAAAGAATGCGAAGAAACAAAATTGCGTTGAATCACTAATGCTGCCAAAATGCAAAGAAATAAGAGAGTGTGCTAAAATGCGATGAATTGCCAATGTTGCACAGTGTAAATCAAAAAAAAATAATACCTGGGGACGTACAACGCAACCACAATTCTTCAAATCTGTAGTTTAGCGCCTGCACTAGCAATACCACAAGTTTTGAAAAACTTGAGCGCTTAAAACCAAAAATTGAAATATTGCAACATCGGCTGATTTGCTTGGATCTCACAATCTAAAATTCATGATTGAGCAACGTGGGAATCTCGGTCTGAGTTTTTGAGATCAATGTGCAGGGAATTCTAAGTCTGTGAGAGCAATGCAAAATTGCGAGAGAAAAATAAAAAATGCAGCAGCATCGTCACAACGTGTCATGCAATTGAGATTGGTACATGAAGTGCAACATGGGAGCCAATAGCTTGAGTGTGATCCTGAGTGTGAGAGATTGCAAGAGTGCAAGGCAAAGGTTTTTCCAAAACCCTAAGCTAATCTATGGCGAAGATGGTGCAATTTCAAAGGATGTAGACATCAATGGCTTTAATTGCGCCACCAAGCCTAAGCCAAACAGTAAACCCCTGGATGCTGCCAGAGTGCCAGTATCCTTAGTGAGCCAGTCTAAATTAAATTCACAAATGATCCTGTCATGCTAATACAAGTAAGCGTCATATTATTCATATATTGCTGAATTCTAAAAAATCACTTCAGATGCTTCTAAACGATGCATACTAGCATAGTTGTAGAATATTTTTCTTTTCTCATAGTAATAAAAATTGCCTATAAAATATGTGCCCGGTCAACTGCCCGTCGGAAAAAAGGCATATAAATTGGTAATTTTCCTACCTATTCCAAGGGTTGCATACTAAAATGCCAAGGTTTAATTTTCCTATTTGGTCCATTTTCGAATGTCTCCTTTTTCCATTCGGAACCTCATCCTAAACATTTTTAGGTCATTTAGAAATCTCCAGAAAAATCGGCTAGCTTGTAACTAAATGTCGATACTCCCCAGACATTGGCCCTACTTGTTCTCCTTCATGTAGAATTTGATGGAGAAGCCTCAAGGTCTCTTGCCGTGTCAAGAAATCAATACTCTACCGTTATAATTGACCATTGTCCCAACACGGTGCGTCATTCTTTTGTGTGAAGCAAGAAACAAAGAAAACACTACATTGGCGGAACATCAACAAGGAAGGCAAGCGCTCAATGAAAGCCGCCGCCTTGAAACGACCACCTTAAAACCTAATGCCTAACGGCGACCTTGAAACCCTAGTTGCACAGTGGGATAGCTTTTCATCCATCCATCAAAGTTACGTTCATTCGCAAAGCGTTGGGAACGCATTTGGAACGAGAATCGAGGAACACATTGGGAACTTGAATTCGACACACGTCATCATCAACGTACACTATGCAGTGAAGGGCTGGAATTTTTTTTTTTTTAAATTCAAGCCTGTTGCCTTAAAATTTTAACAAAACTAGTGTCCCCTGTGTCATTGCCACAACCAAAACAAAAGGAAAAGTCATTTTTTTGTTTTTTTATTTGATGTAATGATATAAAAACTTTGAAATTCAATAACTTTCACTCTGTCATTTGAAATGCCACGAAACAAAGCCTGTCCACTCTCCCTCGTCAAGAGCTCTCCAACGGTTCCAAGCACGCAACCAAAATCAAAGTAAAAGTAATTTTGTAATTTTTTTGATCCCTAAATACTCAAAATTCAATAACTTCCGCACCATAGGTCTAAATGACACAAAACCAAGCCCATGCATCCCTCCTCATCGAGCCCTTTTCGACGGTTCCAAGCATGTGGCCGCAGGACACACGATCCGGGAGATCTCAACGTAACAAAACAAACAAACAAACAAACTTAACCCCTAAAGGACCAATATGCGTTTTTTGGCTATATAGAATTTTTGGGTAGGTACGTACAACTAGAGATCTCCATATTTTTGGCTGAAATTTTAATGGAAAGTAGGGGCAAGGAATATCTTTCATATGCACCAAATTTCATGAAATTTGGAAATACGAGTCAAAAGTTATGGCCTAATATGTTACTTCTTATTGTAACTAGGCAGTCCAGGTAGATAAAATAAAATCACTTTTGTCAAAAACTAAAACTTGAAGTTGGTTTTTTAGAGTTATATATAAGTAAAAAGCTTTGAATCATTTCATTTTGATCAATGAGTTAAAAGTTATGAAGATTTTAAGTTTGCGAGCAATTATGGATTCCTTACTCTAAAATAAACTTTGAAGTCCTTTATCTTACTCAATTTTCAATATTTTTTGAAAAAAATAAAATCCTAGGGTGGAAATTGTTTATTACAACATTGCCACCACTGGGATTAGCATTTTATATTTTGAATAATTCTCTACTACTATCTACTTACTATTTTTTCTTGTATGTTGTACAATTCCAAATGAAGTGGAAATTTTCAAGCATGTAGCCAACTTGTCTAGGAAAAAGAATCCAAAGAAGAACCATCATTTTGGACATTTTTTCATCGAAAAGTGAGCTTGTGAAGTGCTCCTGCCCTATTTTTTTGCAGGGCCAAAAAATTGGTTTTAGTGGATTTGAATGCACATATCTTGCAATCCACACAATGAAAATTCCTGAAATTTTTAACATATGTTCTCAAGTCACCATACTACAAGATCCTATGGTTACATGTGTCGAAAAAGTTTTTGTTTTCAAAAATTGGATACTTATACTAAAAATGGCAAGTTTTGAGCGTTTTCAGTGAGAACATAGTCATAGAACTTTAGGGGTTAAGGTATGGATTTGCAAGAAAAGAATCATTTTGCATATATTTTTTTAAAGTCAATCTTAACATGCCATTGAATAACTGTTCCGCATTTCACAACTTGTAGGTTCCTATTGTACTGTCGAGAAGGATCCCGTGCGGTCATTGGCAAGGTTACTCTAGTAACGGAGTACATTACTTCTTCGCGTCAACGCCATCGCACAGAGCCTCCATCGGAAATGCAGGGCTTCCGAATTCCGATCCCAACGGAAGAACTAGCAAACCGACCACCGCCACGAAGAAAACAGAGCAGCCCACTGGTGGTGCAAACGGAAGAAGACTCAAACCCTAATCCCTCGCTGTCGTGAATTCTCGTTCGATTTAGATCTAAGGTTTGAAGTGACCGGTTTCAATCTTTACTTAGGATGCGGATATCCGAGTCTGTCCTTCGCCGGGATTCTCGGATAAGCAGGGGTTCATGGTCTTGCTGCAGGCCAGACACCATTTTGAGGGGCGAAGAGGATTCCTGGGACCGTGGATTTTAGAACTTTCAGTTCTGCTGTTGTCACTTAAGGCCTCAAGGGAACCCTGGATTCTAAAAATCGAACTTTCCGCCTTCATGTACAACAGCTATCTTGCCAGAGTACTCCTGGACAAGATCATCAAAACCCTAAAACACCGTTGCATGGTGCGACTGCACTGCTCAACCTCGACTGTAGAAATCGGGTCTTAGGGTTGGTTGGTGAGGTTGACGCATGTGGGGTCTCGCCATGTCGTCTTGCTGCACCAGATTTACCTGTCCGCTCGTTGAGTCTCCACTGCCAGGTATAATTCCTCACTGCAGCTTCTGTGCAGCATGTGATCCTTTCTCTGCAGCAAAGTTCAATTTTGAAGCTGTTTGCATATGTTGAGAGTTGTGGGCGTTGTGGGTTCTCTTCCTGCTTGGAGGTTTACTCGATTGGGGGAGGAAAGCTCAGATATTGGGGTTGTTCATGTGAGATGTTGTTTAGGTTTCTTGCTTTTCATGAGTTGCAATATCTGTTGCAGCTTTCTTGCTGACTTTAGAAGAGTGTGTACGGAATTAGAGAATCTTAGAGATTGATACTTTCACAGTTGAGGTTTCCCTGACTACGTTCCAGTCCAGTTTTCTGAAGCTGAAGTCATTCGAAGTCGTTGATGTTGATGTCAAGCGCTGCAGTTGTTCCTTCCTCCTCCGTGCTTGGTGGCCTGAGAGTTCCGGGTTGAGCAGTATGAAGAATCGAACAGACACAGACGGAAGGGAGCAGAAGGCCTTAATTTGTTTGACTGAAGCTAAGTATTAAGGCTCCATACGTCGGTTGTGGTTGATGCAAGGAACTAGTGAGTGTTTTTTTCTCTCAGAATCCTGAGGGCTGAGCAATTTGGAGGGGGTTCCGAAAAGCAGGAGGAGATCATTTTCAGTTAACGGGGAGCGGAAGATCTCTAGACAGGGATTCATATGTGGGACTTTTGTGTGTGGACTGAATTGCACTTCTAGTCAATAAATTGGAAGCGGCAGAGCTTGGAATTATTGGTGCTGAAGGCCGAGAAGGAGGTATAAAATCAGACAAGCAATTGAACAGACTTGAAGATATTGCCAGTCATACATGATACTTTGTGTCTCTGCTGGAGTCGAGTTTTGAAGCTTGTTGTGTTCATTGGACGTTGCTGATGTTGAGGTTGGGGTTGCTGAACGAAACTAGAATTTCTCTTCCTGCCTGGAGGTTTAGCAATTTGAGGAAGAGAAGGAACTGAGTTGAAGGGAGCAGATTGATACTTTTATGCTACTTTTTCAACTTTTACTCAAGGTTTCAGACATGGCCTGGATATGCAGAAGGAGCTCTTTTCAACTGATGGAGGACGTACACTTGAAAGGGGGCCAAAGACTTGAGGAGATTCAGTCCTATACTTTTTCTAGATGAGAAGTTGGATTTCTATCTGTGGCGTTACTCTGTTGTTGAAGCGGAACCGTTAGAAGTTTGTATACGCAGAGCCACAAAATGTCCGCATTAATGCACCTTTTGTCGCATCATACGCAGCAGACGAGAAGCTATTTGGTGCTTGGAGCTGGTGCACGGGTGAGTGAGCGTTGACTTCCGGCCATTCACCTGTTCTACGGAAGTAGTTGGATGATTTGTGACTTGTCTGAACTGAAGTACCGTGGTCATGTTAGCAACGCATGTGTCCGATACATTTAGGTCGGTTGACAGCAGTATATTTGATCAATACGGTGGTACGCTTCCCCTAAACTGACAGGACGTGAACCTGGTGGTCGGACGTTAAACATTAAATCTTAGAACCGATGAGTACCTTATGCTGAAACTGATACCACTTGAATGTTTTTTTCGACAGACTGTCGGGGATTTGTGTGACCAGGATGCCTGTGTGATCACACTCTTGAAGTCTCCAAGGCATACACAGCCGTGTATTTTATGTGTCTCAGCCTCTTATGGAGGAAGGAGCAGCGGCCCCATTAGGTGTTCATCGTCATCAGTTTGGAGAAAACCCTCTGTGAGTACCAAGTTTCGAAGGAGAAACACTTTGCCCGCTAGTGCGAAAGCGTCAAAGCAAGCAGCTCAAGTTAGTGGTGGGAGTAAGCGCATGCAAAGCGCAACGAACGCTAGTGAAGCAATTGATCTTTTGAAGAACCGACTACAACAGGGCATTGCAATAGACTCGTACTCCTATGTTGAAATTCTGAAGCGGTGCTTGAAGCAGGAAGACCTTCCGGCAGTAAAGCAGGTTCATGAGTGCGCCATTGAGAGTGGCATGCAGCAGAATATATATGTGGCAAACAACCTATTGAATGGATACATCAGATGTGGGAGACTGGAGGATGCATGCAGAGTGTTTGACGAACTTGCGAAGAAGAGTGTTGTTACTTGGAACGTCATGATTGGAGGTTATGCTCAGCACAGTTGTGTGAAAGACGCCATGGAAGTTTTCCATCGCATGCGAAAGGAAGGTATGCAACCTAATGCAGTTACTTACTTGAGCATCCTGAAAGCCTGTGCGAGCCCATCAGCCTTGAAGTGGGTCCAGGAAGTTCATGGATATATCAGAGAGGGTGGGTTGGAATTAGATGTTCGTGTGGGGACTTCGCTCCTTAAAATGTATGCGAAGTGTGGGATCATAGAGGAGGCAAGGAACACTTTTAATAAGTTGTCGAGTTGCGATGTGATTACCTGGAATGTGATGATTGGAGCATATGCCGACAGTGGTGATGGTGAGGAAGCATATCGACTTCTTCTCCAAATGAAACGGGAAGGCTTCAAACCAGACGCCTTTACATATGCGAGTATCCTGAATGCATGTGCAAGCGCCGGGGCTTTGGAGTGGGTCAGGGAGGTTCATAGCCATGCCCGTGAAGCCGGATTTGAGTCGGATTTGCGTGTGGGCAACGCGCTGGTGCACATGTATGCGAAGTGTGGCAGTATCGATGATGCGCTACTGGCTTTTAACAAGATGGAGGAACGGGACGTGATTACTTGGAACGTGATGATTGGAGGACTTGCGCAACATGGCTGTGGGTCTGAAGCATATCGACTTCTTCTCCAAATGAGACGGGAAGGCTTTATACCAGGCGCAATCACTTATATGAGTATCCTGAATGCATGTGCAAGCGCGGGGGCTTTGGAGTTGGTAAGGGAGGTTCATAGCCATGCCCGTGAAGCCGGATTTGAGTCAGATGTGCGTGTGGGCAACGCGCTGGTTCACATGTATGCGAAGTGTGGCAGTATCGATGATGCGCTACTGGCTTTTAACAAGATGGAGGAACGGGACGTGATTACTTGGAACGTGATGATTGGAGGACTTGCGCAACATGGTTGTGGGTCTGAAGCATATCGACTTCTTCTCCAAATGAAACGGGAAGGCTTTAAACCAGACGCAATCACTTATATGAGTATCCTGAATGCATGTGCAAGCGCGGGGACTTTGGAGTTGGTAAGGGAGGTTCATAGCCATGCCCGTGAAGCCGGATTTGAGTCAGATGTGCGTGTTGGCAACGCCCTGGTGCACATGTATGCGAAGTGTGGCAGTTTGGGTGATGCACGAGTGGTTTTTGAGAGGATGGAGGATCGTGATGTAATCACATGGAACGTGATGATTGGTGGACTTGCAGAGCATGGATGTGGGCATGAAGCCCTGGAAGTCTTTAAAATTATGATTGCAGACGGTGTGAAGCCCAATGAGATCTCATTCGTTGCAGTGTTGTCAGCTTGTAGTCATTCAGGCCTTGTAGATGAGAGCCGTAGACTTTTTTTGGCTATGACACAAGATTATGGCATCGAACCTAGTGTGGTGCTTTGTAACTGCATGGTGGATGTTCTTGCGCGAGCAGGACACTTGGAGGAAGCAAAGCTCTTGATTGACAACATGCCGGTGGAACCAAATGGTGCAACTTGGGGAGCCTTCCTTGGTGCTTGTAGAACGTACGGTAATGTGGAATGGGGCAAACTTGCCGCTAATGAGCGTCTCAAGTTGGAACCGAAGGATGCTTCTACATACGTTCTTCTCTCGAATATCTACGCTGCAGCTGGCAAGTGGGAGGAGGTGTTGTGGGTGCGCACTATGATGCAGGAGAGAGGTATACGCAAGGAGCCAGGGCGTAGCTGGATTGAAGTTGATAACAAGATCCATGACTTCGTCGTAGGGGACACTTCTCACTCAGAAGCGAAGGAGATCTATGCTGAGTTGAGGAGATTGAGTGAGACAATTAAGGCCGAAGGCTACGTTCCTGATATCCGGCTAGTGTTGCGGAACATTGAGGAGGAGGAGAAAGAACTTGCTCTTTGCTCCCATAGCGAGAAGTTGGCTATTGCTTATGGACTCATGCGGACACCCTTTGGACAACCAATTCGGGTGTTCAAGAACCTTCGAGTGTGTTTAGATTGCCATACAGCAACCAAGTTTATCTCAAAGGTGACTAAACGAGAGATTGTTGTGAGGGATGCCAATCGCTTTCACCACTTCCAAGATGGCGTGTGTTCTTGTGGTGATTATTGGTGACTAGGTTGGCAATCTTGACCAATTGTTGGCTATCCTCTTTTCTGAATCTCTTGAACATGATTTTTGCATGCAATTGTAAATTGAAAATTTCCATTGTAATTTGTCATCATTTGCGAATATAATTATAGTGTTATCATTGATTGAAAACAATTGCATTGGTTGGAAATGACTTGAGGGAGGTATTCATAGAGGTTGTTGTCTCTACATTTTCTTTAGCAATGGTTTTTGTGAAGAAGTAGAAAGCAAAGGATGGCAAATTTTAGTTAGAGTTGGCCTAAGCCCCTGCCCCTCCATACAATATGCATCCTTTTGTTGGCAACTTCAAAATGTCTTCAGAAGACTATTCACAAAAAAAAGTGTCAAAATGATTGTTTTGAAGTTCTTCATTCAAGATGGCCATACTAGGAGTTATTTTTTCTTAGTAGCAAAGTCACTCTCATTGCTGTTGTAGTTGATGTGCTTATAAATGGGTAACTCAATTTTTAGTCTTTGCCTTGGTGTGAATTTTGGAAGTCAATGTTGAGGCTAGGTGATTATAATTAGTGAGATTTATGTAAGTGTGGCTCTGAGCTCAAGAGAAATAAATTGATTTTGCTCTTGGATGTAAGTTCATTGTAATCAAAGTTTTGGGTTTATATGGTATTGTCTTTTCCTTCATTTCTTGTTCTTCTATGTGTTGTTTGGTTGGGTTTGTCTTAGTTGCCATAAGTGCCCCATATGCACTCTAGTTTGGAGGCACTTGTTTGAGAGGTTCGATGTGAATTTAAGGCTTTTCAATTGTAGTAGGGGATCCATGTTTAGGAATTATGGCTTGGTTGTTACTAAAGTGATTTTTCCTATTAATGTGGGATACTAATTTACAAAGATGTATTGGTTGTAATATATCTTCTTTCAAATTAGTGTAGCATGAAGTATTGAGTGTGTTCTACCAATTTTGGCAAAATAAAATTAGTACTTGGAAATTTGTAACCTCTCTACGATCTATAGATGTTGGGTAGTGTTTGAAAATTTGTAATTTCTTTAGTATTGTAATTATAGAAAATAAGTTGAGGTAATGGATAAATCTATAACCTCTTCTAATTTTATTGTGATGCTAGTATTGTACACTTATTGGATGAATCAATGGTGTTCAAATTAGAGCTAATATTTTGCTTGGACCTTTGTAACAATTGTCATAAGGGACAAATGGGCTTCTAAATGAAGTTGCATGTATTTGTAATTTCACACGTAGAAATTGTTCAAATAGGATTCATATTTGTTTCAAGATTTTCTATGTTTCAATATTTCTTGACAACAGCATATATATAGATTTTAGGATTTGAAAATCCTTAAAACCATAAAAGTTATAAGAATGATAGATTAGTAAAATTAAAATTTTAAACAATAAATAGTTTTTCAAATATTTGAAAGCTAACCACTATAATTATAAGTGTAGTATCCACCTTTTTAACAAATTTTGGCCTCATTGGCTCATTGTTTTAAAAGTTATCATATAGAACGTGTTAGACACACAATTTGTGAAGCTTAACCCCTCAATGCCCCTAGAGCTAAAATTTTGCCTTTCCAAATTTTTCAACATATATTTGCAGCCGACGATGAAGCGGAATAAAAAAAAATTTTAAATGGTAGTTTCGGGGCTTTGCCTCTTGCATTTGGTGATGTCTTTATTGACACCTCCGAAAGAATTCAAAATGCCCTGTGAAGCCCAGATTGGCGCCTAGCGTATTTTGGGATACGATAGTTTGAGGAGTAGTCTAGATTGTGGTAGCCTACAGCCGATAGGCGACAGTTGGATCAGCTTCATTGTCACTGTGCTTTGCAATGGAATGGCTCAAGTGCTCGACGTCTATGATCAACTTTGACTTGGCGCCTTCCAAGTTCAAGCGATGAATTTTGATAATAGGTGCCTTCATGCACGGCAGTTTGGATCTCTGTTATGACTGAATTAGAGATTTAAATACTATCTCTAGACTATACAATGTTTGCGAATGGAATTACAATGTGCTAGACTTGTAGTAGCAGGGTAGGAATTGCGGAGTATCTTGAACTGCGATAGACACAGACATTGTAATTTGATTTTACTTGTATGACAATAACAATGTAATTTGAATTTATTTGGGACAATCCCCACAGTGTTGTCATTTTGCCTCGCAATCTTTGCTCATGGTAGTGTTGAATTCCGATCGGACTATAGTCGGTTCCACAAGCCCAACTGGTCATTGCAACCATACAAGCACAGATGTTCATTGTTAATCGATGGCTCGCACAACCTCCATGCACAATCAATGCTTCTAAAAATCAACGTGGGCAATACTTACTTGTGTATACAACACCTCTAAAATTTTTGCACCTTCTGTTGCTCCGGACCGCCTGCCAACTCTCTCAAAAGTGCAATCATTGCTGAAAATCCCACTCAGGCGTTGCCGGTAAATTTGTCTAGATTATTATAAAATTATCATCATGACAATGAAATGAAGCCAAAACTTTCCGGACTGCGGTATAAAGAAGTTCACCATCCAAATCAACAGTGGTCAAATTGGTAGCCCTGCGATATGCCCAGAATTTGCCACTGAATGAAAATTGCTTACACAGAGCCTATACCACAATATTTGAGGTCCATCTACTTTATGAAACCAACTGGCTAGCAAAATGATTACATTGTGATCACGATGAATTTGTCTTGCAACTCACAGCTTTGCGCATCTTGATCTCACCTAAACACCTATGACATTTCCTTGGTTGATGCACTTAAGCCCCTCGGCTCTTGAATGCCTTGCCATTTTGAACTTTAGCACGCTATGGATTTTGAGGCCCATCTACTTTATGAAACTAGTTGGCTGGCCAAGTGATTACATTGTCGTCACGATGAATTTGTATTGCAACTCATAGCTTTGCGCGTCTTGATCTCACCTAAACACCTATGATATTTCCTTGGTTGATACACTTAAGCCCCTCGGCTCTTGAATGCCTTGCCTTTTTGAACTTTTTCACGCTATGGATTTTGAGGCCCATCTACTTTATGAAACCAGTTGGCTGGCCAAGTGATTACATTGTCATCACGATGAATTTGTATTGCAACTCACATCTTTGCGCGTCTTGATCTCACATAAACACCCATGAGATTTCCTCGGTTGATACACTTAAGCCCCTCGGCTCTTGAATGCCTTGCCATTTTGAACTTTAGCACGCTATGGATTTTGAGGCCCATCTACTTTATGAAATCAGTTGGCTGGCCAAGTGATTACATTTTGATCACGATGAATTTGTATTGTGTCGCAATCAGAATTTTTGGTTTTCCTCTAATTGTCTAAATAATGGAACGGAAACAGGTAATTAGGATCCGTATCCGGTTAGAGGGGCAGAAGGAAACTAGAGATAGGCAACGCTAATCCAGTAAGGAGAAGATTGTATTTGATCCGGTCAAAATGTTAGTATTCAGGAGCGGAATCACATCCGGATCTCACCTCAGATCGGATTAGGGTTGGACCGGATCAATAGAGGACCGGACTGGAAAAGGTCATGATGACCTGCCAGGGGTCCTGGGACTATATAAAGGCTGGTCGTCCTCATTTTCACTCTTTTACTTCCCTCGAGCTCTGGAGCTGACCTTGAGCGCTTTTACGCCTCCGTCTGCGCCAGAGCCGTTGTATGTGTGTGCACTTCCGGCTGGGCAGGTCCGAGAGTGTAGGAAGAGTAAAGAACGTGTGGGGTGCAGGTTTTGTGGTACTTTCCAGTTGAGATCGGACGAGAGGAAGTGAGGAACAGAACGTGCGGCTAGGAGAGAGTGAGGTAGCGATCGGTAAGGGTCCAGCGGTCATTTAGTGTCCATGCCTCAGCTGCGTAAGACCAGTCCGGGCGCGCCCAGTTCCTCCTCCGACGTCAAACTCCGGAAGGTAGTTCCGGTCATTCCTATGGAGGAACCGGCCTGATCCGAGCTCATGGAAGATCTCAACGCCATGGGGTGCCTCGTCTTGATGGATAAACCCTGGGGGTTTCGGGAAGAGCGGATGGTGAGAGAGATTAGGTGTAAGGCGTCGAACGAGTTCGACAACACTCTCCGGGGCCGCCCGATCGAATGGGAAGAAGAGCGGTGGAGGGAAGTTTACAACTTCCGGATGGGAGGTTCCGGTATGGCGGGATGAAAGGACGAGTTCATCCATGATAAGTTTCATGGAGAACCGAGCAACAAGGACGGGTACGCGTCGCGGACTGTAAGAGCGACCGGCACCAAAACCTCCTCCAGTTCCTGGTTTCGATTGTCTACTCGGAGAAGCCGACGCAGGTGATGATGACCCTCGGCAATACGATTTTTGGTTCCCTGAGCGGGGAACGGAAAGTGAACTTGGCCCGGATCTTTTCCGATCTGGTGTCCCAGCTGGTGACAAGGATCGGAAAGAGTAGGGCCACTCCTTTCACTAGAAGAAAAACGGGTCCGCAACAACCCACTGATATGCGACTAGATGTCCTATACAACTATCGTGCAACCGTGGCCCTCTCTATTTGCACCAAATTTATTGTACACTTTATACTAGTCGCAAAGCAGTTGTAGAATGATGTAGAGGGTTACAAGGAGCAACAGATGAGTAAATGTGAAGCATTCTACATCCACAGTTCAACAAAGTTGTCGATGTATCTCTTGGAAGTTCAACTACCAAAGTGCAATAAAGTATAATCTAAACTGTAACTCCAACTCAATAAAGAAATGATTAAAGTTCAACTAGAAAGCAACTACAATGCAATTAGAATACGACTTCAATACAAGTGCAAAATAATTACATTACAACTACAAAACAACTACAATGCAACTAAAAAACAACTACAATGCAACTAGAAATCAACTACAATGCAACTAAAAAACAACTATAATGCAACTAAAAAAATTTCACTAAATTGGCTACGAAAGCAACATGTAAGATAGATATAGATATTAGAATCTATGACTGTTTTAGATTTTCAATATCTACAGATGGTATAGATTTCAAATACAACTTCAAAAAATCTAGAATTTTTATAGATGTTAGATATCTACTACACTTATAGATTTCAAAAATCTAAAACAACTGTAGATTTCCTACTTTGGAATTTGAATAGTAAAAGACAAATTGCCATACTGCATCCTGAAAACAACTGCAATGCAACTACAATACAATTAAAAAACAACTACAATGCAACTACAAAATAACTACAATGCAACTAAAAAACAACTACAATGCAACTAAAAAACAACTACAATGCAACTAAAAAACAACTATAATGCAACTAAAAAACAACTATAATGCAACTATAAAACAACTACAGTGCAACTATTAAACAACTACATTGCAACTATAAAACAACTGCCACACAACTATTAAACAACTAGAGCGCAACTATAAAACAACTACAATACAACTATAAAACAACTGCCATGCAACTATAAAACAACTACATTGTAACTATAATGCAACTACAGAACAACTAAATGCAACTATAGAACAACTAAAATGCAACTAGAAAACAATTGTGCACCAAGTTTGTGTGAATTGAACAATCAATAATATTTCATTGCAATTTTTTCCAAAGGTAACAAAAATGCCAACTACGATTGTTCTCAATATCTTGCAGCTGCTAATATGTTCTCTTCTGCAGATAACTCTATAGCTCCGACTAAAGATGGAATAGTAGGTAGAGGAGGCACATCCTCTGGAGCAGCTAAACCAGAAGCTTCTATAGTTGTGCTCACGAAGACATCTGATGTATTGAGAAATTCTCATCGAGCACGAGCTTCTCTGTGCAGAACTACTTTCCAACCGTCTTTCCTTACATCTTCAGCAAAAAATACTTGAGTCGCTTGGCTTGAAAATATAAAAGGATCAAGCATTCGACGCATTTTGTGGCGGAAATTGACCACAAGGAAACCAGCCTCGTCTCTAATGTAAGTTGGGTTTCCTCGAATGTTTGTTTTCTTCACCCATTCACAGCGCATTAGTATCACAGGGGTGCTAAGAAATCCATAATCTAGTTTTAGTATGTCTTTCAATACTCCAACATAATGCACCGACACATCTCGAACATCAGGAGTTGGAATCTGAAATACAGATGCGACACCGCAATCATATGTCTGCAATTGGGTTGAAGCATTGTCATCAGTCCTGAAATGGTTTCCAAAAGCTTTCATTCGAGAATATTGAAGGGCCTTCTGCGATGGTTTCTTGCACAATAACATTATATCATTGTCTTCTATAGTATGTGCAACAATATGATTGTTGCGAATAGCCGTTTTTATCCAAACATCAAGCGTTGTTGTGCTTGGATCTATTTGACACTCTTCTTTCCATTTTCTGCAAGTGCATGAAAGAAGTTCAATCAAGTTCGTCAAAATAAGCTAAACAACAACTACTACAATTGCAAAGTCCTACAACCATCCCAAATATTTTGTAGCACTTCTAATTCATGTGATTTGCATGTCCTTGTTTTATTAAGTACACTATCCAAGATGAAGAAGCTTGTGCAACTTACTTCACAAATGGCTCCATAACTGCAACATTGTTTAGCACATAATTATGTGCTGCATCCCGCATTGTAGAAGACATTACAAAAGGCCGACCCGCACCTTCAAGAACTTCTTCAGCATCACCATATTCCTCCTCGGCATCCCACACACGCCTTTTGACAACCTCAAATCTTTGTAAATACTCAGTCACAAAGCCAAGGCATTCTTCTTTCAGATACCCTTTTACCATGCAAGCCTCTGGCCTAGCCATGCTTCGAACATAATTCTTCAAGGTTTTCATATACCTTTCAACTGGATACATCCACCTCGTGCTAATAGGCCCACACAAGTCAAGTTCCTGCACTAGGTGATATGAAAGGTGTGTCATCATGTCAAAAAATGATGGTGGAAATTTCATTTCCAATAGTGCCATACTTTCAGCTACATCCAATTGAAGAGACTCAAACTCCATTGGATTATAAATTTTTGTGCATATCCTCCTAAATACCTTGCACATTTGCATGACAGCCATGCATGCTCCAGGCTTCAATAGCCCCCTTAATGCTAATGGCATCAATTGCTGCATCAAAACATGATAGTCATGTGATTTGAGGCTTCCAAATTTCTTAGCCTTAATATGTTTGCCAAATGAGGAAGAATACTCTGAGGGAAGCTTCACAGAAGCAATTACATTTGCAAACTGTTCATACTCTTTTTCTGAAAGCACATATCCTGCTACTGGTTTCAATATTTTACCAGGTCTGCGAGGATTTGGTATCAACCACAAATGCTTTCGTATGCCTCTTCTTTGTAAATCGCGTCGCACCTTCACTGTATATTTTTTCCCACTTATTGTCTTCAAGAAATTCTTGGCAAGATTCATCTCACAATGCATGACGTCTAATGTATAGCGGATAAGAAGCCTCTGAACACATAAACAATTTTCTTAAGTAAGTACAATATTGACTAAGGACAAGGAAAGAAATAATAAATATTTACACATTCATTGGTACATTTATCTCCTTGATGCTTTCACCATCATTTCATCTCTATTAAAGAACATGCTAATGGAACTTAGCAAAAAAGATTCTTGAGTTTGTGTATATTGTGGACACTCCTTTGTCTAATGTAATTGCTCATCACAAAGAAAATCTCATTGTATCTCACCATATCTATATGCAACTATAGCACAACCAATATAGAACTATTATTGAGGCTGGCTAGGTATTCTTTTCAACAACTTCCTATAGATGCAACTTAGTCATTTGACTTGATAAACTATTACAACTCACCTTCCAATAGGGCAACTTGAAAAGAATGCTAGTCCGCTTCACTCCATGCAATTTGGACGGATCTCCTGGAGCACCATCTCTGTTCCCTTCTACCTTCCACGACTTGTACTCCTCCGCATATTCTAGTTGTTCCTCCACAGATACAACTCTGGGTTTTCCTTGTGTTTACAGTTGTCCATCAAAGTGATCCTTTATATGCTCCGAGCGATAAGGATGATCAGTAGGTAACCATCTACGAGTTCCTTGATAAATTTCTTTACATAGTTCCTTCGAATGCTCTGCTCCTAAGTCATTACCACACCATGCACAACCTGCATATCCTTGGTGGGCAAATCCTCCGACAGTGCCGTATCCTGGATAGTCATGTATTGTCCATAGAAGAACTGCTCGTAGATTGAAAGAGCGGGCCCCAACTTCTTGTATTACATCATATGCTTGCACTCCCTTCCATAGTTCTAGTAGCTCATCCACTAGGGGCTCTAGATATACATCAAATACTTCAGCAATTACAGATTGCTTTCCAGGAATCAACAAAGCCAGCATCATAAAAAAAAATTTGGTACATAACCAAGGGGGCAAATTATAATTCAACAATGTCACTGGCCAAGTGGACCAGCTTGAGCGGGTTTGTTTAAAAGGATTCACTCCATCTGCAGCAAGAGCAAAATGGACATTTCTAGAATCTTCATGAAAGCTTGGGTCCACATTTTCATGGAAGTGGCGCCATGCTTTTGAATCGCATGGATGTCGTACTAGATTGTCTCTTCTCGGACGACTACTTCCATTCTCTGAGTGCCATAGCAACAATTTGGACAATGCTGGGCTACGAAACATGCGCTGCAATCTTGGAATGATGGGGAAATGCCTCAATACTTTCACTAGAAACTTCTTCCGTCTCTCATTCCTATACCTCGGAAGATTACACTTTGGACAGTGCGTAGCATTTTCAAGTTCTCCTCTAAACAACACACATCCTTTTTCACATGCATGGATGCTATTGTAAGACAACCCTAATTTCTTGGTTAGGCTTCGAGCTGCATAGAAATTCTTGGGCAACACATTGCCTTGTGGTAGAATGTGTCCTTGCAAAAGTGTAAACATTTCATCAGCAAAATTGTTACTCACCCCAAGGACAGTGCAAACATTCATGAGAAGAATGGTAGCTGCCAACTTTGTACACTGAGCACCTTCATACAATTCATGGAGAGCATCTTCTAGAATTTGAGAGTCGAAATTGCTTAGACCTTCATGCTCATGTGTATCACCAACTGGTTCTTCTTGTGGCATTGCATTTTTGACCTCCAATTCAGCATCTACACTTGGTCTAGAGTTGCATTCGCTACTGACATCGTCTGCTACTGTGAAGGCTTCAACTACTGTGTCATGTAGCCGTTCTTCGATGGCCTCTGCGTCTTCGACGTCTTGAAATAAGTTGTCAAGCATATTCCTGGTGTCTACTTCATTATCAACGCGTACTTCTTGACCTCCTTCTGAACTCCAAAAAGCAGCCTCCCATTCATCATCTGATGGCTCCCTACTTCCAGGTCCCCGCCACACTCGAAATTTTGGATCTCTTCCATTTCGAATGAGATGATCACTCACTGTGGAAGCCAGCCACTTCCTACCGCCTTTACACTTACAGCATGGACAATTCATTCTTTTCAAATTCAAAAACCTAGCCCGCCGATACTCTCTTACCCAAAGTCTATCATCACGTTGTTGCTTTCGTCGTCCCTCTGCGGTTTGTACCTCGTCATTCTCTCTATCCATCTTGGCCAACTTTGAATTTCACTGAGGAAGTACGGTTGCTTTTAAAATGCACTTGTATCCTATAGATGAAATACAAAAGTAACAATAGAAAATGAGCAATCAAGCTAGTCTTCAGGTTGCAAACCCTAAATCTCGTAAAACACACCCGAAATACACCTAACCCAAGAACTTTGAATACCTTGGTTCAAGATAGAACTATACTACAGCAGGAAGAAGTCCTCTTCTACTGTGAGACATTGCGAGGGGTTGGCCTCCCAAAACATCGTCCTAAAACGGAAGGTGGATTACAATTGAAAGGGCAAGAGAAACATGAATTTAATGACTGATGGAGGGAAAACTAGTTGTTGTCCTTATGGCTAGAGTAGGGTACAATAGAATAGGGTTTTGTAGCTGACAGTATTTACAGGTAGAGATTTTGATCAGAATCCAATCTATTGCGTTACAATTTGCAGGTTTCATCGGAGTCCGGAACGGAGCTAGGTTTTAGGGGATGGGTTTTCAATTCTGCTGTATATAGTGCCATTAGATACTGGTCTAAACTTTTCCTGTATTGTATACAATTGGACTCGCCTTCATTTATTTTTTGGTAATCCGGTGAATGAGCCTCCTTGTCTCTTTTGATGGATGAAATTGAGTTGGTTCCTTTTTTGGACATTCCACAAGTTTATGTCAACGACGAGTTTCTTGGAGGATCCAATATTCTTATCTCCATGCACCGAGTAAGTGTCCAAGTTTCCTAAGGTGTTGTCTTTGAATCCTGTTTTTTTATGTGGGACATAGCGTAGATTTCAAGTTTGTACCTGATTGAAGTTCTGATTTGTCTGTGGCAATAGTCGGGAGAGCTAGAGACATTATTGAAAGATGTGAAGAAGATGGACAGCTCATTCACCCCGGGGTGAGCTTCTCTGCGTTGTTTTGATATGGTGACTGCGCCGTTTATTGTCTTTTGTATCCTCTTTGATGTATTCGATCACCCCAATTATGTGTCCTAGAATAAACTGATTCTTTTTGCTTGAAATCGTGTACCTTTGGACCACTGTCAAGAATCTTTTCGATATCATAAGGGAAATTGATGAGGTATTTGTGGCCATGCCTCCTTGCCTCTAACATCCGATGATTTCTGCTGCACCTCTTTGAAAGGAGCTCTCCCCTCTGGTGTTGGCATAATTCTGCGTGGACAAGCTCTCCTCACGTCGCTCTGATCAGAAGCTGCACTGTACTTTACATCAAAGTGAAATTGTTGAAGGGCAAAGTTTGAAGGTGCCAATGAGGCTCCAAATGCAGTCCGTGGCATTGTGGAGTGAACTTTGGGAGTGTTGGTCAGTAGTAGAATGACTCGATATGATTAAAGTGGTTTATGGAGATGAGACCATTCCTTCATTGTACGAGAATCCAAGAGTTTCTGAGGAGCAGCTTCCCAGGCATCCAGTTTCTTATCTTTTCTTTTGATAATTTAAAATTAATCTTACACATGGGAAGCTTGAGGCATGCAACTCGCGGCAGTTAATAACCTAACTGAAGTTACTGGTTTTGCACCTCGGTTTGTCTCCTTTTTGCTTTGCCTGAACTCAACAACATGAGTCATTTGACTTATTAATTTTTGATGTTATGTTTTTGATGGTGTGAGAGGGCCCACTTGAACTAGGGTTGATGAGTGGTGTCTGTTTACTAGATTCATTACAACTTTCTTTTGTTTCTATCACCATCTATGTTATAATTTGGTAGATTCTCTTATATTTTTGTCAAGTGGCAGTTTTATTTTTTGGGTTTGGGGTCTGATGTGCAATTTTTCTCAACCGCACTGGCACAGTAGTCTCTCCATTCATTACATGTATGTGTGCGGTTTACAGGTATTGTGAGATGAGCAGTTGCCTTGGGTAGGTTCCTGCAAAATCCTGTGACTATGGTTGCTTCTTTATGTGGTCCTACAAAGGAAATTCTCTCGTTCAGGTTGCACCCAATGCAGAACTGCTTGACAAATGAGGAATTATATGAAGCCATAGAGCGTGTCATGGTTACTGTGATTAATCAAGTGGGCACCGTCTCTTTCTCTTGCAGTTTGGTTTATCCTTTTTGGTAGGAATTACTTACTGTGCCATCTTTTGCACTAGACTTTAGACATGAATTGTATCATCACTCTGCATGCGAGGTCCATGAAACATCTTTCTTCGGATTGGATGAGTAGAAGTGCTCATCATTAAACCCGTCAATTGCACTGATCCTTCACAGTCATTGCAATTATGTTCCTCTTCTGAACTTGAACTTGTTTCATCCCCTGGTATGTTTAGGTTGGCATCAATATTAACCTGGTAGCTTCACATGATTGGATTTTTGGCCCTCTTCAATTTGCTGCTCATTTTATTTGGTTCTGCAATCGTTTCATCCTGACATATCTTTGTTAATCTTTTTATCAGGAGACATTAGTGTGACTTGGTGAGTTGTGGCTTTGTTTTGCAGCAATTCAACGGAGATCCAGTTGTGCTAGTACAACTTGTACGTCCTGAGCACTCGGAGAAAGCTCTGTATCACCTCTGTGATGAGGTGCACAAGATCACTAAGGGCCTGTGCTTGGATCTGCTTGTGGCAATTCTTCCAGACAGCAATGCACCTTTATATGGTATGTAAACTGTTACACTCAGAGTTTGTAAATTGTTCTAATATGGAGTGATCTATGTTCAGGGCACTTCTGTGAAGTGCATGGTCCAAATCTTAAGATAGATGTCGTTTTTTAATGGTTGTGATGGATGTTGATTGTAGGTGATCTGAAGAAGCAGTGTGAGACTGTCCTTGGTGTAGTCTCATAGTGTTGTTTGACCAAGCATGTCTTTAAGATGAGCAAGCAATACTTGGCCAATATAGCTCTGAAGATTAATGCTAAGCACCTTCATACAATTCATGGAGAGCATTTAGGTTGCACACTAGTTGCATGCAAGTTGCATATTAGTTGTACACAAGTTGCATACTAGGTGCAACTAGGTGCACATAGGTTACAAATGAGTTGCATGCTAGTTGCATATCAGTTGCATATTAGTTGTATATTAGTTGCATAGTAGTTGCACACTAGTCGTATATTAGTTGAAAATATGGTTGCATACTAGTTGCATATTAAGAAATTGGAGATGCCAGGAGAGATATTGGGTCTCACTAGTCCATGATCGTCTCTGCCAACGGCTTGTTGGTTTTGTAGATGGGGTTCCTGTGAATGTTGAGATCGTTTCCTCGACTGAGGATTACATAATTGTCTTAAATCACGGACCCCTATTTTTTGGAACTCACCCCGGCAATAGTAACAATGATTCATATTAGTTTTACAACCTCAAGTCTACAGAGCCAAGTGAGAATGGGCCGTTGGTGAGCTATAGTGTTCTTATGTCATCCCAATATCGCTATTTCATTCATACACGTGATGTGTGTTACCTTTTCATTCATCCTACAGTGAGATAGATGAGATGTATGGACAAGAATGACTACTTTACAGAGAACCTCTACTGCGCCGCCAACTTTATGATCTTCTTTATGCTAGTGCTAGTTTAGTGCTAGTTTCGACTAGAATGAATGCCTCTTTTTCATACACAACTCTCCTGAGTCTTGAGTTCTCTCTCGTAGCCAGAATGGAGAGAAGGAAAATCGACAAGGAGCCGCGGTGTTTCTGCGGGCTTAGTTTCAAGATGCCAGTCTATGATTATTGGCAACAGAGGAGAGGAGGAGTTCAGTGGTAGGGTTTAGTACCAATTATTGTGGTTGAAAGACTTTTTGTTTTTGTATGGAGAGTTTGCAGGTGCGGCACGCGATTGATACCTTTGAGGTGCAGGAAACATGCTTTTTACGATTTCTTGAGAGAGAGTAAGGAATCTTTCTTGAGTGAGAGAGAGTAAGCGATTGATACCTTTGAGGTGCAGTGCAGGAAGACATGCTTTTTACGATTTCTTGAGAGAGAGTAAGGACTAGAGGTGTAGAATACGGCTGTGCGAGTTGACAAGCGATTCGGCTCTGTCTTGCGATCTTGGCTGCAGGTGTCTGGGCTATCGAACCATGAGTTTTAGGTTTGATCTGCGAGTTTTGAGCTTCATTGGAGGTGCAAGTCTGAAGCTTTAGAGTATGCTTTGGTTTGATGGAGGTTTTGGGATTGAGAGATTAGTTTGGTGAGATGTTTCTTCCTCTTGATTGGGTTTTGTGACTGGGGTCATGGTTGGGCTAAGGTAGGATTGCTGGGTTGGGTTGGGGTTGCTGGATCATCTGGGATGGGGAGAAACAGACCATGTTTTTGTTCCTTTAGTTTCGAGGACTTTATGAAATTTGAAATTTCAAGGACTATTAGAAATTTGAAAATTTTTAGTTGATTTATGTGGGGTTCAGTGTGTTTGGGAGTGTTTTTTGAGTAATGTGTTGTGGTTGCTGACAATAATTGGTTTTGGAACAGGAGTGAATTTGCTATTTTATTTGCAAAATTGCACAGGTGTTAGGTGTTGTTCTGGTGGCACCTGCATTGAGTATCTTTTGCACTGCATAGCACCGCACCTGAACTAACTACATTTACAACTCAACGAAAGTGAGCATTCCTATATTCTTTCTTTTCACCATATTTCATTGTTTGATAGATATACATTTATATCATCTAATGTTTTTTTTATTGATAATAATAACTAAGCAATGATTTTTATTGCAGGAGAGTCTCTTCAAAGCGGAATAGTACAATGGATTTAGTGGATCGGCTACCGTCTAAGAAAAGAGCTAGAGGTAACAAGAAAGACAAGGAAGTCATCATAGAAGATGAAGATCCCATTTCTTCAAATGATTTAAGCAGCAGCAATGGTGAGTTGCTAAAATTTTAGAAAGTATTTTTTTTACAAAACTTTAAATTCTTCAAATTCATCAAGTATATTGTAGTTTCCTTTCCATTTCTTGTAATACTAATACTATCACTTTTTGTTTAGGGGATGAGCAAAATGAATCAGAAGAAATTGATCACCGTTTGAACCATGCTACTCAACAAAATCAGCCGGTGCAATCTATGCAGCAGATTCAACAAAATCAACAAAATCAACCGATGCAACAGCCAGGGCAATGGCAGTGGATGCCACAATTTGGGCCACCACTGTCTACACAATGGACATGTTGTCGGAACATGAAAATCTAGTTTCACTATATTAAAATATAAATGAAGGAATAATATTCTTCTTAGTAGTACATTTTTTCGATTTTTAGATAGTTATAGACCATCTAATGTTTAGAACCGGAAACCAGAAAAGGACTGATCAGGAATTAGTGTAAAGGCTAATTGAATGTACCGAAAACGAGGAACCGGAATTCAAGTTTGCTTAGACCGGGTTAGGAAAGGGATAACAGGAAACCAGCATCTAACGGTGACCTACTTAACCCTAGGGAACAACGGGAACGTTCTAATCATTAGTTAAACGGGGATCCTAAACGGGCAGGATTAACGGGCAAGGCCTTAATTAGGGTAATTACTAAGAGCCGTTGAGATTGGCTCTTTTAGATCCTATCTGTCCAAAGGTTGGTTACTTGTGATTTCCTGCCCTGACGAAGAATTGTATAGCGTACGCGATTACTGATTTCCGGTCTGAGCGGTAGTATTGATGTTTTGAGTTGACAGACTGCAGACGAGAGTGCTCGAAGGTTATTAAGAGAGAGAGAAGGCTGTTAGCGTCCGAGCTTAGAAGTTAATACTGTCCAGCTGAAAGGAGAGAGAGAGTGAGCCGTAAGGATCACTAGTCTTACCAATACCCGACAGTAGACCGGTTCCATCTGAACGAGGGAAGATATGGCCGCAAGTCACAGCGGGGGAGCGACCATCTCGCTCCGTTACGTGACGCCGCGATTACCCAAGGATGACAAGGAGATGGCGGAGCTGAAGGAGGACTTGGAGCAGATGGGATGCGCCGGTTTCCTGATCAGACCGTGGGATTTCCGGAGTGAAGTAATTGTGGCGGAGTTGAGTTTGGGAGCACCGACTCAGGCTGCGATCACGATCCGCGCGAAGCCCAAGAGGTGGACGGCAGAGATGTGGAGGAAGGTGTATATGTTCGACCGGGAGGGCGAAGGCAGTGCATCCCGGAAGGACCAATTCACAGTGGGTAAGTTTCGGAGCCCTATTAGCAAGAAGGATGGGTTCGCGATTACGGATTACGTCAATGAGAGAGAGAGAGGCGTTTGTTGCAATACGTCTTGGCCATTCTTAACCCGGAAAGGCCAAGCTGGGTCTCTCTGACACTAGCCAACACAGTCTTTGGCGCGTTGTCAGGAGACCGGAAAGTAGATTGGGGTTTGGTCATTCAGGACCAAGTGTTGAAAATGGTCAACAATGTCGGGAAGGCTAAGCCTTCCGCCATCTGTCCATTCCTCTATCACCTGTATCATTTGGAGGAGGTGATGACAAAAGAGGAAGAGGTAGAATATGAGGCCGCCGCAGTACTAGTAGAATTTGAGGTCCCTGACTCAGATCAGGAGACCGGAAATGAAGAATAGTCCTCCGATGAGGACGATGAGGATGATGAGGATGAGTCTGAGGATGAGAAGGATGAGAGTAAGGTTGATGACAAGGGTGAGGAAACGAGAGGAAAAGATCCGGTAGAGAGAGAACAGACTAAGGATACCGATCCAGTTTGGGGAGAAGAACTGTTGGACAGGATCACCCGAGATTTGAGTGATTTCAGGAAACAATACGCGGTGGTACAAGATGCAATGCAGACCATCTGCACCACGGTGGGCGTTGACTACCCAGCACAAGCCTTAACTCGGGTGATCCAGCTTAACCGGGAGAAGGAGAAGAATGAAAGTAAGGAGGAATTGGTGAAGCTTTCCGGCCAAGTGGACGCTCTTAAACAAGAGTTGCGCCAGAAAACGGAAGAGGTGGAGATGGAGAGGATGTTCTCCAAACAGACGAAGGACACCCTTTTTCGAATCCGGGAATTCATCACCCATCCGGATGAAGTGGTCAACAAGGCTAACTTGTTTGACCAACAAGTGATGACGGAGGGAAGACAGCTGCACCAGAAGCTCCTACTGGCGATGATCACTTACCATAAGAAGATGGAGTCAACGCTAGTACAGCTGCGAGAAGTGATGCGTGAGGTGAATCCTCACAGTGTGCCTGCACCGAGACCGGAACCGGATCAAGAGCTAGTTCAGCAGTCAGCAACAGAAGACACTGGTAAAGGTGAGACTTCTCACGAAAAACCAACCTTACCTGTACCAAAGGAGCACCAGGAAACCAAGACAAGTCAAGAGCAGCAGACCAAGGTGGAAGGCACCAAAGTACCCGACCCAATTCCGGAGGATGACGATTTGGAGATTACGAAGGTTACGGGACCTGATCCAGCCAAGGCACTGGGACCGGAACTGGCAACCGGACCAGGCGGTTTAAGGGTTTAGGGGTTTAAGGGTTTAGGGTTTAGGGTTTAGGGTTTAGGGTTTAGGGTTTTAGGTTTAGGGTTTAGGGTTTAGGGTTTTAGGTTTTAGGTTTTAGGGTTTAGGGTTTAGGGTTTTAGGGTTTAGGGTTTAGGGTTTAGGGTTTAGGGTTTAGGGTTTAGGGTTTAGGAGGGTTTTAGGGTTTAGGGTTTTTGGGTTTAGGGTTTAGGGTTTAGGGTTTAGGGTTTAGGGTTTTGGGTTTAGGGTTTAGGGTTTAGGGTTTAGGGTTTAGGGTTTAGGGTTTAGGGTTTAGGGTTTTAGGGTTTAGGGTTTAGGGTTTAGGGTTTAGGGTTTAGGGTTTAGGGTTTAGGGTTTAGGGTTTAGGGTTTAGGGTTTAGGGTTTTAGGGTTTTTAGGGTTTAGGGTTTAGGGTTTAGGGTTTAGGGTTTAGGGTTTAGGGTTTAGGGTTTTGGGTTTTAGGGTTTTGGGTTTAGGGTTTTAGGGTTTAGGGTTTTAGGGTTTAGGGGTTTAGGGTTTAGGGTTTAGGGTTTAGGGTTTAGGGTTTAGGGTTTAGGGTTTAGGGTTTAGGGTTTAGGGTTTAGGGTTTAGGGTTTAGGGTTTAGGGTTTAGGGTTTAGGGTTTAGGGTTTAGGGTTTAGGGTTTAGGGTTTAGGGTTTAGGGTTTAGGGTTTAGGGTTTAGGGTTTAGGGTTTAGGGTTTAGGGTTTAGGGTTTAGGGTTTAGGGTTTAGGGTTTAGGGTTTAGGGTTTAGGGTTTAGGGTTTAGGGTTTAGGGTTTAGGGTTTAGGGTTTAGGGTTTTGGGTTTAGGGTTTAGGGTTTTAGGGTTTAGGGTTTAGGGTTTAGGGTTTAGGGTTTAGGGTTTAGGGTTTAGGGGTTTAGGGTTTAGGGTTTAGGTTTAGGGTTTAGGGTTTAGGGTTTAGGGTTAGGGTTTAGGGTTTTAGGGGTTTAGGGTTTAGGGTTTAGGGTTTAGGGTTTAGGGTTTAGGGTTTAGGGTTTAGGGTTTAGGGTTTAGGGTTTAGGGTTTAGGGTTTAGGGTTTAGGGTTTTGGGTTTAGGGTTTAGGGTTTAGGGTTTAGGGTTTAGGGTTTAGGGTTTAGGGTTTAGGGTTTAGGGTTTAGGGTTTAGGGTTTAGGGTTTAGGGTTTTAGGGTTTAGGGTTTAGGGTTTAGGGTTTAGGGTTTAGGGTTTAGGGTTTAGGGTTTAGGGTTTAGGGTTTAGGGTTTAGGGTTTAGGGTTTAGGGTTTAGGGTTTAGGGTTTAGGGTTTAGGGTTTAGGGTTTAGGGTTTAGGGTTTAGGGTTTAGGGTTTAGGGTTTAGGGTTTAGGGTTTAGG